>JANKKI010000249.1:0-679031 GCA_025175665.1 Cinchona pubescens
TTTAGTGAAAATGGTATCGAAATTTCAGAGACTTAAGATTTTGATAACAATCGATATAATTTTCATTAATAATGGAAAACTTATCTTTATCATCTCGTCATATGATAAAAATAAATTAAAAGAAGAATATGATATTCCTCAAGATATGAATCTACTTAATAAGTGGACGAAATCTATCGTTACATATAGAGACAGTTTATAAATTAGTTTAATTTTGTCATATAATGTGCGATTCTTATATGACATAAGATGTGTATACAATTCTAGATGATGAATTTTAATAAATTTCAGATTATAACTAGACAACCAATTAAATGGAATGAAATTCAATTTCCGATCATTGGATAATAAATGAAGACATTCTTAGAGGAATATTTTCCTGAGAGTATAACTTTTTGAGGATAGGATTTGATTGTATCAAAACGAATGGTACAATTTGTCCATTCTGATATTGATCAGATAAAATATTGGATCTGGATGAGGATCCATATCCTACACCATCCATGTGATATATCTGAATCTGGGGATATTCAAAAACTCAGATTTCATTATTTGATGATTATATTCCCGCACGTTCAAAACATATTTTACATAATAAAATAATTCCTTTTGTTCCGTGGTTTATAACTACTTATTTAAATAATTATATTAATGTTCTTGAACGAACATATCAATTTCTGATGGTAAACAAACTAGTGAGTTATATCCTCCACAAAAATTATTTACTTTACCAAATAATACTTCGCTTTCATTTAATGCTTTTCAAAAATTAGTAGATAATAAGTGTAATAATCATAATAATGATTTTCAAGAAATTGAAAAAGCTTCTTTGCAACCTCCACCTATTATTAATGATTTTAATTTTAAACCAATTTCTGATCTTGAAAAACTTTTAGATAAAAAGTTTTCTTCATTAAAAATTAATACTCTTGATTCTGAAAATAATTTACAAACAAATCCAAATAAAGGAAAAATAATTTCTGATGAAATTTTAAACTTTTTAATTCTTAAATTTTGGTGTCTTCACTAAACTATTTAATTTATTTTAACATGTTGCCCATTCTTTTAAACGCCTTTCTCAACGGCTTAGCGGGTACTTTTCAAGGCCAACAAAATAAAGGTTCTTCTCGATGATTCTGGACTTAAATTAAATAACATTATGACTGAAAATTTCTAAGAACCGAACCAAGATAATATGGTTATTAAAAAGTTTTGAAAGAAAGAAATTCAAAATAGTTTAAACATAGTTCAAACACTTAAGATAAGATAACCATCAACATATGATAATTTTGACATATTATGTCAGGACCAAACAAATTAAAAGGAAAGGAAGAAGGTACCTTTAAAGAGGTTGATGAGGAATCTCGGGGTCTTCTTCTTTATTAAACAAAAGTAATTACATCCACAAAAATTATTTACTTTACCAAATAATACTTCGCTTTCATTTAATGCTGTACAGTAAATCCGTGAATGCACAGTGATTTTACTGTTTATACAGTAACTCTTAACAGTAAAATTTCTGTTGTGTATAAAGATTTTTCTATGGACTGCTTGCAGATGCTTTGATATTTACTCTTGAATATCGATGCTTGGAGATGCTTTAATATTTCGTCTTGAATATCTTCATTGCTTCTTTTGTTGAGTGTGTCTAAAACACTTTGAAGAATATTCGTGTCTTTCAAGTGGTTGTGATTCACCATAATGAACACGTTCTATGGAAATATAACGTGATTCATTATCATCATTTTCATTATCATCAATTTGATTAAGATCAATAGAAAGATCTTGTTTAATATGATCTTTTAAAGATTGATGATAACTTGCTGTATTGGAGCAAATAAAAGAAACAATTTAAATGTGCCGATTGCACTTGTAGTTTCTGGCAATATGCGAAAGGACTTGGCTCCATTGCTTTGGTAATTGCTTTGGTATCTGCGATAACTTTGAATTGTTTCTTTTATTTGATCCAATAATTCTTGACCAAATAATTGTTTGGTTTCGGTCTATTTTCATGAGTTTATCCCGAATTTGGTATAATAGGTTCGATATAAACAAGGGAAATGATCGGAGGTATAACCGATTCGGTTCCCATTTATAAATCCAAGGGATTGAAAATTCAATAAAGAAATAAATGGTAGATATTTCGTGGGTAGAGGAATATTTTCCGAGAGTATAACTTTTGAGGATAGGTGAAATTTTTATCCATGAATGGTATAAATGAAGAAATGGCCTGGGTAAAATTTTTATCTAGATGTGTATAAGAGACAGCACTTGGTTTATTAAACTGTGCTCAAATATCCTATCTCAAAATATCCCCAATTGGTTTATCCGTGTGCTTGTGTTTAGAATTCTCATAATTAAAAGTTTTATGAAAACTTTGAATATAATCCCAATAAGTATAAGAAAGTGGTTGTTGTTTTTCAACAAAGCATTGTCTTTTCATGTGAGGGTAGAAATTCCCCATTCAGATTTTAAAGAAAGATGATTTTTCTGTTGTTTTAACATCATATTTTGATATAATGTTATCATATAAACTCCAGGTTGTAAATAAAGATGGTGAAATTTTAGGAATTGGACACTTATTAAGTACATTAATCTCTTGAGGAATCTCAATATTCTTATCTTTTAATTTATTTTTATCATATGACACAGATGATGATAAACTGTCTCTTATCCACATCTAATAAAAATTATATGTCGATTGTTAAGACATAACTATTTAATTAAGGGTATATTAAGTAGGACAAAAATAGAGAAAAATAATAGATTATCTTGACTTTGTAGGATTGTAGGCAAAGTTATTGACACTAATGCCAATTATTTTAAGAATATGTTAGGAATGAAACATTTAATTAATGATTAATTATGTATTAAGCATATCCTGAAAATAGGTAAAATACATGAGTAATTTAATTATGTTTTTCTATTAAGAATTGGAAATTATATTTCATTAAAGGTGTATATTTTAGGCATCACAAAAGAAGGGGGAAACAGTTAGATATATTTTTATGTTTTTTCTAGAAATTATATTTCATTAAGGATAGGTATTTTAGGTATTATAAAAAAGAAGAGAAACACTTTCGAAGGGAGAAACAAAAATTATATATATGTGTGTGTGTGTGTGTGTGTGTGTGTGTGCTATGAATTTTATAAGGTGGATGTCCATTAGTCTTCCCAACCACATTAGTTAATGTAATATTCATCCCCTTAAATTTTGTAAAGACTTGTTGATTTTCATGATTCATGTATCATATTATTGTTTATTTATGAAACCTGTCTTGTAACTATATAAATAGAACTGTTTCCCTCTTATTTTGTAGGACTTTTAGTAATAGGTTTGTCTCATTACACTTCTAGATGTGTATAAGAGACAGGAGAAATAGTAAGAAATTCTCTAATACTTTATCACTATTCTTTCATCTAAACTTTTAAATTTCCTACTTTAGTTAGTTTTATAATCAAGGTTAATAATCTTGACTTAATTTTATAACACGTTATCAGCATGATGTGTATAAGAGACAGGTTCTATGAATTCTAAATCAAAACAACAAAGATATATAGAAATTGCAACATGACGTAGATGATGTAGACTATTAATTAGGAGGTTGGCTAAAAATAAAAGTTGAGGACGACCACCGCTACAAAAAAGTTGAGGGACTATTTTGGCTAAAGTAAAAAGTTGAAGGACTATTTCATGCGATTTTCCCATTTTAATTATGTTTGGTCCTGACATAATCTTTATGGATATTATCTATTTTAGTCTTTTGTTTTTAGACTTTCAATTATATCAATATAGTATTATTAAAATTTATTTTGACTAGTTTGAATCATTTCAAATTATACCAAACTTGAATATATGGTCCTTGGTATAATAAACAATCTATATTTGATTTTGGATATTGAAATCCATTCGAATTCTATGTGTCCTGAAGATACAATCAGAAAAGGCAAAATCTCTTATCCAAGCAAATCTGTGTAAAATTTATGATTTTTAACATTATATCCCTGGATGATTCAAAATTTTTCTAATTAAAAGATCTAGCAAATATATGAAAAATTATATTGATCATTGACAGATATCAAATGAGCCATATAAAATATGCTCTACGATAGATATACGATAGATATGTGACCGATAGTCTTTCACAGTATAATGACTTTCTTAAATTTTCATCAAGAATCATTGAAAGATAAAGAGAAAATCATAGAAAAAAATTTTCTCTATAATGATTTTGACTTATAGTTATTGTGGGATTTATTTCTCCCCTTCAGAATAACACATCTTAGATGTGAATATTATATTTATTGTTATAGTAACCACTTTCTTATACCTGTCAACTTCAGATGAAAAGATATGTCTAAATAACAGCAACAACACTTATAGTATTACATTTGTCTCTTATACAACTTTATTTTACTGTTATATTTATTTTGTTTAATGAGAAATATATGAATATACATTTAAATGTATCTAAGGTATGACAATATGTTTTTGACAATGTAACAATAAATATAATATTCAAAAGTAAGAAATATTTTTTCATCTGAAGTTGGGAGAAATAAATGTTAATACTATAAGTGTTATTGTAAAAAAATTAATTGAAAACTCCAGTAGAGCAAATATGTCTTCCTGAAAGAACAAAATTAATTATAAATAATGCACTTTCTTTATATCCGCTGAAAAGAAAATCATTTTAAAACTATAAATAGAAAATTATTGAGTATATATGTAACATTAGAAATGAAATGTGCATCTAGATGTGATTGAATCACATGTTATAGTAAACTGAAGTTTACTTATTCAAATAATTTTATTGTTTGGTAATGACCAGTTAGACCATCCCGAATCAATTATGATGCGTAAAAATTATTAAAAAATTACATGGACATCTATTAGAAAGTCAGAAGATTCTTCAATTCAATGAATTTTCTTGGATTGCTTGTTCTCAAATAAATTAATTATTAGATCATTACTAGCTAAAATAAGGATTCAATCCCTTACATTTTTATAATGAAATAAGGATGAGATATATTGGCCCATTCACTTTTCATGTGTACCATTTAAAATTTTATAATTTTGATAGATGTATCTAATAGATAGTCACATATGTGTATTAAGAGACAGCTCAAATGTTGCGTGGTACTATCTTAGATAATCTGATTAAGAGCACAATTTTTAAATTATGAAATCAAGAAAATTTGTCTTGATAATACTAATGAATTTATATCTCAAATATTTGATGATATTTAAATGACCGTCGTCTGATGCATGTGTTCATACATAAAATGATCTAATAAAATTGTTAATAAAATGCCTCCAAAATAGTTAGATCATTACTAATGAGATTAATATATTGCTTGCAGCAGTATTATACACATCAAACCAATAAGTTAATCTCCTTATTATAATTGACTTTTGGTTAAGAAGCTAATTTTTCCATCTATATATTTTTTATTGTGTGATACATATAAAATTATTCCACCATAATGCACAAAGATGGATCATAAAATAAAATTAAAAATATATGTATGATGTGAGTCGCCCTTTATGATTAAATATTTTGAAATATATATGAGGCACTTATATACGATACAATTTATTTTTCAATATCAGGAGAAGAAGATAAGCAAATAGATAGAAAATTGAATTAAGTAAATTATCATATTCTAATTCTCGTACAAAGTAATGTAAACTTGAAATTCAAAAGATAATTCAATTGCAAAATATTGTGAATCAACTGCCAAATTCATTACTGACATATTTTTTGTTTTTAACTCTCTTAGAGATTATTGTCGGCAATATGTTGTTTATAATATCAACTAATGTTTTAAATGAAAAAAGAGGATCTTGAATATAAATTTGTCGAAGAACATCGACAGAAAAATGATTGAAAGACGCAATATAAAAAAATCACGTTCAAAACGTAAAACTTTGGACTTCCCAAAATTTCTAAAGATGTAGAGTCGGTTGGGTACAAATATATTTGATTTTATAACTCTATATCCAAGAGATATTCCTGTCTCATATACACATATAAATAAGTATAAGAACTCTTGAAAAACTTCATTAGAACACCTTAAAAGCTTCATTAGAACTCCTAAAGAGATTCAACAGATAATAAATTGATCTTGACAAAGATCTATAGTTCAAGCACTCAATGAACGAAATTTTTATTCATCAATGAACTTATATCTAAAAAAGATATTAGAACGATTCTATTTGGATAAATTACATCCATTGAATATCCTAATGATTGTGAGATTGATTGATGTTATGAATAATAATTTTCGCTTTCGTGAAAATGGCGAAGAATTTATTGGTTCTAAAGTATCATATCTCTCGGTGATAACATGTGTTCTGTCTCTTATACACATCTAGATCTGTATAAGAGACGAAAATATTGGAATCACATCAAATATTTACTTCAATTTCTCCGAGACATTATTGATATGAATGTTATTATACTTAGATGAATCTATCAAAGTTAGTTGGTAATGCAGCTATTGGATATTCATCTAGATCTGTATAAATACACATCTTTTGCATGAGTTGTGAAAAATTGATATCCCGCGAGTTGCTGCAGGTTTAGTCTGTTCTTTTTCATGATTTTCAAAAGAATGATGAAATTAATATCCAACAAATTCGCTCATTTGATGATCTAGCGGATTTATCCAAAGATGATACCAGCAACATTTGAGAAGTCAATTTGTAAAATTGGAATGCATCGTCTCAAGAATATCAAATGATACTTTTATGAAGGGGAAGATAAGTACACGTACTTTTTTTTTCTTGATCATGATTTTGTCCCAATGGCTTTTCCTAACAAGATTTTTGATGTTGACAATAAAAAAAAATTCGTAATGATGGTAATTTGGTTCTTCTGAATGATTTTTTCCCACTAACTTTTCCTAGTAAAAGTTTTTAACGAGACAATAATTCTTCGCGTATTCTTTAATACATTGACATCCACGGATGTGTATTAGAGACAGACATAAGGTGGATGTCCATTCATCTTTCCATGGACATCGGTTAATGTGATATTCATACCTTTGAATTGTGTGAAGATTTGTTGATTCTCATGATTCATGTATCATATTAATTGTTTATTTATGAATCTCCTATCTTATAACTCTATAAATAGGATATTTAGGTACCTCATTTGTAAGGGTTTTTGAAAGGGTTTTGAAAGATTTTTGAAAAACTTACGAAAGTTGATAATATAGAATATTAGAGAATTTCCTACTATTTCTCTATCTACTATTCTCTCATTTATACTTATAAATTTTCTACTTATTCAAAGTTTTGTTATCAAGAGTGGCTGGATATGGCTGTTTGTTGATATTTGCTCATTTCATAAAAAAAAAAAAAAAAAAGAATCTTATACACACTGAAAACAATCCGTGACAGCAATTCATTACTCAAAATAGTTGCAACCCCTTAAACTTGGGGGAAAGAATGGCATATGCTCATCTGGAATTTTCAGATAATGAAGGAGCATATGGACAACGGAGGGCAGTACAACCATGCATTGCTACATGCATTCGCTGCTGTTACGCTGCAGTTAACTATACAAAAGATCTGGAATTTTCGACTATAAACTGAAAGGCACAAGGCCTTACAAGTTAAGCTTTCTTTCTCTGATTGCATTTCTGATGATGTATAATGACCTAAAATGATTATTAGCACTAGAAAGAGGTGGCGGAGGGCTGTTTCAGGCAATGTGCCTTCTAGTACCTTCACAATCTCCCCCATTGATGGTCTCATTCTCTCATCAACTTGTAGACACCAAAATGCAATTCTCAATGCTCGTTCCATCTCATCTAAATTCAGACTCCCTTCCAATCGGCTATCAGCTATTTTCTCACCTTGGGCCGCCAGCCAATGTTCGTATGCCCACTGGCAAGCAGCATCTGCATCTTGGCATCCAGTGATCATTTTCACCAGCATCTTCCCAAAATCTTTTACATCTGCCTCTGCAGTTCCCCGAGTGTCTGATACTTCACTAAGAAAAATCTGCAATCCAAATTCACTCACCTTGACTTCCAAGTCATCGTCTAAAAGCACATTTTCACATTTTAAATTTCCGTGATTTACAAATTCTCTGCATCCTGTATGCAAGTAAGAAACAGCCCTTGCCACTGCTAAGCAAATGTCGATTCGTTTTCTCCAAGTCAGTCTCTTGCACAATTTAGGAGATCTTCTAAGCAATCTCCAAGGGAGCCATTCTTCACAAATTCATAGACCAAGAGTCTGTGGTTCGACTCACAGCAGTAACCATCCAACTTCAACAGATTCTTGTGATAAATACTTCCGACCTTTGAAACTGCACTTCTGAACTTTCTTTCTTCTATGCTTGTACTCGTCTCTTTGATTGCAACTGGTTGGTTATCTGGAAATATTTTCGTAGACTTTCGAACCAATATGGTGCTTAAAATTCTCCGTAAGCTATCTGATCTCAGATATACGTACAACATGAATAAACCTCTAGTATTTTGACAGGACACAAGAAAGCTGCTTTATTCCTAAGATGTTTTTCTGCTTCATTGAAAAATAGATCTCTATAGTGTCAGTTGGATATCTGCATCTGAAGTATAGATCCTGTTCCTAACAGAGATGTACTCCAACAAACAAGGAATGCAGATTAGTTTGTAACATTATACAAGAAGATTTGGTGTAGATTTCGGGACATGAGGTAAAACTGCAATAGGATCTGAACACATCTTTACTACAGATATGGAATCCAAAGAAGGATACAGACTTGCCACTCATATATCTAGTTCTCTTTATTCGGCATTGCGCACTGCCATTGTTTATGAAGGTAGCAGCAGTGCAAAGACGGTCTTCCTGACACAAAATTTTACATTCTAGCAAACTGGTTTCTATGATTGTTTCATTAGGTGGGTAAATTCCATATAAAAAGGTGTGCTCATAAGTAATGAGGGAAGAACCAGATCCACAGTTTTCATCAGAAGGAACCAAACATTTCGAGGTAGATTCACCAGCTGGTGTGAATGGACATTTGCAAACAGCAGAGCCAGATTCATTAAAGACACAAATCCCATGGAGACCACAAGTTGCAAATACATCACATTGATTGTTGACGGCTTGCCATACAGATCTCCATGAGCTAGAAGCATTTTGCCAAGAGTATAACCGAAGATTTCCATCAGCATCCAGCCTAAGAAACCGAAATTTTACATCTAAATCTTTATTGTGGTCCTCTCCAGAAATGGACCAAATAGGCTTCAATTGCTGGTCAATTAGTTGCAGCACTCCATCAGTATTGAGTGTTGCTCGATGAGCTGACTGGGAAGGATTCCCACTGGTCCAGTAAATGACACTAGTTTCCCACCTAAGTTGCAACTGACCTGAAACAGCCATATAAAGACTGTAATAACTGGAAACCGAATTCTTGCTAGGAGGCCGGAGCACATGGGAAATAGAGAAATTCTGGCCTGGGAGTAGCGTGTCGGAAGGATTATCAAAGCTCTGCCAAACAACATCTTTTTGTTTGTTCAGAAGAACCAAATTACCATCATTACGAAGAACAGCCGACAAAACAGATGTGTAGCTAGTTTTGCTCCTCCAAGCAATTAGTCCAGTAGCAGAATCAAAAAGAACCATCTCCCCAGTATTGATCAATTCTCTTAAATTTGATTTGTTACCAACTGTAAGATCTGCTCCAGCCACCCAAATAACTGTTTGCTTATTTACCCTCAAAGGAAATCCCCATTGGAGGAGGCCCAATAGTTGCTGTCCTCTTTAGATTCTGGAGCCTAATGGAATTTCTGAACTGAAAACAAAGCTAAGCAGGAAGCCAACAAAGATACAGAGCTGAAATGATGAACTGAAGATTAAGCTCTCTAGTCTATGCATATCTCTATATGCTCAAAGATCAAGATAGAACCAGAACGAACTACATCCAGCTGCAGCACAACAAGAAACAATCATTCAAATCTACTGCTACTCGTAGTCAACAGAACAACAGATAACAAAGCTAACAACTTCTCAAAGTTTTGAAACAGATTATGCATCCTAAAAACTTTAAAAATGCAAGCCGCAACAAAGCACTACCATTTTACCACAAGTATTCTAATCTAAATAGTCTCTATCACTTTGCAATGATTGAACTAAATTTCTAGCAACTATTAGGTCTTCTGTAAGAAGAATTATAAAGTCTCCAAATTTAGGTTTGTTTTTAACTTAGTCAAAATGTAAATCAAATGCATAAGTATGTAGAACATTAGAAAATAGATTGCAGTTTCTTAGAATATGATACCTGAAAAGGCAGTCAAAGTCCACAAGCTTCAGGACAACTCTAGGTAGATAATTCCATAGGCAGAAGATAGAGATGCAGCCAAGAGATAACAACATTGGTATGGTCCTCCTAATTGAAAAATCAACATGTGAGAATACAAAAACAAAGAAGCTACAGATGATGATTGAACCAAAGAGCTTATGACTTAAACAATTCAAACCTGGACCACAAAGTATGTGTGTGTGTGTGTGTGTGTGTGTGTGTATATAAGTATAAGTATTGTGCATTTGATCGTGTATATGTTTATTTCATTGGTTCTGGTTTTGAAATCTTGGTTCAACTGGGACCCAATAAAGGTCAAAATTATGAGCCTAAAGGGCTTAAACAATCACTTTTGTGAACCTGCAAACAGACAATAGCAAGTGTTTTACAGGTATCCAAAGTTGGAAAATTCAATTGACTACAACTACCATATGATTTTTTATATTTTCACATAAATTACTATAGAAATAATCACAAGTCAACAGCACAAGCCTAATTTTATAAAACCATAAGACTATAATCTTCTTTACTTGTATAAAATTATTAATTTGCATTAAAAATTCTAATTTTTGTGAAAATTTTGAATCCAATTTTAGGCCAATCACAAAAGCATAAAATGAGCAAAGATTGAATTTTTATGCTGAAATAAGAAACTACTGATAGAAATATGTAAATGGTCTGCAGATATATACATGAGAATTCCAGAAAACAAGAAATATAGTTCTAAAATAAAACTGCCAAAAAGCCCATGTTTCAAGAATTGAAGAAAAACTCAGAAAAAAATCAAGAAATTGTATGCTTTTTTTTTTTTTTTTGGTGGCTGAATGAAAGAGAGAATGAGTGGCAGTACTATGTTAGAAGCTTGAAATATGGCATTGTACATTTCGTTGCATTGTCACCGGAGAAGTGAACGGAGAGTGGTCGGAGTCAGGACACAGAAGTTGCCGGAGAACTTTTGTATTTGTGGATTTTGTTAACAATGAGAGAGTGTGAACTGTGGAAGTGAAGTCAAAGAGATATATTAAGACAGGGTGAAGTGAGGAGTTTCTTGAGTGCTGTCTTAATGAGTTACACCTATTTATCACAAGAATCATTTACCCACCTAATGAAACAATCATCACAGCCACTAAACTTTTATATTTGTATACTTTTGGCCATCAAACTAAAAAACGTATTAATTCCCACTAAACTGTTTAAAAAATATATTTGTGACCTTTCCGTCAAATTTTATCATTAAAACTAACAGCACAAGGGCCAACTTTGTAATTTAATATTTTCTTCTATGTTTTATTTTAGGGCAAACAACCCCACAGTATAAGGTACTTTTATGTTTGTATGTTTTAGCCATCAAACTATTATTTGTATTGTTTTACTCTATTATCACCATCATCATCAATCCCATATGTTCCTGATAGCTGTCTCTTATACACATCTAGATGTGTATAAGAGACAGCAATTAGGAGGTGTTTGATAATAGTTTGAAGTCTAAAACACATACAAACATAAAAGTTTAGGGGCTGTGGGGTTGTTTTTTTTTTTGGGGACGGAAAAAGACATCCTAAAACAAAAAGTACTGTCGTACCCCTGTCTCTTATACACATCTAGATGTGTATAAGAGACAGTTAGACAGCTACAATGTTTTTCATTTTTTTAATCTAAAATAGTTGTCATATTGACGAACATGTCTCTCAAAAGCATCTAGATGTGCATAAAAGATTCTTTTCTTTTTTAGATGTGTATATTAACATTATATATATAAATTTTATATTCATAAAAAATATGAAAATTTTAAATAACTATTACTATCAACTGGATTGTCAAAAACGATGAAAATTATGGGAAGTCTTCTATTTTAATGAATGTGTAGCTTCTTTGTTTTAATACTTTAAACACATCTTGAAACTAAAATAGACCTACCAGCCAAATATTTTAGTTTGTCCATGCTATAATAATGATTAGAATAGAAATTATTTTTCAATTTTCCACAAGATTTTAGGAAACTATAAATTTAAATGTAATCTACTTGATCTCTAGTTTTTTATAATCATATAAATTAAGGAGGTGTTTGGTTTATGGGTATGAGAGGGGGAATGAGAATCAAAGTTAATGATACCTATGGGTTTGGTTGGCACTATGAGAATCATTCTGATGGGAATGAAAGTGTTAAAATATACCCACTTTCATTCCCCACTTGGTTTGAAGTTGAGTAACTTATTAATACAACGAAACATATTCCTATGTTAAACCAAACAAGAAGGAATGATATAAACCCATACCAATAGTGGGATTTATGATTCCTATTCCGATTCCGATTCCCGAATGTAAACCAAACACCTCCTAAATATTATTTATTTCTATTTAATACATACTCGCATATTTTGAACTTTGAAAATTTATATGATAGGTATAATACATATAAAAGACGTGTATTATAATAAATTTGAAGTTACGGTATGGCAAAATTTACTAGTATAAAATTACATGTTATGTCTCTAAAGGTTTAATAGTAGAATATAAGTTTTCCTTAATGTTTTTTTTTTTGTTTGAGAAAACTTTCCTTAAAAGGTGGTATGATATAATATGTTACTTAAAATTTCAAAATTGCGCTTATGGACATAAGGTGGCGACTTTAAGCTTAAGTGAGGCTAATTATAAAGAAATTATCATCACGTTATGTCATTATTTTTTAAAAATTTATATAGTATAATATTTTATATTTTAAATTTATACATTACAAAGCTTTAAACGCAAAGTAATAATTTCTTAATAGACGGTATCGTTTTATAAATTCTAAAAGTCACTTTCGTCAAACTATCAATTTTGGAGTTATATTTTGTTATTTTTATTAAAAAGAATTACAAGTTTCCATGCATATTTGGAAAAAAATTATATGGCCTTAGTAGATTATCAATATTATTTATATTTTTAATAATTATATAATATAATTATATACTGTCAAAATACTAACCTCTTTTTTATATCCTTTTTATAGGGGATCTAGAATGTGTATTTGTACTAGCTATAATAATGATATCCAAGAAAATTTTTCTCAAGAAACTAAAAATATACTAATATAAATTTACTACTACTCTTCTTCTGTGACAGGAGGCTGCACCATTTGAATAGAATCTTTGACTTCGAAAGGTAGGATGAGAATGTCGGAGTCTTAGGCCCACAAAAGGTACCCCAGTAATCCGTTTGTAATTCCTATTTTAACCCCAGATCTGTTGTTATTTGTTTTTCGAGCACCCGGGCTTGAGACTCCGGTCAAGAGCAAGATGAGGTGACAAATATTGAGTAAATTTTTTGTCCGTCAACTCACAAGACACATACTTTGTGGGTCCTATTATGAAATTTATTACAGAACTTATAAATTTTATATCTTATAAATACATGAATTTTGATTCATACAAAAAAAAATTTCGTTATATAACTTTTGTACATATTAACATACTAGATGTGTAGTATAATCTGACAGGGTTTTAACATGTCCCAATTTGTATAATTTTAAAGTTAATAGACAACTTCAAGCAGGCCAATTTGAGCAGGTTTCAATTTGACTGTTTTCAATCTTTTTAAAATTAGTTGAATTGAGACACGTTGAAACCTGACTCACATTGGCCTGCTTGATAGTCTATACACATCTAGATGCAGAGGAAAAACATGTTATAATTGATAAATCAAAAATCAGTTCTTAATGCGACACAAATATTAAATTATAATACTCGTATGTTTAAACCTTCTCCCAAATTTAATTATATTTCATGTGATGGATAACTCTGCATCTATTCTGGTTCAATCATGCGTATGTGTTTAGTCGTCTAGACTCGACAATATGTACAGGGGAAATAGCATAGGAAATATAGTTTGAAGTATTGATATACAAGGTGTTTGGTTCATATTTAGAATGGAATAGAATCTTAAATCATAAATTTCATATCGGTATGATTAATTATATCATTTCCTTGTTTAGTTTAAATAAGAAGAATGTTTCATTATATTAATAAGTTAATAAATTTAAAATCTATGTCACAAATAAAGAATGAAAGTAGACATTTTCTAACACTTTCATTCCACATAATGATTTTCATAATGATTAAACAAATAACATCTATCGGTATTATTAATCTTGATTCTTATTCCTTTCTCACATGCTCATAAATCAAACACCTCCTAATTGTTTGACTAACAAGTATAGCTAGAGAAATAATAGTACCGAGTACTTCGGTTTCAAATTCAAGCTTTAAAAGCTTATGGATGCTTAATTGGACAATCAAGACTTCTTCAGAATATACGAAAGAAAACCACTATCTTGGGTACTATTTATGGTCCTTGTAGCTGTCTAATCTGTATAATAGCCAAACAAAAGAAAAAAAAAGGAAAAGGTCTTGGTTGGTGACTTGCTCTAAACCTAATGACAATTCTTGACGAAAAGATGTTAAAACAAACGACAACGAAGAGGACAACCCAGCTGTCTCACGTGGATGCCATCCTTTTTGATAATAAGTAACAAATGTCTTGCTACCCATGTAACATTTAGCATTGAAACATCCCCGACCTAGTATGAATATATATATATAGAATATATATATATATATATATATATATATATATGATCCAAAATTGATAGTGGACGAAACTGTCTTTATAGACATTTAAGAAGATGAGATTCTCTTTTGATCGAAAATTTCTTTCTTTTTTCCTAGGGCTGGTAATCCATGAATATTTAAAGATATGCAAGACACGTAGCCACGTACTAAAAGGCACAAAAAGACCATGCCGCGCATGCTGGGCTAAGGCTTAATAGTTTTCGAGATATGAAACCAAACTCAAATTTGGGGTATTTATATTCTTAACAAGATTCTTATTTAAAGCTTATTTTTATATCTTTTGGAAATGCAAAATTTACAATTTTTATAATTGTTATAAATTCTATAGGTTTTGGGTGTCTACTCATGTATTTTAATTTTGAGTAGTTATAGTAGAAATGGCTACGTGTCTTGCATATTTAAAATATACAAATATTATACCTGTCTCTTATACACATCTAGATGTGTATAAGAGACAGTATGTTTATACATATTTTCTTATATTTAATTAAAAAAGCACAGAAATGTTGTTTCTTTCATATTTCTTTTCTTTTTTTCTCTCTCAATTCTATACATTTTTATATTTTGTTTAACTTTTACAATACGTTATCAACACGATCAATCCAGTAGAATTTGAAAATATTTAGAATTTGACTATTTCTCATTCAATGATTGAATTAACAACAAAGATTTATGTCTTACGATAGTGCAACAACACATACGATACACAAAAAATAAGAAATATTTTTCTCATTTAATAAAGGGTAATACCAATGTTAATGCAATACCGAGTAGTACTGAAATAATTGATGGTTCCGGAAGAGTCATAAATATCACAAATTTGGATCTACAATTATCCTTTTTATTATATTACATGGGTAAAGATGTGTATAACAGACATAAGTGCCCCTATTACACTGAGATATGTCCGTGCCGAATGGATATCATACTGAAATTGTAAATGAGAAAATATAGAATATCTATATATCACAAAAGTAATATCTGGAAAGAAATATGTTTTGAAAAAGTTTTTTAGTTTTAGTTTTATAATGTATAGGAAAATACCATCTATTAGAACAATTAAATCACATGTGTATAGTAGACTAGAAGTGTACTCATCTATATACCTTTATTAATTGGCATGACCGGTTAGGCCGGGAACAATATGATGTATAGATATAATTCTAAATTCGTATAAGAATACAGACAATGAACCATTTGAAGATTTCTCAATTTACTTCATTATTAGACCATCACCAACTAAAATTATGATTGAATCTCCAACAATTTTGGAACGCATTCAGGGTGATATCTATGAGCCTATTTACCCATTGTGCGGACCATTTAAATATTTTATGATTTTGATAGATGCATCTACTAGATGGTCTTATGTGTATTTATTATCTTCTCATAACTCTGTATTTGCGAAATTACTTGCTCAAATAATTCGATTAAGTGCACAATTTTAAAATTATGAAATCAAGAAAATTCGTCTTGATAATACTAGTAAATTTACATCTCAGACATTTAATGATTTTTGTATATCAATTGGTATAACTATTAAATATCCTGTAGCGACATGTTCATACTCAAAATGGTTTAGTAGAATCATTCATAAAGCACCTCCAATTAATAGTTAGACCATTACTTATGAGAAACAAATTTCCTACCTCCGTGTGGGGACATGCTATTTTGCATGCAGCAACTAAATTATACTTGTACGTATCAAGCCAACAAATTATTTGAAATTCACCCCATTACAATCGGTTTTTGGTTAGGAGGCTAATATATCTCATCTAAGAATTTTTGGTTGTGTAGTATATGTTCCAATTGTGTCACCACAACACACAAATATGGGTCCTCGAAGAAGGTTGAGAATATATGTTGGATAATAATCTTCCTCTATAACTAAATATCTTAAACTATTAACAGAAGATTTATTTACAGCACATTTTGCCGATTGCCATTTTGATGAAAATATTTTCCCAATATTAGGGGAAGAAGATAGACTTTTTGGATAGAAAAATTGAATGGAATTATTATCGTTATCTATTTTGATTCTCGTATAAAATAATGTGAACTAAAAGTTCAACAGATAATTCATTTGCAAAATATTGCAAATTAATCAGATTTATTTATCGACATAAATTGAGTTACTAAATCTCATATACCGTTCAAAATACTCCAATTAGAATTGAAGTTTCGTAATAACCGATGTCAGAAATGATAGTAAATTACACTTAAAGCGTGGTAGACTAATCAGTTCTAAAGATAATAATTCTCGAAAGAGAAAATGAGCAACTATTCAAGATGGTCATATAATGGAGGCAAGTGCTCCCAAAGAAACCTTAGACATACTAATCATAAAATTTCAGAATGGATCAAGTACCTGAATATAATGAAAATGAAGAGATCTTAATAAATTATATTTCTACTAGAAAAAAATAGAAGCGAAAATATATCGTTGTCGATAAGGACTTTGTTTATAACATAGCAGCTGATGTTTTGATTGAAAATGAGGATCTTGAACCTAAATCTATCGAACAATGTCGACACAGAAATGATTGGCCAAAATGGAAAGATGCAATTCAAGTTGAATTAAACACTTTCAAGTATTTTGGACCTGTAATCCAAACACCTAAAGGTATAAAGCCGGTGGGGTACAAATGGGTATTCGTGCGAAAACGAAATGAGAAAAATAAAATTATGTGATCCAATAGTAGGCCTTGTCGCACAAGAATTTTCACAAAGACCCAACATTGATTATGAAGAAACATATTCTCTTGTAGTGGATGCAATCACTTTTAGATATCTTATTTGTTTGGCAGTTAATGAAAAATTTGAAATGTATCTTTTGGATGTTGTGACAACCTATTTATATGACTTGCTTGATTCAAAATCTATATAAAAATCTCGAAGGATTTAAGATGCCCAACGCATATAAAGTTTCCTTAAAAGCAAGTCATATAAATAGGCTGTCACAACATCCATTACCCCTGTCTCTTAAGGCACATCTTTACACGTATATGCACTCATATTTAATGAATATCTCTTGAATTCATCCTATCAAATGATTGCCCCAAGTAAAATTATAAAAAGAATTGACTTAATTTGTGATATGTATATGTTAATGATATAAATATTGTTGGAATTCCTGAAGAATTTCAAAATACAATGAATTGTTTAAATAAAAATTTTGAGATGAAAAACTTAGGTAGAACAAAATAGCTGTATAGGTCTACAATTTGAGTATTTGAAAAAACAATTGAATGAATAAAAGAGAGAAAATATCAGTATTATGTTTTGGAGTTAAAAAAAATAAAAAAATTCTACAGTCACTTTAGTCTTTTTTAAGTAACTATTCCCGCAAAAGATATCCAATAATGAGTTATAACATAACCTAACAACGATAAAGATTACTATACCATAACATTTCTATCACATGCTTGGTAATGTGTCATGACAGTCAATCACTTAAAGTTACGTATTTTTTTCAAGAAACCCCATTAAACGTTCAATTCCATGTCAAAGAAATATGCAAAATTTGACAAAAATGCTTTCTACATATAAAAATTCATATTAGTTGTTATGCATAAACTCAAAAATATTAGCTATGAGCAATTATTACCATAAATTACAAAAATAATTAAATTTGTAGGAAATGGTATGTTTTCCTTATATTAAACAACGGCTACAATAGTAACATTGCAAATAAAAGGAAGTACTATGAAGGATTTTCATATAGAGCCTATATACTACCATCAATTTTATTTTTGTACAGGATTATCTGTACCTATAAAAAATAATTTTTGACTATCAAATAAAGATTAAGATAATTTCGTATAATATTAAAAGAAGTAGTATATATATATATGTGCAAATTTGTTTCGAAAGTCTAATTCTATAGGCATGTCTAATAAAATGTAATTTCTTTAATAAAATTGTTACATTAGTCTGAAATTTAATCCCAAAATAAAAAAGGAAATAAAAAGAAAAATACTAAGAGTATATTTTTAGATTATGGAACAATTACTACAATAATACAATTCAAGATAAGCGGAAGTATTATGAGAAATTTATATAGTATAACGTGAGAGATCAAATTAAACACACTATACGTCTCTTATAACATCTATTTGTGTGAAAGTCAAAGATATAGTATCATGGAATATAAAAAAAAAAAGTATTATTAAAGATTTAAACAAAAGTACTCTGATATAGAAAAATACTACTTGGTTCATTTTGTATTAGGGAAACAAGTTAATTAATGTGAAAACAAAAATTAAAAATGTTTAAAAAGACAAGAAATGTCTCATTAAATGAATAATATATGCATATAACAAAATAGTATTATGCAACACAAAGAAACATACTTATAGAATGTAAATATCATACTACCTAAAATATCTATTGTGTACTATTTTCTCATCTGAATAGTATTTTGAAATTTTGTCCTTCTAAATATCACTCCCCATTTTGTTGACATAACACACCGTACTCAAGGCAATGATATCAACAGCCACCATCTATTCCATTTAACATACTATAATGAACACTTCATTCAATATAATGGTACCCTAAAATGAGGGTATAGAATCTTTTTATTAATAGTATTGTGGAATACTAAAAGAAGTACTATATGTCTTATATAGTAAAGAGAGTACCACATCCATTGTATCAACTAAACAATTACATCAATGCAAAATTGAAAAATGACAAAAAAAACACTAAATGAGAAAATTATATGATCACGTTACTTATCGATACATTATTAATCTAAATTATTATAGATAATTAAATAGTACTATGTAAGAAAAATACATATGTTACCAAAATGTTAAAATAGTATATAGCAGGGATTTGAGCAGTCATGTTAAAAATACATACCACATACTAGTATATAGCAAGGATTTGAGCAGTCATGTCAAGCACCTTAGGCATGTTTTGGAGCTGCTAAGGAAGCACCAACTGTATGTAAAGGAAAGTAAGTGTGCATTTTTAAGAGTATAGAGTACTTGGGGCATGTTATCAACTTAGAAGAGGTAACAGTTGATCCTGCCAAAATAGAGTGCATAGTTAATTGCCCAAGGCCACAAAACTTGAGACAAATGATAGGATTCTTGGGACTCACAGGGTACTATAGGAGATTTATCAAAGAACATGGTTCCATTGCTAAGCCATTAATAGGCATGCTGAAAAGGAATAATTTCAAATGGAGTAAGGAATCCATTAAGGCCTTCAAGAGACTGAAAATCCCTAAGATGAGCATCAGCATAGCTCAAGTGTTAGCATTGCCTGATTTCAAATAACATTTGTGATTGAAGAGATTTTTGTGGAGGCATTGGAGCAATTACGTCAAGAAAGAAGGCCTAAGCTTATCATGAGCTAGATCACAGAATGAAGAATCTTGAGCTTTCCATTTATAAAAGGAATTGCTAGCATTGGTAACTGTAGTAACCAAATGGAGGCATTACTTAGAAGGGCACCATTTCATCATCAAAACTGACCATTAGAACTATCTTCTATGTAGCAGAAGTGGCTAACCAAGTTACTTGGGTTCAGTTATGAGATACAGTACAGAGCAAGGAAGGAAAATGTAGTAGCAGATGCTTTGTCAAGAAAAGGAGAAACATATGGAGAATGTTCAGTGGTGATGCAAGTTATTCCTGCTTGGGTACAGTAAGTCATTAATAGTTACCAAGATGATCTTGTGGCAGAAAATTTGATAGGTGAATTGACTGTGCAAGGGAACTTGATTCTCTGACTGGGAATACAATAAAGTGGTATTGAGGTTTAGAAGGAGATTATACATTGGGAGTGGGAATGAGGTCAAGTAGAAGATTATATTAACTCTTCATTCATCTCAACTAGGAGGCCACTCAGGGATGCAAGCCACTTACCTGAGAGCTAAATCATTTTTTTTTCTGGCATGGTATGAAGGAGGAATTCAAGAAGAATATTCTAGAATATGAGTGCATAGAAGGTGTAAAGGAGAACATTCACAGTACCCTTGCTTACCACAACCTCTACCTAGACTCCTAACATAGTTGGCCTCGTATATCTATGGATTTCATAGAAGGGCTTCCTATATTATAAGGGAAAAAAGTAATCCTGATGGTAGTAGATAGGCTCACAAAAATTGCTCATTTTGTAGGAGTGGCACATCCTTTCATAGCTGCAACAATGGTTAGGCTCTTCCTAGATCAAATACACAATGCCCTCAGTCCAATGTATTTGATAGAGATAAGGTCTTTCTCAGTCAATCCTACGCAGTCTTTATTCAAAGCAGTAGGAACTAAATTGCACATAAGCACTGTCTATCATCCTCAAACTGATGGACAAACTGAAAAGGTGAATTAAGTCCTAGAAATGTATCTAAGAAGCTTCGTGTACCAAAAAACAAAGGAGTGGTATCACTGGTTATCCCTAACTAAATGGTGGTACAACACATCATATCACCTGTCTATTCAAATAAAACCATTTGAAGCTATATATGGGAGACACCTCTACAGCTGGCTTTGGGGTCTTTCTTACAGAAAAATGTAGCTGCAGTAGAGGAATTACTAATAGACAAGCAAGAAATGGACAAATTACTGAAAAGAAATTTGGCTAAGCCCTGTCTAGAATACACATCTATGTGGATAAGAGAAGAAGTAAGAGGCAATTTGAGGTTGGGGACTGGGTTTATCTGAAACTCAAATCTAACAAACAAGTTTCTATGGCTAAAAGAGTTAATAAGAAATTGTTAGCCAAATTTTATGGACCCTTTAAAGTTAATGTAGAAAGGGTAAGGCTGGTGGCTTATAGGCTGGCTCTACCCAGTTTTCCCAAAATCCATCCAGTCTTCCATGTCTCATTATTGAAGAAGAAGTTGGTATCTAAGGTGGTGTTTCCAGCTCATGAATTGCCAGATGTGGGAATTGTTGAGAAGGATATCATGGAGCCATAAGCTATTTTATCTAGAAGGATCAACAAGTTTAAAAATGTAGCAGAAGTTCAGTATTTGGTTAAATGGAAAGGTAGAGGAGAAGAGGATGCTACCTGGGAATGGGCTATGAAGATAGAAAAGAAATTTCTAGGAAGAACCTTTGAGGACAAGAATGCTTGAAGGGTAGGCATTGCAACATTTAAACTGATAAAAGATGGGAAAGGAAAGAAGAGAAGTAAAAGGGAGATTTTTGAACTGATGAAAGATGGGAAAGGAAAGAAGAGAAGTAAAAGGGAGATTTTTGAAAAGTAGTTAAAGTGTGAATAAGAAGAATGAAGAAAGGTGACGTGCAGTTTTGGTTACACGGTTGTCTCTTATGGTTGTGTTTGACTGGCCAAGATAAGGGTGGGTTGTTATAAAGCTTTTGTTTCCATTTTTGCATTTTTCATAATTTTGCTGATTTGATTTGCTGAAATTCTCCGTAAATTATTCTTTGAGCATCCTTATCTTTTTTTTTCGATCTTAATCATCATCTTTCTCTCTCTATTAGCTCTTTGTTTGATTTCCTTTTCAAAATTACAGTGTAAATTTCCCAAAACTTGTTACTATTCTATTGGAAAATTAATGGAGAAAATTGGCTTGATCTTTTGAGATCCAATTTTTTGAATTTAATTTGGTCTATACTATTACACATAGCAAAATAATAATAAAAAATAGGTTTGCATTATCATTCATTTGATCGAGAAATTGAAAACTCCAACAACTGAACTAATGTTAGTGTAGGTTATTTGATAAACTTTTGCATGTGTATAATGTGTAAAAGGTAAGTAAAGATGCAATGACGTCTCACTATCAAATAACCACACTAGATCTTATTAATAAAAATTGCAAATTGGAAGTGCTTCCAATTTGAATGATCAATTTCCGTATTGTTACTCAAAAAATAGATTGTGTCTTTTTGGACAACGACACTTTGAAATTTGTAGATCTAAAGGTAATCAAAAAATAAGAAAAAGAAATTCAAGCTAGAAATTAAATTGTCGCTTTGAAGACAGAAAAATAAACAATACTAGTTCAATTTTTTGGATTTAATTTATCTACAGAGGGAAAGCAGCAGAGAAGGAGAATGATGAGATGCAATGTCAATGTATGAAAACCTTGGTTGTTGGTTGCCGTCATTGCGTGGCATGTTGTTGAAAAAGATTTTGTGTTTATATGTGTAAAATAGTGGGTATTGACAAGAAAAATAAGGAAGTTGGTGGGAAGGGAGTGGAAAAAGATGATCTTGGCCAAGAAGAGAGCGATGGTGGTGGGAAGAAAAGTCTTCTGCATATGAGAGTTAGGGATGGTGATGTGGGTGAGAAGAAGCCATGAATGAGCGCCTAGGGTGTTCATGGATTGGGTACCCGATCCATGAGGTAAAAAAAGTATCTTAACCCTCGTTGATGTGATCAAGAAAATTTCAACCCTCTGTCCGGTCCATACAAAGTGGGTACCAGACTTATCGGGTACCTACAAAAGAGAGTCGGTCAACCGGGTACCCGATCCTCACTAACAACAAAACATAAAAATTTAAATAATGATAGTTAGGCAAGTTAATTTCACAATTAAGTCAACAACAATTAAGTTTAAATCACAAAATACATCCGAATATTACATCTAATAGAACAAACTAACAAGTAGCAACAAGCCAATAGCAACAACAATTAAATCACAAAATACATCTCAACAGACGATAGTGTGAGGAATGAGGATGCGAAGAATAGGAAAGGAAGAGATGATTGAGGAGGAAGAGGAAGGGAAAACAAGGAACTGAAAAAGAAGAGGTGAGAGGCTGCAAAAAACTCTAGTAAGTATTAATTTCTAATGAAATCCTACTAATCAAATTTACGAAATTATCCCTGAAATGGACCATTAGGGGAGTACCCGGCGGGTCACAAAAATGTGACCCGTTACCCGACCTGCTTTCAGAATATGAAAATCGGGTACCCTCTTTTTCCGGGTCGGATCAGCGGATTTTTCAATTCGGGGGGTCAATATGAACACCCCTAATGACACCCACTGATTTTGGCAATGTTTGTGAAGAGAAGTTTTAGAATTTTGATAAAAATTTCTCAATTTAATAATTTCAACTCTGGCATTATCGCCAGTCATTGTGAAATTTTATTTTGTTCTTCAAAAAAATTCAAAAATGTAAAAGATAACCAAACCAGTCAAAATTTTACATTAATAATATTTTTTTCTAAGACTTCCAAACAATATTGAGTTAACTTCTTTTCACTTCACTTCTTTTCTATTCTTCCTTAGTCTCATTTGGGACACTTTAAGCGTCAACTACAAATTGGATATCCAGATGAATGTTTGCCATAAGGCAGCAGTCTAGCTTGATTAGCCTACATAACAGATGGCCATTTTCACTGTTACTTAACTTGGTAGCCAAGTATAGATCCATATTTGGTATAATTTAGGGTTAATTACACTTTACTTTCTGATTCTACACCTCAATTGCAAATTAAATAAAAATGTGAATAAGAACAGTTTCTACAACTTTAAAGCTTTCTTTTTACAGCATCTAAAAATTTTACTGGAGAAAATGGGTCAAATTTCTTTAATCTAATTTATACAAGATTATTTATATAAATTCCTTTTAAAAAAAAATTGTATGTGTTTTGATGTTGTACAAAAAAATAAAATGTAATTATTTAGTTAACATATATTCTTTTTGCACCTCATTTTGTATTTAGGTTTTTATATAAACAATAATGTATAAGTTGATTAAAGAAATTTGACACTTTCTGGAATTCTTTTATAATCTCAAAATAAAACATAAAAGGAATATATATGTGCAATCATTAGAAATTAACTAAAAGGAGAATAACTTTGCACACAAATTTTGGGGGTCATTTCTATCAAAACAAATATTCCACATCATTTTTTTCTTGTTATTTATATGATAGAATCTTTGTAAATGGGGCAAAGTATACATTATTTGAATTCACGGGGACGAAGTGGCAAGTGAGTTCAAGGAGTAAAATGTAATTTTAACCCTTTAATTTAGATATTGATAATTTGTCTTTTAGGCTATAAGAAGGCCCATTAGTTCTCTTTTGTTCTCGAATTTTTCTTTTCTAATAAAGTCACTAAATATTAAAACATTTGCGTATTTTTTTAAGAAAATTTTACTGTCCCTTTAGGCAATTATTTTATTGTTCTTAAAAGATCTATATTGTACTACACTACGTACTTTAAACACCTTTATTATATAAGTTTTTAAAGACAACATGATGATTTTTTTAATTGAATTGTACAACCTTCCCTTTTTTAACCATAACAAATTTTTGCCATGAGATGAATGTGGTAACTAAATTTTGTGCTTTTAACAATAAATACATCTAGATGATGTATAATAGACAGTATAAGCATGATCAACCAATTTAATTTGTCCCATTTATTTGTTGCTCTCCTTATTTTTGTTTGTTTTAAATTATTTGTCATTCCTTAAAAAAAGAATAAGTAAAGTTTAATTTATCAATTTTACCCATCATGTAAGTCTAAAAAAAGAGTATTAATGACATATTTTCACATTAATTAGTCTTACAAACTCTTTTAAATTTTGAAACTCTCTAAAATCAACTAATAAATTTTGAATTTGAAGGAACAAATTATGAAAAAATTATTTTATTAACTACTTAAATACTAACTTTTCTTAAATTGTGTGTCTTTAATCATATCAAATAAAATAGGATAGAGGAAAGATCAGCACGTGGTGAAATTTTGAACTCCACCTTATATCTTTTGAGTAATGATGAACATTACTTAAATAAATGCATTTACAGCTTTTTCCACAGGCCACTAATATATTACAGCTTTTTTCATTGGCCACTAATATATGCTTGCACTATTGACAACATGCATTTCACTTTTCCTGAAAATACAGGCCGCAACTAAACTACTGAACCCACAATTTGATTTGGGCCATCCAAACTACCAAGGCATGAAATGTCTTTGAAGGCCCGAGGGCCTACCAGCACCCATTTCATAGGGTAGTACGAAACTTGAAATCCATTGGAGCCCATTCATCCTGAGACATTTCAATTCATGTCACTTTTGTAAAAAGGATATTATATGGAGTAAGATAAGGGTGTCCATGGCCCATTGAAATTGCCAAGGAAACTTTGAATAATTATTACCAAATTAGACAATGATCCTCCCCAATTGTAGATAAATGAGTAGGCTTCATTTTGGCAAATTTTTAAGTAGACTAAAGTGCATGCACATGTGATCCTCAATCAGTTATATAACACAGGTAAGAATAATAGTTTGAAATTTTAAAAGAAAATGAGGTACGTGTGAATAAATAAGAAACACAAATTGCATGACAAGGCCATAAACTTTAGTTTACCTAAGAATTTACTATCCATTTAACCTTAAAAAACATAGATGTAAATTTTGAAAATCAAAACCGTTTATAATTCAAATCGTGTTTTTATATACACTTGTAGCAAAAATTCATAAGAAAATAATAAAGTAATATCTTTTGATTAAGCATTTATATTTTTAATTATAATTTGAAAATTCTTGCACATTCCAATGTGACATATAATTCAATGGTGAATTTGTTCCAAATGAGTTGAATTTTGGATACGATGATTTATTCAATGATATAAAAATCATGGTATATTCATAATATTTTCTAAAATTTTATTTTTTAGATATAGGTAGGTTGACAAAGAAATAAAAATGGTTAATTACATTTACTTTCCTTGAGATTTGGCTAAATTACGAAATAAATCTTGAAGTTTAGAAAAATGTCAAATAGAGGATTCCAAAATCATAAATTTATACATATGTAGATGTGTAGGGGTAAGGTTTCAGATGAGAGGAGAGCCAGCCAGCCTATTCTTCGCATCCTCATTCCTCACAAAAACACCCATGAGATGTATTTCTGATCTGAACTTATACACATCTAGATGTGTCTCCTATTCAAGCTATCTATCCTCTCATCTGCAACCTTACCCCTGCTTCTACAGCCATCAACCATCCCCAATCTCTCCCTTCGCTCGAAAATTATATTCACCATTAAATAATAGCAGGAATACCAATAAACAACAGCAAACAACACTCAAAAAAGGGAAAAGAAAAACAGCTTTTAAGTGTGCTCAAATTGTTTGTATGATTTGTTATTTGGCTTAATACATATTTGTTTAAGGTTTGTAAACGCTTTCAAGAAAAATTTTTTGAAATCCATAGAGATGTTGGATTTATTTGTTTGAAGCCAATGTGTATATTTTATTTAAAGCTGTAATTCAAAATCATATAATTCAAAATCATATATCAGTAGGAAAAAAAAAATCAGATATGGTGAAAGGAAGGGAGGGGAGGTTAGGGTGGGAACAGATGGAGGAGAGGAGAAGGGAGGGGAAGGAAAAGGAAAAGGAAAAGGAAAATGTGAAGTTTTGGGTGGGGAAAGAGGTCCGGTGTGGCTAGAGGTAAAGGTAATAGAGTGTTTTGGCATATGAGAGTTGAAAGACATTATTAAATAGTCTGATTTTAGGGGTAATTGTGGTGGGAGTATATTTTGTATCATATCTTTTATTTTCTTAACTAAATTTATATCTTCTCTATTAAAAAAATCTTTGCCCATTTTTTCCTGTTTTAGAATATAAAGGTCCTACTATTTTTCCTATATCTTTTTAAAATGGCCTAACATAATTTATAAGACCTAAATTTTTTTGTAATTCTTTTAAATTTTCTAATTTATCAGGCATTTCTAATACCTTTTTTGCTATATGGTCTTGTAGTTTCATTTGTCCATTGCCTATTTCTAAACCACTTTTGGGAAGGCACGAAAACCACGAGAAGGGAGGAAGATAAGATTCTCGACTCTTAGACCGACTTGGGAGAAAAGACAAGAAAACAGGCATCATAATCAACCAATCATACCAACCTATATGTATTAGGTTCCAATCTATAGTATCTGGAGGTATAATAATACTAGTATAGAGGTTTTCTAGACTCATCGTATGAGCATTTCCCCTATAGCGGCTTCAACACTTGCCTTGGCGGGTACTCTCGAGACCCTAACCTTTTGTCCAGAAATTCTATACAAGTTTTATTTGGTATCTCAGATTTTAACCATAGAAAGGAAAATTTTCATCCAGAGAGTGCCAACATACCTCATGGTGCCTGGAGTCCTGTTTTTGTCTGAGAAGATCCTTTGAAGCTAACTTGTTGAAATTTTATAGGTTCGAGACCTTTCGGTCTCTCCCTGGCCTTCTTCTTTTAAATTAAAGAATTAAAACTAAAAATATGCTTTTTTAAGAGACTTCTAAAAAAGACTTGATTGCTAGTGAGAAAATTTTACAAAGAGAGCTGAGAGTTTTTTATGTGTTTTTTCTCGATGATTCTATACAAGTGAAGAATGACTCTATTTATACAATGAATTCTGGACTTCAACTATCCTAATATTAAAGTACAATAATTACATAACTTTTACTTTTGTAAAAGTTTTCTATGTAGTACAATAATTGTTAACAGCTGTCTAAAATTTTCTACATAGTGCTATAATTTTTTTAAAAGCTATCTAAAGTATAGTCTACAGTGTGGTCCCAACATTTTGGAATCCAATACTGTCTACGCCATTAGTAGATGACATTTGGTCTTCCAAATCACATGGCTCCTGTTAATTGTCTTTAGTGGAGTCCGTTCTCAAGTTGGAATCTTCATTTTACTTGTATCTATTCCTCTGTCTGAATCACGATTCCACTTAATGAAAGTTTAGGTAGATTCTTGATTTCACCAAGAAGTTGGTCTAAAATTGTCTTTATAATGTCTTCCTTCTTCTTAATTTTATCCCTCTTTTTGTTTCTGAGGAAGAGAACTCCTCTTTTTCAGAAATTTTTGGCAAACTTTCAGCTATCAACGGATTATTGACTTTGTCTTTACCCTTATCCGTTTGTAAGGGATTAGGTACTCTTATACACATCTAGATGTGGTTTGTGTGATTTTTAGTAAATCACCAACTATCAACGGATTTGATTTGTCTTTACCGGATGCCGTTTGGACTGGACTAAGTGTTCCTTTACTGGAAACACTGGCCTTAGTCAAATTTTTAATATTTAAATACCTATTTTTCCAATTTTCTTTTTCTAAGGTTAAAACTTGAACAAAATTAACCTAATCAAATACCATCTAGTTGATGCGAGATTCTTGTTCTATTTTCCTATATTTTTCATTTATTGTTTTAAAATTTTTAACAAGAGTTTCACAATGATCAAAAAATTTAATTTGATTACCTTCGTCTGTCTGGATGATGGGTCTGATGTTAATCTGGTCTGAAATATAAAACTGATTTACTAAATAAAATTTACAGGTCTCGAATCCTTCTATAATGGTATGGATTCCTTTATATTTACACATTCTTGACTCCACCTTATTGCTGTAAGGACTTCTATCCATGTCTTGTATAGACCGGCCTTCCCTGGAGTGCCATGAAAAACTGCATAAGATCAAACTTTAAAAGGTCGTTTAATCCATTAAAATAAGCAGATAAGGCATTTAAAGAATTTTTAAAATGTCCATTATTTTTCTTTTGGTAAAAAATTCATAAATTGTCTAAAATTACCTTTTGTTGTTCATTTATATTTTTATAAAGATTTAAAACTCTAAAACTATTATGAGGTGGCATGGCACATAAATTATGTCCATTAAAATCAAATATTTTTTCAGTGCCACCAGGGGTCTGTTTTAAAATGCTTGAAAAATGAAAAGAATTATCTAAACTTATGAAGGTGTGATTAGTTTGCTGGCTGGATTCAGCAATAGCTTGTCATGAAGCAGGATAAGAAACAAAACTGGGTCTGGGTGCTCTGATTTGAGCCCTGTAATCGGATCCTGGCCTGAAAACATTAACAAACATTAGATACTGTAAATTTTTCTTGATAATTCATCTGTTAATATATTATCTTTTCCTTTTATATATTCAAAATTAATGTTGTATTCTACTACAGAAAGCGAAATGACATACTTTTGCCATCTACGATGCCTACTTTTTTCTTTCATATTTTGGGCATACTTTACTATTGCTTCACAATCAGTTCTAATTGTGAATTCTTTCTTTGAAATGATAAATAATATAAAAGCATCTAAGGTATATATTATTGCTAAAATTTCACAATCTAAACTTGTCTTATATCCTTTTTCTTTATATGTACCACTAGAATATCTACATCATTTTTCTTGATTTTTAGGTAAATATTTATGAGATTTTGATTGAAGAATTCCTCCCCATCCTAAATCACAACCATCTGTTTCTATTGTTTCCCCTTCGATTAGAGGGATAATTGTAATGGAGGTATATTTTGTATCAGTTTGATTAGTATATATAGATGACATTTTAGTATTTTCAAAAAATGAATAAAAACATATAGGGCATTTAAACACGGTTTTTAGAATTTTTCATCAAAATGGAATAATAATAAGTAAAAAGAAAGTTGAATTATTTAAAACGCGTATAAAATTTTTAGGAGATAGAAATAGGCAATGGACAAATGAAACTACAAGACCATATAGCAAAAAAAGTATTAGAAATGCCTGATAAATTAGAAAATTTAAAAGAATTACAAATTTTTTTAGGTCTTATAAATTATGCTAGGCCATTTTTAAAAGATATAGGAAAAATAACAGGACCTTTATATTCTAAAATAGGAAAAAATGGGTAAAGCTTTTTTAATAAAGAATATATTAATTTAGTTAAGAAAATAAAAGATATGATACAAAATATACCTCCACTACAATTACCTCTAGAATCAGACTATTTAATAATAGAAACAGATGGTTGTGATTTAGGATGGGGAGGAATTCTTAAATCAAAACCTCATAAATATTCCCTTAAAAATCAAGAAAATTTATGTAGATATTCTAGTAGTACATATAAAGGAAAAAGATATAAGACAAGTTTAGATTGTGAAATTTTAGCAATAATATATACTTTAGATGCTTTTAGATTATTTATTATTTCAAAAAAAGAATTCACAGATATTAGAACTGATTGTGAAGTAATAGTAAAGTATGCCCAAAATATGAAAGAAAAAAGTAGGCATCGTAGATGGCAAAAGTTTTCGCTTTCTGTAGTAGAATACAACATTAATTTTGAATATATAAAAGGGAAAGATAATATATTAACAGATGAATTATCAAGAAAAATTTACAGTATTTAATGTTTGTTAATGTTTTCAGGCGTTTTTAGATTATTTATTATTTCAAAAAAAGAATTCACAATTAGAACTGATTGTGAAGCAATAGTAAAGTATGCCCAAAATATGAAAGAAAAAAGTAGGCATCGTAGATGGCAAAAGTTTTCGCTTTCTGTAGTAGAATACAACAATAATTTTGAATATATAAAAGGAAAGATAATATATTAACAGATGAATTATCAAGAAAAATTTACAGTATCTAATGTTTGTTAATGTTTTCAGGCCAGGATCCGATTACAGGGCTTAAATGTGAGCACCCAGACCCAGTTTTGTTTCTTATCCTGCTTCAAGACAAGCTGTTGCTGAATCCAGCCAGCAAACTAATCACACCTTCATAAGTTTAGATAATTCTTTTCATTTTTTGAGCATTTTAAAACAGACCCCTGGTGGCACTGAAAAAATATTTGATTTTAATGGACATAATTTATGTGCCATGCCACCTCATAATAGTTTTAGAGTTTTAAATCTTTATAAAAATATAAATGAACAACAAAAGGTAATCTTAGACAATTTATGAATTTCTTACCAAAAAAAAAATAGTGGACATTTTACTAATTCTTTAAATGCCTTATCTGTTTATTTTTATGGATTAAATGACCTTTCAAAATTTGAGTGTTATGCAGTTTTCATGGCACTCTAGGGCACAGCAATAAGGGGAGTCAAGAATCCAAAATATAAAGGATTTCATACCATTATAGAAGGATTTGAGGCCTGTAAATTTTATTTAGTAAATCAGTTTTATATTTTAGACCAGATTAACATCAGACCCATCATCTAGACAGACGAAGGTAACCAAAATTAAATTTTGTGATCATTGTGAAACTCTTGTTAAAAATTTTAAAACAATAAAGGAAAAATAAAGGAAAATAGAACGAGAATTTTGCAATTTCAGACCCAATTATTTGAATTAGAACAAAAGGTTCAAGTTTTAATCTTAGAAAAAGAAAATTGGAAAAATAGGTATTTAAATACTAAAAATTTGACCAAAGCCAGTGTTTCCGGTAAAGGAACACCTAGTCCGGTCCAAACGGCATCCGGTAAAGACAAATCAAGTCCGTTGATAGTTGGTGTTTACTAAAAATCACACAAACGGGTGTCAGCCTGAACCTAGTCCCTCACAAACGGATAAGGATAAAGACAAAGTCAATAATCCGTTGATGGGCGAAAGTTTGCCAAAAATTTTTGAAAAAGAGGAGTTCACTTCCTCAGAAACAAAAAGAGGGATAAAATTAAGAAAAAAAAAAAAGAAAAAGAAGAAGGAAGACATTACAAAGACAATTTTGGATCAACTTCTTGGTGAAATCAAGCTCAATCTACCTAAAATTCCATTAGGTGGAATCATGATTCAGACAGAGGAACAAAAACAGCCAAACAAGAAAAATGAAGACTCCAACTCGAGAACGGACTCCACTAAAGACAATCAACAGGAGCCATGTGATTTGGAAGACCAAGTGTCATCCACTGATGGCGTAGACAGCATTAGATTCCAAAATGTAGGGACCACACTGTAGACTATACTTTAGACAGCTTTTAAAAAAATTATAGCACTATGTAGAAAACTTTAGACAGCTGTTAACAATTATTGTACTACATAGAAAACTTTTACAAAAATAAAAGTTATGTAATTATTGTACTTTAATATTAGGATAGTTGAAGTCCTGGTTTGAAGTCCAAAATTCATTGTATAAATAGACTCATTCCTCACTTGTATAGAATCATCAAGAAAAAATACATCAAAAACTCTCAGCTCTCTTTGTAAAATTTTCTCACTTGCAATCAAGTTCATATATTCTCTCAATCAAATTTCTCAATAGCAGAAATCAAGTCTTTTTAGAATTCTTTTAACAAAATCATATTTTTAGTTGTAGTTCTTTAATTTAAAAGAAGAAGGCCAAGGGGAAAGACCGAAAGGTGTCGAACCCATAAAATTTCAACAAGTTAGCTTCAAAAGATCTACTCAGACAAGAACAGGACTCTAGGCACCATAAGGTATGTTGACACTCTCTGGATAAAAATTTTCCTTTCTATAGTTAAAATCTGGGATACCAAATAAAACTTGTATAGAATTTCTTAAAAAAAGGCTAAGGCCTCGAGAATACCCGCCAAGGCAAGTGTTAAAGCCGCTAAAGGGGAAATGCCTGTACGATAAGTCCAGAAAACCTCTATACTAGTATTATTATACCTCCAAATACTATAGATTGTAATACATATGAGTTGGTATAATTGGTTGGTTATGATGCCTGTTTTGTTGTCCTTTCTCCCGAGTCGGTCTAAGAGTCGAGAATCTCATCCTCCTCCCTTCTCGTGGTTTTCATGCCATCCCAAAAATGCCATAGACTTTTGAGGTCAATTTACTCAAAGTAAATCAAATTTGTGTGTGTTTTGGTCTTTTTGCATGTTTTGTTTCATGGGTTTAACAGGATTGACTTTGGAGGGAGTATTTGTAATTTTGCCAATCCTTAAGAATTATTTGGTAATTTGGCAAAACCTCAAGGGAGGCATATAAAATTAACCCAAATGAAAATGGTGTAAATCCACCATATTGGTTCAGTTGGTGTAAGAAATTTATTACACAAGCAGCATTAAATATAAGTTACATGACTTAAAATTCAAACAATTATTACATACTCCCTCCAAAGTCAATCCCTGTCAAAAATAATACACATTCTAGATGTGTTGGAAAGATTAATCAATTCAAACAAAAAGAAAAAAGATAATTAGGTACACGTCTTGAAATACTTGTGCAGTAGATTTATTTTATCATCTGTCCAATTGTTTACAAACTAGTTGACATAACCGTCCGGTGCGCAGTGAAAAAATAAATTAAATACCCAACATACTTTTTAATACATGAGAAAATACATTCTTAGTATCTATTTACTCAATTGGTCATCAATGTATCCATTCAACTAAAGTGTAAACTTGTTAAGTAAAGTGGGAAAGGAATGCTATTCCACGTAGCAATCCTCTACATGATCTAAGTCGCACCCAAAATAGTACTATCCATGCTTTCAAAAAAATAGGATTATCCATCTTGTGATAGTGTAGCTTGGTCTCAAAACTTCAATTCTTAACAAGGGTTCTGTATTGATATTTATGATTTCAATGCCTTTGTAAGAGTCAAATACATTTTATTAGTAACCTGAGCTAGCAAGGGACAGAGAAATAATAACAAAGATACAAGTAAATATTCAGGAATAGGTAAAAAAATTTGAATTTCATGTAAGATGAGGAGGAAGAACTAAAAATCAAAAAATATAAAATGTGTGCGATAATATCACAAAAATCCTTGAAAATGCAAAAGTCACAAAACCACAAATGGAGGCACTGTCCAAGAGAGAAGGAAGCAAACCTGTCTTAGACAAGCAGAAATTAATTAAAACTGCAATCATATGTCAAAGAACCGAAAACTTTAGAATATGACAACCCTTAAGGCTTATTTGGCTATCCTACATAAATATCTACCTAAAATAATAAGACATCAGTCAATGAAGAATACAGCAAAATGATTGATTTACCTCTGATGATATTTGATGCCAGTGCACACCCATACCATAGTGTGATAGACCACCACAGCCCTACAAATGTATATGACAATCATGTCACTCAAATTTTTCATTTATCATTTGGCAGGCGGAGGAGAATGAGAATGACAGTTTTGACAAAGTTTAGTTGAATTTTAGACAAGCCATCTAATTTTCTGAGATTAAGCAAAACAAACATGATGAATTCATGATATTCACAGCATCGGCCAAGCAAACTAATTTATGCAAGCATCAAACAGATCCTCTGCAAGATAAACTAGTAAAAAAAATGCAAACTTCATGTTATTTCATCCTCTTCATGATTTACAGGGTTGGCAGGTGCAACTTCAAAAGAACTCACTGTGCAGTCAATGCAAGTAAGAAGATCGTGGTTAAAAGGCCTTGCATTATAAAGCTGCAAGATTGGAAATAGAGAACAAGTTAACAAAACACAAAAGTAATACTCTAAAATCGTGATGACCTATTGTCTATTGTGCTACTTATTAAGTTATTTCAGTCATAGTTTTACAGTACTTCCAATCAAAAGCTCATAAAAGGGAAAAGAAACTATTTAAGCACAATGTAACCTAAACTGAAACCAAAGCATAGTCTGATTAACTGCCACCTTGTAAAATTATCATCCAAATATCAATACAACAGCTAACATTCAAACCACGACATATATAAGTCTAACTTTATTCAGACGGAAGACATTCGCCCTCGACACTTATTTCAGAAACACTAATTACTCAAAACCAAAACAAAAAGTTTCATCCATTCAAGTTAACACTACTTTCAGAAATCTAAAATAGCCCAATCGGTTAAACTTAACATCAGCATCACCAATAAATCACTACCTAAGTGATTTACACTATTATTGTAGTATAAATTTCCGCCAAGGCTTCTTTCTTTATTAGTTGAATTAGTTCCCAAATTCAAATTTAATGATGCAAGCAATATAAAGTTTCTCTCTTTATACCAGCAACCCCAAAAAAGATCTGATTTTTAGGAAGACGGAGGGGTAGAAGGAAATACCCATCTTCATTGAGCACACCATAGGAGAATTTCAAACTTAAACATCATAACATGAAAGAAAAGGAAATCCCCTAAAACTAATCAATCAAAAATTAGCTCACCTGAGATGGAGTTATATTGTACCAACCAGTAGAAGAGTCGAGCTTCCAAACATCTGATCCTATCATCGAGTCTTAGAAGATCAAAACTCAACACACGATCAAAATAATATATTAATAGTGACTCAAAAAAGGATCAAGAAAATATTTTGAAACAAAAAGTAAAATAAATGAAAAATAAAATATAGTTTGGGTCAAGGAAAGAGGTCGAGGGATTGGACAAAACGAATGAACCAAAGAAGCTTCCTCTAACCTTAGAAAAGTTCATGATGCCTCCATGAGAAAATAGCAACAAGCCTAAGAACAAAAACCTAAATAATTCGACACCATGTAAATTAGTACAGTTAAATAACTATTCTAAAAAGCCTGGCTTGAATCCTTGACACGCGAAGCATTAAAAAAACCATAAAATTAACTTGAAACCAAGGAAGAAAACTTCTTAGCCTAAGCTCTTATTTCAACTTCCAACTTGCATAAAAATTTGATTTGTAATTGATGGCTTTTTAGAAAAGACCTTTTGCCACTAACCTACATATTCTGTTATAGTAATGAGGAACAAGCTATGAATCCAAACTACAGACGTGAAAATAAAATTAGAACCCAAAATTTCAACATAGTAGTTGATTAATACTAGGTAAACAACAACAACAATGGAATTCCAAATAAAAAACATTTTCTCTCCTTTTCTTCTCACATTCAACCGAAATAATTGCTAAAATAGATCCTCAGTTATTTGTCCTACTTTTTTCTTTGAAAATAAATTTTTTTTTTTTTAAAAAAAAAGGATAAAGAAAATGATAACAATAACAAAAAAAAAAAAAATACACAATTAGGGAAGAAGGACTAAGCGAATTCTCTTTTAATAATACAATGATCAAACTTTTACTATATTGAAATTCCAAACCTTCTCTTATGTAAGATATGCGTCCATTCTATCCTTGAAATTTTAGCGGAAAAAGCTGGACAACGAAAGAGAGAAAAAAAAGCCCTAAACGCTTTATACTATATTGTTGAAAATTATATTGTACCAATGTACCTTAACCGTCCTTGCTTGAACCAATCTATTACCCGGGTTAGTGGTTTATTTTAGGGTTAATTTCACAAACCTCCCCTGAGGTTTGCCTAAATTGCATTGATCTCCCCTGAGGTTTGAGAAATTACAGAGACCTCCTTCCCATACACTTTTATATACATATTATCTGCATTGGTTTGATCATTCTTATCTTAGATTTCATGGTCTTTTAAAAAACCTGTCTCTTATACACATCTAGATGTTATAAGAGACAGGCAATCATTTTTTTTTTAATTATTCCTAACTAAACATCATTGCAGCCAAATTTCAAGCACTTCAATTTGCCCTTTTCCTCATGGAGGAATCGATTTTTGCTTGAGAAAATATCAACAAAAAATTCAAGACTAGAATCACAAAGAAAAAAAGAAGAGTTTAGATCCATTAACTTGGCAATAATCATTCGGATTTTGAGAAGTACTAAACTAGATCTATTACTTGTTTGTTAATCAATTCTCAAACATATATGGATTTCATTACCCAAAGTGAAAGTTTGATTAGAATTTCAACAATATAATTTCATACCGCAAGTGACAAATCCACCATGGCCAGAGATTGTTTTTTATATACAGAGAGTTGGGAACAACCAAATAGGCAAACTCTATATTCTATTTCTAGAAATTTTCAAATCCCAAATGGATTTAGGTTTAACCTCAGCTGTCTCCCAACACTGAAAAGAAGTGGGACTGGTTAAGGGGAAGATCATGGGGTACTAGTGGCATAATAGCAAAAGATGGAAAGGGAAGGGTTAGGGAGAAGGGATCATCAGCAAAAAGAAAACATAGGGCAAGAAAGGAAAATACTTACATATACTCCGTCTTTGGTCTCACCGGTAGATTCTACGATCAAAATTAAATTTTATAAATTTTTTTTTACATCAATTAATGTCATAGATTCCATAACATTTAATTTATACCACAGGTCTACAAGTAGAATTAAAAATCAGGTCTACCTAAGTATTTTTCGGGAAGAAAATAGGATGGTAATGGGCTTGGGCCAAAATTTTATACAAGCACTTAATCATTTGGGCATCTTAAAATTGGAAAAGATGAGGCTGGTGTTTCACTTAATCTTTTTACTGACATGATCACACGTCTACGTTCTTACCAACGATAATAAACGGCAGGGGTGGGTATGTAACATTGTATCAAACCTCAAAAAAAGTTCATGTAATTTTTAAAACTTAAGAGGAGGTCAATGCTATTTAAACAAATCTCAAAGGACGTTTGTGAAATTATCCTTTATCATTTTAATTACCAAGTATTACTGTTTATTTTGTCCTTTGAAACCAAATAAGATCCGAGTTGGTACTTTATGGAAAGGATAAAATTCTAAGTAAGGTCATAAAGATGCTCAAAACAAATTGAATTGCTTTCCTAACATTGTGGATTAATTCCACTTTGCATTCAATATTTTCATCAATTCTCATTTTACAATCTAAATTTTTGTTTTAGATATGTTGCATCGTAAAGTTATGAAAATGTTCCAAATCACCCTTACTAATCAGGTTGCTAATGAAATTGACTAAATAAAAACATACACTTCCTATTTTTTTTTAAGATTTTCAATGATTTATGTCAATTTTCATCATTTAAAAGGAAAAAGGTTGTCTGGTATATATTCACTTACAATATTTATATAATAGTAGTAATTATACATTGTTTGGGGGAAGGATTATGCATATTATGAAGTGCAACTTTGCTATTTCATTTTCTTCCTTTTCTCTACCTTGATTTGCAAACTGTAATCCGTTCCAGTGAATTTATCCATTGATGCGGACTGCGGAGGCTTCTTTCATGTCAACATGAAACAGAAGGGAATTTTTATTTTATTTTTTCTAAGCTTTTTGGTCCAATTAATGAAGTTTTAAAATTTTGACGCTAAAAATCTTCTATTTCATTTATGGCCAAAATTTTCTACTAAAATTTATAATTATATTTAAAAAGAAACTTAGTACTAGTTAGTAGATAGTAACTGAGATAGAAGTGTGATGTACGATCTTTTGTCAAATTTTGATAAAGAAACGCATGATTTTTATTTCGTCGATAATATCTAGAAATCTTTAAATTTCCTAGCTGATAGAGATAGGAGTCAAACATGAATATAACAAATTTATGTGGTCCCAATTCTCTCGCTCTTTTAGTAAAAAAAAACATGACAGGTAACCGGATTCATATTTCAGAATAATTTATCTGTAACACTTACTAATCGCTAACCAAACAACGACTGAACAAGAATTTAAAATCAGCAAAAGTCTAATTTGGAGATTTAAGGCCAGCAAATTTGATTTAAATATTTTGATATACAATCTACATGCTACCTAAGCCAACTCCTCCCAATTCTTAAAGGCCCATAGTTGACAAACTTGAGAAAGAAAGCATTGTTATTGTATTACCAACTTCTTGTGACGAAGATCACGTTTTCAGAAATGTATGCTAGTCCCATTTAAAGGATTATGTACTATAAATACAACATTTACCATTTAAGCATTTGAGGCAAGGGACTAGATTTAGTACCATAATTGAATTCGTGATTCTTCAACAAGTAACCAATAAGAGTTTATAAGATTTTATTTTTTTTTTCACATGAAACTTTTTAAATGTCTAACAAAAGGTATGGAAGAGAGAAATATTTTGGCTTGCATTCAATGGAAGTCCATTGCGGCTGTAAGTTCAACAATATATTCTTTTTTTCTTTTTTTTGTTAAAAAATAAAAATAAAAATTGGTGGAAGTTGACATTATTTACAATTTTGAATTAGATACAAGTGTTGGTAAATACTGTGCTTGATTGCTAGCTAATCGAAGTAATTAGATTGCCTCAACCTTATTGAAAAAGAAGAAGACTCAAATTGATGATTAAGAAAAATGAACTATTCCATCTTTTCTCAATTATGGTTAACTGTTTATAACAATGAAGTAGATTTGACATGACATTAACCAGGACACAAGAAAAGTTGGAAAATTAAGGGGGAAAAAGGTATAAAATAGGCAAAATTTGGACTTTTTTTATTTATTTATTATTAAAACAATGTGGCTGTTTTTTTTGTTCATTGAGCAGGATTCATCTAGCATTACAATTTTATACTTCACATTTTTTGCTTTTTTTTCTGGAAAAAAAAAAAAAGTGCCTTTGTTGCTTTTAAGTTTTAACACAAATGGTAAAAAATTTACACTAAGTCATTTGCCGCGCCAGAAATTGTGGTCTATATAGAGTTTTTATGAAATTTTTCTTACATTGATTGATATTATTATTTTATAAAATTTAATTTACATCACATAATTTATAAATAAATTAGGATTGTTTTTGGGTTCTCTTATTGACTTAACGAGTTTTAAGATTCGGATTATAGGGTTTTTGAGTTGAGAATGTAAAATCCAATCTAACCCAACTAATATAGAAATCCAGGTAAACCCAACTCAAGTGTGATCGGGCGGGTTACTCGGATTTTCGGCTTTATTTGGGTTAAAATCTAAAAAATGTAAATATATATATATATATATATTTATATATATATATATATTGTAAGACTATCCATTACAAAATATATTTTTATCAAAAAATAAAATAGTTAAATCAAGAATGAAAAAGAAAAATTATATAATATGTTAGATAAAAGTTATGTCAAGAATGATAAAAAAATAGTATAAGTTAGATAATATTAAAAAGAAAATAATGAAAAAATTTATAAGTAAATTATATTTGGGTTATCGAATTACCAATTGAGTTTAGTTGAATTTTGAAAATGTTTTTCAAAATCCAACCCAATCCAATTACACTAAATTCAGGTAATTTAACCCGATTAATTTGAAATCCAATAAATCAATCAATTTTCAAATTTATTTAAATTAAATTGAATTAGATTTTCAGGTAAAATTAAATTTAAAGAGTGAGACCATAAATCACATCCATTCAAATTTTGCCTCTGAAATGATATCCTATTCGATTCATTTGTAGGCTTATGAACTGTCATGTCTCCCTGGAACAACAATTCTTTTCTTTTGTAATATCATCAATTTCCTTAAGACTTTGTGATCTGATCCCCTTTTTTTCTGTTGACTTTTCAGTTAGCATGATCATGTATTTTGTGCAGGTCCAGATGTTCATTATGAGCATGAAAAAGTTGAAAACAAAAGCAAACAAATTAAATCGGCAGCACCATATAGGCCTTTTACGTGGTAATAAATTGTTTCGTGTCTAACTTATTTTTATTTCATGTCATAGCCTTATATGGGGTCTGTGTTTCATCATATCGTATTTTTATCTGATCCCGTTATTTTGTTTAGGATTTATGTCTAATCTGTTTAACCCGTTTACTCTTATTAGAGATGTATCAGATAATATGACAAGTTAAATAACTTATAATTTATTTGAATTAAAATCTCATATTTTAATTCTTTAATAATTTAATCAAGATAGTTTATACTAACATTATTAATTCTCATATTAATTTAGAGTAAATTATTAAAATTATTGAAATTTTTATATAACATCTAGATAATTATAAGAGACAGATTTAATATTCTTACATTAAAATTATTTTCACAATACTAAAATATGTTATATTAAATTATAAAGAAGTTTACTTTAATAAAATTAATCATTTCACTAATTTAACGGTTAATCATGTCAATCTACAAGTTGATTCAACCCAACCCATTAAGTTTTTTGTCGTAAAAAATTTGACTTAATAATAATTCGATAATATTTAGATTGTGTCGAATTCGTGTAACTCTTAATGTGTTGCCATACCATGCAAGAAATTATTAATCCTACTCTGACCTAGCAAAGTCTTTACAAGAAAAGATGTCGAAAGGAAAAATTTTTAGATAGATAAAGGTGTATGCAACTTGTAGTTAAAAATTAGTCACATAGTTTAGATGAGAAAATTAACTTAAAATTTAAAAAAAAAAAAAAAAAAGATGTCTCTTATGTAAATAAATGAGAATCACAAAATACATACATATATTTCATCTATTCAAGAATATACCCGAAAAAGGATGAATTCCAAGCTCGAAACACCAAAGCGTTTCGGCAATTTCGGGTGCAAACGCTCTACCTTTGGGGTTCATATATCTTAGCATCCAAATGTCTTCATTCACAGCTTAAGAATATGCGCATGTTGTTTTCAAAAGCATAATGGCGTCATAAAGATATGCATGCATAAAAAGCAAATAGAAAATCTTTCAACCTTATGCATTTTGTCAACGGATAAATAGATTTTCATATAATTTTCAGGTGTCATCACAAAAATTGTAACATCAGGAATATTTTTTTTATACCCCTCCATATAAAATCTATTTACAATTTTACACAAGCGGAACTCGAAACATGTCATTCAACACAAAAGTTTATGAATCGGGTATTTAGTTAATTTATTCGCTAATTGACCCGACCCGACCCGATTATATCGAGTTAGAATAGCTATCTAATCCATATAAATAGAGTATTTCGACATTCATATTATTACTAAAAAGTTGGTTGGATTTTAATTTTGGGTTTTAAAAAATAATAAAAGATCAAAATTTGCAAAAATACTCATGCAAATGGGAATATGAGGAGCAAAAATCCATTAACATAAGGCTCTAATACAAATTAACATTGTATATAGATTAGATTGCATTCCTGTCTCGATATGTTAAAATTAGTATCTGATACGTTATCTAACTTTCGAACACTATGTCATTCGAATATTTTATTTTTACGGATAAGTCGGAGAGTTTATCAGGTCAATGAGTCAAAATGAATATATCTTCCCCACTTTTCACTTACACTAAGTTTGTTTGAAGGAAATGGAAAGAAAGGAAAGGATTAGGAAGGAAAGTAACATTTTGCTTTCATTTGGGAGTTTGGAATAGAAAGAAAGGAAATGAGGGGGAGTAGCATCCCTCCACAGAAGCAAAGGTTTTCCTCCCACTTATGGGAGGAAAAGAAAGGAAAACAAAAACTTCTTCTACTAATATTTTTAATATTCCAAATTTATCCTTAAAAAACTAACACACACAAATTTTATTTTCATATATATCCTAAATCTTTCCACTCCCTTCTTAAACTCCCAAACAACATTAAAATCCTTCCTTTCTCTTCTCTTCCCTTCTCACTTAAGTTTTTCCCTTCTTTTCTTTTCTCTCCTAAACTCCCAAATTAAGCCTTCCTCAGCCGGTTTTCAAACACATCTAGATGTGTATAAGAGACAGGCTTATAGACCGGACACTTTAAGATAAAAAAGAATTCTCTTAGACAATCTACGATGTGTATAAGAGACCAGCCAGATAAAACTGAAATTCTGACTGTAATAAAATATGCATTTGGGAAAATTTGAAATGGGTTCTTAAAACAAGGTGGTGCCTCCACGTAATAAAGTTGGAAAATATTTAAATAAATTCAGTATTTGACCTCACTTGTAAATTTTGTTGTCAAAATTAAATTTTATAAAATCTTTTTTATATCAGCTGTTCTCATAAATTCTCTAAAGTTTAATTCAAATTACGAAATTTATAAGTGAGGTCAAATACCGGATCTACCTAAATATTTATCGATAAAATTTCACCTTCTGGATGTCAGAATTTCAGTTTTATGTGGAGTGAATTTGGGTGAATTTTGAATGCTTTGCTTATGGTTAAAACTAAAATTCAACACGCTAAAGGGTACAATCTGCTGCTTTTATACGCACAAACCAAAGCCAATAATCTTGTGACATGGAGAGAAATGGGAATAAAAGGTAGGACATCAATAATGATCAAACATGATCATTATTGACAAAATATTATCAATTTACCTTTCAATATTAGGTTTTGGGATGGTAATTTGCCAAGTTTGCTCAATCATTGGCCTAATTTTAAGAAAATTGGATGTTCTACTTCCTCTAAAGATTTTGTACAAGAATTTTAGTGAAGAATATTTAGTAATTTTAAATGTACGAGATGAAAGTCGAGAAAGTATAACAATTAATAGTGTTTCATATTTGACTATACGTGATGGCGCAAACAAATTATGGCAATATAAAGAAAACTATTTTACTTATAGGTGTTAAATGCGTGAATATTTGTTTTCGAGATTTATCTTCTAATAGAAAATTCTTAACAAATAAATATAAAATAATTACAAGTAGGGAAATAGTTTCGACTAAAATGTATCGTCTTGAATTACCTGTTAACAGATCCTGACTAAAAGGAACAACAAAATCTAAGTTTTGTCGGCTCGCTGTCAAGAAAATATTTTCATTCCTAAAATATTTTTTTTCTTTTGTCTTAGTATATCTTTAAAATCTGTTAACTAATTGTTGATCGCAATCTTGCATTTGTCATTTTATTTTTTGTCGACAAACAGACAATAAATCTTTTTATCCAAAATACTTCCGCTTTCCTTTTACGTGTATATCTTTTAAAATTTTTTAGCTAAACTGTCAAACACAATCATTCATGTGTCTTTTTATTTTTGTTCAAATTCTAACAATATCAATAAAAGAAAATAAAAAACCTCACTCATAAATTAGTAACCCCAAAATGAAACTATTAAATATAGACACCATCAAAAGCTATTTTAAACACTAGATATTTTGCTATTGGTAATATGTTGAATGGTTAAAAACAACGGATGCACAGGATAACACCTCATACTCAAGTAATCCTAGTCAAGAGACTTTGAGAAAAATATAAGAGACATTTACTAAAATCCTCTATTTTAGTACACATTTAAGAAATGGCTTTATCCCCGATTTCGTGGGCGTCAATTTCAACCAAAAATTACTCAAAATTTTATTGCTTTTTTTTAATGGAAAGTACTATTATAAATGCCGATTTTAGACCCCGTAAACTTTACGATTAAGATTAAATCTTGTAAAATTTTGTTTACATCATTGATATAATAAATTTTATAATATTTAATTTACTACAAGGTCTACAAGTGAAACTGTAAACTAGGTCTACCTAAATATTTCTCATTTTTTATTATTATTAGTATTATAATAATCCGAATTAATAGCATTTTACCCCTAAACTAGGTGAATAATTACACTTTATTCATCTAAACTAAAAGAATATACATTGTGCCCCCAATGTCACAATTCATCCGTTAACACTATCAAAAAAATCTAGTTAAATAATAAAAATGCCCTTCGTACTATAATTTTATTTTTTTATGTATTTAATTTTTATAGTGGTTTGACAAATTAATAAAAATAAACTATAAAGTATGTTTATTTAATCTATATCGATATATTTTTTGATCAATTTTTCATAAGTTTTAGAATTCAACTAATATTATTTTGAATTTAAAGATAATGGTAGCACGTTTTTTAAAGTGAATATATATTTTTTATTAAAAAATTTCTTTAAGAATATTGTATGACAATAGATTTTTCATAAAATTTTTTTGATGTTTTGAAATCACATAACATTTTACATTTTTCTAAACTTTGGTTAAATGTAAATAAATTGTAATATCAGATAAAATTTGATTTAATATTTTTTATATTTTCACTGATCAACAACAAAGATTTTGTAACTTATTTATTATAGTTTATTTTTTTAAATTTTTTTATAACTATCAAACATTATAATAAAAATATTTAAAAAAACAAAAAATAATGTTAAGGGGCAATTCAATCGTTTATTTAGTTTTTATTAATTGTGTTAGAGTTGTTAGCGATTTCTTTTAATTTAGGTGGACATAACGTAATTACTCACCTAATTTGAGAGGCAAACTGTGATTAACTCTAATAATATTGGTCTTTTATCCTCAGTTGATCAGTGTCCAGAGAGCGAAATAAAAGAAAAAGAACATAGGAAATGGAGAAGCAGAAAGAAAGAAAAAGAAACTGTCTGAAGAGGGCAAAAAAAAAAAAAAAATAACAAGCCTCTTCTACTTCTTCCCTATTGTTTTCACAGCTTTTCCTTTCATCCCTTTTCTTCTCTAGATCTGTAAACACAACCCTTCTTCTATTTTCCCTTCTGTTTTACAGATAGTTTCTTTTTATGGTTGCTGTGCACCAGAAAAAGGAAGAAACTGCTGAAGGAGTTTTTACTGTTTTGATAATCAGCTAGAACAGCATATATATATAGATATATATATATATATATATATATATATGCTGGTAAGGAATGTTAGTATTACTAGTAGTACTTCATTTTTTTTTTTTTTTTTAATGTTCTGATTGAATTTTTTTTTTCCTGTCTTTTCCAATCCTTGTTTCTTGAAATTATTTTGTGATTCTGATATGTTTAAAAAATCATATGCAAATTTTAGATGCACAATATGTTTTATATGAGCAAATATTTGTGTCCCTAGTCTATGAATGTGGAAAGGGATGATTTAACTATTGTTTTTCCTTTTTCTTGATTGGTTTTATTTTACAGGCTTCTGTTTTATTTTGTTTATTAAATTAGCTTAGTTTCTTTGGATTTTTTTTTTTTAAAAAAAAAATTTGTTGTTGTTGTTGTTGTTGTTGTTGGGGGGTGGGTAAACTGTTGAGTCTTTTTCCACCCTTTTTATTGTGCTAGTAATTTGTTGCCTTTATGATTATATAGAAGTACTAGTTGTTTTAGATTTTTTTTTTTTTCAATTTTAGTATTTGATCTCTTTTTCATGATCCATTTGGTTATTTAGGATTGGTAAAGGATTTGTCTTTTTTTAGCGCATGAATGAATGTTGTGCTTTTCACTTCTGAAGATGAAGAAGATACTTTGTGCCTTTTTTTTTTTTTTGGGGTGGGGGGTGGGGTGAGGTGTTTAGAAATTGGTTGTGTATGTTTAATCATCAATGCTAGATAGCTTTATTTGCCTCTTCTGTTATTTGCTTTTATGTCCCAAAGATTGAAATCCAAGTTTCAAGGTGGAGAAATCTCGGGTTTTCAGTTGTGTTCTTGTCAACTAGGAATGGAACTTTGTCTTTTTTCAGAAAAGAATCCATTATGATACTGCTGCAAGTTTGTGGTATTTTTAGCTTCCACCACCAATTTGGGTACACTTGCACATTTGTACCTCATCCATCACTTGATGATGGTAAGCATAGTGATGAGTTTATTCCAAAGATGGTAACTTTTCTATTCAAAATATGTTTTCAAAATTAATACTAATCCGCCTTTCATAGAAGTTAATGATAATGATCGGTTTCCTACTATATTTTTGAGTTTATTTGTTTCCTTTCTTGTTCTCTGACAATATCCGTCTAAACTCAATTTTGGCCTATTTAGTTTATGGCTTTTTGTTACGTTATTGCTGATGATTGGATAGCTGCTATATGTGTCTGCTTGCCAATAAGTTGGTTTGTAGCAAGTTATTTCTGTTACTGTGATACTGATGTGGGATCTTTATTTGCAGTGTATTTGTGAAATGAAAGTATGTTTTGTAAAGGACTGGAGCGGTTAAACCAAAGATTGTTTCAAATTATATCAACTCCATTTGGTCAGCCATAATATTGAAGATGAATCATTTAACTGTTGAAACTGAAGATGTTTTTGCCAGTGTGTTTGAGCTTGCTGCCAACAATGACATGGATGGCTTCAAAAGATGGGCCGAATGTGACCCAACTAGCATTGATGAAGTTGGGTTGTGGTATGGCCGCCAAAAGGGCTCAAAGCAAATGGTTCTTGAGGAAAGGACTCCTTTGATGGTTGCTGCTACATATGGTAGTGTTGATATTCTGAAATTGATTCTATCTCTGCCTGAAGTAGATGTTAATCGGTCCTGTGGTCTGGAAAATAGCACTGCTCTTCACTGTGCTGCATCTGGTGGATCTGTAAAGGCTGTTGATGTTGTGAAAATGCTTTTAGCTGCTGGTGCTGATCCAAACTTGACTGATGCCAATGGTCATCGGCCTATTGATATCATTGTTGTCTATCCTAAATTCCATGAGAAACGAAACTTTCCCTTGAAAAGCTTCTCGGTACTGATGCTTCACTTGGTGAGCACAACCTCAGGGTGTCAACGGCTACCTCAAATTCAAATTCGCCGCCTCTTTCTCCAAAGCCTGGAAATGGATCCCCGTCATCTCATTTGGATTCAACTTCTTCTCCAAAGACTAGTGATCTTCCTGTCTTGTCTGCATCAGAGAAGAAAGAGTACCCTGTTGATCCATCCTTGCCTGATATTAAGAACAGCATCTATTCAACAGATGAGTTCAGAATGTTTTCATTTAAGGTTCGACCATGCTCTCGTGCCTATTCACATGATTGGACAGAGTGTCCATTTGTCCATCCTGGGGAAAATGCTCGAAGAAGGGATCCTAGGAAGTACCACTACAGCTGTGTTCCTTGCCCAGATTTTCGCAAGGGAGCATGTCGCAGGGGGGATATGTGTGAATATGCTCATGGAGTTTTTGAATGCTGGCTCCACCCTGCACAATATAGGACTCGGCCGATTTGTAAAGATGGTACAAATTGCAATAGAAGAATTTGCTTCTTTGCACATACACAAGAGGAAATGCGGCCCTTGTATGTCTCCACCGGTTCTGCTGTTCCATCTCCACACACCGCCTCCTCTAGTGCTAATGCTATGGATTTTGCTGGCATGAACTTCTTACCAGGTTCTCCTTCATCAGTTTCGATGATGTCTCCACCTCCATTCACCCCACCTATCTCTCCTTCCACCCATGGCATTTCAAACATGGGATGGGCTCAACAAAATGTCCCGGCGTTGCTTCTCCCTGGAAGCAATCTTCAGTCCAGTCGCTTGAGATCGTTACTCAATGCCAGAGACATCCCCACTGAGGACTTAAGCATGTTTTCAGATATTGATGTGCAACAACACCAGCTCCTGGGTGAAATCTCTCGCATTTCTCAACCAAATATCAACTCAAGTTCTTTAAATCGTTCTGCTCATTCGAAAACCGTAACACTGTCAAATCTCGAAGATCTATTTGTCCCGTGGAGAACTTATCTCCTAGATACTCTGATCAAGCATTAACTTCTGCTGTTTTTTCCCCTACCCATAAATCTGCAGTTCTTAATCAGTTTCAGCAGCAGCAGAGCATGTTATCTCCAATCAACACTAACTTTTCACCCAAAAGTGTTGATCACTCTCTGTTGCAGGCTTCTTTTGGAGGTTCACCATCAGGAAGAATGTCTCCCCGAAGCATGGATCCCATCTCACCTATGAGTTCCAGGGTTTCAATGCTGGCCCAACGTGAGCAGCAACAGAAACAGTTCCGGAGTCTGAGCTCACGTGATCTTGGCTCCAGTTCAGCTGCAGTAGTTGGATCTCCGGGGGATACTTGGTCAAACTGGGGTTCATCTAGGGGGGAGCCTGACTGGGCTATCAGCAGCACCGAGTTTGGTAGACATAAGAGATCATTGTCATTTGAGCTTGGAAATGAGGAGCCTGATTTATCATGGGTTCAATCGCTTGTCAGAGAATCTCCACAAGAGATACGAACGAAAAGTCTGCACAGTATGTTGGTGGCGTTGCTGCTGGTGGTAGTGGTGCTGCTTCAGTTGATGGTGCAAATTTGAATTCCCAGATTGATCAAATGGATTCTTCTGCTTTGAGTGCATTACTTGATCAAATGAAGCTTTGATCATCTCATGGCTTGGTAGGATAAAAAGTTCATCTTTACCAGTCTTGAGGTCTTGAAAATCGTTATGTTTTTGGTAAATACAGAAAGTTTTCAATTTTGGCTTTTTGTTGGTGGTGGCTTTTGGAGGATGGTAATTGCATCCAGGAGCCAAGGTAAAAAGGTCCAAAAATTGTGGAGGAAAACCATTTTTCTTTGTTATATTTTCTTATTTCAAGAAGATTTTAGAAGGATGAGGAAAGACTGGGTTTATTCAAGTCATCATGCCCTGTTTATTACTCTCTTAATTATCAATATTTTTGGATTCTTAGGTTCATCGGTCATTGTTTCTTTCTCTGTAGTCATTACCGTAATGTTTCTTAAAGATTGAAGTGGAAGCAACTGATACCTGCTTGGAGAATCAGTATGGACATAGAGTTCTTACTTTGTGGAATTCATAATAATGTTCATTGGTTACATCCATATTCTTTTAGGGTGTAACGAGAAAGGCATGTTTCTGATTCAGATTAGTTTCTCTGTACTCTGATGTTGTAACACCAAATAATCTTTAGTTGTCCGAAGTGCAGAATAGAGGAAGATAACAGAACTACCTATAGTTTTTACTGATGTAAACCATGAAACTTTTACTGTTGTTGGTATTTAATGCTCTTTATTCTATTAATGTATTCTTTCTTCCTTTAAATGGTTGTGGCATTTTTTAGTGTTTTCCTATGTCATATTGTAATAGTGTAGTAGTACTACTTCCTCCGTCCGTTCCAAACTATGTGTCTCTTAAAAAGCAACAAATGAGGTTTTTTGTCCCCCAACTTTATCCTTAGAATGGGTAGTTTAATAAGTTACTTTGAACTACCTGTGTAAATTTGATGTAGTACTTATATTTATTCGTCAAGCCAATTCTTGTGCGCCAACTTAAACCAATAAATAAAACGGAGTTCTTGTGAATTAACTCAAAATAACAATTAAAATGAAAGGGATGAGTATATAATACTCTTGGTATCGGTGCTGATTAGAGAATTTTGTTGAGTCATGGGAACCTAAGCCATATTGGATTCCAAATCCCAATATCCAAAAGCTGGAGGTGTGTTTGTGGGAGATGTGGACATGGGAATATGGATGGAAGAAAAGGCAATCTAGTTGTGGATTCTACCAATCCTTGTACAGATCAGATGCTTGAGATGTTTTATATAATCTTGGAATTAAGAAACTTGCTTTCTAAGAGATGATGATGGTGAAGATGGTACTGATAATGAAACTTTTGCACACCCAAAAAAGAAAAATAACAAAATGTTCATTTGATGGTGCAAATTTTTATATAGCAAGTTGGTTCAATATTCTATGATAGATTTGATGCTGTTGATCACAGATGGTGATATTAGATGAAAATGATTTCTATGGTTTCTCGAATGCTTCAGATCCTCCCTATCTTGATGGAGAAGATTTTTGGTGACCATTGAACAATTAATGTCATGTTAATAATTACTTCATAGTTAATGAGAGGAAACTATTTATACTAGGCGGCCCACTTCACTATAAAGTGGGAGGCCATATTTTGTTCAAATGTGAATTGTTCGTTAGTTTTGAGCAACTATTAAGATGCAAAGTAATTATTCAACGACCACAATAAATTTTATCATCTTTATAAGCTAAAATCTTGTTCACTGTTGGTTTGTAGGTTAAAGTATGGGTGTCCATTTTGACTGGTTTGTAGGTTAAAGTATGGGTGTCCATTTTGACCTGTCAACTCAAAAAATTTACTTTGCTCCATATCGTAAAAATAGGATACCTAAACTGATATATTAGCGGGTACTTGACCCAATCTATATACAAGATTAATTGCGTAATTTTACATATTATGATCCAATATTAATATGCAGAGTTATTTTCGGGGTGTGGAATTGTAGTACTCAGTCATATATATGGATCAAGCACCGTGTCAATTTTTTCTTGACACAGTGTGATCGAGTCAGATAGCTCATTCACCATATGAATCTAGTATTTAGTCCATGAATATTGACCACATGGATCGCGCACCTGATCTATGAACACCCCTAGATCAAGGAGATGTTTGGTTCGATTCGAAAATCAAAATTGAAATTGAAATCGAAATGAGAATCATAAACCCTACTATCGGTATGGATTTGTATCATTTTTCTTTATTTGTTTGGGTTAAATAAGGAATGAATTTCATTATATTGATAAGTTAATAACTTTGAAACCCATGTTATAAGTAGGGAATGTAAGTGAGCATTTTCTAACACGTTCGTTTCTATAAAATGATTCCCATAGTGATTAATCAAACAATATCTATTAATATCATTAATTTTGATTTTCATTCCTTATTCTCATACCCATAAATTAAACACCTCCTAAGTATATACTTTACATTTAAAGCATGGGGCGTAATAATTCCCTCAGGTTGTGTTGGGATGAGTTGATTTTAATTGGAAGAAGTATTTGAAATGAATGGATTTGAATTAGGCCTGTCAATGTGTCGGGTCTAGACCCTCGTTTATTCGGGTCTGAATCTATAGCAAATTTTGATTACCCGGATCTGATCCGGACCCGTTTAACTATTATAATAAACGGGTTAGATCTGGATCTTAGTATTAGAGACCCAATTAAGACTCGGATCCGATTAAAATATTTAATATATAATAAAATTATTGTATATTAGTATTATTTTATATGTATATATACATATATGTTGTGTAAATTGCCCATGTAATTTATATTTAATGTAGAATACATACATAAATATTAATTATAAACTCAATATTTTTTTATAATTAAAAAAAAGAGAAAATTTGATAAGTTGTAATAGTTATATAATTTTAAAAGGTATAAAAAAAATATATTAAGACCCGGATCCGATAAGACTTGACGGATCCGGGTATGGATCTACTTTTGTAGACCCGTTCTCGGAGATCCGGATCCGGATTCGAATCTGGTTATATTAATCGGATCCAATTTGAATATGCTAAATCCGACCCGTTTACAGGCCTAATTTGAATTGAGTAGATTTAAAATGACATAAAATTTGAGCAAATTTCAAATCCACTCATTTAATCAGTAAAATTACAATCCTACTTTTTTATATATTTCAAATCCACAATTAAATCAATTAATTTGTTTAAATAACTTATTATAAATTAAATTTTAAATTAAATCCACTCAAATCTCTCCATCAAAGCTCCTTGCTTGAAACTGTTTCTTTTTCACCTTTTAGAGGAAAGCCAAAGACCCATGATATTGGGTGTTGGTGCTCATTCCATGATGTAGGCTAACTAGCTTAATCTAGAAGGCATATTGCTCAATTTTTCTATATCTTCAGCAGCATGCCATGAGCACTTATCAGATTAGAATGGGTCTAAAGTTCATTTTCCTAAAACTAAAATAAAGCTATCTTTTATTAAATACTATTTAGAATTTGGTCTTTTTCCAGAATTATATGCATCAAAAGAAAAGAAAAGAAAAGAAAGTGGTTAAAACTTAAAAGGGATAGAAAAAGTAATGTCATATCCGTGCTGCTATGATAAGATTCTATCTTTCGGTTGCTATGCAAATGCGAACGGGGAGTGTTTTATTTGTCCAGTCTACGTTTTTCAAACCAAACTTGTGCAAGAAAGAAAAAAAAAAAAAAACTTAGTAAAACCATTACTTCCATCATTCTTTAACCCTTTTGCCCCAACCCAGAGGGGGGAAGGGGGGGGGGGGTGAGAAACCGAAGCCATCAGATTGCAACATAGGCTATAATCTTCCTGATAAGAATTTTGTGCGACGGCTGTGCCATGTTTTTTAGGCAATGTACATTATTTAGGCAAAGTAGAGGGAATTAGATTCTTTGAAATAATTTCAAATAAAGAGTACAAGACTCCTACCAAATTGGTGTTGTTATTACATTGGCCCAGTGTTTGCCAAGAGAATGGTCACTTCTACTCTGTCTAGATATTTCATTTTAATTGTGATTTTAAATTGATGCACAAAAAAAATAAATCTATTAAATTATATCACTATTATACGAAGATATTTCAAAGTGATTAAATGATCATTTTGTATTAATTTACCTAATGTTCGTGTTATACCTAGAGGTGGGTTAAATCATGAAAATCAATCGAAACAAGTTAAATTATCCCTGAGTAACAACTAACCAACACCTATACGCCCGCAAATATACGTGATAGGTTTGTAAGCTAACAATGAGAAGATATCATTCTATTGAGAATTGATGGGTGATTACTGGTTTAAAAGGGGGTCCTTGCACTAATTAGACAACACAAAAAGAAAGATGTGATCCTACTTGCTATTAAAATACTAAAAGCAAGTAAGTGACTAATCAACATGAGCAACTAATTTATCAATACAGAAGAAATAACAAGGCATGCTAGAAATAATAGAGTTGTAATTAATTTAAGCGCAAATGAGCAATTAAAGATGAGCATTGAGTAATGACATTAATATGTATTAGACTATAATTACTATTAAAATACTTTACTATCTAATGATGCAATTTAATTAAAAGCAAATAGTTAAATGTGTAAACCTACACTAAATAATAATTTAAAACTAGAAAGTATTTAACTAAAGTTTAAAAGTAACTAAATTACCCTACTTCACTGGAATAAAAGGTCTATCAACTAGAAAAATAAAGCATTAAATGACACAAAAAGGGGCAAGCTATATTAAGTACTATCCTAATAAAGCAATTAAGTACTACTATGCAATGATTGAAAAGATGATTGGAATATGAATAATTTACCCTAAATAGATGGCTCTACCTAGATACATATGAATGTTTTACAATTTTTACTATTTTAGGAAAGTGATAAAATGCAAGATTTAGATTATAGATGAAGAAATAGGCTAAAGAAAATCATGTTAAATAAAAGCTCACTACTAAATGATGCTAGGAAATGAAGAAAAGACAAGATCAAAAGTATGATTAACTACTAAAATGTAAAATTATCATACACGAAATCATGAAAATAGAAGAACTAGTCTACGAATGAAATGTAAGAAAATTTAAATGAAAACAACTACAATAGGTATCAATATGTAGAAGAAAGAAAACACAATAAATTAAGATTAAAAACTTGAGTTTTACAACTAAAGAATAAGCTAAAATTAAGGGTGGAATGAAAAAGGAAAAGGAGTTCTGGACAAAACTACTCTATCCTATATAAAACTATATTATACCTACTACTATGTACTGGTAACCAACTCACATTAGATGAGTTAGCCACCAAATACTTTGTTTGGGTGTGAGGTTGGAAGTTCGAATCCCCTTACATTCTTAGAATAGAGGTTAGGTTATCTGTCCCTTGGTCTAGTTGAGCCTCCCCTTGTCCCTTGGTTTAGTTGGGCCTCCCTTCCCCTTAGAAATAGATAGACATGAGTAAATTAAATTGTTGTCATTTGAAAGTGGTTTCCTTTTTGCCTATACAAATCTAGAGATCGAGATTTATATGTGTGCTAATATCGTTCTAGTTTAGAAACCTTGGTTTGCACATTTGTACGTATATATGTTGAACTGCAGTCTGTGCACTTTGCATTTGAAGGAGTGGAAACTGTATATTTTGCTCCTCAATGCTTGTAAATTTGAACTGCGGAATTGAAGTAATTGACTGGCTTTGATTGATCAATTAATTGCATTCCAGTCCCTAACTTCTTCTAGTCTTCAACTAGCTTCTAAATTTTGAAATTACTTGCAAACACATATCATTCTTTATAAATTAAGGTGCACCTATAATAGTATATAGCAATTATGTCCAAATTTGTGTATAATTCTACTAGGAGTCCTAATATACATCTAATTTTTTATTTTTATAAACATGAAGAAACCTAAAGTCTAGCCAAAAGCATATAAAATCAACCCAATGGGACTAAAATAGTAAAAATTGTATAGAAAATAAAGGTAAAATAACTCTATGTAATAGAATTATCACGTAATTACATAATTCTTACTCTATTAATATGACACTCTAAGGACAAAGTTAGGAAAAATTCATTTATTAGATTCTCAAATTTTTAAAATGAAAGATAAGATACAAAATAATTCGTCTAAGATGTGAAATAAAATAAAATGAGAGAAAGAGTATTAAAATCTATCACAATCTTTTTTTCGGACAGCGAAGAAATACAATTAATGTGTAGAAATTACACAAGCTAGTCATAATTATGCCCTTTGAGCGAAGCCAATCATTTTCGAGACATGGCCATTTGCTATGTAGATATCCCAATAACTTGCATTCAAGAAATTAAAATGAAAAATGTGGCACCATATATACATTGCTATAAATATTATAGCACCTAGCTGGTTGATATATTAAACGTGAAACGTACTTCACTATGCCATTTTAAGGAACTCGGCCTGAATAATAGACTCCTAATTCATGACACTTTACACGCACTGAAAGGTGCATATTGCATTCCAAAAATCCTATTTAATCATATCTACAAAACTTTCTTTTTTCTTTTTAGTATGTATTTTTTTTTTCTTTTTTGGGTGGTGAAGTAAAGAGTAGGGGTGTGTAGGAATTTGGTTAACCAAATTTGCAACTGATTTCAATTCCAAATTGAAATTTCGACATTCGTTATTCAGAATTTGGTTGGTTAAGGGGTCTGACCGAATTCTAAAATTCTAGAACGGATGCGTAATCGGAACTGGATTTTCCAATTTGGAATTAACCAAATTCCGATTTCAGAATTCGGTAAACGAAATTGGTTAACCAATTTATCAATTTTGTTAACCAAATTCGCGATAATAGATAAGTAGAGTAACTCCTGCACAAAAAAATATAGGTAAAGAGTATTGAACTCTAGATCTCTTTCAAGACTAATTTACGTGACAATTGTCACCAAAAGCTAATTCAAACTTACATTTATTTTTCTCAATTTTTAAACACATATACCTTTTATACAATATAGTCTTGTAAATTAATACTTATAAATTAATACTTTAATTTTACTTAAGAATACATATATAGTCACATAAATACACCTATATTATATATGTACAATATAGAATTTATGCATATGAAATTTTAAGAAAACATTACTTTTATTTAAATATGGTATAGTTTTAATAATATTATAGACTTATAACCTTCTATATAAACTACAAATCCAAAACGAAATACTAATATGTAGTCTTAAAACGATTATATATCAATCATATTTATATATATAGTCAATATTAGTTGCACTTTGTATGTATTAATATATATAGTTATTAGTATATACATGTTAATGTGTATGTAGTTATAATTAGTGTAATCACACAATACATACATACATACATATATATATATATATATATTATGAAAATATTGCATTCATTTAAATATAGTATAGTTTTAATAATATTATAGACTTATGGTTTATTATATAAACTATGAATGCAAAATAAAACACTAATTTGTAGTTTTAAAATGATTGTATATTAGTCATATTTATATATAGTCAGTATTAGACACACCTTTTATGTATTAATGTGTATAATTATCAGTATATATATAGTAACGTGTTTATAGTTATAATTATTGTTAATCACACAGTGGTGTGCATATATATATATGTAATTAAGAAAACATTGTATTCATTTAAATATAATATACTTTTAATAATATTATAGGCTTATAGTTTTCTATGGTCATAGAATTTATTTTGTACCTTCTGGATATTAAGTTATGCTAAATATTTATTATGTAATAATTGTGATTCTAGAAAATGTGCTAAATTTTTTATAGAATTTTCTTTTTTTTTTAAATAGTTTTATCCACAAGAATTGAAATATGGCAATTTTATTATTTGTTAGATTTTGTTTTAATTTTTTTTTTTAGTTTTTGTAAAGGATTTCAATCTAATGTTAATGGGCTCAATTGGCAAATGCGGTTAATCGAATTCTATTATGAATTCAATTCGAAATTGAAATTAGTTAACAATTTTAAAATTCATTTCTGAATTTCAACTAAAATATTTTATCGATTAAATGATCCGTTAACCGATACACACTCCTAGTAAAGAGGGAGAAGGAGGGGTAGGATCACGTAGGTATAGAGTGGTTTGCCATGACCAAACTGATTGTCGTTGATTCTGATCAATTGGTAGGTTTAGGGTTTAGATTTTAGATATATATACTTACTATTTATATATACGTTGTTTGGGTGGGTAAGGCACCTAATTGTGGAAATAACCATTAGTAGCAAAAGAAAATGAGTGGTGCTAATCACCCTAAATACACTTCTTAATTAGCCCTTTTTTCTTCTTTTTTTCCTATTCTTTTATTTTGTATCCAGACTTATTCCCTCTCAAATTATTTGAACAACAAAGACCATTCCTATATTGTCAGTGTAGATTTTTTTTTTTTTACATCATTAGTATACATGCATGTTACATGTATAAAAATAATATTTGAAATTCCAAAAATAGTTATGTGACATTTATCCACACGTAATTATATAAATTTTTTTTATCCATCTTCGGTGTATGAAAGATTACATCTACTAAAGGAAAAAAGAAAGAATATTGTGTTTGAAATTGAGAATAACTAAAAGCATTAAAGAAGCTAAATGAATGAGTTTTTGGGATTTGTCTAGAAGTCTTGTTTTAGTATTTGCCAAGTATACAAAGGTAATTAAGACGACTTCATGAAGGCGTGCTTTGTATCTCGTTAAACTAACAAGACTTTGTGTGCTTGGAGAGACACGATTTTTTTTTTTTTATCCTGGAATTATATCAGATTCCCTCCGTCCCATTTAAATCATTAACAACGTCATACTTTCTTTTTTGAATATTTCAAAATATTTTTATTTTTACAAAATTAAAGGAATTTTTCTACACTTTTTTTAATATTGTCCTTTCTATTAGTTTTGTAATCATGTTATTCAAATTCAAATTTTAAATTTTTGAGGATAAAATTAAAAAGTAAAACACTAACATTACCATCAAAGTACTATTAATAAAAAATTAAATTCTCGAAAATGTAATGATTATGGAGGTAGTAATTGGAATCGCACAACCACAACGTCTCTTTTGGCGTGATTTACTGTCTTAAGTTTTGGCACCTTTCTGTTGCCCCAAGCCCTAGGCACAGGAAGGCGTTCTATGACCGGGTTATAAATTTTCAAGCTTTTTTTTCTGAACATTAAGCATTACCTCAATCAGAGGAGCTATATTCTTCGATTCGGGCGTATAGATTTATCCCCATGTAATCTTCTTCGAGCTTGCCGGAGACCATCTCGGGCACATTTATCATTTGTTTTGTGAATTAAAATCATTACTAATCTTCCATTTGAGGTAAAATCAAAGTTTTTTTTTTTTCTTCAAAAGTAATATCATCTATGCCTCATATTACAGGGAAAAAAAAAGGGATCAATTTAGATACAAGTAATACAAGATGGCATGATGGTAGTGATTCATTTATGTACATTTTAATATTATCAGCCACGTTTTCCTAACCAAAATAATTCCAGAGACGAAATCTGCCAAAACCAAGAAAACTGCGGATACAATACGCAGAAATTATCCCCGGAGGTAATCTCCAAGGTCCTGTTCTGGTTCCTATCCTGCAGATGTTAATATACGAAGAAAAAGCTCAATACAAGTAGCTCAATACAAGAAAGGAAAAAAAGTGTTTCTTTGATAATGCCAGATTACCTCCAAAATCCAGCCAATGCCCGCAAACTCATGAAGATAGATAATGCAATCCATATACCAACAAAACCATAGCTCGAGGATAGCAAAAGCAAGAAGATTATGCTCACTGCTGCCACAGATATCTGCAGGAGAAAATATAAAATGAGCTAAATTCGTTTCTGTTTTCCCGAGAATCAGAGAATTTTCTTTTAACTTGCGCTCAAATACAGGAAGCTCACAGGAGAGAGAGAGAGAGAGAGAGGGAGGAAATGCATAAGACTTCACGAATAAAGGCAAAGTGAAGTTAGGTAAAAGTCTGGATGCCTCAACTTTTGCATCAATCACAAGGCACCGGGGGGAGATGATCAAAGAGGACATATTAAAACAGACAAATATCACAAAAAGAAATCTTATATCTGAAAAGTTGATGGATGGAAACTTGCCATGGAATAAGCAGAATAAAAGAAATCGGACGCTCCATAATTTATTCCATCAAAGACAAAGGCCAGAGAGTTAATCGGCTGGGTCACTACAACAAACTGTATACAGCTATTAGTATACACTTAAGAAGAAAAGGTAACACAAAAGAAGTACATCCTCAAGAGCAAAGTTACCGGGATGCCCAAACTTAACAGACGCAGAATATTTGTATCCGTCGTGAAAAGTCCTGAAGCATATTTCAGTATAACAATGACAATGAGTGAAAGAGCCAACCCAAGTACCAAGCCCAACTGCGGAGTTTAAGATCTCATCAGTATATAGAAAGGCAAATCCGAGGAAAAGCAAAAGATTAACAAAAGTAACAAGTTCGTTCTCAACTAGAATGCTTAATCAGACATAAGTACCTGTAGGACACGAGCAGCAGTGGTTGTGGCTCTCTCATAGTCATTCTTTGCAAATGCACTGGCAAGAATGGCTATTCTGAAAAAAACGATTCAAAAGCCAGCCTAAATGACATCAACAATGGAAACAGCATTCTAAAATTTGATCAGAAAACTGGATAAAGAAAGCATTGAATATGCACTAAGGAATAAATTCGCTAGGTCTTTTCAGCAACATCATAAGAAAGGAATTAGTTCATTTAAACATAACATGAAACAAGAACTAGTCCATTCAGGCATAAGATTTAAACAGAGTCTTTATTGAGCTAGTCAGCTTTGGTAGTGCTTGAAATGCTGAGTACTTGATATGCTAGAAAAAGATATTTTATACAGGCCTGAGAGAAACCAGTTTAAGTGTATACCAGTTAGAAATCATAATGAGACCTCAAATCATAGTTCCATATATAGAATGAAAGGGTTCCAAGTGGACGAAGCCCGTTGACTAAAAATATACCTACTTGATTGGAAGAAACATTAAAATATACATTCACTATCCTAGTTTACAATTCTCATGGCATGAAGCAAACATGTATATCACTAATAAAATGAAATCAGGATATATCATTATTCAAATTTATCAATTCATGCAAGTCAAATACTTGAGGCTCAGAGCAAGGATCAATGCATGATTAAAGGACTATGCTCTTTCATATTTTCAGTATGGCTCCCATGTTCTGGACACAGATCGGGGATCATCATTTTTAAGTTGAGTGCTTATTTCAGTATAAAATGTACAAAGGTTATGTACAGATTACTCTTCATGGTAGTAAGTTCAGAAACAGAAGAAAGTTAATGCAAACTGATAGTCAATTATCCTTACTTGTCCAGATACGGCTAATCCATCAGCAAGTAATGAGGTTGCCAGCCAAACTTGCAAGCAGACTTGGAAAGCAGCCATAGATGTTGTTCCCAGCCTCGCAGCGAATGAAGCTGCCAAAGTTACACAGAATGTTGCTGCTATGACTCTCAGTAACAGCAGAAATCCTGATACCAAGGATGTAAAATAAGTTGTAATTTTTTATCCGCATACTTTTCCGTATATAGATTTCTGGTAGAAAATATCAACTGAAGCTTTGGGGGTAGAGAGGAAGAGATGAGATTAGCATAGATGGTAAACCAGCCATGAAATACATACAAAATATATTTGATTGAAGATATCAATAAAAGTTGGTTTCTTTAGCAAAATCAGAGACTGAATTTCAGAAGTACAAATTTATTTGACGAAGAAGATGAAGAATCAAGCTTAATCATATCATCTAGCAGCTAGACGGTCTTACTGGCCGAGGAAAAAACAGCTTTTATAAATTAAAATTAAAAACTATAGACAAAAAGAAGTCAGTCACCATCCTATTTTTTCTTTCAAAAACTTTGATTTCTTTTTAACAAATTCAACAATAGTATTTCTTTGTGAATTTTCTGCTTTAGAAACATGCAAAGCATAACTTATGCTACAAAGCCATGTTATTCCTTTATGAAACTATCATCACCAGATTTTTCTTTTCTTTTCTCCTTTTTGCAGGTGTCGAGAAGGATTTGCTTTTCTTGAGCATACTTAGCTGAACATACTTGAGCAATGTTCTTGCATTCTCACACTCCACACTAAAACATTTGGAATTGGCAAGGATTTCAGTTGTAAACTCTGGATGTGAAATAGTAACAGGATTCTATTACATTCAATTCCACTTGACAAGTAGACTGAAAATTAGACTGGCAATAAACCAGCAATTGGAGAAACCAGGTTAAACTTAAGTCATCATTTTACGCTACAAAGATCCTTTTCAGCCTCACACTGGTATTTGTTGCAGTTCAACAGTATGTACATGGATATTTACTTGTTATGTGCCCGATAATATTCAATTCAATACATACCAATTTATAGAAACAAAGCATTAATTGGGGCTGGCTCTTTTTTGGCATGAAGGTAATAGCAATGAGAATTGATTGATTATTAGTGAAAGGAAGAAGAATGGAACCCATAGCGAGGTAAATAGAACACCCTAACCTAAAATCACAATGCTTCACAACGAGCTACCCTATTCTATCTCTTAGAAAGAAGAGAAGAAAAAACAAAATACATGCATGGATGCAGTTAAGGAGAAGCTTCTTGCTAAGCAACTATTAGAGAAAAGGTTGTATAGCCAGAAAAATCATTACCTTGGGCATAAAGGGGCAGCTCATTATCATTTGTACAGTAATAATATAGATTATTAATCTCTTTACCAATAAACCTGACTCACCATTCTTAAGAAACCGACCGAATTGCAGATCTTTGATGTTGGGGGGTAGCAGATCTACTTCACCCATTAACCTCCACATAAGTATAATGGAAATTAAGTACCTGCAATTATTACAAATCAAGTGAGATGAACCTAAAGTGAGCAAAGAACACAAGAACTGCCGAGTTTGGCAGATAATTACAAATATGCTACAACAGGTGGAAGGTAAATCTTACTGTGAGACAACATGGGCAATGGCTGCACCAGTAACACCCAAACCAAACAGGAAAATGAATATTGGGTCTAGAACTATGTTTGCTACATCTCCAATCACTGCATTCCATCATCAAACAGAGTTAATAAGAAATGTCAGCCTGATTGCATAAAATAACAATTTCCAGATGCTAGACCAGATTGATAAAATAATGTTTCAAAAGATAAGTAAACGTGCTAAACTAGTCAGATTGTTTGGTCCCCTAGTACGACAAAGGTAAGAGAAATAAACATGAAAAACAATCAGAGGAAAAGGTGCCCTAGAAACTCAAAAGCTTGCTTGCCTGTTGCATACAGAGGTGTTTTTGTATCCTTGAATCCACGAAAGACACCTTGCATGGCCAAGGAAAGGAGGACAGCAGGAGCACCAAGTGACCTCACTATCAAGTACTTTTGGGCTGGGTTCAGCATAGGTGAATTCTACACGGAGAAAATCACACTGTTGTTTCAATAGGTGGAATTACTTATCCTTGATACTGCAGGCTTATTGCTGTGATAGTGAAAACAAAATGGTATTTGTAGAAATTGTGAGCAATCCATGGTGTATTGTATAATTAGTTTACTGGATGAAATGTTTGTCATCAAGTGACTAGTCCCAAACCCAAATACATTCTAATCCTTCAGAAAATTTTAAGTCCCAAAATTAGGACCAGATACTTAGATTTTCTAGACTAGGAACAACTTTATTTTTCTATTGCATCAGTCTATTTATCTTTAAATTTGAAATACATGATTACCGGGAAGAAACTTGTTCAGGAAAAAGAAAATGCCGTGGATAGAGAGTACATCCAGGTTTCTTAAATAACCTATGGATCTTTTGAAAGAACTACAATCATACAGGAAACCATTTAAACATGATTTTAAGATAAAAAAGGAATTTATTTCACAAGCTGAGCTAAGAGATATTTCGTTAACACAATGAAGACCACCTATCAAAGCAATGAAAGCTGTGGGAAAGAACATTAAGTGATCACCAATATTAAGAAATGTAACTTACAGATTCTACACCCATGAAATTTAACAGGGGTTTTGCAGCAAAAATGAGGAAAATAGCTTGGATTATACCCAGCATGCCACCTATATCTGATCAGTGCTGATGAAGCAGAAGAGTTATGCCTGCTGTTCTGCCCACCATCATCAACCCACTTCCCTTGGCTACTGCTGAATGGTAGTGACTTGCTTCTTAACTCTGTATCAAGGAAAAGAACATTAGAAAACTACACAACAGGAAAGTAAGATGGCTTATGTGATCAACAACCGTAATCAAGTGGATAAAGTTGGAAAGGCATGTCTTCATACTTTTAACGAATATGGATGAAAGGAGGACTACTTTCTATACAGATAATAAAGAGAAAGGTAGTTCTGCCTTACCCACTTTTGGTAGCAACTCTTCCTTTTCATTATCAACAGCAAAAGTATTCTCCATTATTTCAATTTCTTGTAAATCACCTCTCAAATTTTTAGTAGCATCTTCTTCGGCAACAAAAGAAGTCGTGACACTAACAAGAGGGAATATTGCAATTTTTGAAGCTTGGTTGAACACGGCAATAGCAACTCCAACAGCAGCAAGCTCCACAGAACCTACAATACATAAATTATGAATTAGGTCATAGCTGCATGTATTTTGTATTTGAGTAGATAATTAACTTACCATTAGTAACCTTTCAAGACCAAGCATGTAAAAAGAATTAGGGATTATAGCTTAGGTCGCACAGAATCAATATTCACAAGAGTGACAATGGTCTAGAACAAAACAAACTCTGAAAAGAAAAAGGCAGAGAAAATACATTGCTTTCGAAGCCGCATTCATCTCAGAGCAGTTAAAAGAAGATTAAATGCAAAAACAACACAAGTACTAACTAGCTCTCCGCTAAAACAGCTACATGTTTTAAAAATCAGATGACATGACCAAAAGTTTGAGCACACGGCCAAAGAACATCCCTCAGATTATGCTAGCAAACCTTTCATATGGTTTCTTTAAAGCGCAGCTTTCATTACTAAAGCAGCATAACCACATTTGTTGGTATTTATGGAAATGTCATGTGGTCTTCCTAAAAGGACAAAGTGATTTCAGCTAATTGATGCTTTCTTCCTGTGAGATTACTAGTTTAATCCCTTAACACGTTTCCCTTACCTTCAAAAGCACAAATTTTCATTTCCACACTAAAAGCTTCATAATTTTCCTTTATATTTCTTCAATTATGGATATAACAGAACATCTTTTTTCGATTTTCAAACTGACACAGCCCAAGCTGTGGGCTAGGCCGTCCAACTGGTAGAATAAGGCTTTAAACTTGCAATATTATCGCAGGAAAATCGCAGGAAAAGAAAATTCTGAACTGAAAATTAAAGGAAAGTTTGCTCGAAATCTGAATTAAAGAGAATAATGATTAGAAGCACTAAGAATCACTCCTAGGCACCTTTAGGCATCACACCTCAGGCTAGATTGCATCACACAACCCTTTAGAAGACAACAATATCTGCTGGAAATTTTTATTAAGCTGAACGCATGTTCTCTTTGTGGAGAACAACATTATTTATAGACTCTAAAGACAAATCCTATTTTGACTAGGATTTATCTCTTATTTCCTAAATTAGACTTGACTCTAATTTGGTATCAAAATTAAAACGGAAACCCAAATCAAAATGGAAACCAAGTTCTAAATTAACTCTAAGACAAACTACTAAAAATACTAAAATACTAAATCAGAAAATCTCCTTCTAAATTGCTAAAATATCCCTAACTACTCGTCTTCTAACAAGTCCATAAAGAATGCTTGAACACAGTTATGAAAATCTTTGATTTTACTCTTTCTTGAGCCTTTTGTTGACTACATCACAAACAGGACAGAAAAAAAGTAAATTATGATTTAACTACCACACAAATATCAGAATGAAAATGCTTTTCATCAAATAAGCCATTAGTAAAGTATCAGCCAGTAATCAAATAAGGAAAGAAACAGAGGCAACAAACCTATATGACCAATGAAAGCTGTATCAATCAAAGAAGCAATTGGATCAGCAGCTAAGGCCATTGCTGCAGGTATTGCAATCTGTGCTATTTCCACACCTAACTCATCTTTCTTCAAAACATTCCTGATCACCAAATCGATTATCAACTTCATATTAAATTCTCGTACAACAAGAGAATATCATATTAAACAATCAATTGAAGAAATCAAGACAAGCCCTTTTAAGGTCAATAAGTACCTTATGTTCTTGAATAATACCCATACAGGATTCGTGCCCATATTTCTATACAGATACGAGACATCATAGTCTTCCATGGCTGCTTAAAGGCCTCCAAAGCTTTTCAAGCTCCAATTTTCAAGAAAGCTTACAGCATCAACTTGACCATCTGAATACTTGAAATGATTTAAAATAAAAAAAAAAATTCAATTTTAACAAGAAAACTCAACTTGGTTCCAGCAACACAAGTAAAATAAAGAAAGACCAGAATCCAATTTCAACAGTGGAAATGATGAAAACAAGAATATTAAAAAAGAAGTCAAATAACCAAAGAGCTGATTGATCACCTAATACCTAGGAAAGTTTGAAGAGAATCTTGATTCTTGAATCCATAGAGTATAAAGAAAGTAACCCCTAAATAAGAAAGACTTGTGAAAAAAAATATATATATAAAAATAAGAACCCAAGAATTAAATTAATGGAGGTTGTATGGAAGTGCTTACCAGAGATCATCATGTTGCATATAAACCTTCCTCAGTCACGACAAACCCAGACTAAATTTGTAAGCTCAAAACAACTTTTAAAAGGAGCACAAGGGAGAGGGGTCCAATTATTTTAAGTGGTGGGGATTTGGGAACCTTCCACTTTTTATTGTGGAGGAAAATTCCACCCACCCATATATGTTTGGCCTTGTGCAAGACTATTCGAACCAGGACGATAAGCTAGAAAGATAGAAAGTTGAAAGTGAGGGTGACGGGTTGACTCAAGTCACCAACGTTAAATACTGTACTTCCATTGAAAATCTCACTATTTACGAGGTGTTTGGTTTATGAGCGTGAGAGGGGAATGAAAATCAAAGTTAATGATATTCAAAAATATTAGTTACTTGAGTACTATGTGAATCAAAAATATTATTTGGTTGAGATCTAGTACTATGTGAATCATTCTATAAGAATGAAAGTGTTAGAAAATGTCTACTTTCATTCCCTACTTGTCACATGGATTTCAAATTAAGTAACTCATTAATACAATGAAACTCATTCCTATTTCAAACCAAACAATAGTGGGGTTTATAATTTCCATTCATATTCCGATTCTCGGTTATGAACCAAACACCTCCTTAATTTTTGTGGTTAATATATTATATTTTATAATTTAATTTTATATAAAATTTATTAATTTTTGTAAAAATTTTAAATTATATGTATTAATATTTGATATATATTTCATTTTTGTTGAATAAATTTTATTAAAAATATTTTGCTATAAACTACATCGCCATAAATTATTTGCTAGAAAAAAGTGGATAGCTACTTTTTCTTCGCATTTTTATGTAGTATTGTTTTTTGGGTAAGTTAATTTCTGTTTATTTATTATTAGCTTATTCAGTATTAATAATGTGTTAGATTATAAAAACTTCAATGTTTAAACTAGGTGAACTACTAGTATTTCTTTATTCTTCAATACTTCATACCCGCAGCAAAGAAGAAAATAGTGAGACTCCTTTAAATAAATTTCAACAAGTGATTTGTAGAGCCCCACAAATTTCTCAATTATTTTTCGCGTGCACAATATATCCATTTCCGTATGTAATATTATTTTATTTTATTTTATTTTTTTGTTTCATGTAACAATGCAGCTGAGCTAAACAAAAACATTGTTGAACACCAGCTAAAAAGCTTACAAGGAATCCTTGGAATAAGAGAATTGATCACAGTTGTTCAGAAATTTTCGAAGTAACAAGCAACTTTTTCTTTAGATATTGATGTAAAAAGTTCAGTGAAAAAAGAAAACTTGAGAAGATGAAAATGTATCTAAAAACATGTGATGTGACGGTTGGATCTCTAATTTCCTTGAGTTTCTTCTGTCATTTTCAAGATATTAATGGTAAATTATGATGAATCTCTTTGTTTTGGTTAATTTTCACGTTACTCTTTAGCGTTTTAAAGGTTATAATTTTGAAATCTATAGTTCGTCTCTTTGTGATTTGAATTTTTTTTTTCCTTAATAAATAAAATGGATGGAAAATTGAAAACTTAACGGTTTAATACAAAAAGTACAAAATATCCCTATGTCTAATATCTCTCCACTGCTTGAAAGACCTATCATCTAGAAGGGAGGCATTGTGTTTTATTATAAAAATATATAACTAACCTTAATTAGAAACTTTAAATGATTTAAATAAGCTTTCAAATAAACAAATTTCAACCTCCTAATATTTACTTAACGAAATATTTAACAATTTCACTTTAACCTAAATCACAACGATGTAGATTATAGATTTAAAAACGATAAGAAGGTAACGTCAACATTAGTCAAACCACAATAGGTTTCTTGTAATTTACCCAGATATTAATAATGCCAAAATGAAGAATGACAAAAGGTGTACATCATCTTTAACTTTCACATGTTACTAAAATTACTTATTCAAAATTTTTTTTGTGGCCAAAATAATGAAACATTGAACTCTCACAATCATTGAGTGCAACCTATTTCATCTATTTAGATGTTAGTTTGGACGTTATCTAAAAAAAATATGTGGGGGCATGCTTTTTGCCGGGGCAAAAATGTCAAAACAAATAATGTTATTTTAAACAAGTTATTTTTTCACTTCATTTTTTTACTTTTCTTTTTTCTCTCATTGTCTTTTCTTTTCTTTTTGACGAAAATATCCACAATACCACATCATCACTGTCTCTCCCCAAAAACCCTATCCACCTTCTTCTAAACCCATCAACCCCCTACCTTTACTCTCTCGCCACTACCACCGCTTCTACCTTGTCCTCTTCCACTATTTCCCATATTTCTCTCCTTTCCTGGTCTCGTCTCTTATCTAGACTCCTTTCATCTCCATGCCTTCCACTAACTCCTGTTATAGTCTAAGAAGAAGCTCTCTCCCCTTTCCTCCCATCCCCTCTCCCTCTTCCTCTCCCTCTCCCTCTCCCCCTCGCTCTCCCTCTCCCTTTCCCTCTTCCATCTCCTCCCATCCACTCTAAAAACCCTAGTCACCTTCTTCTAAACCCATCAACCACTACCACCTCTACCTTATCCTCCTCTACTGCCTCCCATCTCTCTTGTCTTCCTGCTTTTGTCTCTTCCATCCTTTTTGTCTCCATGCCTTTCCACTTCCTCCTGTTCTCGTCTCCCTCTTTTCCCTTCCCATCCCCTTTCTTCCTCTTACTTTCCCTTTCCTTCTCCATCTCCCTTACTACTCCCATCTTCCTCCTCATGCTCCCCCTCCCAAAGGCAGATCATAAGAGGTAGAAGGGGAGGACAACCACCTCTCAAAATGTTCAAAATTTTGTTTTTCTCCCCTAATTTTTTTTAAGTGATTATTGCACTATTATAAAAATTTAACTTTGCCCTTTCTCCCCACCCCAAAAATTTTAGAGAATATAAACAAGTGTTCCCTATGAATGTATTTATAGTCTTATCCTCCAAAAGTTTCAAAAATATATTAGTATTTTTTTTTTTGATATTTTTTAACAATTTTCAATAACGCCCTTGAAGAAAAGACTTTACCTTGTAAAATTTTGTGAAAATCATAAAACTGTCTCCCCAAAGATATATACATATATTTTTTGTCCCTCCAAAGTTCAACTTCTGAATCTGTCCCTGCCCCTTCCCTTTTTCAAAGAAAGACTTGGATGCTCTAATCACCGTCACAATGAATGTAGACGTGAAAGATAAGATGGACGAGTATGATCAGTTCATTCAAACCAATAAGACAGCTAACCTTCAAAATTTTTTTTCCTTTTGATTCTGACTTGAGAGTCATATCCATCGGCTTCCTTCTTGATGACTCGACTAAGCGGGAGCACTAGTTCTTAGATGCTTTAAATGGTGGGTCAGGTTGTGGGCTGGGCTTGGAATGTGGACAGTTTGAGGTTTCATCAATAGTATCTGAAGTTCTTGATTATTTATACGTGTTGGATAATTCGGATGATGCTGATGCTGTTCCATCAAGGGAGTCTTAATCTGAATTGAGGATAAGAATATTTTGAGTGAGAAAATCCATAATCATCGATGAATGGTATTGTTTTAACAATGAGGTTGTAACTTAAAGACGTTTTGTCAACTATAATTTTAAAGAGAAAGCAAAGGAATGTAGGAAGAAGAGGGTGCAGAAGCAGGAGAAAGGAGAGGATGAGGGGACAAGGAAAGGTGGTGATTGAAGAAGAAGACAAATTTTTGAAATTTTAATTTGATCCACGAATTCTTTTATACATATTAGTTTGGTCCATTAAACAAACCAATTATTATAATGACGTTATTACCTTTTCGAAAACCTATTTGCAAATCATGTTTTGCTACTTTAACGTTTAAAATGAATGGAATTGGCACTACTTGACAAGTTTGAGAGTTAAGTGACTATTTCAGCCACAAAAAAAGTTAAGTGGATAATTTCAATAACTTGCGAAAGTTAAGAGAAGGTATATGGCCTTTTGCCTTTTTCCATTTTGGTTTGAGGATTCATGCTTCAAACATTTGGAAGCATTAATAGTGCTCAGGTACAGTTGTTTTAGATTTATGACATGTAATCCTATAATAATAGTCAAAATCAATTTAGAAATTTTGAGGCTCTCATTCCCTTCCTTAAGGAATCAAAATTAGGTTGTGTTTGGATGGATGAATTTGAATTGTAGAAAAGATTTGAAATGAATGTATTTGAATTGCGTGAATTTGAAATGATATGAATTTGAGTGAATTTAAAATCCACTCAATCAACTATTGAAATGTCACTTTTATTTGTTGATAGATTTCAAATCGACAACTAAATCCATTCACTTGTTTGAATAACTTAGGATTAACCAAATCCTCCATCCAAATACAGCGTATAAAGAATACAAGTACCCGTTCTTTTGTAATTCCTTTTCTCTCTTGTAAATGGAAAAAAAAATTAATCATGGACAAATGACTTGGTATGAAATATTAACTGGTTAATTCCAAGCAGATATTCGATTGATATTATTATGACAGTAACACAAATTTGCTCCAATTTTAAAACCAATCTTGTATTCTACTACAAGTATATGACATCAGCTAGAAATTGTTTTGTGAAGAAGATAGCCACATAAAGTTCTAAAACCTAAACTTTCCTTTTAATCATCACTACTTTAAAGGTCTAACAAAAGAAAATATCAAGGAAACATATAGTTGACAAGATACCCTCAAAGAAAAACAACTAACATGTATTATAACAGTTGGATCTCTAATTTCCTCGAGTTTCTTTTGTCGTTACAAGATATTAAGGGTAAATTAAAATGAAGCTCTTTGGCTTGGCTAATGTTCACGTTACCTTTCTTATATTTTTGAAACCTACAAATTGTCTCTCTTGTGGTTTGAGTTTTTTTGTTTTTTTAATAAAATTGATAGAAAGTTGAAAACTTAATAGTTTTGTGCAAAAAGTACAAAATATCTCTAATCCTAATACCTCTCCACTGCCTGAAAAATCCCTCCACTAGAAGGGAGGGATTATATTTTATAATTAAAATACATAACTAACATTAATTAGAGGGTTTCTTTAACATCTAAATGATTAAAATAAACCTTTAAATAAAAAAATTTCAACTTCCTAACGGTTACTTAACAAAATATTTAACAATTTCACTTTAACCTAAACTATAAGGGGTAGAATATAGGTTTAAAAACCATAACAGAGTAACATGAACATTAGCCAAATCACAATAGGTTTCTTGTAATTTACCCAGATATTAATAATGCCAAAATGAAGAATGACAAAAGACCATACGGCGTCTTTAACTTTCACATGTTACTAAAATTATCCACTCAAATTTTTTTGTGTCTAAAACAGTCATTGAACTCTCAAAATCATCGACTGTAGCCCATTTCATTTATTTAGACGTTAGTTTGGACGTTATCTAGAAAAACATGTGAGTGGCATGCTTTTTGCAAGGGCAAAATGTAATACCCGAGATTTCTAATCATTTCACACATTTTCATACTTGATCTTATCCTTTTAAATACTCATTAATATCCCTTTCAAGTATTAAATAATCGTTTTACCTTTTTAAACATTTCCTAAAATTTTCGGGTAAAAGTATAATTTTATAAAACTTAAGGGACTAAAGTAAAATTTTAAAATTTCACCAAGACTTCTTAACGAAGTCATTGACCCTAGTTGTTCTTATCTCATTCTTATTCAAGCTTACGGGAATAAATGTCCAGAGGACATTTTCCTCAACTTTCTTTATCTCAATCCTCAAATCCTATATTTTGTTTATGAAATTTCACTCCCAAATCAAGTTGGTGATCTAGGAATACTTGTAGACGTTTAATCCAACTTCACAAGTAAGTTTTACTTCAAGATTTGCATGGTTTTCATGTTAAATTTCAAGTTTCTCAAGAAATTAATTTGTTTAATTTTGTTGTTTTGTGATTTGATTTTATTATCAAATATGTATGTGAGCTATTGGGACTTAATTTATGGTTTGAAATGACTTTTTAACTATTGTTTTTGTGAGATTTGAATGAAGGTTTTGACAATTCCTAACCTGGTAATATACTTGAAATTATGAAACCCTAATTTTTAGATTTTTATCTTATTTTTACGAATTTAAGTCATCCCTTATTTGTGTTCGATTATTGCCAAATTTGAGAATTTGGGTGATACACAAAAGTGGACCCCTATCTTTGTTTTTATCCTAACGGTATAACACTCTCCTGGTTTAGGTGATTCGAGACTAGAGTTTTAGATCGTTGAAATTAGGATACGTCTACGAAATCGATTTTCAAAGTAAGTAACGTTTACGCATTTTTATCGATATCCTGTATATGATTGGTTTGTAGCCCTAGAATAATTGATATTAAGGTAAGTATATTTATTTTGATTAATGTTTATAAGGTAAGTGCGTTTATAAATTGTATGTTCGTTATGTAATGTATTATTTGTTCATTATTGTGCTATGTGTTAATGAATGATTACTGTGAAGGGGCTTAATGGGTCACTTTAGTGGACTTGGCTATGAGTGGGTGAATAAAATGATATTCTGAGTACTCTGCTTCATAAATGTTATACCCAGCTCTATTGGGAAGACAAGTGATAGACATTCCGTTGTGCCTTGTCTACTCGGGCAGATAATAGGTAGACCTAGATCCAGTGCTGAGAAGACTTTTGTGAACCATGAGCTCATTGATTGGTATTTACATTTTAAATATTGATTATGTTTCGTGTAATGTGCCCTGCACTAATTATATGTGTGTTATCTATGATTAGGTTTAAATGTTATTTACTAAGCACTAAGTACTTATTCCGTTATTATTTTTCCCATTTGTTTGCAATTGAGGACCAACAGGAAACGTTAGTAGGTCCTGAGTTGAGTGTTGACCTGGGAGGAAGTTACAGTATAGACCCCAGACCTAGGAGGAGGTTATAGTACATACCTCAGTTATTGGAGATAGAGTTTTCCTATTTACCATCTTAGTGTGAGGTTGGTTCTTATGCTTAGGCCTGTGTGCCTATGGACTTGTTAGATTTGTCTTGTGATTGAACTTCTGATTGTTGTTTGGGTTGTAGTTTGATGCTAAGAGCTGTATATGAGTGTGATTTGGTTATAGTGAATTGTTATGAACATGGTTGTTGAATATACTTTTGTGGTCTTGTATTAGTTGATCTTGAGATCTAATGACAGGTTTATGGTTTGTTTATTGCTCTTGTGCTATGCCTTGCATGTTTGGAGTGATCCCTAGGTGCGACGTGTCGTTGTCCCGTTTTGGGGGTGTGGCATTGAGTGGTATCAGAGTTTAGGTTATTCAATCCTGTGTCTAGTATTAAGTTGAACTATTATTGTTATGAGTGCAGTATTGAGGGCTTGGACTTGTAAGTAACTCAGGGTTTGGGACTGGCCAACCCAAACTACGAGTTACTGCAATTCCTTGTTCGTAATACTTAAGTGGGAAATGGTTGAAGTATGTAAGCCTGTTATTTCATTGTTAGTATCTAAATAAGAACTGATATGTGATACTTACCCTATATGAAATGTGCAGGAAATGGAATCCGAATTAAATAAACAGAAACACGTTGTCATAACTTAGAAGGGACACCTGGGCAGAAAACTAGGACCAGTAAAGTACAAGTTGAGAAATCTTTTGAGACAGATCAAACGGTAAGAGGACAGATTCAAACTGAGTCACAGACCCAGCAGCCACAGCAATTATAGCAGTCTCAACCGTCACAGACACTTGCCCCGAATAGATTATGCCATCATTGCGGCGATTGTAGGACAAGCGGTGCATGCAGTCATTCATACTACTCTTGTAGTTACAGCACCTAATCCACCACAGCAACCAGAGGCTAAAGATGTTGATTACTATTATCGAGCAATTACGAAAATCAATATTCACACTTTCGAGGGCAGACATGATCCCGATGAAGCAGAAAAATGGCTAGGACAAATTGAAGAAAATTTAGATTTACTGAAGATGTCTGATGAGTACAGATGCCCGATAGTAAAGTCATTTTTGGTTGGAGATGCAGTAAGATGGTGGAAGAGGGTGAGAACTATACTTGCCCCTACATGACAGATTTCATGGATGGCTTTCAAAGGAAGGCAATTTTTGAGCACTTTTATCCTTCACACCTTAGAATTGGGTGGAGAGACGAATTTAATTCATTTAGACAGACTCCAAGGATGTCAGTAGTGAAGTATTCACACAGATTTCATGCATTGGGGATGTTTGCTTCGAGGTTCATGAGTGATAGAGTAGAAAAATGTGATCGTTTCAGAAGGGGTTTGCTGAAAGAGATCTGGGAGAAAATAGCAGTTGTAGACACAGATACATTCGAGAAGTTGTATGATACTAGTGCTCGTGTAGATAAGTTCCTAAGACGGCAGGCAACGGAAGAGAGAGATGACAGAGGTCCATATATTTCTCCACAGAGACCAATTTATAGGTCTGCAGCACCTCCAGTCTTCAGTGTACAACCACCGTAGCCACCATTTTCAGAGTTTTGTGGTTTCAGGTCCCAGCCACCACAGGCGAGACCGCGACCACCCTTAGCTATCGTTGGACCTTCTCGAGTTATTGATAAGAGGGGAGGAACAATATCAGTACCAGCCCCACTTCAGATACGACTTCGCATTCCAGAGTGTAGTTATTGTCATCGTTATCATATGGGAGAATGCAGGTGGAGGTTCAGAGCATGCTTAGCCTGTGGCAATTTTGAGCATAGGATCAGAGACTGCCCTACTTCCAGGCCAGGACCATAACAGCAGCAGTGGTCATAGAAGAGGAGTGGAAGTGGTATGGGACAAGCTACAACTCAAATTTATGCTATGACCCAGTAAGAAGCAGATGGATCGGACCAAGTTGTGACAGGTATGATATTAATTAATAATGTGTCTGCAACTGCTCTATTTGATAGTGGTGCTACGTATTCCTTTATTTCTAGAAGATTTGGTAAAAAATTCAACGTTAAACCTGATTGGCTTGATATCCCTTATAGAGTAGGTACGCTGGGGGATAAAATTCTTGAATCTAGATAGATATATCCTAGTTGTCGATGCTAACTTAGTACAACTTAATATGTCTGATTTTGATGTAATACTGGGTATGGATTGATTGTCTCGCTATAATTATGCTCACTTAGACTGCAGGGAGAAGGAAGTTAGGTTTTGTTTTCCAGAGAAAGAGAAAATTATGTATCAGGGTGGTATCAAGAAACCAAATAGACAACCTATACCATTATTGTCTGCAATACGGGCACAGAAGGCAATGAGGAAGGGTTGTGAAGCATTCTTGATTTACGTGATTAATACAGAAAATGAAAGTGCCAAACTAGAAGATATTCCAGTAGTCGGAGAGTTTTTAGATATCTTTCTAGAGGATTTGCCAAGCTTGCCACCAAAACGAGAAAATAGAGTTTGAAATTAATCTACTACTAGAGACTGTCCTAATCTCTAAGGCTCCTTATAGAATGACCCCAACAGAGCTTAAGAAATTGGAGACACAATTGTAGGAGTTATTAGATAAGAAATTTATCAAACCCAGTGTGTCTCCTTGGGGAGCTCCAGTATTGTTTGTGAAGAAGAAAGATGGCAGCCTCAGGTTATGTATTGACTATCGGGAGTTGAACAAGGTATTACTATCAAGAATAAATATCCCTTGCCAAGGATTGATGATTTGTTTGATCAATTGAAAGGTGCCAGGGTGTTTTTTACAATAAACTTGAGATCCAGATACCATCAGCTGAGGATCAAGTCAGAGGATGTTTCAAAGAATGCCTTTTGAACTAGATACGACCACTATGAATTTTTGGTGATGCCTTTTAGGTTGACCAATATACCTGCAGCCTTCGTGGACCTGATGAATAAGGTATTTCAACCCTATTTAGATAGGTTTGTGATAGTGTTCATTAATGATATTTTGGTTTACTCACCTTCAGAGGAGGAGCACGAAACCCACCTCGAATTGGCTTTATAGAAGTTAAGGGAGCAGAAATTATATGCAAAGTTCAATAAATGTGAATTTTGGTTGAAAAGTGTAACATTTCTTGGGCATATCATCTCGGAGAGTGGAGTATCTGTGGATCCCAAAAATATTGAGGCAATTATTGATTGGCCTAGATCGACAAATGTGATAGAGGTTATCCCGCAGTTTCTTAGGTTTGGCTGGTTATTGCTAAAAGTTTGTAGAAGGATTTTCTTTAATAGATGTGCTATTGACCAGGCTTACCCGGAAGAAGACCAAGTTTGTAAGGGATGTAGATTGTGAGGCTAGTTTCCAAGAATTGAAGAATAGGTTGATATCAGCACTAGTGTTGACTTGGTCATTCGGGACCAGAGGGTATGTGATCTATAGTGATGCTTCTAAAAATGATTTGGGTTGTGTGTTGATGCAAAATGGTAGGGTTATTGCTTATGCCTCGCGACAGTTAAAGCCTTATAAACAGAATTACTCTACTCATGATATGGAATTAGCAACCATTGTGTTTGCTCTAAAGATTTGGAGACACTATCCTTACGGGGAGCAATGTGAAGTATTTATTGACCATCAAAGTCTAAAGTACTTGTTCACACAAAAGGAATTCAATATGAGGCAGCGTAGATGGCTGGAGTTACTTAAAGATTATGATATGAAGATTAGTTATCATCTAGGGAAAGCCAACAGAGTGGCAGATGCACTGAGTAGGAAATCTTCAGAAGTCACAGCTAACATATTGATAAGTCAAATGGAGGAACTAAATTTGGAGATTTTGGAGTCCATATCCAATGTTTTAGCAGCACTTGTGGTGCAACTGACCTTGATAGACAGGATTAAACAAGCTCAAGTTACAGATTTAGAATTATCAAAAATCAAGAATAGGGTGAAAAGTGGAGATCCATGAGAATTTTGGATTGATAATGGCATTGTTTGGATGCAAAGACGGCTTTGTATACCTACAAATGAAAACTTGAAGAAAGAGGTCATGGTTGAACCTCACAGTTCCAATTTTTCTATTCATCCTAGCAACACCAAAATGTACAAGGATCTGAAACAAAATTTCTAGTGGAGCAACATGAAAAGAGAAATCGCAGAATTTGTATCCAAGTTTTTGGTTTGTCAACAGGTAAAGGCCGAGCATCAGAAGCCTAGTGGTTCATTGAGCCCATTGCCCATCCATGTCTATAGAGTGGAAATGGGAGCATATCACGATGGATTTCGTCAGTGGATTGCCCATAACTAGATGGGGACATGATTTTATTTGGGTTATTATGGATAGATTAACCAAATCTGCTCATTTCTTGCCCTTGAAGATTTCTACTCTTATGATAGGTTAGTGCGGATCTATGTGGAGAATATTGTGAAACTACATGGTGTACCTATTAGTATTATTTCAGATCCGGATCCAAGGTTCACTTCTAGGTTTTGGACAGCCTACCAGCAAGCCATTGGTACAGAAGTAATTTTAAGTTTGGCATTTCATCCCCCGACAGATGGTCAATCAGAACGGATAATTCAAACTTTAAAAGATATGTTAAAGGCTTGTGCCATTGATTTTAAGGGTAATTGGGATGAAAATTTGATGTTGATGGAATTCTCCTATAATAATAGTTACCACAGCAGCATCGGCATGGCTCCGTATGAAGCTCTATATTGAAGGAAATGTCGATCACCCTTATATTAGGACAAACTCATACTGTGTCGGGGAAAGAAGATTAACAGGGCCAGAGTTGATTCAAATTACATCAGACAAGGTAGTTACTATTCGAGACAGACTCAAAGTAGCTCAAGATAGACAGAAGAGTTGGGCAGATATAAAAAGAAGACCATTAGAGCTTCAGATTAGGGACAAAGTATACCTAAGGGTTTCATTGGTCAGAGAGGTTATGAGATTTGGTAAGAGTGGAAAATGGAGTCCAAAGTTTGTGGGACCCTTCAAGATATTGAAAAGAGTTGAAAACTTGGCATATCAATTGGCGTTATCACCAGAGTTGGCTCGAGTACACAATGTATTCATATTTTACAACTCTAAAAATACATATACAATCCAAACTACGTGATCGAATATCAACCTCTCAGTGGTAAGGAAGAATTAGTTTATGAAGAGGTACCCGTTCGCGTTATTGATACCAAAGAACAAGTCCTTCGACATCGGTCTATTCCGTTTGTTAAGTTTCAATGGTCTAATCATACAGAAAGGGAAGCAACATGAGAATTCGAAACCGACATGCCAAACAAGTACCCGAGCTTGTTTGTCTCGTAGGTACGTTAAGTTTTGAGGTCGAAACTTTTTTTAAGGAAGGGAGTCCCTTAAGATTTCAACAGGGGTCTGATATTTTACACATTTTCGTACTTGATCTTATCATTTTAAATACTCATTAATATCTCTTTCAAGTATTAAATAATCATTTTACCTTTTTAAATATTTCTAAAATTTTTGGGTAAAAGTGTAATTTTATAAAACTTAAGGGACTAAAGTGAAATTTTAAAATTTCACCAAGACTTCTTAACGAAGTCATTGACCCTAGTTGTTCTTATCTCATTCTTATTCAAGCTTAAGGGAATAAACATCCAAAGAACATTGTCCTCAACTTCCTTTATCTCAATTCTCAAATCCTATATTTAGTTTATGAAATTTCACTCCCAAATCAAGTTGGTGATCCAGGAATACTTGTAGACCTTTAATTCAACTTCACAAGTAAGTTTTACTTCAGGATTTGCATTTTTTTCATGTTAAATTTCAAGTTTCTCTAGAAATTAATTTGTTTAATTTTGTTATTTTATGATTTGATTTTATTATCAAATATGTATATGAGGTATTGGGACTTGATTTATAGTTTGAAATGAATTTTTAACTATTGTTTTTGTGATATTTGAATTAGGATTTTGACAATTCCTAACATGGCAATATACTTGAAATTATGAACCCTAATTTTTAGATTTTTATCTTATTTTTTACGAATTTAAGTCAACCCTTACTTATTTGTATTCGATTATTGCCAAATTTGAGAATTTGGGTGATACACAAAAGTGGACCCCTATCTCTGTTTTTATCCTAATGGTATAACACTCCCCTGGTTTAGGTGATTCGAGACTAGAGTTTTAGATCGTTAAAATTAGGATACGTCTACGAAATCGATTTTCAAGGTAAGTAACGTTTACGCCTTTTTATCGATATCTTGTATATGATTGGTTTGTAACCCTAGAATAATTGATATTAAGGTGAAAATCTAAGTATATTTATTTTGATTAATGTTTATAAGGTAAGTGCATTTATAAATTGTATGTTCGTTATGTAATGTATTATTTGTTCATTATTGTACTAAGTGTTAATGAATGATTACTGTGAAGGGGCTCAGGGTCACTTTAGTGAACTTGGCTATGAGTGGGTGAATGAAATGATATTTTGAGTCTCTGCTTCGTAAATGTTATACCCAGTCTATTGGGAAGACAAGTGATAGACACTTCGTTACGTCTTGTCTACTCAGACGAATAATAGATAGACCTGGATCTAGTACTGAGAAGACTTTTGTGAACCATGAGCTCATTGATTGACATTTACATTTTGAATATTGATAATGTTTCGTATAATGTGCCCTGCACTGATTATATACGTGCTATCTATGATTAGGCTTAAATGTTATTTACTAAATACTAAGTGCTTATTCCGTTATTATTTTTCCCCTTTGTTTGTAGTTGAGAACCAACAGGAGATGTTAGTAGATCCTGAGTCGAGTCTGCTGACCGGGGAGGAGGTTACAGTACACACCCTAATTATTGGAGATAGAGTTTTCCTATTTACCATCTTAGTGTGAGGTCGATTCTTATGCTTAGGCCTGTGTACCTATAGAGTTGTTAGATTTGTCTTGTGATCAAACTTCTGACTGTTGTTTGGGTTGTAGTTTGATGCTTGTATATGAGTGTGATTTGGTTATAGTGAATTGTTATGGACATAGTTGTTGAATATACTTTGTGGTCTTGTGTATTGGTTGATCTTGAGATATAATGATAGGTTTATGGTTTGTTTATTGCTCTTGTATTATGCCTTGTATGCTTGGGGTGATCCCCGAGGTGCGTCGTGTCATTGACCCGTTTTGGGGGCATGACACAAAATGTCAAAATGAATAATATTATTATTTAAAAAAATTATTTTAGCTTTTTTTTTTTTTACTTTTCCTTTCTCTCTCATCGTCTTCTTTTCTTTTCTTTTCTTTTTGGCTAAAAGATCCCAAATACCATGTCACCATACTATCTCTCCCTATAAACCCTATCCACCTTCTTCTAAATCCATCAACCCCTACCTTTACTCTCTCACCACCGTTGCCACCTCTACCTCTTCCTCCTCCACCTCCACTACTTCTCCTCTCTCTCGCCTTTCCTGCTCTCGTCTCTTCCATCCCTTTCATCTTCATGCCTTCCATCATCCCGTCTCTTCCTTATCCTCTCCCTCTCTCTTTCCTCCCATCCCTTCCAAAAACCCTAGCCACTTCTTCTAAACCCATCAATTCCCCACCCCTATTCTCTCGCTACTGCCATCACCTCTACCACATCTTCTACCACTACTTCCAATCTTCATTGCTTTTCTTGCTCTCATTTCTCACACCCTCTTCTCGTAAACCCCCGTAATTTTCAAAACAAAAAGATGACACTAATATCAGTATTTGATAATGTCTAATATACTACGAATTTTATTTGGGTTTGAACTACTTGTCACTGTTGGATAAAAATTTGTTATGTGATATGTTCACATGAAAAGACTCTTAATTCTTATCAATCTGGGTTTTCCAATTCGTCTTGAGTTATGTAATTTGGACCAACTTTGGGTCTAAAAATATTTTTAATTTTAATTACCAATCTTTTACTAATTATTTGGTAATTTTCGTAATTAATTTTTGACTAAATTTTCAACCAATTTAAGTAACCCAACAATAGTAGGATTTGAGGAAAAATTAGCTAACTTACAGGAGTTAAAGTTTGGAAACTTTTGGGAGTTAAAATATGTATAAATAGGGGACTTTATAGGGTTATATCATTATTTTTTTGGACGATATTTTTTGGAGCTTTGGAGAAATAGTTGTTGTGTACAATTAGAAGCTCGTCATATATCGAATACAGTATAACTTTACAACCAAAATTTTCTTATAATTCCGTTTCATTCGTATATAGAGTATCATGCTTAAAATTATGTTTCGTTAATTATTATTATTTGGTTGACTGATTTTGATAAGTTTACTTGCATTTTTTTTTAGAAGTTGTGCTAGATTTTGATAAGTTTTGTTGTTTTTTTTTTTTAGAAGTTGTAATTATTTCAAAGTATAAGAATTTATTAATTTATTTCTTTTGAAAATTATTTCTTTATGAGTTAAAATTAGGATTTTAAAAAAAAATTGTGTCGCTACTTGACCTCTGCTAGTGACGTTTGGTCAATAGTGTAGGCTATGTCATAGTTGGGGGTCATGGAATTTGATTATCAGTTGGTGCTTGGTGGTTGATGGGAAAAAGAGAAGAAAGAAGGAAGGAGAAAGAAAGAGAAAAAGGAAAGAAAGAAGAAAGAGAAGATAATTTATCTACAAGAAAGTTGTTATGAAATTGAGCTTAAATAATATTTGACAATTTTATATAAGAAATTAGTTGGGTTCTTACTACGTTTATGCTATTTCGACATAAGTGGTTATTACCCCTTTGTATTTTTTAAAACTATTTTGTCTAAAATGTTCTTGTGACAATATATTATTTTGATTTTTAAATTTAGATCTTACATGGATTTTTAGAATTATTTTGACACTGTGAACTTGACTGTAAGTGACCTTATTTTTGAATTTTGTATGATTATTTTGCTTGTGTATGTGTTTGGAATATTTGCTTGGTAATTAATAACGGGCCAAGATTCTTAAAATAATCATGAATAGATGGTATCTCTTACTATAGTTTTGTATTTTCTGAACTACTAGATAAGATAACTTCAGCCTCGAACTCCAAACTCTAGCTAAGATGGTTTTTGTGAGTCCCTTAGCAACATTTTCTAGTGGGGGTCTCTTAGCACTAGACTGAATATTTAATAAGCCGATGATAGCGTATTTATTTTATAAGCCTTTAATGAACCATGATATGAACTTCTGATTCTGAACTCTGATTATGAATTTTGATTCCGATTTTGAACTTTAATCTATGTGAAATTCATTTTGTAAAAATTTTGGATGTGATGCCACTTGCTCTAAATGTACGTACAAATTATTTTTCAAAAGACATTTTGAAAAGAAAGTTTTGGCATTACGTGATCAATCTACAAACAATTAATATGATTTTGCTTTGATTTCTGATAAAAAAAAAAAACCCTTCTTGTATACTTTTGCATGAATGTGTGGTAAAATTTTGTAAAATATGTGGCGGTGTTAGATGCTTGCTGCGACTTGTCGTCCACCCCATTATAATATTTTTGCAGAATTAGAGATTATATGAGAACGATCATGTGTATAAAGAATTGGTGCATGCTAATGGTTAGACTCCTGGCTTCCAAGGAAAATCAGTATTGTTAGCTGATAAAGAATTAAAGAAATATGAAAATATTTTGGATTTCGTTTTGTGTTGTCTTGGGACCGTTGGATAATTTAGTTTATAACTATTTAGCTACATATTAAAGACATTAATTGTTATGAATTGTTAGTAATTTAATGAAGTTATTTTGATTATTTTTGTCATTTTTGGTACCTTGTGCCTTTGAAGGATAACTTTTAAGGGTACAGTGGTTGTCACGTGTTGACGTATGTAGGCACAGAGCGTGAAACTTCATCTCTATACCTTCAACACTTCCTTTCTGCTATCATCTCCCCCTTTTCCTTCCCCTTCCTCCCTTTTTCTCCTCTCCCTCTTCCTCTCCCTTTCTATCTCTCCTACTACTCCCATCTCCCCTCTCATTCTCCCCCTCCCAGGGACAGATCATAAGGGGTGGGGAAGGGCAATAGTCCCCCATGATGTTCAAAATTATGTTTTTTCTCCACTTAAAATTTATTAAATTGTTATTACACTATTATAAAAATTAGATTTTGCCCCTCCCTAAAAAAAATTAGAGAATATAAAAAATTATTCCCATATATGTATTTATAGTCTTATTCCCAAAAGTTTCAAAAATATATTATTTTTCTTGATATTTTTTAAAAATTTCAATAACATCCTTAAGAAATATACTTTACCCCATAAAATTTTGTGAAAATCATAAATCTGTCTTTCCAAAGATATGTACACATAATTTTTGCCCCACCCTCAAAGTTCAACATCTGGGTCTGTCCCTATCCTTTCCCTTATTCAAGCGAAGACTTGGATGCTGTGTCTGATCACTGTCATGATGGATGAAGACGTGAAAAATATGATGGACGAGTATGATTGGCTCATTCAGGCTAATAAGATGGCATGCCTTCGATTTTTTTTTTTCCTATTGATTTTGACTCGAGAGCCAACTCCAACGGCTCCTTTCTTGATGGCTTGACTAAGCGGGAGCATTGGTTTATAGATGCTTCAAATGGTGGGGTTAGGTCATGGGCTGGGTTTGGAATGTGGACAGTCTGATGTTTCATCGATAATATCTGAAGTTCCAAATTATTTATTCGGGTTGGATAATTCGGATGATGCTGATGCTAATGCTGATGTTGCCTTATTAAGGGAGTCTCAATCTAAATTAAGGAGTAAGAGTATTTTGACTGAGAAAATCCATAATCATCAATGAATTGTATTGTTTTTGAGAAGGCGATTGTAACTTAAAGACGTTTTGGAAACTTTAATTTTAAAGAGAAGCTGAAGGATTGCATGAAAAGAGGGTGGGGAAGCAGGGGGAGAGATAAGGAGTGTCTTCATAAGGTGGGGATTAAAGAAGAAGAAGACAACTTTTTAAAATTCTAATTTGATCCAGAAATTATTTTATGCACATTAGTTTGGTCTATTAAGGAAACCAATTGTTCTAAAAACGTTATACCTTTCAAAAAAATCGACGTGCAAATCACGTTTTGTTACTTTAACATTTTAAAATGAACAGAATTGGGACTACTTGACAATTTTGAGAGTTAAGTAACCATTTCAACCACAAAAAGAGTTGAGTAGTTAATTTCAATAACATGTAAAAGTTAAGAGGGGATATATGGTCTTTTGCCTTTTACTATTTTGGTTTGAGGATTAAGGCTTCAAATATTTGGAACCATTAATAGTAAGGTACAGTTGTGATACATCCCAAGGACTTGATGGTGATCAATTGTCCACAAAGGCTCGATATATGCTCACGGAATCCGCACTTCAAGTTCCACAAGGTCCAATTACGAGATCAAGAGCTAAGAACCTCAATAAAGCTATGTTGGGCTTAGTTATATTGGGGTGGAACTATCTATCCCATTCATTGGGCATAATTTAGTCCTAGAATCCTCCACCCTCAACTATAAATAGAGGGGTCTTGTACACAATTGAGAAAAAATGAATTTTGGCAATAAGATTTTAGTTTTTCTTATTCCTCTCATACGAGTGAATTAGAATTTTAGATTCTCTTTATTTTTGAGTCTAGACTAGGAATCTAGTTGCGGTTTCAAGATTGAGCACTTGAGGTTATAACCAACACCAGTTATTGATTTTCTGTTAATTAGGCTTTGGATCAATTCCTTGCTCATAGTTAAAATATTGCCTTGTGGCTAATCAAGGAGGTCTATTAACAACAACTTTTCGCTTGTGCATATAAACCCTACGTTTGTGACCGAGTTCTACATACCCTGGGCATCAACTCGTATCATCGTGGTATGTCTACGACTCAATTTGTTTTGGCCCTTTAAGTGCTTTAGTATAAGAGACAGTTCAATTTCAAAAGGAGTATCAAAATCTGGCAAAAGTAAAAGAGGGGCAGAGGTTAACTTAACTGTTGATTGAACGAACCGGTTTTGTTACTGTTCACCGGACTGAAAAAAACCGGTTCTGTTACTGTTCACCACTACTGTTCACCGGACTAAAAAAATAAAAAAACCGGTTTTGTGTATTGTTCACCGGACTGAAAAAAAAAAACCGGTTCTGTTCATCATATTGTTCACCGGGTTTGCCTTGACTCATGTCCGAAGGGTTAAACCTAGATTTTCAAACTATATTGATCCAAGATCCTTTTGGACATTATTTCCAATCAACACGATTGGTTGCTTTGAGGATTAACTTTTGGAACCTAGATGGCTATTTTTCATAGTTTTTACAAGGCTTCATAAGTGAATCTTTGAGTGAAGTGAGATTTTCAAAGAGTAAGGTGAGATCATTAAGAGTGATAAAAACCAAAGTGAGGACTTGAGTGCATTACTCCCCAAAGAGTGAAACCCTCTCTCATTGATTATCACTAACCTTTTTTTTTTTACCCCTTCTCTTTAGTCTTTGTTTTGTGAAGTTGGCACAGGAAAAGGACGTGCAACAAAGGAACAAGGAGATGCAAGAAACTGCTATGCAAAGAGTAATGGCAAGGATCTTAAATAAGATGGAGGACTTTGATGAGAAGTTTGCCACTATGAGTCTTGAAATTCAACAACTCGAGGCAAACCACAAGCATCTAATTCATCATAATGTAAATCAATAATCAGCTTCTCCTTTGCCATCTTAAAGTAGCCTGGTTTTGAGTTAATTATGATCGCCATTATCATGAAGTAGACAATTCATCCATTATGACATCTAGATCAGAGTCAAAAGACTCTTACTCCTTAATTTAGATTGAGACTCCCTTAATAAACCCGACGAGAACCAAGGGAGGATTCACTACCTGGGGAGTGTGAATTAATGTTCAAAATCCAACCAAACATGTCCCACGTTCCAAGGTAAAGCCGATCCTGAAGAATACTTGAATTGGGAACAAAAGGTAGACTTTTTGTTTGATAAGAGACAGAGTATTCAAACGAAGGATCGGCTTTACCTTGCCGTATCCTTTTCCGACTATGCTATGACTTGGTGGGTATCTAAAATAAAAGAACGACGTAGAATAGGTGATTACCCTATTACTCGTTGGACTAACCTCAAACCCCTTCTTCGAAAGAGGTTTGTACCTGCTCATTATCACAGGGAACACTGGTTCCCTGTGATAATGAGCAGGTACAAGGTACAAACCTCTTTCGAAGAGTATGTTTGAGAGATGGAGATCCAATGAGCAAAGCTCACTTGTATGAAGATGAAGAGACCACCATGGAGAGATTCATCAACGGCCTCAACAAAGAGATTGCTGACGTGGTTGATCTTCACGAGTACTTGGACTATAAAGAGACTGTTACAAAGGGCAAACAAGGTAGAAAAGGCTCTCCGAGGTAAATCCAAGTCTGGCTCTACTTCCAGTTCAATTTTAGCTTTGCTCATTGCCATCTCCATCTCCTGTCTCTTATACACATCTAGATGTGTATAAGAGACAGTAACTAAAGAGAAACTTCCAAGAATATAACTTCTTATACTAAGGTACAACGTTTAGAACATATTCTACACCAAATGCCATGTCCAAGGTAAGACTTGTGGTTTAATTGTTGATAATGGGAGTTGCGTAAACATAGCTTCACAATACATGGTAGATAAGCTAAATTTGCCAACGTTTAAACACCCTAGACCTTATAGACTGCAATGGTTAAATGACAATGGTGAATTAAAAGTAACTAAGCAAGTGCATGTCTCAATTAACCTAGTAGCAAATATAATGACAAAGTGTTGTGTGATGTCGTCCCTATGAATGCAAGTCATTTACTTTTTGGACGCCCTTGGCAATTTGATAGGAAAACACTGCATGATGGTCATACTAAGTGTCTTAGATTTGAAGAGGGTGGTAAAACCATTGTGTTGCATCCTCTACCTCCCCAACAAGTCCTTCAAGAGCAAAATCAAATTAAAAAGAATGTTAATGAGCATATTGAACATGTTCGTGCTGTTTTGTTTGTTTTAAGACAAGAAAAGTTGTATGCTAACTTTAAGAAATGCCACTTTTGTTTGGAAAGTGTTGTGTTTCTTGGGTTTGTTGTTTCCTCTAGGGGTATCCAAGTGGACGAGTCCAAGGTTGCTGCTATCAAGGACTGGCCGATCCCCAAGAATGTTTCCGGTATCTAAATCATAAAGCCCATGAAAGCTACGCACTTCAGTATTGGTTCTTGGGTGTCGGCCAGTCTCGATGTGTATAAGAGACAGAAGTAGGATGCTGTCTTGTTGCTTCTTACAAAACAAGCTGTCTATTATATTTTTCTGAGAAATTAAGTGGTGCTTCTTTAAATTATTCCACCTATGACAAAGAACTTTATGCCTTAGTACGTGCTTTGGAAAATTGGAGTCATTATTTATACTCTAGAGAATTCATTATTCACTCTGATCATGAGTCTCTAAAGCACTTAAAGGGCCAAAACAAATTGAGTCGTAGACATGCTAGGTGGAGTGAGTTCATTGAGTCATTTCCTTATGTGGTTCAATATAAGAGTGGGAAGGATAACATTGTAGCGATGCTTTGTCCCGTAGGTACACCTTGATCACTACATTGCATGCTAATTTCTTTGGATTTGAGCATATTATAATTTTTGTATGTTTCTGATCATGATTTTTAGTACTTAAGAGACATGTCAAAATGTCTCTGATGGAAAGTTGATTGACGTGGAGACATGTATTAGTAAATGAGACTAAGTGTGTATTCTGCTGAGCCTGTCTCTTATACACATCTAGATGTGTATAAGAGACAGGACTTAGATCTTGGGATACCTAGATGTGTAACCTTGACACTGCACACACTTCAAGTCTCTGTCTGCATTTTCATTGGCCCCACATGAAGTCTGATGTTGTGAATCTGTGTAATAAATGCATTGACTGCCAACGTGCCAAGTCCAAATTGAAGCCGCATGGTCTTTATATGCCACTACCTGTACCGAGTCATCCTTGGACTGATATTTCCATGGATTTTGTGTTAGGTATCCCAAGATCTAAGTCTGCAAGGATAGCATTTTTGTGGTTGTAGATAGGTTTAGCAAGATGGCACATTTTATCCCCTGCACAAAATCTGATGATGCATCTCATATAGCATCTGTGTTCTTTAGGGAGATTGGTGCGCTTGCATGGCATCCCACATACCATTGTTTCTGATAGGGATGTTAAATTCTTGTCTCATTTTTTAGTGTATTGTTAATTCACCATTGTCATTTAACCATTGCAGTCTATAAGGCTTACTCATCCACAAACAGATGGTCAAACTGAGGTTGTCAATCGTACACTAGGCACCTTATTGCGTGCTGTTTTGAAAAGGAATTTGAAAACTTGGGAAGATTGTTTGCCAATTGTTGAATTTGCTTATAACCGTGCTATGCATTCATCCACTAAGTTTTCACCATTTGAATTAGTGTATGGTTTTAATCCCACTACTCCTTTGGATTTACTGCCACTCAAAATATCATGTCAATGTAGATGGACAAAAGAAGGCTGAAATGGTCAAGAAGTTGCACGAGAAGGCCCGCAAGCGCATTGAGGAAGCAAATGCTAAGATAGCTGAGGTGCGAAACAAGGGTCGCAAGAAGGTCGTCTTTGAACCTAGAGATTGGGTATGGGTTCATTGGGCGCAAGGAGAGATTTCCCAACAAGAGAAAATCTAAGCTAGATTCACGTGGTGATGGACCGTTCCAAGTCATGGCTCGCATTAACGACAACGCATACAAGCTAGACTTACGGTGACTATCAAGTTTCGCAACTTTTAACGTCCACCGATCTTTCTCCCTTTGTTTCTGATATAGGTATCCATTCGTGGACAAATCTATCTAAAGTGGTAGAGAGATGATACATCCCAAGGACTTGATGGTGATCAATTGTCCACAAAGGCTCGATATAGGCTCACGGAATCCGCACTTCAAGTTCCACAAGGTCCAATTACGAGATCAAGAGCTAAGAACCTCAATAAAGCTATGTTGGGCTTAGTTGAAGTTATTGAAGATCAAGGCATCTCGTCTACCTTTGGAGAGCTTTCTCACATACACATCTAAGATCATCTTAGTAATGGACGTCTTATACACATCTAATTCCTGTATAAGAGCTGAGAAGCTGAAGGGCCGAAATTTAGCCTCATTATCGTCCATTCGGCCATGGAATATTCTTTTATTTAGTTGTCTAGTCTTTTATTTTGAGCCCAATTATTTTAAGTGTTAGTGTGTTTAATTGGGTTGGTTTCAAGACGTAATTATTTGTATTTGGGACATGTATTTCGACATGCACTTGCTTAGCTGTCTCTTATACACATCTAGATGTGTATAAGAGACAGATTTAGCCCAACTATCTATCCCACATTGAATAATTTAGTCCTAGAATCCTCCACCCTCAACTATAAATAGAGGGGTCTTGTACACAATTGAGAAAAAATGAATTTTGGCAATAAGATTTTAGTTTTTCTTATTCCTCTCATACGAGTGAATTAGAATTTTAGATTCTCTTTATTTTTGTCTAGACTAGGAATCTAGTTGCGGTTTCAAGATTGAGCACTTGAGGTTATAACCAACACCAGTTATTGATTTTCTGCCAATTTTGCTTTGGATCAATTCCTTGCTCATAGTTAAAAGATTGCCTTGTGGCTAATCAAGGAGGTCTATTGTAACAACTACCTCTCATAGTTAAAAGATTGCCTTGTGGCTAATCAAGGAGGTCTATTAACAACAACTTTTCGCTTGTGCATATAAATCCTACGTTTGTGACCGAGTTCTACATACCCTGGGCATCAACTCGTATCAGTTGTTTCAAATTTATGCATGTAATCCTATAGCAATAGTCAAAATCAATTTGGAAATTTTGAGCTCTCATTCCCTTCCTTAAGGTTTCAAAATTAGGTTGTTTTTGGATGGGTGAATTTGAATTATTGGAAAGATTTGAAATGAATATATCTGAATTGTGTGAATTTGAAATGATATGAATTTGAGTGAATTTGAAATCCACTCAATTAACTATTGAAATGTCACTCTTATTTGTTGATGAATTTCAAATTATCAACTAAATCCATTCACTTGTTTGAATAACTTAGGATTAACGAATTCCCTCCATCCAAACATAACGTATAAAGAATACAAGCGCTTGTTCTTTGGCAATTCTTTTTCTCTCTTGTCAATAAGGGGGAAAAAAAATTCAATCATGAACAAATGATTTGGTATGAAATATTAACTGATTCATTCCAGGTAGATACCTGATCGATATTATTATGATAGTAATACAAATTTTCTCCAATTTTAAAACCAATATTATGCTGCAAGTATATGACATCAGCTAGAATTGTTTTGTGAAGAAGACAGCCATATAATGTTCTAAAACCTAGACTTTCCTTTTAATCGTCACTGTTTCAGAAGTCTAACAAAAGAAAATATCAAGGAAACATATAGTTGAGGAGATACCCTTAAAGAAAAACAACTAACATGCATTATACCAGTTCTTTTTAGTATATTAACAACAACTGATCTCGTGCACCAATGAAAAACTATGCAACACAATTTTAAATATTTTTTCTACCACAATATCCAGCCAATGATTAGAATCTTGATGATGCTGGAGACAACTTTGTCCCTGGATTACCATGACATTTCAAAGGCTTTTATCCTTACATTAGTAGATCAGAATGAGAAAACCCAACACTACCCAAAAAGTATAACAACCAAAAGAACAAATGCATCAGATACAATACATGTTGGGTTAAACCAAAAAGAAGTATTTTGATCAAAGGAGATCTTGCAGGCATGCAATTCTATATGTTTAAATGTCTTCCCCGATTCTTATCCATTAGCCTTCAGTATAGGACCTCATATAGAATTAGCTATTAAGCTCATTAAATGATCATTTGTTTGCTGTATCAGCACATTGTGAGGTTAATTTGTTTGTTGATACACCTTGTTTACTAATACACCGCATTGCTACTTTTGTTGCTATTTGAAGTTTAGATTATGTCTTTTTTGTTTTTCAAGTGTGTTATTTTTCTGCTTTAGGTCATTTAGTAGTAAGGCAAACTATCGGACAATGTCCGTGCTCGAATTTAACTTAGATAGTATGTGTTCTAATATAAGATAAATGTCTCAAACTACAAATAATAGTCTAAGCTACAACTGAAAGAGGCAAGTAGAACTATCATCATAAAGGTGCATTTATTTACCCTTTATTAACCTTTGATGGACATAAACCTCCTGGTTTGAGCATCAAATAGTGGGCTGGCAAAAAATATGCCAAATCCTATGCAATAACGTGACATCGGTGACTTAAATCCCATTCAACAAAACGTGGAGATGGACCAATGGAAGAATAGACCAATATGGTCTTTCACAATAAAGCACAGGAGTGACTCAAAGGTAAGCATAAAGCAAGTAAAGCCGTTGCTTTAAACCTCCAAAATTTGTAGGCTACAAAATTTTAGATTTAATATAACAAATTAAAACTATTATTTTGCTACATATATTAATTTTGAAAAATATAGATGTTTATATTGTTTAGATTTATTGTGTAATTCATAATATGTAATATACAAATTGTTATATATTCTTTTATAAATACTAATTAATGAATATTAAAGAATGTTGAGAACAAAAAATAATAGTAAAAAAGTTTAGAATTTATTAATTCTTAAATGAAATGTATTAATAAGGTGATAGAATATATATTCATATATAAATAATTAATACATCATGTGAAATATATTTAAGAATTAAATCATACATAGAGGTTTGTGATAAACTTCAAAATAAGTGTCTATGTTTTTCATAACATTTTGATTTCTTATAACATATTAGATTTAGTAATGTTTGGTAATCTTTATACAAAACGCAATAAAAAAAAAAATGAAACACAATCAAAATTTATTCTTTCCATTTAGTTGTAAACTGGAGTCAATATATATTAACAGACATTTTAATAAGTATTAGATAGATTTTGAAAACTTCTAAATATAATCAATAGTGTATCATGTGAAATAAATATAAAAGTTTGCTTATCTTTATTTTATACTTTAATTTGTTAAATCATAATCTTCTATTGAGAGTGTCGTGTTTCTCTTGTCCCAAAATATATATCAATGATCAAAGCATAATCATTATTTTTTTCACTTTTATCCCTTTGTCCTTTTTTAAGAGAAGTATCGTACACCAATATTTGAAATTTATATTTGAAGGGTAAAATTGGAAAGATTTAAACAATTATCACTATCGACACACTATTTTTAAAAGTTATATTCCCAAAAAAAAAAGGGAAAAAATATTGGGACGAAGAAAGTATTACTCTTAGGTATATCTTGTTGTTTGTAATTCACAAATACCTTTTAAATTGATTATTTCTTATGCATAGTAGATGAAATAATTTTTTCACTTCAAAATATATTTGAACAATTTAAAATGTATGGAAATATTTTTTATTTTTTGTTTGTATTAAAAATTAAGATCATCTTGATACTGATACTAATGCTATGTATTTTTTCAGAATTAAATATTTTAAAAGAAATTGTATGATGAAGATAAGACTCCAATGTCAAACATAATTTGTTTTTTAATGGATATATTGTCTATCTAATAATGCAAACAGTTCTTATAGTTGTCGTTTTGGGAAAAAAGACATTATTCGAAACTAAAATTAAAGTTTTTTAATTAACATCAACAATATATAGATGAGAAAGATTAAATACATTAATTGTATCATTCATTGGAAAATAAATATTATAAGAAATCAATTATAAAACTTTAATTAGCAATTTTCTTTTAAAAAAGCTACAAAAATATATTTTAGCTGAGAAATTATATTAATGTTATTAAGAAGATAAAGGTTCCGATTTTGGTTTGGTTTTAGGCCTCCAAAATTATTGAGCCACCCTTGATAAAGAAGGAAGGAACATTGAAAGCTTTTCTCATCGATTTTAAGAATGCTACTTCCCCCAAGAATCAACATTTAAAGGAGTGCGAAGTACCAGGTCAATGAATCAACGGAAACAATGTGTAGCATGATGGCTATCCATTTTATACCTTGATATCTCTCAAATTCTTTTGAAGACCATAAGCAACACCTCCTGCCAAAACTATTTGTACTCCTAGTCGTTTAACTTTAGCAGAAACCTCTCTCTTGCTCGGTCATTGAGCAACTTCTATGCCATGACAGACTTCGGTCACTGAGCAGTGGTCGAAACTAAGCAATATAGAGTCTTAAAGTTCAAACAATGCCTCAGTGTCATAGAAGGACTCTTCATTGCTTCATCATTTTGTAAGTAAAATACTTTATTACCAGTCAAAAATTGCCATCCACTACATTTGTAACCTCAAGGCTGCTACACACTATTGCTTCTATCTATAGGTAATTTCACATGAAGGATAGGAAGCTATAATTTGTATCCTCAAGGTAGCAGCACAACTAACAGCAAAGTCTAAAACTGGCCTTTTGATCACAAAACTAGCAACCTCCCATCAGATTCCCCAAGGGCTCTCTTTTCCTACAACATCTCTTGCTCTTGAGTCTTGCCACTTGCCTTCACTAATCAAGTTCAATGTAAAGAGCAGAGTTACCATGATTCCCAAACTTAAAAGACGCAAAACAATTTGTCATGAAAAGTCCAGAAGCGTATTTCAGTATAACAATGACGATGAGTGCAAGAACCAACCCCAATTCCAAGCCCAACTATGGAGTTGAAGATCTAATCAGTATTGACTATAGAATGACAAAATCTAAGAAAGAGCAAAATATTAATGAAAAGGAACAAGAAGTAACAAAATTTAAGTAGTTTACTCAAGCATAAAACTTAAACATAGTCTTTGTTGAGTTAATCAACTTTGCTCTTACATGTAGCTTTGGTAGTGCTTGGAAATTTGAGCACTTGTTATACTAGAAATGATCTTTTATATAGGAATAACAAAAAAAAAGAAGCTTATTTATTACATAATGTTCAAGACTTCCACATGGTTTAAACATATGCATAATTTTGTATTTGACTATATTGGAAAATTAATCTTGGGAAGTATAAAGTCATAGGAATATTTAATTTTGTATTAGAAATAAGAAACAATCATACATAGGGAAAAGTTCTAGACATTAATTACTTCTTGTACATGTAAAATGTATTAACTTTTTGGTGTATATATAAATACTAACCTTGCTGAGTGCTAGGTACTCCAGCAATTTTACAACAAACACATCCTAATTGTTTAGTCTATTTTCTCTAGTTGGTATCAAAGCTGGTTTGATCCCGTCTCTGAAATCCTTCCAGTCAAGTCTGCCATCTAGTCTGACAGATCTCTAGCAGTGCTTTCATCTCCTTTTCAGCCTAGTGGGTCTTTTGTAAACCTATTTTTTATCCTCTACAATTTGGTCAGTAGAGGCCCTCTGTTCGTGTCATATTACCTCAGTTCTTCATTAAAAGTACTTAACTATGGTTGATAATCGAGGTGAAAAGTCTGGGTGTTCATCAAATGACAAAAATTCATTAGCATATGTTCATGTTCAGTATGCTTTTTGTGGCACACCAACAATTACCTCCGAAAAATTAAATGAAAAAATTTATTTTGCTTGGTCATCGTCTGTTGAGCTATGGTTTCTTAGTCAAGGATTCTCAGACCATCTGGAGAAATCTATTAGTGAACTTCGTGAAGAAAATCAAAGTCTACGGAAAAAATTTTATTATCAACCATGTGCCTTGTAACTATGGCAATTAGTGGAGCCAACTATTATAATGAATTTCAAATCCTTCAAAACTTGTGACACCTTTTGGAAGAAGTTGTAAAGACATGTAGGGTGTCTTTACAAATGATATTCAAATGTTGTATAACTCAGCCCAAAAATTGGCAACACTTAAGCAACTTGGTCACGATATTCCCACCTTTATTATTAAAGCCCAAGCTGCAGTTTAGGCGTTGAAGATGAATCTACAAGCCGATTCTCTTCCAAGCGTTATGACCAAATTAGATAATCTGTATGTGGTGTTGGTCCTACGAGCAATGTGTCAAGATTTTGAACATGCCCACGATCAAATTCGAACTGCTCAAATGGTTCCAACAATAGAGAATTTAGTAACTCGACTTCTTCGGGTTCCTTCACCAAAAACAACTTCTAATGTAGTTGAGATTTGAAATGTCAGTAATGGTCTCAATCTCTGGACATTGTGGCAAACCCAGAGGTCGAGGAACCCGTGGAAGACAAGGCATGCTGACGCATTGGTTATCCTCAGTGTTCCTACTGCAAGAGGCTAGGACATCCTCAAGAAACTTGTTATTCTCTTCATCAATTCCCTGAAAAAAGAGTTAATGTTTCTCAATATGGATCCGCTACTAATATTTCTCAAATGGAATCTCCTGAAATAATATCCTCAAAAGTAGATTACCGAGAATATCTTCAATGGAAGATCACTAAACAAACACAATCTTCTCATGCTATTATAACTCATAATGACAATTCTACAGCCTATATTTCTCATCTCTAATAACAATCAAAATTCATGGATTATTGATTTAGGTACCTCTAATCACATTGCTAGTAACAATTCTTTATTCACTTTTATCTCTTTACCTAAAAATCCTCATTTCATTACCTGGGCTGATGGTTCTAAGGTTGTTGCCAGAGGCATTGGTCATGTTATTCCTATATCCTCCATATCCTAAGAATTTGTTTTGTTTATACCTAGCTGGCCATTCAACTTATGTTCTTCCTCACCTCTTAAACTCACTCGTTTCCTTAAATGTAAAGTAACCTTTGATGATAAATCCTTTGTCATGTAGGAACATGGTACGAGGACAATTGGCATCTAATATGAATCACATGGACTCTACTACGTCTAATCATCTCGATCTGCAGTTTGTACTGCTTCAGAGTCTCCCAAACTTCTCCATGAAAGCTTAGGACATCCAAGTTTGTCAAAACTTCAACTCATGATTCCCAGCCTTTCAAAAATAAAAATTTTGGATTGTTAATCATGTTAACTTGGAAAACATGTTCGAGCTTCATTTTCAAGTCAAAACAATAGTCAAGTTGAGTCTATATTTTCTGTTATTCATTCTAATATTTGGGGTCCAAGTCGAGTCACTAATTCTCTAGGTTTTAGATATTTTGTTACCTTTATTGATGAATATTATCAATGCACTTGGGTATTTCTAATGAAAGAATGATCTTAGTTGTTTTCTATTTTTTCATCCTTTTGTACTGAGATACAAAATCAGTAGTTGATTGGTAAGACAATAAAAGTGCTTCGTAGTGACACTACAAAAGAATATTTCTCTGCTATTTTTTCTTCTTATCTATCTTCTCATGGCATTTTACATCAATAAACTTGTCTCATACACCCCAACAAAATGGCATAGCTAAAAGAAAAAATCAGCACTTAATTGAAACTACACGTACACTTATGTTACATGCAAATATGCTTGTTCAATATTAGGGTGATACTGTTTTTTCTGCATGATATTTAATAAATTGTATGCCTTTGTCCTGTATCCATAATCGTGTTTCTCATTCTATTTTGGTCCCTAATGAGCCATTATATCATGTTTATCCTCGTGTTTTTGGATGTATCTATTTTGTTCATGATCTTTCTCCAGGTTTAGAGAAGTTAAACGCTCATGCTATAAAATGTGTCTTTCTTGGATACGCTAGACAACAAAAGGGTTATCAATATTACCTCCAGTAATTAAACATTTTTATATGCCTGCAGATGTTACATTCTTTGATGAGGAGAGATAAACTCCATATTGTTTCTCTTCCTCTGTTGAATCTAACACTACTCTTGAGGTTTTACCTGTCCTAAATTTTGGTCCCTTATTGAAGGTTCCAACTCATCATTCAGCCTCCTCTAATACAAATCCTGAGATTTCCAATATTGAGTCATCACCACCACCTCTCATTACATATCAACGTTGCCCACGGGTTCCCAATCCAACACTGTAAGTGATTGAGATTTCATGTGAATCATCTCCTAGCCCATCAGCTTCTCCTACCAGGGACCTATTTGAAAGAAATGATGACCTACCTATTGTTCTCAGGGAAGGTACTAGGTCTACTCGCAATCCTCATCCTATTTATAATTTTTTAAGTTATCACCGTTATCCCCATCATATATTGCCTTTGTAACATCTTTATCTTCTATCTCCATTCCTAATATATTCGTGAGGTACTTAATCATCGAAGATGGAGGCAAGCCATGATTGATGAGTTACAGGCTCTAGAACACAGTGGCACATGCTGGAGTTAGTTCCCCTTCCTCCAAGAAAAACAACTGTTGCTTGTGGCTGGGTATATATTATCAAGGTTGGACCGGATGGCCAGATTGATTGTCCTAAGGCACGTCTTGTTACCAAAGAATATGTGCAGGTTTATAGTCTTGACTATGGGATACATTTTCTACAGTGACCAAAATCGCTTCAGTCCATCTTCACTTTGCTATGCCAGCTATAGGTAACTAGTCATTGTATCAAATGGATATTAAGAATGCATTTTTCCATGGCAACCTTGAAGAAGAAATTTATTTGGAGCAACCTCCTGACTTTGTTGTTCAAAGGGAGTCTAGACTAGTTTGTAAATTGTGGCGCTCTCTTTATGGTCTTAAACAGTCTGTATGAGCTTGGTTTAGGAAATTCAGTTCTATCATTCAGAGTTTTAGCATGAAAAGAAGTGAGGCAAACCGTAAGTTTTCTATTACCATAGCTCTTCCGGTTTTTGTATCTATTTGCTAGTCTATGAAGATGATTCTCTTCATAGTCATCACTGATAATCATAGTGAAAGATCACTCAATTGAAGAAGCCTTTGTTTAGCTATTTTCAAACCAAGGACTTGGGTAAACTCAAATATTTTCTTGGCATTGAGGTTGCACAATCAAGGAATGGGATTAATATCTCACAAAGGGAATATGCAATGGACTTACATGAAGAAACTTGCATGATGCACTGTAGACCTGTTGATAGTCCCATGGATCTAAACAATAAACTCTTACCAAATCAGGGGAGTCCTTTCAAGATCTGGAGAGATTTCGGAGGCTAATTGGTAAACTTATCTATCTCACGATTACCAAACTAGACATTTCTTTTGCTGTTGGAGTTGTAAGTCAATTTATTCAATCTCCATATACTAATCATTGGGTTGTTCGAATTCTAAGATATATTAAGAAATCACGAGGTCAGAGATTATTATACAGAGATAAAGAAAACACTCAAGTGATAGACTATTCTAATACAGATTGGACAGTATCACTTGTTGAAGACCTATCTCTAGATAAACAATCCACTTCAAAATATTGTGTTCTTATTGGTGGTAATCTTATATGTTGGAAGAGTAAGAAACAGAATGTTATTGCTCGCTGCACAGGTTGAATATAGAGCCATGGCAATTACAACTTATGAGCTTGTTTGGATTAAACAGTTACTTCATGATTTAAGATTTGGAGACATTCAACATATGATGTTGTGTTGTGATAACCAAGCAGCTCTTCATATAACTTCCAATATAGCCTTCCATGAAAGGACAAAACACATTGATATTAAATGTCATTTCATTCGAAAAACAATTATCTTCAAAAAAATCATTACAGAGTCGGTTAGCTCAAATGATCAGCCAACAGACATCCTTATACAAGCCGTTAGAAGTCCACAATGTCAGTATATTTATAGCAAGCTTGGAGCATATAATTTATACGCTCCAACTTGAATGGGAGTGTTGAAGACTTCAATATGGTTTAAACATATGCATATTTTTGTATTTGACTATATTAGCAAATCCTGGTAATCTTGGAAAGTCTAAATTCATATGAATATTTAATGTTATATTAGAAATAAAAACAGTAGAATAGTTCTAGACATTAATTTCTTCCTGTAAATGTAAAGTGTATTATTCTTTAGTGTATATATAAATACTAACCTTGCTGAGTATTAGATCCTAATTATTTAGTCTATTGTCTCGAGTCATACTTCTAGTTTTAAGTTAGTACCAGTTAGAAATCACTGTGAGACCTCGAATCACAGTTCCATACATAGAATGAAAGCTCCCAAGTGGATGCAACCCCTTGACTAAAAATGTACCTACTTGCATGGAAGAAGATCAAAATAGATTTCACTATACTAGTTCATAATGTTCAAGAGTATACTAGTTCATAATGTTCAAGAGATGAAGCAAACATTCATCACTAATAAAGGAAACCGTGAAATATCATTGCTCAAATTTATTATTTCATGAAAGTCAACTAATAAAGATGCGGATCAAGGTGAACACATGATCAAAGGACATATGCTATTTCATACTTTAGGTAGGGTTCCATGTTCAGGACACTGATTGGTGATCATCAGTTTTAAGTCTAGAGTGCATCTTTTGGCATCAGATGTGCAAAGTAAAGATTAGTTTTCCTGGAAGAAAGTTCAAAAACAGAAGAAAATTAATGCAAACTGAGAGTCAATGACCCTTGCTTGTCCAGATACAGCTAATCCATCGGCAAGTAATGAGGTTACCAGCCAAACCTGCAAGCAGACTTGGAAAGCAGCCATAGATGTTGATCTCAGCCTCGCAGCAAATGAAGCTATCAATGTAATGCAGAATGTTGCAGCTATGACTCTCAGTAATAGCAGAAATCCTGATCCCAAGGATGCAAAATAAGTTATGATTTGTTATGCATTATTTTCCACCAGTAGGCAAGCAGAAAAAGTCAAGTGAAGCTTTGGTGGAAGAGAGGAAGAGTGAAAATAAGTATATATAGTAAACCAGCCAAGAAATAAATATTAGACAATCCAATCAGAACTGATTGAAGATATGGAAAATTGGTTTCTTTAGCAAAATCAGATACAGAAAGTACAGAAGTACAAAATTATTTGATAAGGGGATGAAGATCCAGCTTAAACCATATCATGTAGCAGCTAGACACTCTAACTTGCTGAGGAAAAGCTTTTACAATTATAACTAAAAGCTATAGACAAAAGAAGTCACATGCCATCTTATTTTTTCTTTCAAAACTATTGATTTCTTTTTATCAAATTCAACAACAGTATTTATTTGTGAATTTTTTGCTTTATAAAAATGGAAAGCATGATTTATGCTGCAAAGCAATGTTATTCCTTTTTGAAACTATCATCACTAGCTAGATATTTTCTTTTCCTTTTCTCCTTTTGCAGGTGTCGAGAAGGATTTGCTTTTCTTAGCATGCTAAACATAGTTGAGTGATGTTTTGTCATTCTCACACTCCACACTAAAACATTTATAGTACTGGCAAGGATTTCAAAAATTGTAAACTCTGGGTGTGATAAGCTTTATCAGTAAGAGATAAATATTATAGGATTCTATAACATTCAACTCCAGTTGACCAGTAGATTGAAAATTAAACTGCCAATAAGCCAGCAATTGAAAAAAATACCAGATAAGTCATCATTTTAGGCTATAAAGATCCATTTCAGCCTTGCACTGGTATTGTATTGGAGCTCAACGGTGTGGACATGGATACTTTCCTGTTATATGACTGTAATATCCAATTCATTGCATACCAATTTATAGAAACAAAGCATCAATTGGGGCTAGCTCTTCTTTTGCATGAAGGTAAAAATAGCAAGAGAAATCATTGGCTAGTGGTGAAAGGAAGAAGAATGGGACCCATAATGGGGTTCATAGAACACCATAACCTATAATCACAGTGCTTCAGCAGAGTTACCTTACTCTATCTCTTAGAAAGAAGAGAAGAAAAGTCAAAATACTTGCATAGGGATGCAGCAAAGGAGAAGCTTCCTTCAGAGCAACTATTTGAGTAAAGGTTGTATAGCCAATGAAAAATCACCTTGAGCATGAAGGGGCAAGTCATCATATTTTATACAACAAAATAGATTATTGGGGTGTTGTAAATGGAAGCATAGGATCCCAATAATTACATAGGCTATGGGTATGTTTGTTTCCTGGCAGATCAATTTGTCCATCTTAGTTCATCAGGTTTAAATCAAATACCAAACTTCACCAAAATCATGTAAGATTCAAATTTTTGGTCTTTATATCGAACAAAAAATTGTTAATATGCTTATTTGGCAGTCTTTATGGATTGTAATTTTAGTAGGATTGGAAGAAATATTCCACGCATCTTATATGGTCAATCAGCAATAAACTTGTGCCCCATCAAGCAGGTTAAAGGAGGCATATGACGTCTGAACAATGCAAAGAATAGCTTGATCTCTTTAACAGTAGACATTACTCACCATTCTTACGAAACCGACTGATCTGTGATACTAGGGGGTAACAGATTTACTTCACCCAGTAATCTCCACATGAGTATCATGTTAACCTGCAATTATTACAAATCAAGTAAGAAGAAACTAAAGTGAGCAAAGAGCACAAGAATCACTAAGTTTGGCAGATAAAATGAGAACCATGATACAACAGGTGAAAGATAAATCTTACCGGGAGATATAACACGCGCAATGCTTGCACCAGTTACACCCAAACCAAGCAGGAAAATCAATATTGGGTCTAGAATTATGTTTGCTACATCTCCAGTCACTGCATTCCTATAAACAGAGTTAATAATAAATGTCAACCTGATTGCATAAATAACAATTTTCAGATACTAGAATGGATTGATAAAAATATGCTACAAAAGATAAGTAACGTGCTAAACTAGTCTGATTGCTTTGTCCACCAGTACCCCAAATGTAAGAGAAATAAACACAACAATAGTCAGAAGAAAAGGTGCCAAGAAACTCAAAAGCTGGCTTACTGGTTGCATAAAGAGGTGTTTTTGTATCCTTGAATCTATGAAAGACACCTTGCATGTCCAGGAAAGAGAGGACACCTGGAGTACCAAGTGACCTCACTATCAAGTACTTTTGGATAAGATTCAGAATAGGTGAATTCCACATGGAGAAATATCACACTGTTATTTCATTTGACGGCAGTAGTAATCATTGATAAAGCAGGGTGATGCTATGATAGTGAAGACAAAATGGTCTCTGGTAGAAATGTTTAGCAATCCATGGTATTGTATAATCAAATTACTGGATGGACATCAACAGACTAGTCCCGAACTCAAATACATTCTAATCTTTCAGAAAATTTTGAGTTTCGAAATCAGAGAGCAGATCTTAGATTTTCTAGGCTAGGAACAAGTTTGGGAGCACAATAGCCTTTGGTATGAATTTCTTCCCTAATCAGTGAGAAATAAAAAAGACAACTTTGATCATTACACTAATGAAGGATCCAATTGCTGTTTTTTTGTAAAGAAACATTAGAATGAGTTGCAGAAATCTCAATAAATTTGATTTGATCCTAGCTTAAATTTAGATCTTATAAGAAAAAAGAAGCCCCTTCTCCTGCATGAAAAGATATATATATATATATATATATATATATATATATTGTTATTTGAAGGTTAGACTCAAAAAAAGATTCTTCTTGACCAAAAACAAATTCATTAGTACAGACTTGAAAGTACTACTTGGAGACTCTACAAGAATCAGGTACCATGTCTAATCTAATATTCACCATCCACTCAAAAAGATAAGCTGTATAACCTTGAGATCTGGGTATAATGTAGTGGTTCTTAATGGAACTTCCATGCAACACATGACAGTGAACTATAGTGACATATTGGGAATAATTAGGAAAAAAAAACTTTATTTTTCTGTTCCACCAGCCTATTTAACTAAATTTGAAACACATGCTTATCTGGAAAAAACTCGATCAAAAAAAGGAAAAGGCATGCTTAGAGATTACATTCAGGTTTCTTAAACAACCTATGGATGTTCTGAAAGAAGTACACTCACACAGGAAACAGTCTAAACATGATGTTAATATAAACAAGGAACTTCATTTTACAAGCTGAGCTATGAGATATTCTGTTGAGAAATAGCGAAGACCACCTATCAAAGCAATGAAAGTTACAGGAAAGAACGTTAAGTGACCACTGGTATTAAGAAATTTAACTTACAGATTTTCCACCCATGAAGTTGAAGCAAAAATGAGGAAAATATCTTGGAATATACCCAGAATGCCACCTATGATCAATGCTGATGTATGATCAGTGCTGATGAAGCAGAAGAGTTATGCCTGATGTTCTGCCCAACATCAAGCACCTTTCTTTGGCTACTGCTGAATGGTAATGACTTGCTTCTTAACTCTGTATCAAGGTAGAAAACATTAGACAGCTACACAACAGGAGAGTAAGATTGCTTATGCAATCAACATACGTAATTAAGTAGAGAAAGTTGGAAAGGCATGTCTTCATAATTCTAGAACAGATTCACGAGGTGCTCCTTTCTGTACAGATAAATAAAGGGAAAGGTGGCTCTGCCTTACCCAGGTTGTGCATTTGGTAGCAACTCTTCCTTTTTTACTATGTACAGCAAAACCATTCTCCAATATTTTGATTTCTTGTCAAACACCAGTCAAATTTTTAGTAGCATCTTCTTCGGCAACAAAAGTAAGTTGTGGCACTAACAAGAGGGAATATTGCAATTTTTGAAGCTTTGTTGAATACAGCAATAGCAACTCCAACAGCAGCAAGCTCCACAGAACCTACTCGCAGAAATGATGGATCAAAACACAGCCACATAGATTTTGTATTTGAGTAGATAACAAGGTTACATTAATAACCTTTCAAGAGCCAGCATGTAAAAAGCATTAGGGAATATAGCTTAGGCAGCACAGAATCAATATTTCACAAGAGTGACAACGGTCTTGAACAAAACAAACTGAGAAAAGAAAAAAAGCAGGAAAAATATGTTCCCTTTAGAAACTACATTCATCTCAGAGCAGTTAATAAAAATTAAAATTTTGGGATGATTTAAGAAGAAATTTTAGTGATGATGCACGAAATTTTTATAAGAAGGGTAATGCTCAGGATTACAGAAAGATGATAGAAATGATTGATAACGGGTGAGAAAGATAAAGTTCAAAAAAAAAATGATAGTTTTTTTAGGGGATAAGAGTCTAAGAGTGAACACCTTGGTAAATAATTATATCTCTTATTAATTAGTGAGGGGAAAAGAAAATCTTTTATATTTTGATGGGGGCAGAAAACTAAATATTTTTCAAATGTGCACATAAATATACATGTAATAGTATACTTGTGGGCAGTTTAGTGGGGACACGTGCCCACAGTGCCCTCACTATAAATCTGTATGCACATCAGCACTAAGTAATTATCTGTTAAACATAGCTACAGGTTTTAAAAATCTGAAGACATGACCAGAAGCAAGAAGCAACTATGCCAAAGAACATTATGCTAGGAAACCTTCCATAATTCTTCTTTTTTTTTTTAAAAAAAAAGTGGGTCCATTGCAATTTGATGTTACACACGAAAGAATCATAAAAACCAAATTTTTTCTGGTATATATGGAAATGCTATATGGTCTTCTTAAAAGGACAATTGATTTCTACAAATTGATTCTTTCTTGAGATTACTTGTTAAATCCCTCAACATGTAATCTTCAGCATCAAAAGCAAAAATTTTTATTTTCGCACTAAAAAGCCTCAAATTTCATGTATTTCCTTCAATTGCGGATACAGCAGAACATCTTTCTTGATTTCAAAATAGGACAAAGAAAACCAAGTTATTATTTGACTACCTTACAACCATCAGAATGGAAATGGTCATCAAATAAGACATCTCTCGGCCAGTGATCAAATAAGGCAAGAAACAGAGGTAACAAACCTATATGACCAATGAAAGCTGTATCAGTTAGAGAAGCAATAGGTCAGCAGCTAAGGACATTGCTGCAGGTACTGCAATCTGTGCTATTTTCACACCTAACTCATCCTTCTTGAAAACATTCCTGCAACAAAAACATTATCAACTTCAAAAAATCTGCATTGACTTACATCTAGTAAAGTAATGAACTAAAAAGAGCAATTAGTCAGACAGGTTGACAAAGATAGGAAGAACAGACCCTTCTTTGAATGTTGCCTTAGAGCAAGAATCAGCCAAGTATTTCATGAACTTCTTAGTCTTTTCATTATTCACAAATCTGATTAGGTTCATGTTTATCACTTAATACTACCAATAATCACCACAGGAGCATTCCCCATCTGAAAAATGATGGAACCGCTTGTTATCTCTCACAATAATTAATCTTCCAGTGCACTTAGACATAAACTTAATAGCAGTGTGGCAATCACCACAAACGCGCAAGTTCTTCATAACTCTAATTGGCCTTTCAGGTGGAAAGGTTATTAGTGCAAATGCAATAGCTAATCTTTCACTATGGTACCGAATTGCCTCACTCTTCTCTTCATTGCCAACTGCTCGCAACACTTGACTGGTGTCCATAATATAGCCAGCTCGTTCAATTTCATTCTCTAATTCCCCAAGTTTTTCATAAATTTCCTTGAACAGATCTAAAATGTTGCCTTTCCCCTGCAGCAAAAGTATGAACCCTATTTCCTTCTTCAATCCAACTTAAACCAGTTTCCTTCTTCACTCCTCGATCCCTTAACATCTTTCTGGCCTTAGCTGCCTCTTCATACCTGCCAACAGCTGCATAAGCATTTGATAACAGAACATGAAAGCCTGAGCTCACTGAACCTAATTCTAGGATTCTATCAGCCGCATAAGCTGCCAACTCGGTTTCCCCATGAAGTCGGCAGCCAGTCAGTAGAGCCCCCCAAACTGATTCTGTCGGTTGAATTGGCATTTCCCTGATAATTTTAATAGCCTCCTGCAATTTCCCAGCTCGTCCAAGCAAGTCTACCATGGAAGCATAATGCTGATACCCTGGCTCAATCCCGTACTCCTTCATTAACCGAAAATAAAAGTTCCCTTCTTTGACTAGCCCTGCATGACTACATGCATAAAGCACACACAAAAAGGTTATAAAATTTGGCTTCATCCTACAAAATCTTCATTCTTTCAAACAACTCAAACACCTTCTTTGTATGCCCATGTTGAGCACAAGCAATCAACATTGCATTCCACATTCCTAAATTCTTATCAACCACCTCATCAAAAACCCGATACGCATTCCCCACGACACCACACTTCGAGTATAAAGATATCAAAGAACTCCCCACAAAACACGACGAATCACAATTCATCTTCACACACAAGTTGTGCATTTGCCTCCCCAACTCAAGCAATGTGGAATTTCCACAAACACGAATCACACTCGAAAATGTAAAATCATTTAAACTCAAGCCTCCCTCCAAAGCCCTCTTAAAAAGACCCAAAGCCTCATTATCCTCCCCCATTTGCGCATACCCATAAATCATCCCACTCCACGACACAACATTTCTCTCAGGCATTTCATCAAACAACTTCCTCGCATACCCCAATTCCCCACATTTCGCATACATATCCACCAAAGAACTCCCAACATACACACTCACATTCATTGCACTGCACTTCACCGAACGACAATGCATCGACATCCCAACATCATGCCTGCCCATATTCGCACAAGCCTTAATACCACTAGGAAAACTATGATCATCTGGGGCAACCCCATTATACAGCATTTCCCGAAAATAAGACAAGGCTAAAAAAGGCAGATCATTTTGGGCAAACGCGGAGATTATAGAGCTCCAGGTAGTGGAACACTTAAAAGGGGCTTCGCGAAAAATGATTTCGGAGTCAACCGGGCGTTGAAGCTTGGAATACAAATTGATTAAATGATGGGATACTAATGGAATTATTTGAATGCCTGATTTGATGATGCGGGAATGCAATGCTTGGCCTTTGAGAAGGGAGCCTGTGCGGGTGAGGGAGAGCAGGAGATTGCATATTATTCTGTAGTTTTCTTGAAAACTATACTGGTTTAGTAGTGGGTGTTTGGGGAGTAGGTTTTGAGGAGCGTGAAAAGGGGATGTGTGGGAGTAGTAGTGTTGTATTTGTGGGGGATCTTGGTAGAAGAGGGAGAGCCATCAGAAGAAGTTGATGTTGATGCAGTAGTGGTTGGTGGTGGGAATCATGGACGGATGGAAAGTGTTTGTTGCAGATCAACTGTACGGAATACCGGATGAGGGAATTTAAAGTCCATACACAAATTTACCCTTTCAATCCGGACATACATATCCAGGCATTTTATCAAGCATGTGGTAGGCGAAGGCAAAAATAGCTTACCTGTACTCAATTTACATATGTCCAGCCCCAAAAATTTTACAAACGCACCAATTATTATCAGTCTGATGAATTGTGATACGTTTGCAGGGTAGAGAGTGAAAAGTTTAGAGAGAGAAAGTTGGAGTGATTGTAGTAAATAGGCCTGTAAATGGGTCGGATTTTGGTTGGATCTAACATATTTAGATACAGATCCGATTAATATAACCGGATACGGATATCTGACAGATCTACAAAAGTAAATCCATACTCAGATTCGTCGGATCTTATCGGATTCGGGTCTTAATAATTTTTCCTGTTTCTAACTTTTAAAATTATATATAAAACTATTACAATTTATTGAATTTTCTCTTTTTTTTTTAATTTATACAAAAGTATTGACTTCATAATTAATATTTATGCACGTATTCTACATTAAATATAAATTACAAGCGCAATTTACACAACATATATGTATATTATACACATATAAAATAACACTAATATACAATATTAAATATTTTAATCAGATTCGGGTCTTAATCGGGTCGGACCACCAAGATCCAGATCTAACCCGTTTATTATAATAGTTAAACGGGTCTGGTTCGGATCTGGATAATCAAAATTTGCTATAGATCCAGACTTGAATAAACGGGTCCGAATCGGATCGGATCGAGTCGGGTCCGGGTCTAGACCCTACCCATTGACAGGCCTAGTAGTAAATATGTTTAAATTTTATTAATGGGAGTTAGTTATAGGTCTTGAGGAGCGTGTCCTTATTTATAAATTAGTTGATATTGCCGAGTTTTCGCACGGTGATTAAATACTAGTGTTGAATACAAATAACCAAAAAAATAAATAAAGTAAATGTTGAATTTTATATTATATTACAATGTCTACAAAAATAGTGGCTGCACTAAATTTTCAAGTCAGAATAAAAACCAAGTTGAAAGTAAACTTAACAAACCAAGATTTTCATAATGAAGATTTGTAGTTTGAGCTAATATTGGTTTTAAGTTTTTATATTCATCTAAAACTCTAATAATCTTTGATGTTCTAAGACCCAACCACAAACACTTTATCATATACTCCAACGACTGATGTAGTTGATGCAGGTGGCACGTTCCAAGGATATCATTCATGTTTTGGTGTTGAAAGTTTTGAGATTGATCACCTCACCTTGAGAAAGAAATTTAGAATTTGTTGTTTAAAATTTCCATGAGTAGGAAAAGCAGAAAAGATTTCAAGAGCATGATAATTGGAGGAAACAATAATACTAATGTGCCTTTAGGTTCGGGAACTTGTAAAGATGACATAAGGTTGTTTCTATTGGGGTTTGCTAATCACCATATATAAGACTATTGGAAATATGTGGCCTTGATTTTGCTAATTATTAGATTCATTAGCTAAAAGTTTTAAAACGAAAATAACTATAAATCAGTTGGTTTGCCGCTGAGAAAAAGATTTTTACTGGCACAAGAATAAAATCCTTAACATATATAAACATGCCATTAAATGCTTTAGTTGGTTATATTAGAGATTGTTTTTGGCAGTGGCAACCTCTATTTTGGAAATTCAAGATATTGCATCTATTTTACAAAGCTAAAGTTTAGCACTTAATTTTTCAGACATATTCTGAACAATAAAGGTAAAAAAGAGAATGTAGTATGATCTTCAATTCTATTTTCTTTCATAGAAAACAAAAGATATATAGCTGTATCTTAGTTTGTTACATTTAGGATTTGTGTACCATTGTATTTTCCTTAAGTTCATGATTTAAATCTCTTGGAGGTAGTCTTGTAAGAAGTTTAATGTAGTAGATGCTGTTTTTTTTTTTTTTTTTTCAGACAGATTGTGTTTGATGGTGGAAGTGTTATTTTCTCTGCATTAAATGTAGTGTTTAGAAAAGAACACTTGTACAAGTTACAGTTGTAAATATTAAGGTGTCATTGGATTTTAGAGGACAAAATTAAGAAAAAAACATGTTACTAATAATAAAGGAAAGTTTATACTACAAAATAACATAATACATCTGTAGCCATTCATAAACTTGGAGTTTGGGAGAACGGTTATTTTCCAAAACGATCTTGGCAGCTTCAGTTGAATTAAAGTGCAAATTTATAATGCCAAGAACTTTTCCTTGCCATTCATTCCAAATATTAATACGCTAAATGAGTTAAGTGGCTGTGGGATAAAGATGAGCAAATCTTCAATTTGAAGGTCATGATGAGTAACAAATCTATCCTAATTTTCTACAAAGTGTCTTTTTGCAATTCCAACATGATACACCTTTTCTCCATTTGTTAAGATAGCTGAAGGAGTTTTGCTTTCTTCTAACATTGCATCCAATAATATTTTGGAAACTTCTACAATAGATAAAGTTTTTTTTTTTTTTGTTAAAACCATAAGGTGAAAACAGCTGCTAAGTCTCAAAGAATATATTCTGGGAGGTTTTGAGGAAAACTGATGAAGTTGAGATAGATTTTTATATCTCACATTACAAAAAATGTCGAAAATGAAAGGTTAATCTTCATGTGGATGGATTAGTAGCATTTTATAGCTTGATATATTATATTTTTGTGTATGAAGTTCTAAATCAATGTAAGTTATGTTGTTGAAACTTTACCATTTTGTACTTAGCTGTTGAAATGTAGAATGATAAAAAGTTTGAAATGATGTCCAATCATATTTGAAAAACCTTTTTATTGATGAAGAGATATTCAATGTAGGAGGCTTTTTAGTTTTTGTACCTGGAAGAAGGAAAACATTTGATGTATTAGTTCTTTGATTGTGTAAATACCATATTGATAAAATAAGAACAATTTCCTTCATTAATTGATGGGCATATCGAGAGCATTGAGCAGAGAGAGTGTCCAAGGCATAATGATTCTGGTCTGGATGTCTGAAAAAGCCATATTATCATATTCAAAATGTCCTCTATTGTGTAGCATGATAAGTGCATATGGTTTGACTAAGTTAGTAGTGCAAAATGATGTCCATCATTTTGTAAAAGAATGGTCTTTGATGGTAACTCTCCATTTTCTAATTCCATGGTATAAAATGATTTTTTCATCACCTCTAAATCTATTAGAAAAGTAAAGTTCTACTGGTATTTTCTGCAATAATATAAGTGTAGTTAACATATGTTTTAGCAAAATATATTAATCACGAAGTTTGAAAATAACCTGTTTTTCTGTGCTTGTGCAAAACATAACATAGCACCATGGTTGTTCATCTGTTTTAGCTTTTATCTCTGCTGTTACTGTTTCTGCATGTAAAAAGCATTTAAAACCTTGATGATATCTTTTGATTATGTAATAAACTGAGTTAGAAAGAGCACCTATAATGTTGAAAGCTTCTGGATCAATATATATGTTGATGATGTTTTGCAACCACTGTTTTATTGATGCAATTGAATTGAGAGATGGTTTACCCATATATATTTCAATAACATTGGTTATTTTTCAAAAATTGATCTTTTTGATTCATATTTGACTTTCCCTTCTGGTGTTTCCTTGACTGTGGCTACATGTATCTTTTCATTTTCAAAGGTAGAAAGGTAGAATCTAAGTTTTCCTTTCTTTTCGATGGCTATCCATATTTTAAATGCATTTTTTGGTTTCACCATTTTTGTAGAGTTATCTGGTGCAGTAAGTTTGTTCTATTTGTGATTTCTTATTTGTTTTGCATGTGTTATATAGGGAAAAAAAATAGCAAGATACATTATGTGAACTGATCGATAACTGTGCTCTTTAAATAGTGGTGGTTGGTTTGAATGAAAGTGTAATAAAGTTGTGAGAAAAGATTGAAATCATTTAACTTTTGTTGATTGCTGCAGGGTCATGATAATCTATTTATTAACTGACTGAATGAGCTAAGCCTGGTTCTGTTAGTTTCAGATTAGAAATGTAACTAGTTTAAGGTTAGTTCTTATATCAAGTTGGCTAGATGTGTGTAAGTTGTAAATATGTTGCTATACTGAACAGGAGGCTAAAATACATGAAGACAAAGTTGCATTAATCAAGATAAACTTAACCAAGAGGAAACATTTCAAACAAAAGAGTCTCACAGAATAAACTTAAAAATGCTCCTCAAACTAAAAGAACTTCATTGTTGTAGCTCAGCATTTTCACAGTACACACAGATATAAACTAACTTCAAATATTCTTACATATAAAACCTATTGAGCATTCTCATAGTATTCAAAAGCATTACTAATACTAATGAAGGTTATCAGTGTCCAAGAACATAAGAATTGTGCGTTGACAATTGACCTAAACAATCAGCCCAGTTTAGCCTTTTTGGCTTTTCTTGATTCATCATCACTTGATGGATCTCCTTCTTCATGTTCTACATCTTCTACACTATCAAATTTGCCTCTCTTGCAAGAGAAATTCTAACTTTAGAAGAAGAGCATTGGCTATCTGTCATGTTAAATTTTTTTTGTATGTTAGTAGATGTTAAGTTTGTTATTTGTACATGCAAGTAAGGATCACATAATTCTTCTATATGCTTACCTAGAGTTTCAGCTGCTATAAGTTGTCTTTTTTGGTGACAATAAAGTAAATCTATCACTAGTCAAATTATCAACTTTTTCTACTTCTTCAATGTGTTCAAAATAGTATGAAAAGGAGTAGCACTAAAAAACATCTTCCGATTTTAGCTTAGCTAGCTTTACCTGAGCTATGAACATTTTTGCTTTCTGATCTGCATGAATTTTTTCTAGAGGTAGCTCTTTGTTCTACATAAGAACATGATTATTTAATAAAAGTTAGTACTGCATATACTTTAATTTTTGGATAATAATATTAATAGTAATACATAGCAACCTGATTGTAGTACTCCATTACTTGAATAGCATTAAATCCATGCAAGCTCTTGCCCAATTATCAACAAATATAGATGTAGTTATGTTCCACTTTCATCAGTCAAATCAACATCAAATCTACATCTATACACAACATAAAATTTTGTTTAGATATAAACGGCATATAATTTTTTTTATTTAAAACATAAATGTCTCAGAAAATTGAAGCAGTACCTTGGTCCAGCCTTCGGTTTTTCATTGTAATGATTACAATTACATGTGAACTGGTAGGAGGCTGAAGTTGTTCGAAAGCATTTCTTACATGCCATATACCAATATCTTTGGAAGATATTTTTAAAAGAGATTCGAACCTTCACCCAAGCACTCTGTATCCAATTTTAACCAAAGTCAAATTACATCAGAAAACAAGAAATATCCCACAAGCTTAATGTAGCAGTAGATATACATTAGTTATTTGTTGTCTGATAAAACTTGTAAGCATGTATCTCAAACTCTTTTATACTTATGCATATATCTAGACTTCAATAGTGAGCTTAGCTTGTTAATGTTTTTAATTAATAGCTGAAATTTAATTATAGAATGTAGGTCAACTGTTTAATGATTGATTGTTAGATGTGATCAGCAACATATAAGAACAAATTAAGATGGAAATGAACTTGATTTTTTACCAAATTTGTTGCTAAACTGTTATGTACTTCAACATAGTCTCTTGATGCTTTTCCATATATATTCTGACATATAACAGGAAGTACATAAATGAAATTTTATATTTGGAGCAGATATGAGATTAGCAACCATGGTAAGTTGTTTTTGTTGTTGATAGAATATCTGCGGGCTGTGCTTAGGATATTCTTTGTTTTCAACAATAGGAGCAAGAGTTTTTTCATTCTTGATTGCCCTGTAAATTTTTAGATGAGGAAAATATTGTAAGGAACAATGGAGTATTAAGGATTCTTTGTATGTAAAAAGGCTTTTTTTTTAATATATATAAAAAGGTGTTATAAATACCATTTTTTCAGTTGTTGAGTCTCTCTCCTTGGTGGATCAATGAGTATCACAGAATCTTTTCTAGTTGAAGTAGTCCAATTCCTGATATAAAACATGAAATGATTAATTAGGAAAATAATAAATCTATGAGAAAGGATTTTGCAAATTAAATGGACATATATATCATACCATCATAAGAAACAACTTTTAGATGACGACAGATAACAATTAGATATTTGTTAACTCGTTCAGTGAAAGTGTGTTCTTCATCTCCAATGAATTCATTCCATAGCGAAAGCATAGTTGGTTGCATCCTTAAACATTGAGTACAATGTTAAAACATGAATAAGTTTATACACTGAACATATAAGATAGAAGTAAAAATAAGAGAAGATAATATACTCTTCATTGATCAGCATAAATCTTTGCACATAAGATGTGCCTTTTTCATTCTTGACTGCGAAAGTCAACATTGCATCAATGACGACTCCAAGAACATCTACAATTATAATATGAAATCAGCTATGTAATTATCAACAAAGCATAAAGTAAACTATAATGTTTTGTAGCTTACCAACTGTTTCACTGTGTTGAATCTGCATACTACAAAAAATCCTTGAACTTGGTATAGACAAAAGCTATCTGAAGCATGTCACTTTGTTCATCTGTCAACTCCTCTACTATAGTTTCAGTAGAGATCACCCATTGCCTATCAATTCCATCACTTCGAAATTTTTTAGGAATCATCCTGACCTCAGCATTACAGATGAGATATTTCTTGTACACCTGCAATTTGGGGCTCATAACAGGGATAGCTTAGTTGAACATAATTCCTTGAACCTTAGAACCCCGAATAAGTATAAATTAGGACAACATTAGGATCTCTATTATATATATATATATATATATATATATATATATATTCTATGTGCAACATCACTATTTGTAGATATAATAAAAAAGAAGTATAATATTCATTAGTTTTGTTTTCAATATCTTTGAGTCAACAAAGATGAACTTCTGATACGTAGTTTTTGCTTTTTGATGAAGGAGTTGCTTGTAACTTCTCTTGAACAGTTATTTTTACAGACCAATTATTTAAGTTTATTAGGTTTAATATCTTCAATTTGCAACAAATTCTCCATTATGCAATTAAATGGAAAAAAAAAGAAGATGTATGTTATTTGAATTATAAAGAATCAGACCAATACTTGTTAAGTACATACTACAATAACATATTTCATATATCACTAATAAACAAAATATACCTCTTCTCTATTGCTTTGCTAATTCTAATATTTCATTATAGACAACATTTCTTGTCCTTAGCATATCATTAACATCAGTAAAAGTTTCAAGTATAATCAGTACTTTTACTGAAGTTGTTGTTTTAACACGAGACAAGGCTACATATAATTGGCCATGAGAGAAAGCTGGTTCTCGCAAATAGATGCCTACATAATCAAGAGTTTGACCTTGAGCTTTATTGATTGTCATGGTGAAGTATAGATAAACTGGAAACTGAGTTCTCTTGAATGGTATGCCATTCCTATCATTTTCAGAAGATTGGAGCGGAATTCTTGGCAAGAAAACTTGTTTTCTTTTGTGGTGAGCCAACTACTATCTTTGCATTGTGTGGTTTCAATTGTCTACAGATTAGCCTAGTCCCATTACACAAATCTTCAGTAGGATTTAAATTCCTTGTTAGAATTATAGGGCAATTAACTTTGAGAACTAATTTATGAGGAGAGAGACCTTTTGGATTTAATGAATTCAAAAAACCTTCGTAGTCTCTTTGATCATTTTAATTTATCGTCTTATTAGTGCTTATGTAAACATGAGCTTTTCCAGGAAATTGATTAATGATCAGCTCATTAACCTCATGTATACAGCACTATTTTTTCGCTGATAGAATACATCTATTAATCATCTGATCAGAGAAGGTAGACTTTATTAATATGTTAGAAAACAAATTGAAGTTAAGGAAAATCAAGTGATTGGTATTGAACATTTAAAAGAATGGCAATTTACACTCTAACCTCTTTAAAGAGTCCTATTTGTTATCATATGGAATGAGAATATACTTGGATAAAGATATTTTTCCGTCATCATCTATTGGCTTCACACTTTCTTCTCTTATTTTGAGAAGGAAACTTGAGAATGAAGGGTCCAAAATAGCTCTCATGTTTTCTATCAAGCGAATCTTTTTTAAATTGTTCCACAAGGAAGAAGTCACAAGACTTGTCTCAATCTGCACCTCTTTAGCTGCATTCTGAATCATTGGCAGAGTTTGGCAAAAATCTCCATCAAATACCACAAATTTTCCACCAAATTGTTTATTAGAATCTAGAATATCTTTAAGTATCAAATCAAATGCTTCAATTGTTTCTCTTTTTGCCATTGAAGCTTCATCCCAAAGAATTAATTTAGCCAACACAAGAAAGAGAGCAACTGAACTTTGTTTGCTAATTTGACAACTCTTATTATCAGACAAATCCAAAGGAATTTTAAATCTGGAATGAGCTGTTCTCCTTCCAGGAAAATTTGAAGCTGTAACACCTGATAATGCAACAACAATTGCTATATGACCTTGAGATCTTATTGCAGCAAGAAGCGCATGATATAAAAAGGGGTTTTTCCCTATACCCCCAGGACCATCTATGAAAAAACTTTGGCCAATTTTAGAAAACCTTGGCACATAATTGTGTCATAGGCATGTTTCTGTCCAACATTCAATTTCAAAGGCATTAACAGATCTTCTTCTGAAAAGGGACATTCTTTTCACTTTCAATTTCTTTTGTAAGCTTTTCAACATGGGTAAGCTGAAACTTTTCAGGAATCAGGTGGTATTCATCCATGCTCTTACCCATAAGTTCTAATAATATGTTAATATCTTCCAATACATATTATTTAATCTGTGCTTGAGTGTACTGAGTAATAGCCTGATCTATTTCAAAATCTCTGGAAAGGTCTGGTTCAAACTTTTCCCACAAAAGACTTGGATTTGTTGGTGAACAGAAGGCTAGCAGAACTACAAACAATGATCGAAGTAATGAAGGCATATGAAATGTAGCAGCTTCCTCAAGTGTTTCCTTTGTATAGTTATCGGATTCAAGAAGTCCAAGATACATAGCATCTTTTTCTGATATGAAAGTAATTGGTGTCCATTTACTGTCAAGAGATCCTCAAACGATGTTGGAGCCCGGACATGTGAAAGAAGTAATCTTAGATAATACCACTCACCCTCATTTGGACTTACAACAGTAATTCTTCCTATAACTTTTCTAGACTTTCTCTCTGTCCACATCATTTTTTTTTAGATTTCCAAACAAAATGTTCAGGAAATTCACGATACAAACACCTTAGTTTTTGAGATTTCTTGTTTGTTTTGTTCATTTGGAAGAATTCAGTGAGCATAGTTTTTGAAAAATCAATGTTGTCTAAAAGGATGGACAGTTTAGTGTTGTTATAAAACTAAACAACCTACTCTCTAGGAAGATGAAGTTGAAGGGTATATACAGAAGGATTCATTTCATTCATGTGAAATTTATAGATGCGCCAAATAGCTTTCGCAGTAGCTACCCATCTTCCAGATTGGAATTGACTTATTTCATCAACATCCCCAGCTTTATCTTTTGAACCGATATAAAAGCTCGACATGATCATGTCTTTTGAATACATATTTATACAAATACTTAACCAATTTAATTGTTGAGTAGATCTCAACATTCAAATGGCAGTCAAACATTGCCAGGAGGTATGAGTTATAAGGAACAACCTATCAATTGTCCAGAAAATGGTTCCTAACCTTTACTGATAAACCATCCTCCTCTTATAATGTGGATAACCGTCGTCAGCATGAGTAGTATTCTCGCTGAATTCTTTAGGATACTGACTTTTACAACTCTCATTTTTCATGCAAGGATTCTACTTATTCATTGGTCCACAAGGACCATGCATCATATGTTTGACTACTAGAGAATATAAGTATGGCTCAGTACACGGATTAGGTATTTCAGCTGAAACAAAACTATCATAATCTTCTGGATTTACCGGCTTGAATTCTAGTTTCAATATCAGCAAAATATGAGCATGAGGACGGCATCTCTTGTGGAATTCAATCACATAAACAATTCCTGCAATGGTTCCAAATAACTTCTTCTCATTTATGATCTCAGATTTTAGCATTTCTAACTTTGCTCGAAAGACCCTTGATACCAGATCCGATCTATCTTTCGGCTCTTCTTTATACTTCAAGTTTCCCTGTATTTCCTTCCAATTTGTGTTGCAAGTCATGGTAAGGAAAAGATCAGGTTTTCTATATTTTTGCACCAATGCCATAGCATCTATATATCTGCGTCTCATATCTCTTGGACCACCGATAAATTTTGCTGGATGATATATTTTACAACCAACTTTACTTCCTTCAGTTTGACCTATGGAGACACTATCCATAACACCTTTAAGAATTTCTGATCTGATCTCAGTTTGTTTTTTCCTATGAAAATCAAGCCTAGAAGTTTCTATCTTAATATAAACATCAACTACAAACTGCTGTAATAACCAGCCAGCATGCAAGAGCATAGACCTATCATTTCATTTGAAACCTATAACAATAGTATTCCCTAGCTGACACAGAATCTTTGGACTGCTTGGCGTGTTTAGCTGACATAAAAAAGAGCATTCTAACAAACACAAGGAAAAGAGAATAATTAAAGGTGATTAAAGTATGTGAAGGTAGAATGAAACTGTGGTCTTAAATATAAGACTAAAGAAGCTTGCCTCTATTTTCTTGTTGGATTAGTTCATAAGTAGTTTGAAATAAAGAAGGATCAATAAATTCTTTATTCCTAGGGCTACTATTTTTTTCTTTTTCTGGAAGACAATTTCTTTGGAATGCCATAATGCCACCCAGATTCACCACAAGGAAATAATAGAAGATACTATAAAGGATCATAGCATGAAAAGTAATGCTAATCCTGTGGCTGGTATTTGAATGTGTTTAAACTTGAATATGAGCGCTCCTATCAAGAGTGTGATCATCGAATTCAGTCCATATACCAACAACTTGAGAAGAAGATGGAAGATTGTAGACACGCCAATCCAGGCCAGGATTAGAGTTTAAAACAATTGTGTGATTTTCAAGATTTGGAATGTCTCGAAGACCTTTAAAAAACCTAGTATAAGGATTCCTTCATCATTGGCCAAGGACATTCATCAACAATTTAACAGTGCTTTCACGAAGCCTCGGTGAAGCATCAAGTCTCCTATACAATTCTTCTTTAGTATCATAAAAATATAGTTGAATTCCAGAAGGCTTGTCATAAGAAGGTTTATAACCATTCAAAAAATGATAAAGTTGACCCTAAACATGAAAAGTATAAATTCCTTTATTATTATTTTTCAATTCGTGATCATATTTTGCACTAAGCGACGTGAAAGCAAGAGAATTGTTATGAGTGCAAATATTCTTCTTGAATTCCATGCTTTCTTCATCGGTACCAGAATACAGTCAATTCAGATCGTATGGCATCATCGAAATAATATATGAGACTTCCCTTCTAGCACAACAGAAATTAGCAGGTTCCAAATGAAACCTCTTAGCACCACAATGCTTGCAATTTGGAGGAGTTGGTAGTTCCAGAGGTTTTTTGGGAATTTTGTCAAGCCGAGTCAACTTTTCGGTGGTTGTTCTATGCTTTTTCCCTAGGGATAATCATTAAAGACACATTATCACATAAATCTACATCCTAAAATGACTTAATTCTAAACTCGAGATAGAACAAAACAAAGGCAACAAGCCTCTGTTCACGATACTTGTATTTATCAATGGATGATGAATAGTATTACTCATAGATGATTCAGAAGTCGAGAAACTTATAAAAGAGGAACCTTCTTGGGGAAATTGAGCTTTAGAAAATAAGCAGTTTACAAGGAAAAAATTCACAATGGAATGATTTCAAACTGAATAATAAATAGATTTGATATTTTATTTGGGATCGAAGATAAATCAGAACACAATTAGAGCTTGAATAAAGAAGCGGATTATCAAAGCTTTAAGGTATAAGCTATTTTTTGTGTCATTAGATTATAGATTAGATATAAAGAACGAACAAGGATCGTAAACCAAGACAATGAAATTAGAATATAATGTACTTTGGAAAAGAGCTTATTTTTGTAAGACAAGGAAAATATTATATATACCTTCACTGGAGATAAGATGGTTTACAAGACGAAAGTAGAGAAATTGAAGGATATTTCTGGTTTAGTGAATTGCCCGAAGAAGAAGCCAATTCTTTAGACATACAGTCCAAGATTTCAACTAAGTTCTTATCACTAAATAAGCTCAGATCATTATCTGATGATGGCAGTTCATTTTGAGATGCTGCATTCTTAGGAAAACAAACTCTTGTCTCACTATGCCCAGCACCAGTCTTAGAAACATACTTCCTATCAGTGTTCTTATACTTATTACACTGGTATTTTAATGGAGGAGACTTGGCACCAACCTCTTTCTCCTTTTTCTTTTCAGCATAATACTCTCTACAACGGTGCAATAGTTCCTCTTTTTTGTGTCGAGGCATTTCAGCATAACATTTGAATTGTAAAGTTTTTGATCCATCTGATAAGTGTTTGACAGATGACATTGAATAATAATTTGTATAACCGACAAGAAAAAATAATATAATAAATAGTTTTAAACATCTTATAAAGATATAACCCAACTAATGCCATAAATTTGATCTAATAAAAAAGATTAGACCGAAAGAATTGAACAACTTCAATACTAAAATAGATAAATGATCATCAATCCAAAAATATAAGCAAAAACTAACATTATCTAAAGACAGAAACAAACACCATATATATTTTAATCTTATGAACAACTATAATCAATAACTAAATACAATATCCAGAAATGAAAGAGTACAATGAACAAAGTTAAACAAAAAAGTAAGATTAAAGAACCTGTTCAGTGTTCAGCAGAACAACAGTTCCTTTTTTTTTTTTTTTACAACCAATCAAAGTTGATAAACACCTGCATTTCAAGACAAAAAGAGAAGAAAAAAAGAAAAATGTCTAATATATTCAACTAGCAATAAGAAGTAAAAGGGAGAAACATGTCATTCATTCATAATAAAATAGAAGGACTTAGAGAATGCAGATACATGTTAAAAAAAAACACAACGAATAATAAAGATAAGACAAAATGTGAAACAACAAATTAGTATAAAGCATTACAAATCCTCGACAAAAGAGTAAAAAAGAACCATAATGGTAGTATAAAGTGAGTCACAGAAAGCAAAAACAGAATGCAAGTTTGATTTAAGCATAATAACAAACACATAAGGTGCATAACAAAAATGACTGCAATGAAGGAAACAGCCTAAGAACAAGTAAAAGTCCATCATTGTTTGGTAAAGATAGAAATAAATACAACAAAAGAATGTATATGATATCATTGCATAACATAACATTAGTTGTATAAGGTGCATAACAAAAACGATTGCAATGAAGAAAAAAGCCTAAGAACGAGTAAAAGTCCATCATTTTTGGGTAAAGATTGAGATAAGTGCAGTAGAAGAATGCATATGATAGCAATAAAAGGAAAAGCAAAACAAAAATGAGTGAATAAATTACCTTACCATTAGTAAATGCAGCAGAATAATTCTAAGCAACAAAGAACAAATAGCAATTAAGAAAGTGAAGAAAACATAAAAGTGATAACTAAGACAACAGGAGACCAATTAAGAGAATGACCAATCTTGTTGTTCATAGTACAATGCAACAGTACAAAACATCAATACTAAATATACATCACAGTCATTCCAAGTAACTAAGAAAATACCACTTATAAGATTGGCCTAACACACAAATTTAAAAGACAAATTTATCTCCGTGTGAATGAAGAGGAATATGACTGGTAAAGTAAAAAAAAGAGCAGGAAATAATGGCAAAAAAGTTTTGTATAATGATAATTTTGTTGGATACTCAAAATTTACTGTACGGAGATCTCCATCATTGAGCCAAACAATTGTTAGCTTTTTTTGAATTGGCGGTAGGGGCTACATTAATCTTAACTGAAAATATATTACATGATGGGCAAAACCCATAAGGAGGAGAATTGTGTAGTCAAAATCTTCTGGGCAAATTGAATTTCTTGTGGAGATGAGAGTTACATTCTAACCATTTGTAATCCATTGATAACCAGAGTAACTAAATGCATTCGAATGTGATGTATGGAGTAAACCCTGAATCTAACAGAAAGAAAAAAAGAGAGAGAGAGAGAGAGTACAGAATGCCGGTTATGTGAACATGAACAGGAAAGATAACAGAGAAGAAGAGAAGAAAAGAAAAACAAGAGGAAAAACTTAAAAAAAAAAGATAGTTAGTGTACTCGGATTTATTAAATCTACATAGGTCATGTCGTTATGTCTCGGTGTACCCAAAATTGAATTTATCTTATTAAGCACTGATGTCAATGCACTTCCCCCTAACAAAAACTCTATTGATACTAGTGTCCATTCCACTCAAATTATAGTGAAATTCCTTCACTAAATTCACATACCTCTTGTGTATCAACTCATTGAATTTCACCCAAGATCTCTCAGTCAATTGTTTGACAATTTCCATTCGGATACTCTCACACTTGCCCCAGCTTTCAGACATGTCAAAAGCCTATCATGAATGACACTAACCTTTATCCTCTTATTAATTATTTTTTCCATCTTAAGATTCACATATATTTTCTCATCATATGTATCACTACAGACTCTCTTTCTTAGATTGTTCTCCTGTTCCAGTTTTTCTTTTTTAATCGGTTGTAGTCGTTATCACCACCTTCCTTTTTCCTCTATCATGAGCCATTTAATTCAATTAAAGAGGCCAAACTAAACCCCCAACAAGAAAATATCAATAATTCACACAAACCAACTCTCAAAGAATATATGCAATTAAATCCCAACAATCACAAGTAGTCCAATCAACAATTATGCACCAAGATTCAAGATTTTCTAACGGTAACACTTTGAAAGAAATTAAATTGGAATGAAGTTACCCATGAAATTTGAGAGTTGATGACTTCTTGTTGATGCTTCTCACCAAAAATCCCATCACATATGAGTTTTGTGGGTGAAGGAGGGGAAAGGGTTAAGAAAGATCGGTTAATGAGAAGAGGAATCAGGATATATTTCAGAAAAATTGCAGCAAAACATATTTATAGCTGTAGTTGAGGGAGACACTGCAATTTACTTTTTTACAACTGAAAATTCTAGACTGCGGTATGGGGGTACACCTAGGGTTTCCTCTTCAAATCACAGTCTGAAAAATTTCTTCTTTGCCAAACAAATCGCAGTAAAAAAGATTTAGAAATTTTTTTGAAATTGATATTGTTGACCGCAGCTTGTAAACATGGTTTACTTTCCAACGAGATCAAAGGGATTCATACCGCGATATAAAAAATTGGTAAACCGCATCTAGAATACTTAGAAAATTTTTTTCCAGTTAAGTGTTCAATAGACTGTGGTTTAGAAATGCGACTTACATTCCAGAGAGAAAAATTGATCTCAGACTACGGTATGAAACATAGGGAAACCGTGGTCTAAAAGATTTAGAAATTTTTTTTCCAGTTAAATGCTCAGTAGACTGCAATTTAGAAACACGGTTTACTTTCTAGAGAGAAAAATTGATCTAAGACCACGGTATGAAAAATAAGGAAACTGCGATCTAAAAGGCTAAGAAATTTTTTTTATCAAGAATCACCAATAGACCGCAGTTTAGAATCTTCCTTGGTTTTAAAATTATAAACCACGGTCTATCTTACTTAGAAAATTTTTTTCACTCGAATCACAGGCTGACCGCGGTTTAGAATCAAGGTTTAATTTCCAAACACTTGGGGGGTCTGCAAATTGCAGTTTGAAAAAGTGGAAAACTATGGTTTGCCTCACTTATCAAGAAAAAATTTTCTTATTATTCCTTCCTGGCATCCTCTTCACCTACAACACATAAACATGACTCAGAGAGTCATTCTACACTATTTCAATCAAAATTAATTCTAACTGGGCTTAACCATAAAATTGCTAAAATTACGTTAATTAAATCTACCTAAACCTAATTTAAGAAAACACAAGCAATTAAGTGTACAAGAAACTTGGGTTGCCTCCCAAGAAACCCTCGTATATAGTCGCTAGCTTGACTAGCCATGATTGATCAAGTTTAGGTAAATTGGAGGATTTCTTGTTCCTCTTCGATCACCTCTCCATAGTAGAGTTTGAGACAGTGGCCATTGGCCTTGAAGTTCCCTTTACTTCCTTGTAGTTCTACCGCTCTGTTAGGAAATACTTGCACCCTTCCATAAGACCCATCTCATTGTGACTTGAGCTTCCCAGGAAATAATCGTAGCTTTGAATTGTACAAAAGGACTAGGTCCCCAGCCTTGACATTCTTTTGTAAAATGTGTTTATCACCAAACCTTTGTCCTTTGTTTGTAAAACCTAAAACTCTCATAAGTCTCTCTCCGGAATTCATCGAGTTCATTAAGTCAAGAAACCTTTTCTCTCCTGCCTCCTTCAAATCAAAATTTAGGCTCTTGATAGCCCAACAAGCTTTACGTTTAATCTCTGCTTGAAGATGACATACCTTGTCGTAAACCATCCTATTGGGGTACATGCCTATAAGTTTCTTAAAGCGGTCTTATATGCCTATAGAGCATCATCAAGTTCCTTGAACCAATTATTCCTTGATGATTTGACGGTCTTTTCCAATATTCTCTTGAGCTCCCGGTTAGATACTTCAACTTGAGATCTCTGGATGTTTGAATGTGGTAAGAAAGTAAGCCCTTATGAGTGATCCCACACTTAGAAAGAATTTATTTTAAAGAAAACATTATTGAAGTGTTTCCCACCATCACTTATGGTCGCCTTGGGGACTCTAAATCTTGCAAAGATATTTTTCTTCACAAAATTTACCGCTACTCTTATATCATCAGTTGGAAGAGGTACGGCCTCAACCCACTTTGACACATAGTCTCCAGCTAAAAGAATGAATTTGTTGTTCTGGGAAGGTGGAAATGGTCATATGAAGTCTACGCCCCATACATCAAAATGTTGTTTAACGGCATTTCATCATTCCATGTGATATTCCCTGACCTTTGACACTCATTACATTGGATGACAAAATCCCTAGCATCCCGAACAAGATTGGCCAATAGAAATCGCTTTGCAACACCTTGGCAGCGGTACGTTGAGACCTATGATGACCTCCGATCGGCAAGAAGTGACAATGAAACAACATGCTTAGATCTTCTTCTTCTGGCACACATCTTTGGATCACTTAGTCTTTGCATCTTCTATACAAATATGGATTCTCCCACATGTAGTACTTCATCTCTGATAAGAACTTTTTCTTCCTATTTGAGTCCATGTTCGGGGATATCCACCTTGGCAACCAAGAAATTGACAATGTCAGCATACCATGGTGAATTCCCTTGAACCACAATGAGTTGTTCCTCTGGGAATTGTTGTCTAATCGGCATCTCTTTTTCCACCCCAATCGTTAGGCCTTCTAAGTGTGAAAGGTGATTCACCATGGCATTTTCACTACCCTTCTTGTCAACAATTTTCCAATCAAACTCTTGCAAGAGTAAAATCCAACAAATTAGTCTTGGTTTTCCATTACGTTTAGCAAAAAGGTATTTGAGGGCTGAGCGATCGGTATGAACGATCATCTTGCTCCCAATCACATATGATCGACATTTATCAATGCAAAAACCATTGCAAGGAGTTCTTTTTTAGTAGTGGAGTAGTGAATTTGGTGTGTCATTGAGAGTACAACTAGCATAATACACTACATGAAAGATTTTATCTACTTTTTGGTGCAAAACCACCTCAGTGGCATAGTCGCTTGCATCACACATAAGCTCAAAACGTAAATCCCAATTAGGAGCAAGTATCACTAGAGCGGTGATCAAAGCATGTTTCAAGTGATTAAAAGCAAGCAAACAATCATCGTCAAACAAAAAGGGTACCTCTTTTTGCAAGAGAGCACATAGAGTCTAGAAATCAAGAAAAATTCCTAATAACTTGCCGATAAAAACCGGTATGACCTAAGAAACTTCTAACACCATTTACCTTAGTGGATGGTGGCAATTTTTCTATAATTTTCACTTTGGCTTTATCCATCTCAATGCCCTTAGACGATACCTTATGAACTAGAACAATTCCGTCGTTAACCAAAAAATGACATTTTTCCCAATTTAAGCACAAATTGGTCTTTTCATATCTAGCAAGCACACAAGTCAAAATTTTCCAATAAGAACTATCAAATGAATCACTGAATACACTAAAATCATCCATATAAATCTAATAAATTCTTCAAGCATATCATGAAAAATAGCAATCATGCATCATTGGAAAGTGCTTGGAGCATTACACAAACCGAAAAGCATCTGTCTATAGGCGAAGGTACCATAGGGACAAGGGCTATGACTATTTGGAAGTAACCAGGATACCCATCCTAGAAACAATAGAATGCATTTCCCGACAAATGCTCTATCATTTGGTCAATAAATGGTAGAGGAAAATAATCCCTTCTAGTGGCTTCATTGAGTTTTTGAAAATCTATGAACATACGCTACCTGTTGACTACTCTAGAAGGGATCAATTCACTCTTCTCATTTTCAGCCACTATTACTCTACCTTTCTTTGGAACTACTTGAGTTGGGCTCACTCACTGACTATCACTTGGTCAATAAATGGTAGAGGAAAATAATCCCTTCTAGTGGCTTCATTGAGTTTTTGAAAATCTATGAACCTACGCTACTGAGATGATGTTGACTACTCTAGAAGGGATCAATTCACTCTTCTCATTTTCAACCACTATTACTCTACCTTTCTTTGGAACTACTTGAGTTGGGCTCACTGACTGACTATCACTTATGGGGAATATAATACCGGTGTCTAAGAGTTTAAGAACTTCCTTCCTTACAACTTCTCTTAGGATGGGATTTAACCTATGTTGAGGTGGTCTACAAAGCTTGAAGTTGTCAATTAGGAGGATCTTGTGCATACAAAAATTAGGACTAATATCCTTCAAATCGGTATTACTCCAAGTAATCGCCTAGCGATGCTTTTCCAAAGCACAAAGCAATTTATTCAATTCACCACTAGAAAGCAAAGCATAACAATGATAGGATAAGTATGATCATCACCAAGAAATGCATATTGTAAATGAGATAGATGAGGTTTCAACTCAACCTTAGGAGGTTCATTGAATGGAGACCCCCTTTATCTTTTTCCTCTATGGAATTCTTCACTTCTTTCACATTTTCCAAATCTACTTGTAGGTCCAAGCTTTCTTGATTTCTACATTCATGCCTTACTTCATTTTCTTCTTGCATTAGTGCTATGGTCTTATGGATACCACCAAGATTGTCCCTACAAAAATCATCAACAATTTCATCAATCAATTCAATTCTTATTACATGATCATATGCGGATGGAAATTCAAAGAGTCAATCACATTAAAAAGCACTATATCCTTATTGACTCTTATTTGAATCTTTCCTTCTTGAATGTCGATCAAAGCCCTACCGGTGGTTAAGAATGATCTTTCTAGAATTAATGGCATTTCAACATCCTCCTCTATATCAAGTACAATAAAATCGGCTAGCAGATAGACTTTCTCAACCTTCACAATGACATCCTTAACGATCTCCACCGGTTGCTTAAGACTTCTATCGGCTAATTGAAGAGTGACATTAGTTGGCTTTAATCCCTCTCCAACAACCTTCTTGAAAAGAGAATAGAGCATAAGATTGATTGATGCCCCTAGATTGTGTACACAAGGCCCCTCTCAAAATGTGTACCACCAACCTACAAGGAATTGAGAATGATCCTGGATCATTCAACTTAGGTGGAAGGGGTTTTTGCATGATTGTACCACACCCTTCATTGAGGCATAAGATTTCATCCCTCATAAGCTTTCTTTTGTTGGTTAACATTTGCTTCATAAACTTTGCATAGCTCAACATATTCTCTAATACTTCTATGAAGGGGATGTTAATCTCAATTTTCTTGAAAATCTCTAGAAATCTCTTGAGTTTCTTTTGCTTCTTATCCTCCTTAAGTCTTTGAGGAAATGGGATCTTAATTTTATTAGTCGGTAACTTGGGTAGTTCTTTGTCTTCTTGTGTTCTTCTAGCAGGGATTCTATACTTTTGGACTCACCATGTTTCATGCCCTCTTTCCTTGGAAGTTCCCCAATTTCCTTGTTAATTTTCTTGGAACTTTCTTCGACTTCTATGTAACCCCTCTTAGGAGTCTCTTCCATAGTATCATCAATAGAAGACCTTTTCCATTATCCATTGAGGCTTATCGATTAACTCTTTCCCGCATCAAAGAGTAATTGCTTTTGCATGCTCCCAATGATTTGGTTCTCTTGGATTTGGGATTGTGTCACTTGGTAGGGAACCAAGTGGTCTCTCGATAGATGCCTTGCAATTTTGCCCATATGGTTCACCAAATTCTTGAAGGATGATTCTTGATTCTTCATGAATTGCATGAGCATGTATTGGTTCTTCATGAGCGAGTACTGGAATTGAGGTTGGATTGATTGTTGAGGTGGGTTGTTTTAGTAAAAAACTTTATGCAGTTGAAAAGTTTACCTGCTTGATTTACCATGATGGAATTGGGGTTGAGGTGGTTGAATTTGGTATTGGTGGTTTGGGTTAAATTATGGCCTTGGGTGGTCCATTCCAAGAAAAGTTTGCATGATTGCGCCACTCGGGGTTGTAGATGTTTGAATAGGGGTTGTTTTGAGGTCTTGGTTGGGGGGGAGGGGTTGGTTGACACATCATGTGAACTTGCTAATAGTTTGATGGTTCCTCCATGTAGCATTAACCTCCCATATGATTTCCTCCTAAAAATTCACAAACTCCAAGATTATAATTTGACATTACATTCACCGCATTAATATTAAGGTTATTCAGGATTTTGCAATAGTGGATAGTTGAGTTTGCAAAACTTGGTGTTGAGAAAAAATGGCATTTAGGGGATCAACCTCATATATTTCCCTCATTTCCTTCGAATAATCACTTGAGGAGCATATTGATGATTATTGGAAGCCATTGCGGTTAACAACCCTCTAGCATCCTCGGTTATTATCAGGGAAAATGAGCCATTAGCTGACACATCCAAAATTGTTGAATTCTTAGGACAAACCATTGTAAAGGGTAAGAATTTGCATCCATAATGGTATTCCATGATAAGGAAATTTCCTTAATAAATCAGAGAACCTTTCCTAAGCTTTACTAAGTATTTTCCCATCTTGTTGTTGGAAAGAGGTAATCTCATTTCTCAACTCTCACCATCTTCACTGGAGGGAAGAATCGTATCAAGAATTCTTGAGCTAGTTGTTCTCACGTGTTGAGTGTACTCAGATCAAATCTTTGCAACCATGCCTTAGCCTTGTCCCTGAAGGAGAAAGGAAAACATTTCATCCTCATGGCTTCCAAAGGAACGCCATTGAATTTAAAATTGTCAAAAACTTCATCAATAATCCTCACCTAAGTGTGGGGGTCTTCATTTGGTCCTCCTCCAAACATAACATGGGTTTGGAGAATTTGAATTTCAAAATTGTTTGTTACTACTGGCACTCTTGTAATAGTAGAATTGCTCCCATCTCAAGTACACATGGCATATTCCCTAAGCTGTCTATTTCTTCCATTACCATTATCCTTACCCCAAAAACTATTATTCCTAATTCCTTCTTCTTGATCTTCATATTCATCATTTTCATTGTTATTTTGGACATTTAGATACATGTGTGCCATTGCTTCCTTGTCTTGGGTTAGATGAGATGGCCTTATTTCTTCGAATTTGAGCCAATGTCCTTTCAATTTTCAAATATAATGGGTTAAGAGATTTTCTCCTTACGACCATGCACTACACATCATGAAAGACAAGAATCAAATGCCAAGGAAAACTACAACTAAATAATCTAGTATTTACTACTAGTAATTATTGTTACAATAAATAAAAGGATGTCTAATTTAGAACGACCCGATTAATAACTAATATCACCATTGCCCTTTTCATTCCCTATAAATAACACCAAAAATTTGTTTGTGTTATGCCTACGGGTAGGATAAATTGTGAAAACCAAACAAACAAAATTAATTATCCCTAACCGACAACTAACCAACACCCATACGCCCGCAAGTATACATGGTAGGTTTGTAGGTTAGTAGCGAGGAGGTAACGTTCCCTCAAGGATTGAAGGGTGATTACTAGTCTAATTGGGATTTTTGTGCTAACTAGACTACAATGAGAAAAAGGATGCAATCCTACTAGCAATTAAAGTATTAACAACTAGTAGGAGACTAATCAACAGGAGTAACTAGTTTATCACTAAGAAAGCAATAACAAGGCATGCTAAAAATAATAGAAGTTCTAATTAATCTAAAAATATTTGAGCAATTAAAGATTAAGAACAATTAATAACATGTAATCTATAATTATCACTAAAATATTCTACTATCTAAGAATGGAATTTAATTAAAGGCAAATAGTTGGATGAACAACCTACACTAAAAGATAGTCAACTAAAGTTAGAAATAAACTAATTTGCTCTACTTCACTAGAATATTAAAATGAGCTAATAACAAAGAAAATAAAGCATTAGCTAATATAAGAATGAATTATATCAAATGATATTCTAAATGAGCAATTAGTTACTATTATGCAATGATGAGGGAAGTGATTGAAATATGAAGAAAATTACCCTAAACGGATCTATCTAGCTAGATGCATTTGAATGTTCTACAATTTTTTTTTGCTATTTTTGGAAAGAAATGGAATGCAAGATACATTGTAGAACTATAAATGAAGATTTAGACTAAGGAAATGATGTTAGATGAAAACCCATTGCTAGTTAATTCTTAGAAATGAAGATAACACAGTATTAAATGCTAGATTGACCACTAAAATGCAAAATTATACTAAAACTATGAACCTAGTAAAGCTATGCTAAAAGTGAAATGCAAGAAAGTTAAAGTAAAAATGAGTAAAATGGACATCAAATTGAAGAGAGAGAGAAACCAATAAACTAACACTAAAAGATTTAGTTTTTACAGCTAAGATTAAGCTAAGATCGAAGTTGAAGATGAAGTGTAAAATGAGTTCTTGACAAGACACTACAACCCTATCTACTACCAAACTAGAACTGCACCTACTACTATGTGTTGGTGGGTGTAACTTTTGATTAATTTCAACATTTTAAGCTAAGTCAAAGTGCTGAATTTGACTTTAGAACCGCGATCTCCTTCGTGCCTATACAGATGTAGAAGCCGCGGTTTACAGTTGTTCTCGATCTATATCAGAAACTAAGACCGCGGTTTGTGCACTTGCATCTGAAGGGATGGAAACTGCGATTTTGCTCCTATGTTTGTAAATTTATCTATGGTAGGAAAGCAGTTGATTGGCTTTGATTAATCCAATTAGTTGCATTCCAGTCCTTAGCTTCTTCCTTTCTTCAATTAACTTCTAAACTATGAAATCAACTGCAAACACACACTATCCTTTATAAATTAAGATGCATCTATCACAATATATTGCAATTATGGCCAAATTTGTGCACAATTCTACCAAAAATTCTAATATACATCTAATTCTCTTATAAACATGAATAAATCTAAAATCTAATCAAAAGTAAATATAACCAAACCGAATGAGACTAAAATAATCAAAATTGCATAGGAATTAAGGTAAAATAACTCTATGTAATATAATTAATACTACTCGACCTCTATTCATAAATGGAAGAGAATTTTTTTCTTTGCTAAACAATCTAATATGACCATGATTCAGCCTATATGTAGAATTTTGGACTCAAAACCCTTAATAACTTCTTTCCTTCCATGTCCGATACAATCTTAGCCGAAGTCGAAACCCTTGGTACCTTTGACCTTGTTGTTAATTTTTCCAAGAAGAAATTCATTTTTTGAAAAGAATTTTCTCTCTTGGGGTCGGCTCATGGTGTCTGTAGATCCACCCGAAGGCTATGATCCATGCAAAGTTTTGACACTTAGCCATTTTTCCTTTTACTTTAATTGATTGATTTTACATTATCATATCATTTTCTTTGCGGGTCAAACTCTTGGCCAATTGGTTCGACCCCAAAAGATCAATTTATCCAAGAAGAAGGCTACCAACTCCCAATCCAAGGCACCTAGTAATACCCCCACTAACACAACCATGTCGACAGACCCAGCTATTGCCCAGCTGACCCCTATTAAAGGTGTAGCCACCTCCATCCCTAAAACTTAAGAGACCACTCCATCCATCGGCGTCATAAGCTCAGACACTAGTTCGGCTAGTTAAGGGGTATCTATTTAGGTTTTTGATAAAGAAGTGGTGCCAGTACAAACACCATCAGTTTAACTGAGCGCTTCTGCAAGCCTTTCCTAAAGAAAGATCACTTCTCCTGCTCTGCCTAGGAAGCAAGCAAAAGCAAACCCTAGCTCGACCTCCCAAGAGATCGTGGTTGGTATTTTTGAAGCAGGCCAACCTCCACTAATAGCAGCAACTTGTAAGACAACCCACCAACATCCTTTAACAATTACCCCATTATCTTTCCTTCTGATTCGATCTCCTTCTACTATCTTAACAGCTCCAAGTAGGTCTTTTGCCCTTGGTCTTACAAACCAAGAGCATTGTGTCCCAGAAAATAACAAATTATTGAATGGCATGCAGTTCTAGGAGTTCAATCGTGGACAGGTGAAGAAGAAGCATTGGCTAGCTGTTATCAGTGTCTTTCTTAGACACACAAATTGATTAGCTAGATCGAAGGCCCCGAAGGTCAAGAAAAATTCATCCTTGCCTGGTCCTTCAATAACAGATGCATGCTTGGGGTTAGTTCCCCGGAGTAGCTCATCAAATGATCGACTTTAGCTTCCCTCCTCGGGACATGGCCTATGCCGAAAGTTGATCCTTTGAAGAAAGCATGGACGAAGCTGCTCAAGCGTTTGTCATAATAAGCAGCAATTTTTCCTTTATTTTGATTCTCATTCACCTTAGTACTAACACTCTTTCATGTGTTTATCTTGGCCCCAATTTTCATGACATTAAATGCCCATCCTTGGAATTGGCCAATTAAAATGCTTAGCTTAAGGCTAAACTTTATCATTTTGAGAAGAATAAAGCTGAAGCTCTTGTCAAGTTGGAAAAAGATCTCGAAATTAAGAAGAATGAAGCTTTAGTTGAGCTTCAAACCAAGCTTGAAAATGAGGCTCAAAACTTGGCCGGCCTAGCAAGTATTTAGCACAGGTGGATGAATTGAATATGATGCTAGCAGAGCAGACTGATAAACTAAACACCTGCAAGGGTAGGATTGCTTCGGCTCATATAGAGGCATATTGACCGGCTGGAGGTTGAAGCTTCTTCAAATTAGCTACCAGGCATCAATTTTTTTTCTGAACTCAAAAGAGTGCTAGAAGGACTTGAGCACTTTTAGCAGTATTGCCATGAAGATAGGCTACTCCATCGCTATGGACAATGTTATGGAAGAGTTTCTTGAGGTAGACCTAGATGTTTTTGAGATTCTATATTACAATAAGGAAGCCGCATCTGAGCTTATCAATGGGATAAGGCAACTCTTCCACACATCTATATTGACCCTCATATTTCTGGAACTGAACGGGGTTCTGGGGTAAGAAAAATTTCAGGCTATTGCAGCTATGCCTAAAGTAACTGCTGAGGATGAAGTCGAGTTGACTTAAGCTACACAAACTCAAAGTGAGCAGAACCCCAAGGAGCACGAAGAACCTACTACAATACTTAAAAAAATTATAGCATAGGTAGCATAGGTAGTGTTGGTTCTTGTAATGAATTTGGTCGGCCCCATCTAATCATACTTTGTACTTTGCCGGCTAAATATTAATGAAATTGCCTTTTTATTTTGATCATCTTCGTGTCTAATCATATTTTTTGTACATGAATTTCATAAATGAAATTTACATTTCTTCTCATGATGGCGGACTTATAAGTTAATAATTGTTCTATATTTTGTGTGTCATTTACCACATTTTTAAGTGTTGTAAGCAAGATTTGAGTTATTATTGAGCTTAATTTGGTTATTCTTAGTTTTTGTAGGGTTAAAGTGAAAAAGAGTTGAAAAAATGGAAAAGATGAAAGAAAATGCTAAGGGCGGAACATGCATGAGTATGAAGCCATTTTGGATGTTGTTTCCTATTTTAAGCATAACTTTTGAGTCCAAACTCCAATTGAGATAATTTTGGATTATTTGTAAGCTATTGCAGAGTTCTACAACTTTTATGTTTTGAGTTTTCCAGAATTTTATAGGCATCTTGTTCAAAATTGCATAGTTGAAAAATGTGCACCGACGAGGAGCGATTCTAACACAGTTTGGTAAATTTTGAGCATAAATTTCTTATCTGAGCACAAACTCAGGTTATTTTATATGTTTTGAAAATCTAAGGCATAGAGCTACAACTTTCATGTTTTGAGTTTTTCCAAATTCCAAGTGCATCAGGGTCAAAATTGAAGTCGAAAGTGAAGCCCAACGCACATATGTTGGGGATGTGTAGCGCATGTGCGCTGAGTCCAGAAAGGAAAGTTCCACCTCTGTCGAGGGCGCACATGCACCCAAAACAGGCAGCGCATGTGTGCCCAAAACAACAATGTTGCATATTTTTGGATTTTTGGCAGATCTCTTCGCTCGATTGGACTATTTTTCAACCGATTTCACGTTTTTGTCCGTAGACCTTGATTGTAACCTTAATACTCAATATAAATACTCCAAGTAGGGTGATTAGAAGAGGAGAACACTTAATTTTCTAGTTTATCTAGGCTTTTCTGTAGAAAAATTATTGTTGGTTCTTTCATGGTATTTTGTACCTAAACCTGTTTTCTTGGTCGAGCCTGAATTGAAGCCATGGTCAATTCTACTGTGTTGTTGTTCCTTGAACATATTCAATTTTATATCAAGTATTGATTGTTTTTCTGTGATTAATTTTAAGATTTTTCTTTTTAACTTGTTATCACTGCAGAATAATTAAGTTATTGGAATTAATCTATTGTTAGATTGTTTAATCACGTGTGCTTAATTTAATCTGTGAAGCAACTGAATTTGATAATTACTCGATTAGTGTTCTCAAATTTAGGGAAAATAATCAACTAATTGGCATAATCGCATGTGTTTATTTTTAATTAGCCCAATTGTTCTTGTTGATTTTAATGCTTATATTAATTAATTTTTGGTGTGTCTGGATTAAATTAATAGTTAGGTTTAATTGGATCGCGTGTTGAAAATTAGTCAACTTTAGAAAGAAATAAGAATTAACTTTGAATTGGAATTTGGGTTAATTTTTCAATTAGTGCTTGATATGGAAATTGAATTATCTTGTGTCTTAAGGATCTACTAGTGAAAATTGCATATTAATTTTTCAATTAGTGCTTGATATGGAAATTGAATTATCTTGTGTCTTAAGGATCTACTAGTAAAATTGCATTGGTGGATATGATCGAAACCAAGATTTTTCTTACATCAAATTCTCTTTTGTTACTTTATTATTTTAGTGTTTAGTTTAAAAGTATTCAAAAATCCCTCTTTTAGTTTAGCACAAGAATAACTCCGTTATTTGTGGGAGGAACTTGACTTGCTACTACTACATTATAATTCTTGAGAGTTGTTTAACTTTGGGTGCCAACGACAGCATTTCTCATTTCCACCAAAATTTTGGCGCCATTGCCGAGAAGCGGTTTGAATTATTTTTGTGCTATTTATTTCAATTTTTCTTTTCTTTTATTATTATTCTTTTGATAATTTTGTATGCTAGTGAAGCGATCTGTTAGACAAGTTGAATTTCAATTTGATCTTGAAATACAGAGAACGTTACTCAAATTGGGGAAAGAATTAAGAGAGAGATAGTGCAGCCAGATAGGGAAAGAACATTTGTTTAATTTTATCTTTACTGGTGACAAGGAACAACAAGAAGAGACAAACATGGTGCAACGAACTTTGAGAGAATTAGCAGCACCCACTTTAAACCAACAATCTTTATGTATTACATATACTAAATTAGATGCAAATGTCACATTTGAATTAAAATCTGGTTTAATCCATCTATTACCTTCTTTTCATGGATTGCCAGGTGAAGATTCGAACAAGCATGTTAAGGACTTCCATGTGGTTTGCACAAGTTTGAGACCCACTGGAGTATCAGAGGAGCATATTAAATTAAAAGCATTTCCCTTCTCGCTCAAGGATGAGGCAAATGATTGGCTGTTCAATTTACCTTCGGGCAATATTACAACATGGGAGCTGATGAACAGACTATTCTTGGCTAAATACTTTTCAGCCTTTCGAAGTGTGAATATTTGAAAGGAAATTTGTGGCATAAGGCAATTCAATGATGAGTCTTTGTATAAGTACTAGGAGTGCAACATTTCAAGAAATTGTGTGCAAATTGTCCACATCAATAGATAAGTGACTCCTTATTAATTTAATATTTTTATGAAGATTTGTTGCCGAATGAAAGGAATATGGTCGACACCGAGAGTAGAAGGGCGTTGGATAATTTGACCATAGACGCTGCTCGTGAGCTTATATCGAACATGGCCACGCATTCTCAAAAGTTTGGGACACGATGTGACAACTTCTCAAATATGTGAACGAGGTAAATGCTTCATCTTTAGAACAACAAATGGCTAGTCTAATTTCTTTTGTACGACAATTGGCTTTAGGAATAGAAACAGTAGCACAACTCTGCAGTATTTGCTCAAATGAGGGACATTCAACAGACATGTCCCACATTACAAGAAGAATCCCAAGAGCAAGTAAATGCGGTGGAAGGATTTCTGGGGTAACCACAAACAAATTATGATCCCTACTCTAACACGTATAATCCTGGATGGAGGCATCATCCTAATTTGAGATATGGGAATCTAGTACCACAACCTCAAGCACAACAAAATCGGTAGAATTTTCAACTATACAGGCCCCCATTTGCCCAAAGACAATAAGCTAATCTGAATAATCAGTCTAGTAAGTCTTTAGAGGAAATGTTGAATGCTTTAACCGCTAATACTATGCAATTCCAGTAGGCTACCAAGGCTAGTATTCATTAGTTTCAGCACCAAATAGGACAAATGGCGACCGCAATTAGCTTGTTGGAATCACAGAATTTCAAAAAGTTGCCGTCTCAAACAATCATCAACCCTAAGAAGAACGTGAGTGCAATTATGTTGGGAGTGGCAAAGAGGTTGAAGTGCAATGCAACATAGTTCCTGAACGTGTTAAGGCCGAGAAGAAGAAGACCAAAGTTGAAAAAGAGGTTGTCCCAAACAAGAAGACAAGTAGCGGCAGTGAAGACAAAGATGTTCCTATATGGCCAGAAGTTAAGTCCAAACCCCTATTTCTCGAGGAATTGAAAGAGTTTTCAAAGGAAAATCCCGACTACAAGAGAGTTGTATGATACTTTCGTAAGTACGGGATAAATATTCCTTTATTAGACGCTATTAAACAAATACCTCGCTATGCTAAGTTTTTGAAGGAATTGTGTACCACAAACGAAAGCAAAAAAGAAGAAAGTTAGAAAGGTAGAGGTTGGGAAGAATGTATCGTCTATTATTCAAAAATTCCTACCGGAAAAGCGTAAGGACCCAGGTATGTTTTGTTCCTTGTAAGACAAGAAATACACACTTTGAAAAGGTCATGCTGGATTTAGGTGCATATATTAACGTAATGGCATATTTTGTCTATGATACATTAAAAATTTGACCATTGAGTAAAATTGGTGTGGTAATTTAGCTGGCTGACAAATCTTTAGCGTATCCTAAGAGAATTGTAGACGATATCTTAGTTCAAATGGGAAGTCTAGTTCTTCCTACTGATTTTTATGTTCTAGAAATGGAACAAGGTGATTCTAATGCTCCTATTTTGTTTGGAAGAACATTTCTAGCCACACGATCTTCCCAAACCAAGATAGATGTTTTTAATGCCACTCTTAGTATGGAATTTGGTGATACAAGTGTTAAGTTTAGCATTTATGATGATGTTGAACCGTCTAACCATACTAAACTTGTTTTTGTAATTGATGTGTGTAAGCCTCTAATACAAGAAATTCATGGATATATCAATAATCAGGAGGTGGACACTAACCGTGAAGAACGTCTCGAGGAAAAGAATAAGGACTTGTTGTAGCAAACAAGTAATGAAGGTCCTAATGCTTTACCACTTTCTAACAAGAAATTGAAGTTATCTATTGTGCAGGGAACAATTCTGAATTACACTCACTCTCCTGGTCACCTTAAATATATATGTTTGAAAGATAAGGAGAGGGTGATCATCCCAAATCAACTTAGCAACTCGCAAGAAGAGCAACTTGTTCGGGTTCTAAGAGAACAAAGGAGATTGAATCCATCATTTTTGAAAATAGTGAAGCGGAAGATCATTGGACTCCTCAACATGGGAGTAATGTGTATTTACTTGATTTGTGAGGATGAGCATCAAGTCGAGCCAATGGAAGTAAACAAAGGCTCCGCATGGGAGGCAACCCATGTCCATTTTAATTTTGTTCTGTTATTTAATTTTTGCAATTTAATTTTTGTTTGTTTTAGTTTTAAAGGTTAGCATAGTTTTATTGTGCTGTTAAACCTGGAAATCAACTTAATTGATAAGTTAAACTGATGCCTCCTCCAATGTCCTTTGAAAGGGAGTGGGGAAAGGACCTGTCGACATTTCCATTTTTTCCTCATTTCCTGCAGGATTTGGGGCCAAATACTGCATGAGCTTTTATATGTTTAATGCCCTATGTTTAGGGCCATTTTATTGATCTTTTAATTTTCTAGTTGATTTCTTGAACAATTTAGTTGTTTTTACTGATTATCCTTAACAAACATTTTAGGTTTCATTTTTGTCATGGTGTTTTTGTTTCATTTTGTCGTGTATTCTCTTAAGGGAGTAAGTTTATTCTTGATTATTGTAGGATTATTTTCTACAATATTCTTGTTTTTCTTATTATCTCAAGAGAATTATTTGGTTTGTTTCGTTTAGTGTTACTCTAGTTTTCTTTTGTGACAAGGGGATATTTATTGAGGATACTGCTCCAAACACGAATTAAATCCAGAGAAGCTTTTCTTTTTCCCATTTTATGCTTTTATTTTTGCATTGAGGACAATGCTTATTTTAAGTGTGGGCTAGGAAAGTTATTTAGATTTTTAAGTTGTTTAGTATATTTTGCTCAATTTTGCTGTAATATTTTAACTTTTCTTTTGATCTGAAAGCTTGTCAAAATTTTTGAAAATTAATTGACTATTTTTGAAAATTTTCGCTTAACATATTTTTTCCCATTTTTCTACATAATAAACCTTTAATTAAACTATGCATGAATGAGTAGTCGGTGTTAATATTTTTCATTTATGATTTTCAAGACTTTAGAGCACTAAGCTATACATTAATTTTTGATTTGGGATATTTAGAGAAATTTATGCAGACTTAATTATGTTAGCATCCCAAAAACTCACTTTATTACATTTTTTAAGCGAATTCTTAGACGACCCAATTAGTTTAAAGATGAGGGTAGTGCCTTTTTCATTTTTAAAGCTTTTCTAACCAACCATTTTAATAATTTATTTCTAAGTACCTTATTTGAGCCTTATTCTTGTGAAGAGAAACATCATTCACCTTCTTTCATTTAAACTCAATTTACCTACTCTTATTGAGCTGAATATTTCTTTTAATTGTTTTATCCTAAGTTATTCCTTTAAGAGTTTTATAGTGCACATTATATGTTAAGGGGATATAAGGGTAGAAGTTTGTGAGAAGTGAGTGATGCACATTTTTGTAGCGAAATAGGGTATTGGAAAAAAAATTGTTGAAAAAAATGAATTTGGAAGTTTCTATAGTTGCAGATAGTGCCCATCACTGGTACATGCGTATTCTTGATATTTACAGGTAGTGCCTATCACTGTACCTGTATTTACAAGTAGTGCCCATCACTAGTACCGGCGTGCAATTTATTTGTTGCGGGTAGTGCCTATCACTGATACTGTTAGCGGACATAAAAAAATAAAATGATGATGTGATGTATATATGTCCGAGAGAGGTTGGCATGTTTGGTTTCGAATTTTTTTTTGATGGGTGTTTGTTACTCAAGTGTGGGGTTGTGGATCCATGATATTTCTCATGTGAAGAGAATTATTTTAATGCGTGGCCACCATTATTATAAAGATCTTGTTCTTATTTGTTTTATTCTCTCCCTTTTTTGGCTAATAAATATCCTAACCTATATTTTGAGCTAAAAGTCCTACCTAATTTAAATAAAAATCAGTTGTCTAGATTAGTAGAGGGGTGCAAGAAGAGTGAACTATGAGGTGTTTAGAAAAAATTTTGAGGGACTTCATGATTTAATCTAAATATTTTCAAATCTAAGTTTTTGAATGGCTATACACACAAACACACGAATTTCATGTTTTGGTTTTCATTAGCACTTGAGCTCTTTGGTTCTTAGACTACTTTGATTCTGCTGGATTGATTATTGATTATTTATGTGAATATTTGAAGGAATATGTTGAGTGGAATGTGTTAAGTTTAAATGTTTTAATTTTATGTTTGATCGAGGACGATCAAAGGCTAAGTGTGGGGTAATTTGATAAGTTCATAATTGTGCTATATTTTGTGTGTCATTCACTATGTTTTTATGTGTTGTAAGAAAGATTTGAATTATTATTGAGTTTAATTTGATTATTCTTAGTTTTTGTAGGGTTAAAGTGAAAAAGAGCCGAAAAAGATGAAAGAAAATGCTAAGGGCGGAACATGCACGAGTATGAAGCCATTTTGGATATTGTTTCCTATTTGAAGCATAACTTTCGAGTCCAAGCTCCAATTGAGATGATTTTGGATTATTTAAAAGCTATTGCAGATTCTACAACTTTTATGTTTTGACTTTTCCAGAATTCTATAGGCATCTTGTTCAAAATTACAAAGTTGGAAAATGTGCACCGGCAAAGAGCGATTCTGACACAGTTTAAGGTAGGTAGATTGAGCATAACTTTTTTATCTGAGCTGATGTTTTCCAAACCTTATTTTGATGATGACATAAACACTTAACTCTGTAAACAAGTTTTTCCAGGTCTGTTATTTGTTTTGCTAGAGACAGGGTTTTCGGACGCACTATACCATCCGAACTGTATCAAGCCTCTTGGATGCATTCCACCGTCCGAACAAACAGGAAGAAAGAGGAATCCCACTGCTTCTCCAAATGGACGAACATGACCGTCCAAAGCTTCTATCAGATGATAGAACGGACGCACGCACGGACGTCCGAACGAGGTTCTTCTCCAACTGCATGAGGATCGGACGCTGTGTCGGACGCTGTGTCGGACGCATCCCATCTATCTCGGACATCCGAAACCCCAACGGCTACTTTTTGTGCATTTATTATTTAGCCGTTAGGAAGTAGTTGCAACCACAATTTATTGCTCTTATAAATAACCACTTTGAGATTCAGTAAAAATCATCTAATACATTGAATACAAGCCTTACAGAGAAAATCAATTTGAGTACAAATTGGCTATAGTGCTTTGTTGTATTAGTGTGCAGTTTAGAGTGCAATTCAACTTTGAGTGGAGTGCTAATCTTGTACGAAAAGTGAGGTTGTAAGTAAGATTCTTGGCTCAACTAAAAGAATTTTAGTGTGAGCAAGAATATCCCTACTTTGTAAAGATTATTGGCTCACCAAGTGTGTGAAGCATTTTAGTGATTTGATATTTCAAGTTTGTTAGCTTGGAAGTATTAGCTGATTAATTTTCTCTATTTTTTCCTTTACTATTTCACTGATTCAATTATATTAGTTTTCATTTTGAAAATCTTAATATTTCTAAAAGATTTTTTATAAACCTAATTCACCCTCTTCTTAGGTTGCTTTGAGACCAACAATTGGTATTAGAGCTTGGTCTCATTTTATTGCTTAAATTGCTTTTGAGAAAATAACTATTATGGCAACCAACAATGCTCTATTTTTTGAGGGTCAATCCGTTACTAGGCCCCCAATTATGTTTAACGGGGCGAATTTTATTAGTTGGAGAGATATGATGAAAATCTTTTTGCAATCTATTGGCATTGACTTGTGGTATGTTGTTAATGAAGGTCCGTTTGAAGCTACTATCATTGATGATCACACAAATAGAAGAAGAGAAAAGACGAGGGATGAGCTCACTCCACAAGACAAGGCGAACTTGACATTAAATGCAAAAGCCATGAATGTGCTATATAACGCCTTGGATGCAAATGAATCAACTCGCGTGAAGGGATGCATTTCAGCTAAAGAAATCTGGGATAAATTGAAGGAAATACATGAAAGGAGTGATGATGTTCGTGAGCAAAAGAAAAACTTACTTGTTACCAAGTATGAGTCCTTCAAGATGGAACCACATGAAAACATTGACAAAATGTATTGTAGGTTCAATGACATCATTAAGGATCTTGAAGCCTTGGGTAAGGAATATTCTTTGGGTGAAAAAAATAGAAAAATCCTAAATGCTCTCTCCAAAGAATGAAGGAAGCCAAAACAATTGCTATAGAGGAAGCCAAGAATTTAAATTCAATGCCTATTGAATTGCTAATCAATTCTCTTACATCTTATGAATTGAAGTTGAAGGCCAAAGTAGTGGATGATGTAGAAGCAAGGCCAAGAAGGAGCATTGCTCTAAAGACCTCTCAGGAAGAAGATGAAAACAGCTCCATCAATCTAGAAGATGAAGATCTTGATGAAGGAGATCTTGCACTCATCACCAAAGGATTTCTTAAACATTACATCAACAAACGAAGAATGAGAAGAGGCGGAGCTACAAATTCAAATAATCTCAAATACAAGACAAGGTTTATAATGAAGAAGCAAAACGAAAAATGTTTTGAATGCGGTCAACCCGGACACTTTGCAAATGAGTGCCCTTCCAAGAAAAAGAAGGAAGGAAGAAAACCTAGATTCAATAAATGTGGTCAACCAGGACACTTTGCAAATGAGTGCCCTTCCACAAAAAAGAAGGAAGGAAGAAAACCTAGCCTCATTCAATATCTTTCAAATCACATGGGATGATTGCAACTCCAAAGGATAAGTTGAAGAATAAATGGAGTTGGCACAAATGGCCTTTATGGCCATTGGAGATGATGAGGTAAATTCTAACTCTTATGACTCTAATGATGAAAATGATGAAGATGATCTTGAAGCTTTCATTTTGAAATTGCATGATAGTTTAAAGGAATCATATGCTAGAAATAAGGAGTTAGTCAAAAAATCAAATGCTCTATTGAATGCTAACTCTAAACTTGAGAATGAAAATAATAGGCTATCACAAGAAATCGTGATTTGAAGAAACGAATGCATGAGAGATCAAAGATCAAGGAAGAACAAGCCTCCTTGAAGAAAAGAATGGATGATTTGAATGTTCTTTTGACTAGAAAGAAAGAAAATGTTGTTGATTTGAAAAGAAATAGAAATGTATTAATCAACAAAAATTTTATCATGTGTAAAAGGGATGACTTAAGTTTCGTAAAATCAAAATCATCTTTACTCTATGGAAATAAAAATATTATTTGTAGATATTGCCAACAACATGGGCATGTTAAGAATATGTGTTCTGTCAAGAAAAATGAAAAACTTGGAATGAAAGTTGCATGGATTGATAGCAATTTTACTAACTCAAATGGACCCAAGAAAATATGGGTACCAAAAGTTATCAATTGATTTACTGTGTAGGTACTTAACATCACCAACAATGCTAAGTGGTTAATAGACAGTGGATGTTCAAGGCACATGACGAGTGATGCTTCTCTCTTCACAAATCTCATATCCAAAAATAGTGGAAAAGTCACATTTGGAGACAACAATAAAGCAAAATCAATTGGCATTGGTGATGTAGGTAAAAATGGTGAAACCTTAATTAAGAATGTGCTTCTTGTTGATAATGTGAACTATAACTTATTAAGTGTAAGTCAACTTTGTGACAGAAATTTATATGTATTTTTTACCAAGCATGAATGTCTTATCCTTGATAAAAATCATGTTGTTTTATTCACCACGACAGGGCACTAGGCACAATGATGTTTACGTGATTCATCTTGATAAAATTAGCAATAGCAATGTAAAATGTCTTACCACTTCCATAGATGATCCTTGGCTTTGGCATAGAAGACTTTGTCATTTTAATATGGATTTGATTGAAAAAGCTAAGAAGGATTTGGTAACAGGTTTGCCAAAACTGAAATTTTTGAAAAATAAAATTTGTGATGCATGCCAATTTGGTAAACAAGTCAAAGTTTCTTTTAAACCAAAGAATTTTGTGTCTACTCATAAACCTTTAGAATTGTTGCATTTAGACTTATTTGGACCTACTCAATATGCTAGTCTTGGTGGTTGCAAATATGCCTTTGTTGTTGTAGATGACTATTCTAGGTATACTTGGGTATTATTTCTTGTTCACAAAAATAAGACTTTTGAAAAATTTGTAAAATTATTTTCTAAAATTCAAAATTTATTGAATTTAAAAATCATTCGTTTAAGAAGTGACAATGGTGCCGAATTTAAATTTGGAGGTTTTCCCGACTTTTGTGATCACAACGGTATTTTTCATGAATTTTCGGTTGTTATAGTCCCTCAACAAAATGGTGTTGTCGAAAGGAAAAATAGGACTCTTCAAGAAACCGCTAGAACTATGATTACTGAATGCGACTTACCTCAATACTTTTGGGCCGAAGCGATTAACACGGCTTGTTATGTCATGAATCGAGTTTTATTAAGATCCTTTTTAAACAAAACTCCTTAAGAACTCCTTTTTTGTAAAAAACAAGTTGTGAGCTATTTCAAAGTTTTTGGTTGCAAATGTTTTATTTTAAAAATCAAAGAAAAACTTGGAAAATTTGACAAAAAATCGGATGAAGGAATTTTTCTTGGATATTTTAGTGACAAGAAAGCATACCGAGTTTACAATAGAAGAACACTCTTGATTGAAGAAGTTGTGCATGTTACATTTGATGAAACTAATGATGTTATCTCAAAGAATTTATGTGAAGATGAAGATGTAGGTATTCTACAAGGAGCTCGAAAAGCTCGTTATTCACGAAGATCATCAAGAGATCACATCAAGCAATGATGTTAACAACCATCAAATAGATGATGAAAAGGATGAGGATACTCCAAAAGATCTTCCGAAAGCTTGGAGATTCGTCTCTAGTCACCCTCAAGATTTAATCATAGGTAATCTATCCGATGGGGTAACTACTCGTTCTCATATACCTTTGAATGGTAATTGTGCAATGCTTTCTCACATTGAATCTAAACATGTAGATGTTGCGTTGAGTGCTGAATCTTGGGTTAATGCCATGCAAGATGAACTTAATCAATTTGAGAAAAATAACGTATGGATCTTGGTTGAAAGACCATCTTCTCATCCTATTATTGGAATTAAATGGGTCTTTAGGAACAAATTAAATGACAAAGGTGAAATCATAAGAAACAAAGCTAGACTTGTTGCAAAAGGTTATGCTCAAGAAGAATGTATTGACTTTGATGAAACCTTTGCACCCGTGGCTAGAATCATTAGAATCCATTCGCATGTTTCTCGCATTTGCATGTTTCAATGATTTCCAATTATTCAAATGGATGTCAAAAGTGCATTTTTAAATGGCTTTATTGATCAAGAAGTTTTCGTTGAACAACCTCCGGGCTTTGAAAATAAAAATCTTCCAAATTATGTTTTCGAACTTTCCAAGGCTTTATATGGTTTGAAACAAGCTCCCAGAGCTTGGTATGAAAGATTAAGTGGTTTCTTGATAGAAAATGGATTCAAAAGAGGTGTAGTTGACAATACTTTTTTTACAAAAACATATTTAAATGGTTTGTTAATTGTCCAAATTTATGTTGATGATATTATTTTTGGTGCAACTAATGAAAATTTGTGCAAGGACTTTTCACATTTAATGCAAAAAGAATTTGAGATGAGTATGATAGGCAAGTTACAATTTTTCCTCGGATTACAAGTTCACCAAACAAAGGAAGGAACGTTTATTACACAAGTCAAGTATACAAAGGAGCTACTCACAACGATTTGGAATAGAAGATTGCAAACAAGTTGGTACACCTATGTGCACTTCAACCAAACTTGATAAAGACGAAAGAGGTAACGGTGTTGATGAAAAATACTATAGAGGTATGATCAAAAGCCTACTTTACTTAACAGCTAGTAGACCAGATATCGTGTTTGCTGTCTGTTTATGTGCTTGATTTCAATTTTGCCCCAAAGAATTGCACTTGATAGATGTTAAACGAATTTTTAGATATCTAAAAGGTACAATGAATTTTGGTTTGTGGAATCCTAAATCCTCTACATTTGATTTAATTAGTTATTCTGATGTCGACTTTGCTAGGTGTAAAATTGATAGAAAAAGTACCAGTGGTATGTGTCATTTTCTGGGAAATTGTCTTGTGTCTTGGTTTAGCAAAAAACAAAATTCTATTTCTCTTTCTACGGCTGAAGCCGAATACATTGCTGCTGAAAATTGTTGTGCTCAACTTCTTTGGATGAAACATACTCTGAAAGATTTTGGTGCTTGTATTTTTTGATTGTGTGCCTATAAAGTGTGACAACACAAGTGCAATTAATCTCACAAAAAATCCTATTATGCACTCTAGAACCAAACACATTGATGTTAAGCATCATTTTATTAGAGATCTTGTTTGTAAAAAGGAAATTTGTGTTGATTTCGTACCTACTTCAGATCAACTGGCTAATATTTTTACAAAATCCTTGGCTCTAGATCGCTTTGAATCTCTCAGAAAATGTTTGGGGATTTTACAGATCAATTTGGCGTAGTTTCTTCGTTTGGACACACTCGATCGTCCGAACCACACTTTCTTTCGGACGATCTTTATCGTCCGAATACTCCTATTTGCCTCGGACGCTCATAATCGTCCGAACAATATTCATCTTTTTCACCAACTCTCTGGAAATTCTTCCGGACGCGTACCTTCGTCCAAAAGAACATCAGACGCACTAGGTCTTACATCGATCGTCCGTTCATCAGCTGTTGGACGCTACATCGGACGCACACCAAACGTACATTTAGAAAAGACCGTTCGAATAATCTCTCTGTTTGATTAAAATCGTCAATCTTCCCCCTTTTTTGACTCAACCTCACCCCCGAAAACCCTCTGGCGAAATATTTTCCCTCAATGTGAAGATGTGTATCCTTCTCTCTATCCACAAATTGATTGGAAAATTATCTTCTCCAAAGTATTTCTCACACTTATCATACCTAATTTCCCCCATCTACCATGTCATTTCATCAAATTCTCCCAAATCCTTCAAAAAAATAAAATTTTCCTCCTTCTCCTTCTCTTCCTTCAAAATGGTTAAATCCCGTGGAGGTTCTCCTACAGCAAATCGTGGACTCAAAACAAAAGGGAAAGCCCCAGTACGTGGAGAATCGTCTGCGCTGGGGATGTGTTGCGCATGTGCGCTGAGTCCAGAAGGGAAAGTTCCATCTCTGCTGCGCCCAAAACAGTAGTATTGTGTATTTTTGGATTTTTGGCAGATCTCTTCGCTCGATTGGACTTTTTTTTAGCCGATTTCACGTTCTTATCGGATGTAGACCTTGATTGTAACCCTCATACTCAATATAAGTACTACAAGTAGAGTGATTAGAAGAGGAGAACACTTTATTTTCTAGTTTTATCTAGGGTTTTCTGTAGAAAAATTATTGTTGATTCTTTCATGGAATTTTGTGCCTAAACCCTTTTTCTTGGTCAAGGAACTGAAGCCATGGTCAATTCTACTGTGTTGTAAGACTCTTCGTTCTTGAACATTCAATTTTATATCAAGTATTGACTGTTTTTCTGTGATTAATTTTAAGATTATTCTTTTTAACTTGTTATTGGTGCAGAATAATTAAGTTATTGGAATTAATCTACTGCTAGATTGTTTTAATCATGTGTGCATAATTCAATCTGTGAAGCAATTGAATTTGATAATTACTCGATTAGTGTTATCGAATTTAAGAAAAGCAATCAACTAATTGGCATTATCCGTGTGTTTATGTTTAATTAGGCTAATTGTTCTTGTTGAATTTATTGCGTCTATTAATTAATGAATTTTGGTGCATGTCTGGAATAAATTAACAGTTAGGGTTAATTGGATCGTGTTTTGCAAATTAATCAACTAGAAAGGAATAAGAATTAATTTTGAATTAGAATTTGGGTTAATTCTTCAATTAGTTCTTGATATGGAAATTGAATTATCTTGTGTCTTAAGGATCTACTAGTAAAATTGCCATGGTGGATATGACCGAACCAAGTTTTTTCTTACATCGAATTATCTTTAGTTACTTTATTATTTTAGTGTTGAGTTTAAAAGTATTCAAAAATCCCCCTTTTAGTTTAGCACAAGAATAACTCTGTTCTTTATGGGAGGAACTTGACTCACCACTACTACATTATAATTCTTGAGAGTTGTTTATCTATGTGTGCCTACGACAGCATTTCTCATTTCCACTACCGACTAATGTCTCATGATGATCCACTATCTCATTTTTCATCATTTTTTTAATTCATTGGTTCGAATCACTTGAGCACATTGGCGGATTGTGAAACCCTTCGACATAAGCAATCGAAAGCGTCACATGAGGTATCGGTTCAAACTATTTGAGCATATCGGTAGATTACGGAACCTTTTGGGCAATCAAACACTTCACGTAGGGTATTTTTCCTTCTATCATCATTTTTTAAAAAAAAATTATTGGTCCAAACCATTTGAGCACATCGGCAGATTATAGAACCTTTTGAGCACCCGAATGCGTCATGTAAGGTATTTTGCCTCTTATCATCATTTTTTAATTCATTGGTCCGAGCCACTTGAGCATATTAGCCGATTGTGGAACCCTTTGGGCAACTGAACACATCCTATAAGTTATTTTGCCTCTGATCATCATTTTTTTAAGTCACTGGTTTGAACCATTGAGCACATCGGCGGATTACTGAACCCTTCGAGCAACCAAATGCATTGCATAAGGTATTTTGCCTCAAATGATGATCACTTTTTATATTTGTAAACACATTATTCATATGAACATATGAACACTTTGTCAAATAATACACATTATTCATGTTAGTAAGCTTTAAATAATATTTATGAGGTTTACAACATTCCATATTCATGGTATATCATTACCATGTTGATCAGCTAGCCTGTAATATCCCGATCGATGGCATCTGTTACTTTATATGGACCTTCCCGATTCGGATTTAGTTTGTTTAGTCTCTCTGTTTTGGCTAACCTCATTCTTTCTCATTAAGAAATCTCCTGGTTTAATGTACCTTGGCTGAACTCTTGCATTATAATACTTGGTCATTTGTTGCTTGTATTTTACCTCTTTGATTGAAGCTACCAGTCTCCAGTCTTCCAACAAGTGAAGATCAGTATCAGTTCTTCATCATTATTAATATAATGATATTGCTGGGTTCAAGAGGTTGGCATTCTGATATCAACTGGTATCACTGCTTTTGATATACACTAGACTAAAAGAAGTAAACCTATGTGTTGTTCTGGGAGTAGTTCTTTAGGACCACAGAACACTGGGTAATCATCAACCCATCGATTTTTTGCCCGATCTAATCTTGTCCTTAAACTATAGATCTCGCAATGATTGTTCAATTGTTTACTTTGGCTTGGCCATTAGCTTGGGGCGACTGGAGTAATATGTAAAGTGATGTTCAAGCCTTCACAAAAGCACTTGAGTGGTTTCTCTTCGAACTGGTTACCATTATTTGATAGTAGGGTGTGAGGAATATCAAACCTGCAAATAATATTTTTCCAGATGAACTTCTGTATTGCTATCCCTATTATGGATGGTAGTGGTTCAGCCTATACTCACTTAGAAAAATAGTTAAGGCCACCATTAAATATGTCAATTTTCTTGATGCCTGGGAAAAAGGTCCGACTGGGTCTATTCCCTATTGCTTGAATTGCCATGGAATTAGGGTGGTCGTCAAATTCACTGTTGGGTTTCTTTATGATCGGAGTATATATATGCAATTATGATATTGATGAACCAAGGTATTTACATCAGTATGCATGGTTAGCCAATAGTAACCCATGATCATAGCTTTTTGAGCTATACCACGAGGTCCGTTGTGACTTCCATGTCACAAATTCCCTCATGTATTTCTCTTAACACATATTTAGTTTCACCTAGACCAAGATATCATAAAAGAGGACATAAGTATGATTTTCCATATAAAGTACCATCTACAAGCTCATACTTTTCTATCATGTTCATTATCCTTTGGGCTTCCCTTTTATTAGTTTGAAAGATGCCCCAGGATAGAAATTCAATGATCGGTTTTATCCATCCTAGATCATTATCAATTTTCATCATTTCAATCTCATCTGTGGTTCATCCTTCCTGAACTTTTACCAAAATTTCCTTAGTGAGATGTGAATAAATAGTCGAAACCAATTTAGTGAGTGCATCGGCATGTACATTTTTGGCTTGAGGGATCTTTACGAACTGTATTTCTTTAAAATTCTAGTTGTATTATTTTACTGTTTCGATAAACTCATAAATGTTGTATATTTTATGTGTCATTTACCTACATTTTTATGTAATTTAAGTAATAATTGGGTTAATTATGAGCTTAAAAATTTTAGCTTTTTAGTTTGTGTAGATCTTGGATGAAACAGGAGTAAAAAAGATCAAAAAGTTGGAGAAAAATGTAAAGCATGCAAAACGTGCACCGGCAGGGAGCGCATTTGAACACTATTTAGTATTTTGGTCATAAATTTCTTGTTTGACTTCCAATTGATATGATTCAAGATTTTTTGGAAATATAAGAGAGAGAGATACAACTTTCATGTTTTGAAGTTTCCCAAATTCCTATAGCATCAAGTTTAAAATCGAGGTGAAAATTGTAGCAAACAGTCTGCCATTTGCACACGTGCAAGGAAATGTGCATGGCGAGAAAAGGGACCTGTTGCTACTAGAATTTGCACACATGCGCAAGAAAAGGCTGTGCTTGTGCACACGCCGAGCTTCCATTTACGTGAATTACTTGTTTTAGAAGTTTTCTCCACCCGGTTGGATTTCTTATCAAAAGCTAACATATTTCTATCATCTTAGATGTCTAAAATCCTGATATAACCCCTATAAATACCCCATACAGCCCAATATGAGGGGATTTGAGGATAATATAGAAAAACTTAGTTAGATTAGACATTAGAATAGAAATTCACAGGATTAGGGCTAGGGTATCATTTTTCTTGTTCAAGGCTACAAGTTCCATCAACTTTTCATTTTGGCTGCATTACTGAGTTTGATTTCTTGATCTATATTCAATTTAATTTCAGTTCTTATTTTAATTCCATTGTTCTATTTTAATTTTCCTATGATTTACTTTCCTATTTCATTAGTTTAAGTTTACTTACGGTAGATTTTGTTGCATACTCTAGTTTTAATTAGTTTTGATAATTGTTCTTGATTTCTAATGGTTAAAATTAATGTACTAGGTAGAAAAAAATCTTGCAATTGATTTGTCTAACTAGTTTGTAGGTTTGTGAACCCTAGTAATTGATCGATAGTTCTCGTGGGAATGATCCTTAGTCACCCAATCTACAAATTCACCTCGTATCCTTGCGAGCGTGTATAGGTATTGATTAGGGTTATTAATCCTTATGTTTATTAAATTGTTTGTGAATTGAATTGCCTAATCAATATTACACCGAATAAGTTTTTGGCGCCATTTCTGGGGACTATTCTTGGCGCAATACTAGGTTTAGCGAACCATATTAGATTAGACTTTTTATTTTCTTTTAATTATTTTCAATTATTTTTGTTCTTTTTAATTTCTCTTTTTGGATTTTTTATTTAATTTCAAACTTAGGTTTTTAGTGATTTGAAGATTGAATGAACTATATCTAGAAATCGCAAAAAACTACAAGAATCATGCCAAGGGGAAAATTTAATAGAGAATCCAAATTCAAGTATTGGGGATCATGCTAATCATCGACTCCTTGGAGATTAACCAAATTTTGAAGAGGCAACTTCTATCATTGCCTGAATACCAATACAAGCTAATAACTTTGAGATCAAGCCAGCTTTGATTCAAATGCTCCAAACCCACACTATTTTTGGAGGGGGCCAAACAGGAATCCTTAAGTTCATCTGATGAATTTTGAAGAAGTCAAAAGTGTTGACACCTTCAAATACAACAGGGTACACCTCGATTGTATTCGAATGAGAGCTTTTCCATTTTCTTTGCGGGGTAGGACAAAGGCTTGGTTGCAATCATTCCAACAAGGCACTTTCACGACATGGAATCAACTAACACAAGAATTTTTGGCCAAGTACTTTCCATCTCAAGAACCGCGAAGTCCGAAATAACATTACATCATTCTGACAGATCACTTGGAAAAGTCTAAATGAAGTATGGGAGCATTTTAAAGAACGACTCAGAAAGTGTCGTATCATGCTATTCCACTTTGGCTACAAGTACAGACATTTTATAATGGATTGTTTCAAAGACAAGATTGATTGTCGATGCAAGCGCTGGAGGTGCTTTCCCACTCTAGAAGAAGTACAATAGTTGCTGGAGAGGATGGCATCAACATATTATTATCATGGCACCATCTCTCATTTGGTTGGACAACAACAGCAAGTCCAACAAGTCAATGTCCAACAAGGAGGTACGATTAGATCTTAACAATGCCATCATAGCTTAATAAGGCATGATGTTGACTATGATGATCAATCTGACAAAACCCTAGAAAATTTGGGGAGAAGTCTGCTGAACTCCATAGATTCAGCACCTCAAGCAATTTTAACTTGAGATTTTTGTGGAGAAAACAATCAAAATGACCTTTGCAAAACACCCATGCCCCAAGGTGAGCAAATTCAATTCATGCCCAATCAATATTATACCGAACAAGTTTGAAGGTATTTTTGCACGATGACCTCTCTGGCTTCAAAGTTTCCTAGGATTTGGTTGACCACCAACAAAGAATTACTATTAATTTTAAGAGTTTTGGCTCCCATCGTCTTGGCCCAACTTTATTCCTGTTAACAAGGCTTAATACTTAGCTTTATTGTTTATGGCCTTGAATCCAAACCAAAGAGCATATGTAAAGTGACGTCATTCGGGAGTTTTAATGATGATTCCAACTCTTGATCTAGATTCACATGAGGCCCTATCGACATATGAAGTTCTCACACTTTATAATCTGCATCAGAATTATCTTTGTCCTCCCACAATCATGATTGTCGATCATGGAATGTTTGGCTGTTCCTTCAGCAAGAAAGTCTACAAAGCTTGCTCTTTAACTGTGTTTTTTAGTCAAAATTCATTATCAAATTCCAATAGTTCCACTGACCGCTTGAGTATCTGACTAGACACATCACATTTCCAAGAACTATTTTTAAAGGAGAGTTGGTATAGACAATGATCTTGTGCCCTTGGAAGTAAGGTCTTAACTTCCTGGCCAAAATGATTGGTAAGAACACGACCTTTTCAACGTGAAAATAATTGCATTCCGGTCCTAGCAAAACCTTTCTTGTGAAATAGATTGGCCTCTGACCGCATCTTGTTCAGCCACCAATACCAACTAACCGTTTCTTTTGATGATGAAAGATAGATGTATAATTCTTCCTCTTCGTTTGGTGTAGTTAATCGAGGAAGAGTTCCTAAGTATTCTCTAAGTTGTTTAAATGGTTCGTTGGCACTGTTCTATCCATTCAAAGTTCTTTTCCTTTTTGAACTGTTCAAAGAAGGGAAGACTCCATTCAGTTGACTTCAAGAGCAATCAATTCAGAGCAGTTATCTGACCGATTAAGTTTTGAATGTCCTTGACTAATGATGGAGGTTTTATGTTTAATAGTTTGTATTTTTTCAGGGTTGGCAACAACTCCTTTTTGAGAAATAATAAAGCCCAAGAATTTTCCTAATGGAATCCCAAAGGTACACTTTAATAGATTATTAGCCTCTGATAAGTAGACTTAACATTGTTTAATCTGAATGGCAAAATTTGATAGCAATATATACCCTTCGGTGTTATGAACGTTGTTTTCTCTTCATCTTCATTCACTTAAAAATATTTGATAATAGCCTTTATTTACATCTAAGAAACTACCAAACATAAAAGCCAATAAGGAATCAACAACTCTATCAATCCGAGACAAAGGGTACTGTCCTTAGGACAGGCTTTATTAATATCTATGAAAAATCAACACATATCTGCCAATTCTCTTTTAGCGTCTTGGATACATCAGGCTTTTTGACCAATACAGGATTACTAAGCCATTTAGGATACAAGATTTTTTTCGAATAATCTGACCAACTAAGAATTTATATACTTCAGCTTCAATTATTAGACTGTGCTTCGGTCCGAACAGTCTTTTTCTTTACTTTACAAGCATGTAACTCAAAACAATACTCAATATATGCTCGGCTATGTCTCTCAAAATCCCTGTCATATCAACTATTGACCAAGCAAAGATATTCTTGTATTCAAAGAGGAATCGAATCAGGTCGGCTTTTAGCTCAGTTGGAAAAAGCACTGATACAAAGTTTCTTATCAAGATACTCAGGATCAAAGGATTTTTTTTTAATCGGCACTTAGGAGACTGGCTCAATTTTGCCTTTATTCTAATTGTCTGAAGGTTCCGGAGGTTTTCTCATAGAGACTACCTTATTTTCTTTAGGAAGTTCTTCAATTTTCAGAGTTTAGCTTTGCATCCTCTTCAAAGACATAAGGCAAAAGTCCCTAGCCTCCTGCTAATTTTTCAAGACTGTTATTTCCAATCCATCTCTTAAGGAAAACTTAATTCCCAAGTGAAACACAGAGGAAAGGATGACAAAGGCATATTATAAGAGTTGGATTGTTTAGTAATGACAAAGTTAATCGGCTCTATTCGTCTTTTAGTTGGCTTGCAAGGGTCAATAGAAGCAAAAGCACGACAAAACTTCCTCCAAAGCCGAACAGTAGAGTTTGAACTTGCTGGATATGATTATTATATTTGTTTCCAAGCATGCCAGAAGATCACATCCACTAAACTAACATTATCCACAAAAACTTTATGCATTCTGTAATCCCCTATCTTAACATGCACAGTGAAAAGATTTGTATGAGAGAAGCGATCGGGTAGGGGATCATTATCAAAAAAGGTGATGTGCAAATTCAACTTTGATTTTTTCAAAAATTTTCTCCTTCAGGCAGATATCTAGCATATCTTTTCCGATTTTTAAGCCTAATGGGAGTCTCTATGATTAGAGCTCCAACCACCACATTAATTACTCCAACCATATTATCATTATTGACTAGAGGTTCCCTCAATTGTTATTGCTGTTGTCGTTGTTGAGACACGGTAAATGTACCGATCGTTATTTGGTAGTGGAGGATGAATGTTCGAGTTCCTTATATTATCGACAGCCCAAAGAATATTCTCTTGTAAATATCCTTCTTGGATTGACCTTTCAATACCGATCTTCAAATCACTGCATCTTTAGTGTTATGCCTGTGATCAATATGATGAGCATAGTAGCAAGATCTATCCCGCTTGTGTTGTTCAGTTTCATCGATGGGGGTGGTTCCAAGATCCCCTTATTTATTTTAATTCAAAAGAATATCGTGCCTGGGCGTATTCAAATGTGTAAAGTCTTTATCAGCCAGGAATATGGTTCGAGTAGGTTTAAAGTTGTTAGTTTCGGGATACACTACCTGACTCTCCAAAAAATTAGATGTCCGAACTAGATTATTTGATAATTCAGTTTGTCTAGTATTATTGCATTCAGAATCCTTATTTTCTTTTAAAATCCTTTGGTCATCTCCCCCATTGACCTTTTTCTATTTTATTTATAATGTAAAAGCTCTCTCTTGGTCCTGTTTGACTCTTTTCCTCTCATATAACTTTTAGCTCGTTTTATGAGTTCAAAAAAGGTCTTTGGAAGTTTAGAAGCTAACTCATGATTAAACAATCCTGGTTTCAGGCCATTGCAGAACGGTTCAATTATTAACTTTTCATCAATATCTCGAACTTGTACTGCTTCATCATTGAAGCGTCAAATGTACGGGCTTAAGGTTTCTTCATTCTTCTGCCATATGTTCATTAACTATGAAACTTCTTTTTGTATGACTAGTCGATTCTTAAAATGCCTCAAAAAAATTTTGCCAGGTTATTATAAGAAACTATTGAGCCTAAGGGTAACTGTTTGAACCACTTTTGAGTCGATCCTCGAAGTGTAGTGGTAAAGAGTTTACACATAACCATAGAACTGAGTTATGGAAGTCACACGAGCAATGTGATCGACAGGGTCAGTGGTTCCTTGATAGTAATCCAAATCAAGGTGTTTGAAATTAGGCATAATCTATTTTGACCTAATGAGCAAAGTAAATGGGTCATGATCAATGTTTGATATGATCTATTTACCAATATTGTTTTAAGGTAACAATTGCTGAACATGAAGTTCAACTTTGGCCATGATTCCATACCGGACCAGACCGGAATAGGGTTCTAGAGTGGGGCGGCGCAAGGGAAATCATATAGAAATGATTGAATCTTTGGACGCCCCAAAAATGCTGTGAGGTGCTCAGAAATGGTCGAGCCTTAGGTGTGTAAGGCATTGGTGGTAGAATTTCTTCATGATGTTCTACATTCGACCTCTTGGGCATGGGCAATCATGAATAGATCGTGATCTTTGTTTGCTAAGAGTTCAAGTGACTTGAGGTCCCTATTATTGATCCTATGGGTACTACTAGTAGTATGCCTCTTCTCTTCTTTCTTGTCTGAGGGGTTCAATTGGAATGGTTTTGTTGTTGTTCAGTGGCTCTTGGTTACGCATTTCCAGAAACTATTGAATAGCTGTAAAATTGTCACGAAGGAATTGCAACATTTACTCTTGTGCAGGAACTTCTCCTACTTGAGAAGTTTCTCCTTCGTGAGACTAACACTAACCCTTAGATTCTCGATCGGAAGGGGTTCGTCCCTACTCTGTCTATTCTTTATAGCTAATGAACAATTGAATCCAAACGTTTAAATTGTAATAGTATTCGAAATTGATGACAAAACCAATAAGAACAGTTCAGTTTTTTGTTCAATTTCCATAGACGATGCCAATTGATGAATAGTGATATGTTTGGAGGGTAGAAAGTGAAAAGTTTTAGTGAGATAAAGTTGGATTGATTGTAGTAAATGTGTTTGAATTTTATTAATGGAAGTTAGTTGCAAGTTTTGGGGAGCGTGTCCCTATTTATAGATGAGGATCAGGGATTACCCATGCCCCTTCTTACAACACTACAGGAAATGAGATTTTAGTGACGAAAAGTACAGTGATGACACGAAATCTCGTCAATAAATGGTGTTATTACTGACGACTTTTGACTTGGTCACTATAAAATGGAAGGATTGGCCTTTTTAGTGACGAAATACAAAAAGTCGTCACTAAATAGTCATTACGCCGTCACTAAAGACTAGGCGGAAAATTACACGAAAATATCTACGATTTAGTTACGATATTTTGTTGTCACTAATATTTTCAGTATTAGCGACGATGTTTCATTATCACTAATATTTTAAGAGTATTCTAGGATTTAGTGACGATTATTCATCATTGATATTTTTAGTATTAGTTATTGGTTTTAGTTATCAGTATTGACTTTACATATAGAAAGTAAATGTTTGAAGATTTTCTCTGTGGGTTTTGCTGGATTGTGTTGAGAAAGTTAGCTAGTTTGTGTAATTACTTTTTTAGATATTAATTTTGGATTATAGGAATTAAAGAATTCTTGATTGTGCTATTTCAAATGAAAATAATAAAATAAATATTGAGTTAAAGAAAAATAAAAAATTTATATTGTTTATGATATATATTTTTAAGTTATATATTTGTAAAGATTATAAATTTTATTATTGTAAATTCTAATCCAACATTTGTAATTGAAGGGGAAAAAATTTGTCTTTTCGCTAAATGATGGCCCCATTAATAAACTAAAGATTAAAGAAATCAATTAATATTTTGTAACAATCAGTATGATGGCCCAAATGATGTGAAAAAAATTAATTAGACTACCTTATTGGATGCTTACCTAACAAGGAAATTAATTCTAATTCGAAAGTCCAACTATATATATAAAAGCCCAAACAATTTGTTGCCACATAACAGGCAATGTAGTAGCCTGTGCGTGTATGAGACAAATAGACCATTTAGTTGGCTTGTGTTAGTATGTTGTAGCCCAAGTGGGTAGATAACACATTAAGATATATATATTGACACATTAGATAACAAATGATGTAAGAGGATACATAATGTAACTAATTGAGCTTGGTACTTGATAGCCCAATTAGAAGTCTATAGATATTATTATCTTTAGATGGTTTCCATATAAGATTAATTTGGTGGTTCATAAATTTATAATGTGATACTTACATTTAATGAATTTTCTTTGGCTCTCTAGTATTCTAATTTTGTCCTAAAAATTTAATTAATGCATGATATTTATTTGTATGAAGTGCATTATAAATTATACTAATGTTAGAATGATTTTCATAATTCTTTTTGGTTTGTTAATTAATTTGTTAGTAAAACATTATTGAACAACATGCTCTAATTTGAGTCATAACTATTAATTTAAAATAATTGCAAGTTCGCAGTTTAATGTAAAAACAACGTGTTTCTTTTTGGCTTGTTAATTTGATACTTTGTAAGAAAGATAACAATAAGTATTTTATTCCTTAATTTCACATAAACAAACTTTTACATATACAATGATTTACCAACAAAATTTTAGTACTTCATCAGTAACAATTAGTACTGTTATTATTATAATATTTTTGTTTTATTAACTCACAAACACATATTTTTATTAAACAATAAGTATTCAATTCACTTATAACTACTTATTTACTATTTTTGAAAGTATTTAGTACAATAAACTTAATATTTTTGTTTTATTAACTCACAAACCGAATGATGCACGCTGGCATCTTTTAAGTAGCCTAAGTAGGCTGCTGCAGATGCAATGAAGACCACTATTGCTACCGCCACAAAAAAATACTGAGAGCATCTGTATTGCCTCTACAGAGGGGGTCCCGGGGGGTGTCCCCCAGGTAGTGGTCCCGATAATCCATTTATATATTTATAAAAAAAAATACTAAAAACAAAAATTAACCACTTAGATTGGATATCTATTCTAACCTTTCTAAACTCTTTTGGCCATATCTCGATACCTTTTCCCCTTCCCCCTTCACCTTTTTAACAAAAAATCCCCTAACTCCTTCTCGGCCCACCATCTGCCTTCAAAACACCGCCATTCCCCACACTGCTTCACTACTATAAACCACTGCAACCCTCATCTACCACCATCCGCCCTCTTGCACACATCCTTTTATCTTCAAACTTCCACCCGATTCACACCACCCACTCAAGCCTCCACCCTGATTCACACCATCCCTTGAAGCCGCACCACCAACTTCGAAGTAACTCCTCAAATCACCGCTGCTACCACCACATAAAGGTAAAATCCCTCTCTGATTTGTACTAATTTTAAGTTTCAAACCACACCCCCTTCTTGAGTTAGGGTTTTTGAGTTTTTGATTTTGTTAGATGTGATTTCTAGTTATTGTTGTGTGAATTTAAATTTGTTAATCCTTGTCTAAATTTGGGTAGTTGGAGGGATTATTTGTGTAGATCCAATGTTTTTCTGAATTATCCAAAAAAAAAAAAAATTACCATGGGATCTTTTATAGAATCATTTTTCTGAGAATTTGTTGGAGAATGTACTTTAAATAACATGCTCTAGCTTCATTTGGTCTTAGCTTATTTACCAGAGTTACCCTTATCACTATTTTTCTTTTCCTGTAGTTGAGATCTCATTATGTCATAAAACCTTGAATACAAGTTGCGTACTTGATTGAGTTCTCTCTGCTTAGGCATTGTGTTACCGTCACAAAGTTTGATTTTGAATCAGAAACTTGAAATCATGGTATTGTAGAAATTTCTTGATTCCTCTACCAGCTAGAGAAAGGCTGGATTTTGGGGATACTATGTGTGGGAGTGAGATGTTAATGGTCTGCATATGCTTTTTGGAGCTAATTTTTAGCTGAATCCTGGTAAGAGACTGTATTTATATAGTGAACATGAGATGTGCTTTCTTTTTGTGTTAAAAAAGAGTATAACACAATCCATTAATTACTTGTTGAGATCTTTTCTTAAATGAAATGGGAATATCTACTTGAAATGTTGTACCTTGTGACAAGTTGGGGCTGTTGATTGGTGTTCTAGTTACTCTTTTGGGCAGTTTTATTTTTCTTTCTGATTGTCGTTTTAAAAGATAACGCAACGGCGTAGAAAGAATCATGCCGCCGACCCCATTGATTGTTGTTGTCATCATCGTTTTAAGAAGTTATGGGAGTTTAAGAAATCAATATTCTCGCCATGGTGTCTTGTGAGAAGGCCTTCATAGATAAAGCTGTTTGTTCAGCCAAATTGTGTATTATTCAAGTGTTCTGCCTTGCATGTGTAGTTCAATTATGGAATAATTAATATAAGTATACAAGAGCTATAGATACCAATATCTTACTTTTGCAATCATATAGACTAGAACTGTAGAATAGAAATAAAATGACTTGGAGTTTGATAAGGTTGATCTCCAACTTTATGAACATATCCGGAAAGATTGACTTCAGTCTACTGATATTTAATGAAATTCATTTTGGAGTAATAAAAAATCAGTAAGGATCAACAATATAACATAATCACAAAGTGTCAATTAAAGAAATTTTGTACTTTATTAGTGAAAGAACTCTTAGATGACTACATACGTTGCAACAAAATGCTCAATATCAATATTGACTCAAGCTAAAATGCTCTCTTGATATCCTTGAGACATGTCTGGATATGTGGGCATATGCATTTTTCAGTGTTTTAGGTTCCCTTCCCTAAACTGCTTTTTCATTTGATCTCTCTTAATTTAAGTCCAAAAGTGTTCGTTGAGCTTTTAGTTTAGGAAACTTAAATCTTTTAAGGGTGTTTGCCAATTTCCATCCTATTATGACCTACTCTTCTATTTTGCTTGCTTCATAACATGGCTTGTCATAAGTGGTTTTTGAGTGGTTTCTTTGTGCCTTTTGTTGTCAGGAGTCTTGCTTAGTAGCTAGGATGTGCTTTATTTATGCTTTCTCAACTCCTGTATGTATTTATGTACGTATGTGTTTGTGTGTGTGTATATATTAACCTTACTGGAATTCGTGCCTGTTATTTGGTTGTGGTTTTTGGGGGTTTTTTTTGTGCTTTTTGTTGTCAAGAGGCTTGCTTAATTTAGTGGCTAGGATCTGCTTTATTTATGCTCTCACAGCTCCTGTGTATATGTGTGTGTGTGCATGTGTGTGTGTGTGTGTATATATATATATATATATATATATATTAGCCTTACTGGAATTCTTGCCTGTTATTTGGTTTTCGTTTCATCCCTTCATCTTTTTCTGCCATAGCTAGATAAATTAACCGTAATTCATCATATCTTTTCAGCATTATGTGCTTGTCATTATGCTTGTGTATGTAGACAATTGAAGAAAAATCAGGCTTATTTTTGTCTGTCTCATAAAAAGAAGTTCCTTATCTGTCCTGGTTGCCTATCATTTTTGTTTTCCTTATGTTTGATATATTCAACAAATGTTTATTGAATTTGGTATTTGTTTAATAAGTCCAGTTGTCATACTTTAATCGACCTAATAAATTTTTTAATTAATGTATTTTCTTTTTCCCTTGTGATTCATCTTGCAGTGAAGCTCACCGACAAGCAAGCTTATTTGGGAGGAAGTGTAACTTTTTTCTTGCCCAGGCTTTTGATGTTGCAGGATCCTTGTTTGGCTCTTATGTATTGTTGAATTTATGCTAGTTATATTTGAAGACATGGATATTGTAATCTAGTAGGTGTTGGAACTTATAAATACTTAAGTATTATGGTTATTTGGTACTCTTTTATGTCATTATGCTGTTGGACTGTGATTATGACAATGAAATCCTATTTTGCAGGTTACAAGTTTAGTTTTATAATTGTATTTTAGTAAAATGTCAATGTGTTTTTTTGGTTTTGGCATTGTTAGTAATTAAATTTCCAAGGAAAATTGCTTGCAGGTCTGAAAAACTTGTGACCAACTTGACTTGTCACAAAAAAGTTTTGAAAGTCCTCACTAAATGTGTTGATCAAACACATATTTAGTGACTACTTTTCGTCGTCACTAAATGTATTGACCGAACACATATTTAGTCACTCCTCTCCTATCATCACAAATGTTTTAACTAATTACATTAACCGAATGCTAATTTAGAAACTCCACCGTCGTCACAAGTCGTCACAAAATATATTGTCACTAAATGCGTTGATCGAGTACATACTTAGTGACGTCTTTTGGTCGTCACAAAATGTCATCATAAAATATAACATTTAGTGATGACGTGCCATATTTAGTACCATTTTTTAGTGCCTTTTGTGATTACATATATTCGTCACTATTTTGTGACGAATGTTAGTCGTCTCTAAAAACACTCATTTAGTGACGACTTTGATTTGTCGTCACTATATGGCTTTAGCATCGAGCCTTTAGCCACGCACAGTGACGAGCTGAATCATTGTCACTAATGTGTTTTAATGAAGACTTCTTAACTTTTTGTGACGACTAGACCTGGTGACTAAAACTCTATTTTCTTGTAGTGCAAGTCTAATTATATTTTGCCTTTAATGAGCTTTCTTGTACAATAAATAACCTATCTTTATATCGTCATAGTTAGGTATCAAGAAGTTAGCCATGTTGAATTAGCTTCGGTGGTGGTAGACCAGGTTTTTCATTGACATTTTCTTTATTTTCTTGAAGTTTGACTATGAGAATGAAAAAAGAGTTGGGTTGGATGGATGATGGAAGTGAGGTGTCGTACAAGTCGTAGAGTATGAGGGAAGTGTAGGACAAGATTCTTTCCATTTCCTTCATTTATCCTTAAAAAATAAATTTTAAAAATTAAAATCGTTTATAATTTAAATCATGTTCTATATAAATGCCTTACAAAAAATAAGAAAGAATAATGACATTTTACCATATGATTAATCTACTGTATAATTTATCAAAATTTGAAAATTTTTGTACCGTCCAAATGTGATATATAAGTCAATGGTGACTTTTTTTTTTTCAAATGAATTTATTTTTGGATATGATAATCTACTCGATGAGATAAAACTAATGGTATATCCAGATCATTTTCTTAAAATTTTAGTTATTCAAATATAGATAAATGGATAAGAAATAGAGAGAAACTAAATAGAGAGCATCCAAATCCAGGAAGTGTATGTTGTTAACACTTAACAAAACTCCAAATTGGAGGAGTGATTCGCTTGTGGGAAAAAAAGCAAAGAGGTAGTTTTGTCATTCAGTTGCATAAATCATTGGATTTTTGGCAATTGATGTTGGTCGCGAAAAAATGGAAGTATATGGTATCATATTATTGCAACTTATAGTTTAGGGTGTAAAGTGCTAAATGTATTTAGTTGAGGGGTACAAAATGCAATTAACCTAATTATGAATGAAAGAAGTTAGGAAAGAATCTTAGGGAATAAGGATGGGAAGGTTGCAAAAAATGGAAATATATGGTATTATATTATTGTAATTTATAGTTCAAGGTGCAAAGTATTAAATTATTTAAAAGAGGGGTACAAAATGCAATTAACCTAATTATGAATGAAAGACGTTAGAAAGGAATCTTACGGAAGGATTGGTAGGGTAGCACGACTTGTGGCTTTTTAGATCTAGTCAATAGTTAGGCCTGTTAATGGTCGGGTCTAGATACGGATTCGACCCATATTATATTCGTTTATCTGGGTCTGAGAATCTATATATAACTTGGACTATCCAAATTCTATCTGGATCCGTTTAGCTATGATAATAAACAGACTAAATATAAGAATTCCTCCGTTCCGAGGAAATGTATGGTGAAATTTGCAAAGAAGAGACTCATCCTAAACATTAGCATTATACATGTCACGAATTTAATCAATTTATTTATCCAAATGTGAATCTTGAAATATGAAATTTGGTTGTTTTCTCAAATTCATTGGACATCTACATCATATTACATTGGTTCAATAAAGTGAACTTCGGTCCTCTACTTCAAATGTTATAGCAAGTCATTCCTCATAACTAATTCAATACCCTGTTAAAAGGATAAAATAATTTGAGAGGGAATTGGTATTATTTATTCGTAGATGACTCCATATTGGATTATAAAATTTAGATAAATGTACCTCCGGTAAAATAAATTACCTAACACTAATCTCCATGTCTTTACTGTCATCTACCTCTAACCATCGTCGACTTATTCCTAGCAACTATGTCCCTTCACATCAGGTCTGACTCTCATTTCCTTTAACCTCTTTGTTTAATTTACTGTCATTTTTTTCGTGCATGTTTGTTTTGCCATGTATTTTTGTCTGCCTTCCTTTTATTGTAATCTTTCTTTTTCTTTTTGTTGATTTTATCCTTTAGGGGGACTTTCCTTCATTTTAGATGTTAAATGTATATTTCTTGTACTCCATGTATATCTTACTTGTAGTTATTCTAGATTTATAATTATCCTAAATTTGCAGTTATGTTAGGTCATTACTTGTAGCCTATATATATAGGTTTAATCATTATACTTTACATTATCAATCATATACAAAATACAATTATTCCTCACTCACTTTAACATGGTATTAGATCCCCAACTTGGGGCTTGACCAAAAATGCTTCTGCAATAATAGATATCATTTGATTTGTTACAACATTTCTATTTGTGTCAGTTTTAAACAAAAACTAATACTGGAATCCAAAAGCACAATAACAGACGATCACATCACAAGTGTGAAGATTAGCTAAACCCGAGGTCTCAAGCACTTCCACAAAAACTAGCCAATCCAGGTGTGCTGTGCATGTATCTCATGTGCCACAGATAATCGCAGTCATTCGTGACCTACACGTGCCATCAACACGCATTAGTGAAGATCTGGGACTCGCTCTAGATCCAAGCTCCTAACTCGTGCCACATCATTCTCCAAATCAGCATTATGTCACCATTGAGTTAGTGCCACATCAGGTCCAGTCATCTACCATGCCAGCCACTTTACCATGTCATTTGCCATGACAGTAGACACCTCATCAAATATGTCACATGACATATTAGCTGCCATATCAGCACAAAAGGCTGTTTCTTGTGCCATGTCAGTTAACATGTTACCAAAACTAATCCACTGTGTCACTCAGCAGCCCTGTCAGCATTTCACATTATCAGATTCGGTCAAACAACGCTCGGTTCAACCAGCAATATTCTTCTTTGACCAGTTCAACCATGTTTTAACCAGTTTTCTCGACCTAGTATGTGTGTGTGGCATTATCTCATTTTTTACAAGTTTTCATCATCATTATGGTTTCTAATCCTACTTCGGGGATCGCTCTTTCCATATCAATATCAGACTTGAAAGCTTTAATCGACCACTTCCTATCGTATGGAGTTTTCTGATTCCTCTGTTCTTTCTACCACACCAAGTAATTCTCCATTGCTTATAGATTCTGAATATTTTAATCATATGTCCTCAGATTCAATGCTTTTAATTACTAAAACACTAGTTTCAAATCTTTCTCCTGTGCTCACTGCTAATGGCTCATTCTTAAATATTAGTCATATTGGTAATGCAGCTACTTCTGAGTTTAGCATTCTTGATACTTGTTATGTTCCTGACCTGTCTTTTAACTAACTATCCGTTGGCCAACTTTGTGATCTTGACCTTGATTTATATTTTTCTAAAAATGGTTGAACTATTCAAGATTCACAGACTAACAAGTAGGTTGGGACAGGCCGTAAAATTGGCCACTTGTTTAGAGAGTTGACATCTTTGCATGTTCCACTTTATTCCAATGTTGTTGCTCAAGATAAAAATTCCTCTTCTTCTTTAAAATTATGGCATTCTCGTCTTAATCATGCTTTTTTATCTCGAGTTCGTCAATTAATGTCTAGTGGTCTTTTATTTTCTGTTCAGGATGAATCTTTTGATTATATTTCCTATCAATTGGGAAAATAACATGCTTTACCATTTAATTTAAGTGATTCTATTTATTTAGTTCTTTTGATATTATTCATTATAATATTTGGGGTCCAACTCCTACTCTTACTATGGGAGGATCTCAATATTTTGTTATCTTTGTTGACGATTATTCTCATTTTATCTGGATTTATTTGATGGACCTTAGGTTTGACTTTTTTACAAATTAATCATGAATTTCATAATATTATTATAATCAATTTTCCAATACTATTAAAATCTTTCATTCCTATAATGTTGTAGAACATATAGACTTTTCATCTATTTCCATTCTTCATGAGGAGTCTAATGGCACTATTCTTCAAAGATCTTGTCTAGGTACATCTCAACAAAATGGTTGGGCTGAATGAAAATATCGTCATATTCTAGACACTACTCAAGATCTATTACTCTCTTCAAATATTCCTGAATCCTTTTGGGGAAAAACTGTTCTTACAGCAGTTTTCACTATTAATAGAGTTCCATCTCCCACTATTGACAACAATTCTGCTTATGAGCATTTTTACGGTGAACATCCAAATTATCAACTTCTCAAAGTTTTTGGATGTGCTTGCTTTGTCTTCCTCCTCACGAGTAAACTAAGTTACAACCTTGTTCTAGACTTTGTTATTTTCTTGGCTATGGCATAAAATGTAAAGGCTATTGCTATTATGATCCCATCGCTAAACGTTTGCGAGTATCTCGTCATGTACTCTTTTAGGAGCATATACCTCTCTAGCATGTCTACATTTCATGTCTCTTTCTCTAGTCCTTTGCATTTCTTTACTAATGAACTTGTTAATCTCTTTCACAGATGAAACTTCTTATGATGTGGGTTCTATTAATCTTCTTGACGACCTTCTGCTGGCCTCTTCTAAATCTACTAGTCAAATTGTGGATCATTCACAACCTTTTATCATTCTCCTCACTGTTCAAAATAGTGTGAGAGTTCTTCCTGTTCACTTAAATAACTGTCATTGTTAGTTATCCCCTACTACTCTCTATGAGCATCAAACTTTCTGTGACGCTTGTTTTAATCCTCTTTGGTAGAAAGCAATGGCAGAGGAATTGGAGGCTCTTACAAAAACTTATACTTGGGATTTGGTTGATTTACCATCATGCAAATCCACAATTGGGTGCACATGGGTATACAAGATCAAACACGATTTGATGGTTCAGTTGAACGCTATGAAGCTCGTTTGTTTGCCAAGGGATTCACTTAGGAATATGGTATTGACTATGAAGAGACCTTTGCTCCTATGGCTCGTATTATATCTGTGCGATCTTTATTCGCGGTTGTTGTTGTTCACTGCTATAGAGCAGATCTCTTTCAGATGGATATCAAAAATGCCCTTTTAGAATAGTGATCTTATCGAGGAAGTTTACTTGCAGGCTTCTCCTAGGTAATCATCCACCTAACGAAGTTTGTCGTGTACGAAAAACACTTTATGGATTTAAGCAAGCTCCTCGAGTTTAGTATTCAAAATTCAGTATCATCTTGGGGAAGTTGGGTTTCTCTACAAGTGCATGTGATTCTACCTTGTTCATTAGGAAATTTTCGTCAGGTATTATTTTGCTTCTCCTTTATGTAGATGACATCAGGCAATGATATCATAGGCACTCAACACTTGAAAGAATTCCTCAAGACACAATTCTAAATGAATGATTTGGGATCACTTTGTTATTTTCTTAGTTTGGAAGTCTCAAAGTGTTTCTTAGTTTGGAAGTCTCGAAGTCTTTTACAAGCTATCATTTGTCCCAAGCCAAATATATCTCAAAAATCTTCTTTCCCGTGTGGGAATCATGGATGCTGGAATTGTCGATACTCACTAAAATTTGAAACAAATGTCAAGTTGGATTTTGCTGGTAGAGAATTTCTCACAGATCTAATACGATATCAATAGTTAGTTGGTAGTCTTGTCTATCTAATTATTACTCGGCCAGATATAGCTTACGTTGTACATGTAGTGAGTCAGTTCATGTCTTTTCCACGTTCTACTCATTTTGCTGCTGTCTTACGGATTTTAAGATATGTAAAAGGTACACTCTTTTATGGATTACACTTTCAATTTTCATCCTTATTAGAATTATGGGCATATTTTGATGCAGATTGGGTTGGAGATCCTATTGATCGTCGTTCCACCATTGGCTACTATTTTTTCCTTGATGATTCTTTTATTTCCTGGTACAGTAAGAAACAATATGTTGTTTCTCGTTCTAGTTCAGAATCTAAGTACCATGCTCTTGCTGATACTACATCTAAACTACTTTGGTTATGCTGGCTTCTTCATAACATGGGTGTTCCTCTTCTAGATCACACCTATTTATTGTGATAGTGCGAACTGCTGTCCAAATCACTCACAATGATGTCTGTCATGAAAGCACATTAAAATTGATTGCTATTTTATATGACATCATTTTCTACAACAAACTCTTTCTTGTCTCAATGGCATCTAAGTATCAAGTTGTTGATCTTTTCACTAAGACATATCCACCAGGCCGTTTTCATGCACTTTTTGACTAAATTCAAGTTGTTATCAACTTTTTCACTTTGAATTTGAGAAGGATGTTAAATGTATATATCTTGTACTCCATATATATCTTACTTGTAGTTATCCTAAATTTACAATTATCTTAGATCTTGTAGTTGACATATATATTGGTTCAATCATTGCACTTTACATTATTAATCATATACAGAATATAGTTATTTTGCATTCACTTAATCATTAGGAATGGGATTTTGGGTAAAATCATGATTCCCGGTGATGGGTTTATGTAGTGTCAAAAATATAGAATTATCATATTATGATATGTAAATATTTGATTGATGTAATTACTTTAATGAATATAAATACTCCCCTAAATTAGGTGATTACCTTATTAGTTTGATTGTCTTGATTAGCAAGACTTACCATATATCCGATTGTCTTGATTAGCAAGACTTACCATGTTTATATTCTCTTGTAAGCCTATATAAAGGCACCATATATATCAATTATATTGAGGCTTGATTTATACACATTGTAATATACTTTCTTTCGTTTCTAACATGGTATCAGAGCCTCCACATGTAAATATATTTTGAGCTTCCGCTTATTTGAGCACTTGTAAATATATTTTGGTCAGATTCTACTCCGATTCTTAGTTTTAAACCTTCGGGTTTTCTTGGTTTCAACCTTCGAGTCTCCTGATTTTCGACCTTCGTGTTCTCCTGGTTTCAACCTTCGGATTCTTCGATTTTGAGTCTTTTCGTTATCTTATTTTCAACTTTCGGGTTCTCTCGGTTTTGATTTTTTGAATTCTTTCCGTTATTAACCTTCGAGTTCTATTGGATTCAGTTTTCAAGTTTTCAATCAAAGTTTTGATTTCATTTCAGTTTTGGTTTTTGATTCTTTTGTCTATTCGGTTTTGATTTTCTATTCTCAAATTTTATTTCAAACTCAATTTGGTTTTCCATAACTATATTGAGTTTGAGGGGGGATGTCAAAGATATAGAATTATCATATTATGGTATGTAAATATTTGATTGATGTAATTACTTTAATTACTCCCCTAAATTAGGTGATTACCTTATTAGTTTGATTGTCTTGATTAGCAATTGGGCTTCCATCTAAAAACCAATTGGTGATACGTGGAGTGGCCTGGAAACTTATTAATTAGTCCAGAATCTCTTGACTAGTTGATGTGGGATATTCGAAGTTTAACACTTTCTCTCACACATGACTCGGGTTGAAACAATGACAGAGATATTGACATGAAACAAGGACAAAGATATTGACATGACTGTTACCTATAAAGTCAAGCCCAATACCATAACCAGGAGAAGCATTGCCTTGGCAGAAACCCACGAAGCCAAGCCCAGTGCACAGATATAGAGTTCGAGTCATATGTGGATGGATAAAACACTTGAGGCTAGCTCTAATACCATGTTAAGGAACTTGGGCTTCCATCCTAAAACCAATTGGTTTTAAGATGGAAGCCTATGTTTTTAACATGGATTATGGTATGTAAATATTTGATTGATATAATTACTTTAATTACTTCCCTAAATTAGATGATTACCTTATTAGTTTGATTATCTTGATTAGCAAGACTTACCATATATCCGATTGTCTTGATTAGCAAGACTTACCATGTTTATATTCTCTTGTAAGTCTATATAAAGGCACCCTATATACCAATTATATTGAGATCTGATTTATACATATTGTAATATACTTTCTTTCGTTTCTAACACGTAGAATGACATCTAATAAATAAAATTGTTATTTTCTTGTCACTCTATTTTGAATGATACAGAACTTTTTGAACAGGAACTCTTGCCATGTTTTTTAATTCAACATGTCTAACATTTGAAGTGGATTACATTATAAAATTAAAACGAGTGGATCCTTCCGGTCTAATACCCAGATTAAAAACCCAAGAAGAAAGAAAAAGATGAAAGATTCTGAAAAGGGGAATGGTAAAGATTACAATCCTTGGGTAAGAAGTTTCTTGTGTTTTCAAGTAAAATATGCACACGAATCCCAAGAGTCAGAAATTTACATACAATTCCCAAGATCTCACATCAATTTAGATTTATATGCTCTTTTCAACCATTTGCAGGAGAGGATGTTTACTTCTTCACCTCCTTCTGGTGTTATTCAAAGTGGTTTTTTTTTTTTTAATCGAAAATCATGGGCTCGCCGTGCCCCGATTTTGATAAAGATTCATCTAATTGAGTTTCCTTGAAGATCAGTCTGTTTGGTGATTGTCATATTGGAAAAACAAGTTTTCTAAAACGTCTTGATTGGGGATTTTTTTTTTTTTTTCCTCCTTAATATGTGTACAAAATAATGGTTGAAAACTATCATTCTTGTTGGATCATATGGACTATTTATTGATTTTACTGGTATCTTCATTTTTTGTTCTTGATTGAAGGAAAAGTATGTAGGAAGAGAGAATGGGGAAGAAAAAATCTTGACAATTACAGGGATAAATCTAATGGAAAAACATTGGGCTTGGGCGGATAAAATTTTAATGTCCCCATTTTTTAGCTATTTTTATTTTATATGCTACAGTTGCTGGAAGAACTGTCCGGTCAACAGTAATATTTTTGGGTCAACGTTTTACTTTTTTTTCACCTTCTTACTATTCATTATTTACACAATTCGAAAATTTCTTCCACTATTTATTACTTACGATATCCAAAAAAAAAACAAAAAATTTGCACTCTTTAACACAATTCACTATTTAATTCATTCTCCCGAAATTTAATGGTTTATTTTAGGATCTCAATTATTTTTGTTTGGAATGGTATATGGATTTTCAGTAATATTTGAAAAAAAAAAAAAAAAAAAGCCAAATCATCCAGGTGACTTCGTCATTGTACATTTCGGACTTCTGAAATCTCCCTCAAACTTCTATTCAGAAGCATATTAGGCTGAACTATGCGCGCACACAACCACCTTATTCTTCACACCTTCAGCAATGCCAACTTATAAGTTACAAGCTGTAACTATGGAACCTGCCCAATAGCACATGTTTATGCCCTACATTATATACTGCCTTCGAAAGTCGGAAGTCCAATGTGAGTTGCGTCCGGACCTCGTATGACCGAAATTACCTCTGTTGTTGAACCCAATTCTATATTTCACTATTATTATTTTTTGGCTTCAGCTTGGTTTTTCTTTTAAATAAATTGTGCCAATCCATTACTTAAACCTGAAATGAATATTTTTGTCAATTTTTTTAATTTTTTAAGATTTTTTTAAAATATTTGTATACACTTATATTTTTTATTGACATGTATTAGTCAAATAATGAGAATGCAACTATATTTATGTGTGGTCCTTTTGTGTTTATCATATCGGTATAAAGACGGATATGAATGTGTATATGTAGTTTTATATTGATAATTTCGTTCGATTTTAAGACATACTTTTTTTGTCTTTTGTTGAAAAAAATATCAATCCAAACACTTATTTTTAAAAAATAATTGTACTATTTACTATCCAAACACATATTCACAAAAAAAAAAGGGACCAATTTAGTCCCTTATCTTTCGGGTGTTAACCAATTTGGTTTCTTATTTATCACAATAGACCTATTTGGTCTCTTATCTTTAAAAAAAATTAACTGATCTAGAACTTATGGCGAAAATTATGAATAAATTAATGGATCAAGACAAGTGATATTCATGTGCCCGTTAACATGCTTTAAGTGTGTTGTCAAAAACATTATTAGTTTGTCCACAATTTTCATCATAATTCTTTTATCAGGACGAGGGATCAAATTGGTCTTTTTGATAGATAAGGGACCAAATTGATCGAGACTCTAAAGATAAGAGACTAAATTGGTATTTTTCCCTTTACAAAAAATTATTTACATTATTTATCATCTAAATGCTTATTTTACTTTTTTTTATCTTTTAAATAATACAAATACTATACCTCAAATAATAGTCCAAATAATGGAATCCATACATGTCCATTATTAGTTAAAGGGCTCGGAGTTTCTTATAGTATCTGGGATGCAAGAGGTATGCAATTTTTAGGGTAAAGAATAGAATATTGGGTAAGAAGTTTGTTGTATTTTCAAGTCAAAAATGCGTACAAATCCCAAGAGTAAGAGAGATGCATATGTCACGGGCTCACTATTTTTAGTGCTCCCAACCCGTGCAGCACTTAGGTTTTCACCCTAAGTCAGCCTTTCTCACACTCACAACAATAGAAGAGAGAGAATTGAGAGAAAATATAACTCTGTATATTCAATTGCTCAACTTCTGAGGTGTGTTACAAATGAGGGGGTTGGCCCCTTTTTATACTTGTAAGAGAAAATTCTAGAACCTACCAAATTAAATACAAATCTACAAGATTCTAGAGAATTCTATACAAAGAATATTCCTTCTAGAGAATATTCCAAATCTACATGATTCTAGAGAAGTCTAGAATGTTCACACTTCTTCTGGGCCAATCATTTGGACTTACTTTCATTTTGGGCCAAACCTCTTCGATTCAATGGGCGGACCGTGTCATTCTCCCCCACCTATTCTGGCAACGTCCTCAGTTGGCTTTGGCGGTTTTGAATGTGTCAATCTGCTTCTTGAACTGCCAAAGGGCCTCGGCCGGCTCCTAACTATCCTTGCTTTCCATTGTACCTTGTATTTGATCCTGGACTTGCAATACCGTTTGTGTACCTCTCGTATCTTTAGTATGCAATCCACCTCGTGATCATACGAGGTCTTGGCTCCCATAGGTGCCCGTTGGGATAGCCTACGATTGGGGTCCTCGTCGTCCCCGTGGTAGAGCTTAAACAAGCTCACATGGAACATCGGATGAAGTTTTAGTTTCGAAGGGAGATCCACCTTGTACGCCACCTTCCCTACCCGTCTCACCACTTTGAACGGGCCCTCGTACCCTCGAGTTTTTCCTTCCTTGGCATATCCGAGAAGGCTCCTAGTAGCGTTGCATCGTGTTTCAATCCCTCTTTGATCCTGTCGGGCAACAGACTCTCAAGTTGGCTAGTGGCCGCAAACATTGTCTTTCGGCTCAAGCCGTCAGCAGCAGAGTTGACCCTTCCCAGCTTATTCTCCAGTACATAGTCGAACTTAGTGTATAAAAAAATCTTGCCATCCCACCTGCTTTCTTAACTCTGTGAGCTCCGGAGGGGCCAGGCAATAGGGGACCACCGCAAGTGGCTTGGTGTCGGGGATCAACTCGATCTCGTGGTCTATTTCTTTCTTTGGAGGCAGTTCCTTCGGCAGCTCTGTAGGCATCACACTCTTGAACTCCTCCAGTACTGCCGCAACCACTTCGGGCACCTCCCTTTGGTTATCTTCCTCATCTACCTTCAGGGTCGCGAGGAAGGTTGGCTCTCCTCGTTCCAACCCGCTGCATATTTGGATGGTAGATAGGGTCTTGTGATCCCTTCCAGACTCCCTCTTTAGAGGTACCACGCATTGGTATTGAGAATCCAGAATGCATAAGTAAGATGCAGTCGGCGAAGGGAAGTAGCATGGCACTAATGCGATCAAGGAAGTCAAGTCCTATCACAACATCATAATCATCAAGGGGGATTACCTCAAGTGAAGTCTTGCCCTTCCATTGCCCCATGGCTACATCCACGTTGCTTGCCAACCCATGGACGGGGACCTCCTTGGTGTTGACGGTCTTCAAGGTGCCCATGCCTTTCCCCACTTGAAGGTTGAGATTCTTGGCGACCTCGATCGAGATGAAAAAGTCGGTAGCTCCAGTGTCCACTAGAGCACTGAGCTTGTGGCCCGCTATCTCCACGTCGGCGAACATCAAGCCCATATTCTTTTGCGACTTCTTCACCTTGATGGTATTTAGGATCCGTAGTGCACTCAATTGCTTTTCCTCTGCTTTCTCCTCTTCCATGGCCAGGGCTGCTAATTTTACTTTCGCAGGACATTCTCGCGCCATGTGTGGACCATGTTGCTAAGGTGAAGATTGGTCGCTTGCCCTTGTCCTTTGCTGTGAACGACTTTCCCTCGTTCTTGGAAGGAGACTTCTCCCTTGCTCCCTCACCAAATTCGTTGTTACTCTCCTTCACAATTTCCTTACCCTTTGGTTTGGAGAAATTAGGCCTTTCCTTTGGTGGGCTGGACTTTTCCCGTGGCTTGAACTCCAAGAGAGACTCAGCCACCGTCATTGCTTTGGATAGATTATCCACATTCCTTCTTTCCAGCTCCAATCGGGTCCATGGCTTAAGTCCATCCATAAACTGGAAGAAGGCATCCTCCTCGCTCATACTTTGAATTTGCAGCATCAATTGGGAGAACTCTTTCACGTACTCCCTGACTTCACCCTTCATCTCCAGTCGGTGAAGTTTTGCACGAGCGTCCCTCTCTGCATATTGAGGGTAGAAGTAGCTGCGAAACTCTTCCACAAATTGATCCCAAGTAGTAATGGCAGTGCCACTACGATTGTCAATCCTGCGCCGCCACCATAGTAAAGCATAATCGGTCAAGTATGATGAGGTCAAGATTTACCTTTTGCTCATCGATCCGAATTCCTGCATTCCGGAAATACTACTCCATGGACCACAGGAAGTTGTCCACTACCTTGGCCTCCCTATGTCCACTAAACTCCTTAGGCTTTGGAGCCTCTGATCGGGGTGTAGGCTGTAGCATCACCATCCCGCCGACAATCGCTCCTCTCAAGGCAATCAATTCTGCCTTGAGTGCCTCAAACTCCTCCCGCATAGTAGCAACTTGGTCTTGCTCCGTACGTATGGCCGCAATCTCGTCTTTGATGGACACCAATTCTGCCTCCAGACTTTCGGACCTCTGGGCCAAATCATCTACCGCAGCATTCAAGGCACCCTGCATTTCTCCCCTAAGGTCTTCGTCCCTGGACTCGACCCCGTCAATGCGTACGACTGCATCCTCAACAGCGTCGCGGGTTTCTGCCATGGCCAACTCGAGTTTCTCCACACGAGCAATGGCGGCTGTCAGCACAGCTCTTGATGGTTCTCGCCCCTTCCGTCCTTCTTTTGTCTGAGGAATCTCCTCATGGGTCACGTCGGATGAAGTTCTAGCCATAGTGTCTTCTTGCCAAGCACTTGCTACAAAACTCGCTCTGATACCACTTGTCACGGGCTCACTATTTTTAGTGCTCCCAACCCGTGCGGCACTTAGGTTTTCACCCTAAGTCAGCCTTTCTCACACTCACAACAATAGAAGACAGAGAATTGAGAGAAAATATAACTCTGTATATTCAATTGCTCAACTTCTGAGGTGTGTTACAAATGAGGGGGTTGGCCCCTTTTTATACTTGTAAGAGAAAATTCTAGAACCTACCAAATTAAATACAAATCTACAAGATTCTAGAAAATTCTATACAAAGAATATTCCTTCTAGAGAATATTCCAAATCTACATGATTCTAGAGAAGTCTAGAATGTTCCTTCTTCTGGGCCAATCATTTGGACTTACTTTCATTTTGGGCCAAACCTCTTCGTTTCAATGGGCAGACCGTGTCACATACATATCCCAAATTGGAGCCAGATTTAAATAACTGCATGCAAAAATTCACCTAAGATAGAAGTTGTTCTAAATAAGGTTAAAATATAATTAGGCAATTGATTCTCATCAATTTTGATGTCTATGTTCTTTTGAAAGCAGTGTAGCCAAATTCCTACATTTTCTTCCCCAAGAGATTCAAATTAAAATTGTTCTTTCCTTGTCGCTTCCCTTTGAATGAATCTTTTTGAATACAAATATTTCTCTTTAATTGATTAGCATGTCCAATGATCGAAGTGAAGTACATTATAAACTGCATGTGCATCCTTCTGGTCTAATGACTGACTTAAAAACCTATGAAACTAAGAAAAAGATCAAAAGATTCTAAAGAAGGCGATTGATAAAGATTAGAATCATTAAGACATGTTCCACACTCTTCATTTTAAAGCATCATTAAGCTCTCACGATATTCTACTATTCACATCAAGATTAAAATTTTCAGGGTTCCATTTAATAACATGGCAATTTCGAAACATTAGGGAAAATGAGTGGGATCTAGAGATAGAGGAGTTTTTATTCAATTCAGAGCAGGCATCTAACCGATTAATTTTTGAATATCCTTGACTAATGAAAGAGGTTTTATGTTTATAATAACTTGTATATTTTTCAGGGTTGGCGTCAATTCCTCTTTGAGAAATAATAAACCCCAAAAATTTTCTTAATGGAATCCCAAAGGTACACTTTAATAGATTTAATCTCATTTGAATGCTTCGAATTACCGCAAAGGTTTCTTAAAGATCATCTATGACTTCAGTCTCTGTTCAGCTCTTAACAACTATATCATCTACATAGACCTTCATTTTTCGACCGATTTGATTTTTGAAAGTCCTAACATTCCTTAATCCAAACAGCATAGTTTGATAGCAGTATGTACCTTTTGGTGTTATGAATGTTGTTTTCTCTTCATTTTCGTTCACTTAAAAATATTTGATAATAGTCTTTATAAACATCTAAGAAACAGCCGAACATAAAAGCTAATAAGGAATCAATGACCTATATTAATCCGAGACAAAAAGTACTGTTCTTAGGACAGGCGTTATTAATATTTATAAAATCAACACACATCTGCCAATTCTCTTCTAGCTTCTTGGATACATTAGGCTTTTTGACTAATACAGGATTACTAAGCCATGTAGGATACAAGACTTCTCGTATAATCTAACCAACTAATAATTTATCTACTTCAGCTTCAGTTATTGCATTGCGCTCGAGTTCGAACAGTCTTTTTCTTTACTTCACAAGCCTGTAACTCGGAACAATACTCAATCTATACTAGGCTATTTCCCTTGAAATCCCTATCATATCAACTATTGACCAAGCAAAGATATCTTTTTATTCAAAGAGCTGTCGAATCATGTCGGCTTTTAGCTTAGCTAGAAAAAAAAAAAAAAAAAGCACAGATGCGGAGTTTTCAAACAAGATACTCAGGATCAAAGGATATATATTTTTTATCGGTACTTCAGAGACCGGCTCAATTTTACCCTTATTCTGATTGTCTGAAGGTATGTCCGGAGGTTTGCTCATAGAGACTACCTTATTTTCTTTAGGAAGTTCTTCAATTTTCTGGGTTTGGCTTTTGCTCTTCAAAGACATGAGGTAGAAGTCCCAAACCTCCTGCTAATTTTTCCAGACCGTTCCTTCCGATCCATCTCTTAAGGAAAACTTAATTCCCAAGTGAAACTTAGAGGAAAGGATGATAAAGGCATATTGGGATGGCCGACCTAAAATCATATTATAAGGGCTGGACTATTTAACAATGACAAATTTAATCAGCTCTGTTTGGCTTTTAGGCAGCTCCCCAAGGGTCAATAGAAGCAAACGGAACCCTCAAGAATGACGATACTTATACCAAAACCGACCTGCAAAGCTCAGACTGGCTGCATATAATCATTACTTATTCTCATTCGTTCCCAAGCATGCTAGAAGATCACATCCATTGAACTACCATTATCCATAAAAACTTTATGCACTCTATAATCCCCTACCTTAACATGTATAGTGACTAGATATGGGTTATACATGAGGGAAAAGATCAGGTAGGGAATCATCATCAGAAAAGGTGATGTGCAAATTCAACTTCGATTTTTTCAAAAATTTTCTCCTTCAGGCTAATATCTAGCATTTCTTTTCTGAGCCTAATGGGAGTCTCCATCGATTGGACCTCCAACTACCACATTAATTACACCAGCCATATTATCATTACTGACTGGAAATCCCCTCGATTATTGTTGTTGTTGTTGGGCTATCGGCATGTATACCGATCATTATTTGGTAGTAGAGGAGGACCATTTGGGTTCCTTATATTACTAGCAGCCCGAAGAATATTCCCTTGTAAATATTCCTCTTAGATTGCCTTTTCAATACCAATCTTCAAATTATTGCAATCTTCAGTGTCATGCCTTTGATCAACATGATGAGCATAGTAGGAAGATCTATCCCGCTTGTGTTGTTCAGTTCTCATCGACAAGAATGATTCCAAGATCCCCTTATTTTTTTTATTTTAAAAAAAATATCGAGCCTGGACGCGTTCAGTAACGTGTAAAGTCTTCGTCAGGCAGGAATCTATTTCGAGTAAGTTTAAAGTTGTTAGATCCGGGATATACTACCCGATCCTCCAAAAATTTAGGATTTTTGAACTGTTTATTCGATGATTTTGTTCGTCTAATATAATTGCATTCAGAATCCTTATTTTTCTTTTTCTTTTCAAATCCTTTGGTCTTCTTCTCTATTGACTTTTTTCCTTTTAGTGTATAATGTAAGAGCTTTCTCTTGGATCTGTTCGATTCTTCTCCTCTCATATGGCTTTTAGCTCGTTTCATGAGTTTGGAAAAGGTCTTGGAAAGTTTAGAAGTCAACTCATGATTAAATAGTCCTAGTTTCAGGCTATTGTAGAATGCTGAGATTATTAACTTTTCATCAATATCTCGGACTTGCATTGCTTTATCATTGAAATATCCAATGAACTGGTTTAATGTTTCTTCATTCTTCTGCCTTATGTTCATTAAATGTGAAACCTCTTTTTGTATGACTTGTCGATTCATGAAACGCCTAAATTTTTTTTTCCAGGTCATTATAAGAAACTACCGGGCCCAAGGGTAATCCTTTGAACCATTTTTGAGTCGATCCTTGAAGTGTATTATGGCAAAGAGTTTACATTTAATGGCATTAGAGTAACCATAGAACTGAGTTATGGCAGTCACACGAGCAATGTGATCAGTGGGATTAGTGGTTCCTTGATAGTAATCCAAATCAAGCCGTTTGAAATAAGAGGAATCTATTTTGACCTAATGAGAGTAATAAATGGGTCATGATCAATGTTTGATACGATCTATTGACCAATATTGTTCTGAGACAACAATTGCTGAACACTAAGTTCAACTTTGGCCATGACTTCAGCCTCAGGTGTGTGAGGTGGTGGTGCTAGAATTTCTTCATGATGTTCTATGTTCGGCCTTAGCCTTGGGTATGGGCAATCATAAATAGATCGTGATCTTTGTCTGCTAACAGTTCTAATGATTTGTTGGGTGCTACTAGTAGTATCCTCTTCTCTTCTTTCCTGTTTGAGGGGTTCAACTGGAATAGTTTGGTTGTTGTTCAGTGCCTCTTCCTTATGCAGTTCCAGAAACTATTGAATAGCTGTAAAATTATCCTAAAAGAACTGCACCATTTGCTCTAATGCACAAACTTCTCCTGCTTGAGAAGTTTCTCCTTCGTGGGACTCAACAGTAACCCTTAGATTCTTGATCAGAAGAGGTTCGTTCCTACTATTTCCTCTTCGTCTGTTCTTCATAACTGATGAATAAGACGATTGAATCTGAATGTTTTAATTGTAATTGTATTTAAAACTGATGACAAAACCAATGAGAACAATTCAACTTTTCGTTTGATTCCCATAGACAGTGCCAATTGATGAATGGTGATACGTTCAAAGGGTAAAGAGTGAAAAGTTTAGAAAGAGAAAGTTGAAATGATTGTAAAAAATGTGTCTGAATTTTATTAATAGAAGTTAGTTACATGTTTTGGGAAGCATGTCCCTATTTATATATGAGGATGAAGACAGGGGTTAATGCCCCTTCTTACAAGTCTAATTATATTTTTGCCTTTAATGAGCTTTCTTGTACAATAAATAACTTGTCTATCTTTCATCATAATTAGTTAATAAGAATTTAGCCATGTTGAATTAGCTTCAGTGTTGGTAGACCAGCTTTGTCGTCGACACTTCCTTTATTTTCTTCAAGTTTGACTATGAGTATGAGAAGAGAGTTGGATTGGATGGATGATGGAAGTAACGTATGGTACCACTCGTAGAGTATAAAGGAAGTGTAGGACAAGATTCTCTCCATTTCCTTCATTTGCCTTTAAAAAAAAAATTTTAAAAATTAAAACTGTTCATAATTTAAATTATGTTCTATATAAATGCCTTACCAAAAATTAGAAAAAATAATGATATTTTACCATTTGATTAATCTACTTTATAATTTATCAAAATTTGAAAATTTCTATACCGTTCAAATCTGATATATAAGTCAATGGTGAAATTTTTTTCAAATGAATAGATTTTTGCAGATATGATAATCGACTTGATAAGATAAAATTAATGGTATGTCCAGATCATTTCTTTTGTTTTAATTATTCTGATATAGAGATAAATGGATAAGAAATAGAGTGAAACTAAATAGAGAGCATCTAAATCTAGGAAGTGTATGTTGTTAACACTTAACAAAACTCCAAATTGGAGGAGTGATTCACTTGGGGAAGAAAGCAAATAGGTAGTTTTGTCATTCAGTTGCATAATTCATTGGATTTTTGGCAACTGGGGTAAGCTGCAAAAAAATGGAAGTATATGGTATCATATTGCTACAATTTATAGTTTGGCGAGTAAAGTACTAAATGTATTTAGTTGAGGGGTACAAAATGCAATTAACCTAATTATGAATGAAAGAAGTTATAAAAGAATCTTAGGGAATAAGGATGGGCAGGTTGCAAAAATGGAAGTATATGGTATTATATTGTTATAATTTATACTTTGGGGTGCAAATTATTAAATCTATTTAGTTGAGGGGTACAAATGTGACATAGATGTAGTTAACCTAATTATGAACGAAAAAAGCTCGAAAGGAATCTTACGGAAGGATTGGTAGGGTAGCAGAAAAAAGGACTCGTGGCTTTTTAGATCTAGTCAATAGTTAGGCCTGTTAATGGTCGGGTTTAGATACGGATTCGACCCATTCTATATTCGTTTATTTGGGCCTAACTCTATATATAATTTGGATTATTTAAATTCCAAATCCGTTTATCTATTATAATAAACGGATTGAATATAAATTTTGTTATTCTGACCAAATTCAGACCCAAATCCGATTAAATATTTAATACATAATAAATCAATTCTACATATTAATATTAATCTATATGTACATATATAGATTTTTTTTTTAAAATTGCCAATATATCTCATATTTTATTACAGAATATATATATATATATATATATATCTATATATATGTTACTTATGAACTAATTTTTTTAAATAATTACAAAAAAAATTCCTACAAGAATATATTTCTATTTAAAATTTTTAAAAGTACTATATAAAAATAATGTTAAGACTCATATTTGGATCCGAAAAGATCAACAGATCCAAATATGGATCTACATTTGTAAATTCAACAGATATTTGGATTCATATCCGAATTTAGTAATGATAATCAGATCCAAATATGAATCTATTGGATCTAACCCAAATCCATTTCGTTTGTAGCCCTATTAATAGTTATGATGAAGTGAGGGACTAAGTCGTCATCAAATCCGCGCTTCTTTATTGTTCAGCGAGTCAAGGGGATGTTTACATGGGGATGCATACAATCTCTCATTTGTATATTACAAGACTTAATAGTATTGCCTCTTGATCTAATGTGTTTTTTGTTTTGTATGGTTTTTTTTTTTCAATATTCTAGTGTTGTTTTTCTCAGTAAAATTACACTGACTTGCAATATATATAAACCAATGAATTTGAGAAAACACCCAAATTTCGTAATGCATCCTCATTAATAAAACAGGACATGTTTTCTAAACAAAAAATATGATAAGCACTCGGCTTATCCTAAGCATTCCTCCATTCCGAGGAAATGTATGGTGAAATTTCCGAAAATACTTATAGTAAACATTAGCATTATAGATGTCGCCAATGTAATCAATTTATTTATCCAAATGTGAATCTTGAAATATGAAATTTGGTTGTTTTCTCAAATTTATTGGACATCTACATCGTATTACATTGGTTCAACAAGGTGAATTTTGGTCCTCCACTTCAAATGTTATGGCAAGTCATTCCACATAATTAATTCAATACCTTGATCGAAAGATAAAATAATTTAAGAGGAAATTAGTATTATTTATTTGTAGATGACTCCATATTGAATTATAAAATTTAGATAAATATACATCCCGTGAAATAAATTACCTAACGCTAATCTCTATATCTTTACTATCATCTTCCTCCAACCATCGTAGACTTATTCCTTGCAACTCTCTCCCTTCACATCAGGTATGACTCTCGTTTCCTTTAACCTCTTCATTTAATTTACTAACGTTTTTTTATCTAGTTTTTTTCCTTGCATGTTTGTTTTGCAATGTGTTTCTGTCTGCCTTTCTTTTATTGTAATCTTCCTTTTTCTTTTTGTTGATTTTATTCTTTAGGTGGACTTTCCTTCATTTTAGATGTTAAATGTATATTTCTTATACTCCATGTGTATCTTACTTGTAGTTATTCATAGTGGTTTTTTTTTATATTTATTTAATCGAAAATCATGGGCTTGCCGTGCTCCGATTTGGATAAAGGATTCATCTAATATAGTTTCCTTGAAGATCAGTCTGTTTGATGATTGTCAGATCGGAAAAACAAGTTTTCGGATAAGTCTTGATTGGGGCTGTTTTTTCCTACTTAATTTGTGTACAAAAAAATGGCTGAAAACTATCATTCTTGTTGGATCATGTGGACTCGTCATTGATACCATTTACTTATCTTCATTTTTTGTTCTTGATTGAAGGAAAATTATGTAGGAAGAGAGAATGGAGAAGAAAAAAAAAATCTAGGCACAGGGATAAATCTAAGATGGACAAAAACATTGGGCTTATACGGGTTTTTTTTTTTGTTTTTTAATTTTTTTCTTATGCACATTTTTTTAGCTATTTTTATTTTATTTGCTACAATAGCTGTAAAAACTGTCTGGTCAACAGTAATATTTTTGGGTCATCTTTTTACTTTTTTTCATCTTCTTATTACTCATTATTCACACAATTCAAAATTTTCTTCCACTATTTATTACTTACACTATCCCAAAACCATTCAACACAATTCATTATTTAATTCATTCTCCCAAAATTTAATGGTTTATTTTAGGATTTTAATTGTTTTTGTTTGGAATGTTGAATGGATTTTCGGTAATATTTGGTAAAAAAAAAAAATGCCAAAGCATCCGCGTGACTTGGGCATTGTACATTTCGAACTTCCGACATCTCTCTCAAACGTTCTAACAATATTAGGCTGAGCTTTGCGCAGAAACAACCACCTCATTCTCACCATCACTTCAGACTCCACATCTTCAACAATGCCAACTTGTAATCATGTTACAAGTTGTAACTATGGAATGTGCACAACTGTATACATGTTCAGGCCCAACATTATATACTGCCTTCGAATGTCGGAAGTCCAAGGTGAGTTGTGTCCAGACCTCGCAGAACGGAAAGAACCTTTGTTGTTGTACCCAAATTCTATATTTTTATTTTTATTTTTATTTTGCTACAGCATAGCTTTTTAAAAATAACTTGTGCCAATCCATGACTTAAATGATTTTTTTTGTCATTTTTTTTATTTTTAAGATTTTTTTTTAAAAAAAATACGTGTATACTATATGTGTATACACTTATATTTTCTATTGACATGCGTGAGTTAAACAATGAGAAAGCAACTATGTTTATGTATAACTTTTTTGTATTTATCATGTCGGTACAAAGAACTTTTGACGTACTTATTTTGTCTTTTACTACAAAATACCAAGCCAAATGCTTATTTTAAAAAATTATTTGTACTATTTACTATAGAAATACATATTTACAAAAAATTATTAACACTATTTTACCATCCAAACATTTATTTTATTTTTTTATTATTTTCTAAATAATACAAATAATGCATCAAATAATATTTCTAAATAATAGTCCAAATAATACAATCTATACGAGCCCATCATCAGTTAAAGGGCTCGGAGTTTCTTATAGTTTCTGGGATGTAAGAACCTAAGAGGTACGCAATTTTTAAGGGTAAGTAATAAAATCGTTGGGTAAGAAGTTTCTTATATTTTCAAGTGAAAGATGCATACAAATTTCAAGAGTCAGAGAGATGCGTATGTATCCCAAGATTCAGATTCAAGTAACTGCATGTAAAATTTCTTAAAAAAACTAGAGCAAATGAAATGGCAAGAAATGAAGTAAGAAACAAGTATTTATCTTTTAGAATTTGGGAATATCAAAATTTGTAGAATTCGAGGCGTGTATATCACTTTCCTTAAGGTTTTGATTACCCCCACTATATTCAATAGTTTGCTTTTGAGTGAATAGAAATCTACCTCTATGATACAACAAATAGAATTTTTCTTGAAGACTTTTAAAAGCAAAATTTAAAAAATCTTCCCAACAACAATGTACAAGAAGAGACAGATTTTAATGATCAATAATGTTCTTGAATTAATGGATATAACTCTCTTTTATAGAGATGGAAGTTCAGAGGAATCTATTGGGATACACATTTTCAATCCATGGAACACCCCTCTTAAACCAAAAGTTGCAACTTTCTCCATTTTACCCGTTTTTCAATTTTAAACGATCAACAGAAGTGGCGCGCTCACATGTGCGACTGTAGTAGTGCATGTGCGCTGAACATTTCTGGCTACTGCCTTCAACGCACATGCACTGCTACAGTGCGCGCATGTAAAATTCACCTAAGATAGAAGTCGTTCTAAATAAGGTTAAAACTCAATTAGGCAATTGAGATCCATAATTCATTGTTTCACATCAACTTAAATTTCTATGTTCTTTTAAAGGCAGTCTAGCCAATTTCCTACATTGTCTTCTCTAACAGATTCAAATTAAAATTGCAAGATCTTTCCATTCTTGTCACTCTGCTCCTTTTAATGAAACTTTTTGAATATAAATACTTGATTCCTCTTTAATTGATCAGCATGTCCAATACCCAAAGTGAAGTACATTATAAAACTGCATGTGGATCCTTCAAGCCTAATATCCAAATTAAAAACCTAAGAAACTAAGAAAAATATCAAAAGATTCTAAAGAAGGGGATTGGTAAAGATTAGAATCGATCATTAAGACATGTTCCACACTCTTCATTTGAAAGCATCACTAAGCTCTCACGAGATTCCAAAATTCACATCAAGATTAAAATTTTCAAGGCTCCAATTCATAGCATGGCAATTTCAAAACATTAGGGAAAAGAGTAGGATCTAGAGACAGACGAGCTTTTATTCATAATGAGTTTATTTCTATTTGTAATGCTACAGCAATAATACCCAATTCAACATCCATAATGTTATAGAACTCTATAAATCTAAAGATAACCAAAACTCAAACTATTGCAATTCCAACATGATCAGTCTAATAGAAATATAGAGGATAGTGTCTGTTATTCTTTTTGAATCGTTGATTTGTATGTTTTTTATCCTTACGAAATATCATGAATTATTTCTGCATGTGAACTACTTGCATTTGAAAAGTAAAAATATAAAATATTTGACAATAAAATGAAGAAAATAATTTTTGTTTAACTATAGTTGTTTGTCTAATTGATTAAAATTTCAATTTTATTTTTGAGTTACGCTTGAAAGTGAAAAGTTTTACCTTTATCTTAATTTTTTAATCTTTTGGAAAAAATTTAACATAGAATATATAAAATTGCTGATAATTTGTGTGGCCAAAGATAAAAGAAAACATACTTTACTAATAGCTAAAAAAATATAAGTATAATTTGTGCTCTTATTGAAAAATATTTCTAAATTTATCCCTGTCACAAGCAAGCTAATATATGTGATGCTTAGAACATTGAGTATAGTCCAAACAATAAGGTAAGCATCTCTATAAGTGCAAGCTCATCAAAAGAAACACTTTGCACTCGAGTTTGAATGGATACCTTACTTTTTTTTTTACAAAAAAGTAACCTAAGATATTATTATTTCTCAACAATTCAACAATTACTAATAAAAGAAAAATTATAGACTGGTATAATTGATGGTATAAATTCTATCCATCCAAAATTTAAAGGCTTCAAATTTCCTATTGCATTCTCACAAACTGAAAAGAGAGAGATGGAGGAGCTGAGACATATAAGCCACTTTGAGCATCCATTGATCCTCATTTCAATGCAAGATAATGATCAGGGTGATGAGAAACCCAATTGTTATGGCTGTCAAAGAAAAATACAAACAGAGCCCACATATAGTTGTGGCGAATGCAATATTTTTTTGCACAAAAAATGTGCGGAACTGCCTAATGAGATTATTCATCCCTTACACAATATACATCCACTCGGACTATGCTCAAAGCCGTCTTACGTTGAACCAAGAATAGGGACCTTATGTAATATTTGTGGAAAAATATGGAATAGCTTTTGAACTACAGTTGTAGTTCTTGCAAGTTCAACGTGGACATTTTATGTGCTGCCTTAGAACAGAGATTGAAACATCCGTCTCACTAACACACATTAGCATGGCTGCAAAGACCAGCCGTTTTCCGTTGTGTTGCTTGCGGTGTTGATAACAAAGAAAAGGAGCTCTCTTATGTATGTATTTCTTGTATGTTTTGGATCCACAAAAGTTGTGCCTTATTACCAAGCATTTGCCAGCGCAAGGATCTCGATGATCACAGTCTTTTGAGTGTCTATTGCCTTCCGACTCAATATCGTAGATTTGAAATCTCGTGTGATGTCTGTTTTCGTTTGGTGGAACATGAAAACTGGGTTTATTACTGTGGCCTCTGCAGATGTTTTGTTCATCATAGGTGCATCATCTCCAGTAAGAGGAGGTTTAGTAAGGAGTATCTTTACAGATTTCTTTTTATTGCTCTACGAAAAAAAACCCCTCCCACCCTAAAAGCATCTAGGTCTCGAATACACATCTTCTATTAATATATTTAATTTAAATATTTTTTCTTCTTATCTTAGGATCGAAAGTTATTAAATTAGTTTAAATTCTAAATATTATAGTTGTTTCACAACGAATATCATTTGGTCAGTACATGGTTTATATACTTCTACTAACTTATTACAAACCATTGAGTTTGGAGAAATATTTTGGTAGACCTATTCTTTGATTTCACTTATAAATTCTATAATATGAACTAAATTTTAAGAAAGAAATGACATTTAAATAAAATTTTATAAAATTTAATCTTGACTATTCTATAATATGAACTAAACTTTAAGAAATAAATGACATTTAAATAAAATTTTATAAAATTTAATCTTGACTATAAAGTTTATATGTAAAGTTCAATATTCGATCTATCTAAATATTTTTTCTTAAACTGGATAATCCTCAAAGAAAAATAATAATATAGATTTGGTCTTGAACCCCACCTTTAAACCTTGTGGTCAAAATTAAATCTCACAGAATTTTGATTACCCTTAATTGATATCATAAATTATATAACATTTAATCCACATCACAAGATCTATAAATAAGATAAAAAATCAAATCTAAGTATTTCCCATTCTCAAAAAGGCTCCCAAGACTTCCTACTAAATTGGTAGGCTAATCATTTCAAGGAAACTAAACAAAATAGATAGGTTAATTTTTTGTAGGCTGTAGAGAACACAAAATAGTAAAATCTATATAATGTAACTCGTCATTTGGTTGCTATATTTTCTCTTATTCTTTTCTGGCACTCCATCTCGCCTTTTATTAGATAGGACTTGAGGAACTTCTTATTGCTATAAATATACTTAATGACCTTTACTACGCAATATGATTAACAGAGATGGCAAATTTATAGAAATCGAAGGTGACCAGAAAAATAATATTGTACAATTGCCGATGAACAATTTTGTTATGGCAATTCAACATATTATGGAGAAACAACACGGAAAAGAGATCCAAAGACTGGCAGCGGTAACAGTTGAAAATCCTATGAGCATTCCTTAGTTCTTTGTGAAGTGCAAAATGATAGCAACTCAAATGAACAATTGGAGAACTTGTGCAACAAATGCATCGAGCCTATAATTTCCACATGTTACCGATGTTGTGAGTGCAATTACTCTCTCCACTTAACGTGTGCCCAATTGCCAAATGAGTTGAAACACCCAGGTCATGAAGAGCATACACTTTAGTTGGTCCATATTAGCAAAGTTTGGGAGATTATTAGGTGCAGAGCATGCCAATTCTACACTACTGGCTACTTTTTCGAGTGTGAGATCTGTGACTTCCGGCTCGATGTCAAGTGTGCTTTATTACCAACAAAGATTGTTCATAAAGCCCATAAACACGCCCTACTCCAGAATTATTTCCAGAAAAGTTTGATCACTCATTGGAAATATAGGGGATATTTGAATTGCAATGGTTGTGGCAATCGTATTTGGTCTTCTACCTATTCTTTCAGTTGCGAGCCTTGGAATTTCTATTTGGACCATATAGCATGTGCTCTGTTGCCACTTTGTGTGAATCACAAATGGGATAAACACTCGCTTATCCTATGCTTCCCTCCATTCACTGACCATCCTGAGGAAATCTATTGTGAGATTTGCGAAGAAGAGATTCATCCTAAATATTGGCACTATAGATGTCGTGAATGTGACCAATCTTTTCATTCTAATTGCATCCCTAGACTTGGTGAACCCCGAAACGTGAAATTTGGGCGATCCATCAAAGTCATTGGACATCCACATCCTATTACATCAGTTCGCCAAGGTGAATTTCGATCCTCCTGTGGCTATTGTCATGAATCATTATATGGACAACGAGCGTTTAAATGTGCATCTTGCAAGTATAGCCTATGCTTTGATTGCGTACCTAATCTTGTTGATTCAGGAAAACTCTGTTAATGTTGTATTGGAAGTATGCAGTCTGGTAATTCAATGTTAAAAAAAAAAAAAAGATCTTGTGCAATTATTTACTAAGCCATTTAATTGAGTGAAAGCTATGTCTTGTTGAAAGTTTATTATGTTTGAGATTATAATATCTCTTGTTTCATTGGTCCTTTATTGCTATCGCAGTAATTAAATTCCATTTTATTTTGTGATTTTTTACTGATACAATTTGCTTGAGGGGATCTGTCCCTCTAAACAAATAAATCCTTTTGGTAATTAAAAAAAAAAAAAAAGAGCAACGTTTCCGTCTTCCATTTTGGCAGCTTTTCATAGCCCACCATCAACTCGGCATTACAATAAAATTTAATTCACAAACCAAACAATTTTGAACAAAATGAGGAAATAAAAAACCCAAGATATGGGCAAACTAGATTAGGTATAATCTAAGGCTAGATTTTTTTTTTATTGTTTTAGTTCTTTCTCACAACATCAACTAAATCAGCAGTTGTTTTGCATTGGTTTTTGAACTCTTGTTATTGATCTGTTGTGCAATTATTTATTAAGGCATTAAATTGAGTAAATGTGCCACATTAAAAGTTCATTATGTTTAAGATTAGTGCATTGTTCTAAATACACGAATGATTATCAAACTATTAGATTGTTGCATATAAAATCATTAAATTATTTATTTTACAAATTTGGTTACTAAACTACTTTAAGTGTGTGTTTGGAGTCACTGAAATATTTATTTTATAAATTTAGTCACTAAACTATCTTAAATATGTATTTCTTCTATTTCCATAGTGACTGTATACGCACACTTAAGATAGTTTAGTGACCAAATTTATAACAGAGTGACCCCAAATACATAATAGTTCATTGATCAAATTTACAAAATAAATATTTCAATGATCTTATATGAAACAACTTAATAGTTTGGTCACCATTCATGCATTTTGATTTTAAGATTATAATATCTCTTGTTTCCTTGATACTTTATTGCTACCACAGTAGTTAAATTCCATTTTATTTTGTGAATTTTTACTGATACTACTATAACTTGCTTGAGGGAATCTCCCCCTCTAAAAAAAAAATAAATCATTTTGGTAACCAAAAAAACAAAAACAAAAAAGGAAACGCAATGTTTTCGTTTTCATGTTTCCATCTTTCATTTTGGTAGCTTTTCATAGCCTTCCATCACTCAACATTACAATAAAATTTAATTCACATACCAAACAATTTAAAACTGAATGGAGGAAATAAAAAACCTAAGACATAGGCAAATTAAATAAATATAATCTAAGGCCAGAGCTTTTACATTCAAATTTTTAGTTCTTTCTCAGCATCAACTAAATTTGGCAATTATTTTGTGTTGGTTTTTGGACGCTTGTTATTGACCTCTGCTATGTCACCCTTGCCTGAATGGTTGGTTATATTTATGTCTAGGGTGCAGAAATTATGGGTTAGTATCTGGTACTAAGGAATCTGGAGAATCCAAAATTTGTAGGTTTTTTTTTATTATTATTTTAATATCACTCACATAATTAGATAATTGAAAGAATAAAATATGACACCCAAAAATATATGAGGGGAATAAATAATTTTATTAACATCAATAAATTATTCCGACTCTCTTATGGCTGAAAATACTCTAATTTCATTTTGTATCCCTAACTTACACTTAATTCTCACTTTGCATCCTCAATTTAGTTTGTATACTTTGTATTCTAACTCCCAAAATTGTCTTATTTCAGTCTAATTTTTAATGACATCACCAAAATTAATAGGATTTTCACATGCACACTTAAAGTATTATGGTAGATTGTTGCACATCTTACTAAATTTATTCTAAATGTGAAGATTTCATTAAATTTGATCATGGTGTTAAAAATTGAATTGAAATGAAAAAACTATTAAAAATTAAGAGTACAAAGTGCTCAAAACAAAAATTGAAGGTGCAAAATGAAAATTATGTATAAATTGAGTGGTGCAAAGTGGAATTAGTTCCTCCAATATATGTCCTACATATATATATATAGACTACTAGAATTGACTAGCCATAAATAACCAGACAATAGCCAGCAAATAAAATACTAGCTTATAAATAATTACACTAATAAAAATATGACTCCAATACAACTACTGATTAAAATGAAATAGGAAACTTATTGACCTGTTTAATTTCCAGCAAGATCTATGTTGTTATTTTGACATTGGCATCTGAACTTAAAGATTTTTGCATACCTGCATCTAGATATGCCCTCCCGTGTTCTGCAGTATCAATAAATTTATGAAATATTATGTCGTTTTAATATCATTAATTAAAAAAAGAAAGAAAAACTCAAATTCTGACCCCTTAACAGGTAATTGGACTGAAGTAGATAGTGGTAAAAAACGTGACTTCCTTAAATGAGTTTGGGCTGGCTCAAGCTTGGGTCCAATCTCAGAATTTTAAATAGGTCGAGTTTGTGTTTGTCAAAACTTCCACTCATAAAATTTAATTGACGCCCTCTCTCACTATCCATCACCACTATATTACCAACCTTTCATTTTACATATATGAAAGGCTTTACCCCAATTACACCTATTAACTTGTATATTATTTTCACTTTATATTTAATATTTATTTTTTTGGATATATTGCACACAGAATTCTTAAATTTATCTTATTTTAGTCTAATTTTTAATACCGTTATCAAAGTTAAAGTGTGTTAAGCGAGTATATACCACGTGCTTATTTAGGGACGTATTGCACCAATGGAGTATCATAACTAATTCCACTTTGCAGCCTTTAATTTATGATTAATCTCACTTTGCACGTCAATTCTAGATTTTAGAAACACTGCATCCCTAGCTTGTATATTCATTCAGTTTTGTCCAATTTTTAAGAGTGTTAAAAAATTCGAAGAATATTCTACTTTAGTTGCATGATATGCACAATTAGAATATCCATTAACTTTGATAACGATATTAAAAATTAGATTTAAATAGATAAATTTGAGAGTTTAGAATGTAATATATCTAAAAAAGTAATTATAGAGTGCAAAGTGAAAATCAAGTACAAGTTAAGAGATACAAAGTGAAATAAACACATGTACGAAATCCTCAATTAATACCAATATGATCACATATTCACATAGCCAAAGCAATTGAAAAAACAAATACCACTATTAATAGCAAAATGTAGTTTAAATAGTAATACACTTACTCTATAACGTATTGTCATGGATTTGAGTCAGAGGCAGGTCTACGATAAAATTTCGTTGGGGGCATAAATATTGTTATATTTTTTAGTATCATAAACAGTAAGTAAGTGATAATAAAACATTCATATAAGCAAATTAATAATAGCGAGCAACACATGGGAAAATTCTATTAGCTTGTTAGAGTATCATGTTGTTGTATATTGAATACTTGTACAGTATAATGTTATGTGTTTTGAATACTTGTACAGTACAAACTTTAAAGTACATAGTATTATATCTTAACGGGACCATAGAATTTCGCAAACATATGTTTTAATAAATAATTTAAGAGGATATAAGGAATTGTTAATGTTTAACAATTCAATTTATTCAAATACAAACTTTTTTTGTATAAAATATACAAGTGCTTTACGATTTCCATATTGATTTTCTACAAGTTAATAGAGGTGAAAATCAAGTATAATTTTTATAAAACAAAACACTTAAGAACAAATATTTTCATATGGTCAGTAGGGGGCACACTCATAAATTAATTGGGTAAAAGCAAAAAAAGTTTAAATTTACATAGATAAAATTCATATTTTCCTATGGCCAGTGGAGACATGTGCTCCCACTAGCTGAGAGGTAGAGAGAGATTTTTTTTTTTTTAAAGAAAAAAAAATAAAAATTAGTGGATCTGATCTTGTTAAACCTAGAGTGATACAAATGTTTATATTCAATAAAGGCCATAGTTTTTTTTTTTTTTTTTTTTTCCAAATGCGAACAAAGTATACTTTGCGAGACGTTCGAATGAACAACATGCTTAGGGGTGATCAAATTCAATTTAATCTGGAAATCTGACCTAATTCAAATAAATTTGGGATTAAATGGATTACGTTTATTAAATTTTGAATTAGTTAGGTTGTGTTACCCGAACTTAGTTATGTTGGTTGAGTTTTGAAAAATAAAATCCAATCCAACCCAATGACCCCAAAACGTTCAATATAATTTATTTATATTTTTTTTTTGTTATTTCCTTTGTTATATTATCTAACTTATAATTTTTTTTCTTTTCTATGTCTTCACATAATATTCATCTAACATATTCTATAATTTTTCCTTTTTATTCTTAATCTAATCATTTTATTTTTTGACAAAAATATATTTTGTATTGGATGCTCTTACAATAAATTTTTTTTTTTTGTTTTACATTTTTGAGATATTAATCTAAATGAACACAAAAACTCATTTAACAGCCCTAGTACACTTGGATTTGGTTTATTTGAGTTTCTATATTAATTGGGTTTTAGATTAATTCAAAAATCCGATAACTTGAATTAAAAAATTTGCAAACCCAATAAGCCAAATTATGAACACTCTTAGACATACTCATGACAATTAAGTATAATTTAGATGTTAAATTGCTTCTCTAATATATAATTAATGATTACGTATTCAAATCAAAAGAGGGGTAGAATTTTTTTTTTTTAATTAAAAGGACGTCATGTTTTTGTCCTCGGGGGAAAAAGAGAAAAAGTACATCACGTCACACTGCATAATTCCGAATTTAAAAATACATCAGGGGGGGTACTGTTCATTTGGCGGCAAAATTTAAAATTGTGTTTTTTCATAATCAAAATTGTTCAGTTGTGATATAAAAGGTGAGCAAAATGAGGTATTCTAATTTGGATATAAAATTTTCCGGCTTTGTTCAATCATCTATCCATTTCCTTTACTTAATATCTATTCCACTATTTTGATCTTGACTACATGTAAAAAGTATTTATTATGTTAGAGAAAAACTAGCGAAAATCTAAATAGTAGTATAAGAGATTAGTGTAGACGATAGAGTAGAAGAACGTATAGCAACTTTCGCCATCTCTATACTATATTTTAGTACTAAAACATAGTACTGGTAATATAATGGTAATATTTTGTATGAATATAATAATTTAGTCGTCAAGATAGAATTAATAATATGACTCATAAGTTGAGATAATCCTTATTCATGGGAGTTCGCTAAAAGATCATCTGTGGAAAGTGCATTTGAAGGGAATGATAACAGTGTTAGAATTTGGATTCTGTTTATTTATTTCTCTTCATTATTTTTTTTAAAATTTCTTATAGCTAAAAAATTAAAAATTAAAAATATAATATGAACATACTGTTAGATTTATAGTACTAGTAGATCATTATATTCAATAGTCAATTTGTTAGGATCAATTTGTAGCGATCTTTTTTGGGCTACTATTGAGATATAGCTAGTGATCATCATCCAGTTTGTAAAATGTGGTAGGGGAAGGAAATATGTATTTGTACTCGTACAAAGAAAACACAAAATTTTTAGGTGCAAGAAGAAAATGAATACCACATAAATTCTTGAAAATTAAAGAGCTTTTTTGCTTTAACAAATTTTGAATAGGGTAAATCTTAATATCTTCCCGTGTGCCAATTAAAAGTCACTCGGGCATATGTGAATCCAAACTAAAATTGAAAAATTTTATAATATTCCAACACCTACTAACTAGAGTACTGCTGCTATAGGAAATCATTATTAATGTAGACATTATATCTAAAGAGGATTTATTTCACCGTGTGCTTCTAAAGAATGTAGCTTGCTTTCCAACCCATAACGTGAGATAACGGCAAAACCAATCATGTCCATTCAGCAATTAGGTCATGAAAAGTTCCTTAAAATAAAAATAAGGTCGTGAATATGACTAAAATATAGTACTAGGTTGGAAGGGAATTCGAATCGTTACGTCCCCCAGCCTAGGCCCTATCACGGTGCATTAATAATGTAGTGATATTTAATGCGGCCAACAAATTAAAAAAATAAATAAAACGGTAAAACCAACCCTTCAGAAACATTCTGGATAAGGTCAATTTATGCTTTTCTAGAACTATGTTAGGGTTCTATTCATTTGGCAGCAAAATTTTAAATTGTTATTTGAAATCAAATTTGTTTCATAATGTATTTCATGCATGGCGAATTGGTTATTTAAATGTGTGCAAAATGTCCGGTACTTAATTTTAATTAGTTAATTATTTTCAATATCTCAAACTATATATCTAAATACAGTAGACATAGGAAATTTTTACAATCCCTTTTCAGAAATCATTCACTTGATTTTAAAAGTTTGTATAGTATAACTTTTTAAAACACATAATATTGTACTATATAAGTATTTAAAGTGTTAAAAAATGACTCTCTAAAAAAAATTGTAAAATTTTCCATAGACATAATAATGACAACAGGGTAAATTTTCCTCCACTTCCAACTATGTCTGAATTTAATAATCCATTTATCTAGTTACATCTAGTGATATATTTTCAGGTAGACCTGGTCTATCGCCCCATAGATTCCGTGGTGTAAATTAAATATTATAGAATTTATGACATCAGTTTGTGTAAGCAAGATTTCATAAAATTTAATCTTAATCGCGAGATCTACAGATAAGGTTTAAGACCGAGTTTATGGTAGTATTTTCCATCTTTCTTCTTTCTAACAGGAAGCAAGAGCACCTTGTAGCATATTTTTCAGGTATGATATCATTTTATATTAGCGCTTATTCCACTCTACACTACTAATTTATATTTGATTCTTATTTTACATCTTATTATTTTTTGAATATATTGCACCTTGAGCTTCAGATTTATCCAATTGAGTCAAATTTTTAATACCGTTCCTAAAGTTAAAGGTTATTCTAACCGCGCACACCACACACCTAAAATGGAGCACAAATGATTTAGGTAGATCTGATCTTTGGCCCCACTTGTAGATTCTGTAGTGTGGATTAAACGTTAGAAAATCTATGACATCAGTTGATATAAGCAAGATTTTTTAAGATTTAATTATGATCACAGGGTCTACAAGTGGAATCAAAAATCGGGTATATTTAAGTATTTTTCTATAATCTTAAAATTTCTCTATCGCCCTTTTCTTTTCTGTACATAATTCCTATCGAAAGTTTCTTCAAAACTTCTTTTAAAATTAAAATAATATTGTATGATAAATGAATAAAAATATTTTTTTTTCTTTTGTAATACACACTACATAGGGTGTGTACTAACTGCTACTAACTAGTTTATATAATTTTTTAATCCTCTTTATCAATTTAAGTATAAATAAGTTTGAGATCTCTAATAATTTTTGAGTTTAAAGTATATTCGGATGAGTTGGGTATTTTCTCTTCAACCGTATCATAAGTAGCCCAGATTTTTTTTTTTTAATTTTTTTTTTTTGGCTGCGGAAAAAAATGATCTTCAGTTTGTTGACGTGCGACGGCTATGGAAAGGCGTTTGTTGTATGATTCTTCAAGAACAAAAATTTTAAAATGGAAGACGGTTTCAGAAAAATTGTGACAGATGGACATTGGCTTTTGGCTTCAATGCTTGATGGTCTGCCAAAGTAATAGATCCAAAACATTGTTATTAAATAATTATTAAGTATCATAATAAATGTTTAATAATTAATTGGATCGACGATACTATTTAAAATAAGTGGCCTATTTTTTTACAAAATTTATGTGAAAAATTTCTATATAAATCTAGATCTATACATCACACTCACAAAATACAAAATTTATAAATCCCACGTGGGTCTTGCTGTGGATTCTACAATAAGGCCCACATGTTCTGTGTCTTGTGGGTGGTCCATGCAATTTATGGGTCCATGTTTTCCAATTGATAGGTTACTCATATTAATGAGAGTAGTTGAACAATTAGGTACAAAGAGGTAAGATAGTAGATTTCGGAGTAGAAGACGCGAAGGCTAGCTAACTCAGGGGAGGCGAGTATTATGACATGAAATTTAAAATTTATAAAAAAAGATTACAGAATCCACAAAAGATTGAGAATTGAAATTTGACCTGTTTATCAAAAAAAAGTTAAATATGATCAATATATTAGGACGGAGGTAATACTTACTAATCGTATTCAATAGAAAATTACAATAGATTAAATAAATTTTTGTGGGTAAAAGAAAATACATGTGAATAAATTCTTTCTACTCCCTAATAGCACAATTGTAAAGTTGTTTCAAGTGAAATGTAGGACAGGGGAAATAATTTTAAACCATTGTCCAAGTTAGCCATTTAATTATTTGTACTATAAAAATGATTTTTTTTTATATTTATTTATTTTTCCACTACAGATATATTTTTCAAATAAAATGGGAATATTTTGAAGTAAAGTTCTTGGGGAAAAAAAAGATTAGTGGGCAAAGCCGTTTGTACTACCAAATCCCAAATTATATCGCTGTTTTAATGTAAAGGTAAGATACTAAAAAAAAAAAAAAAATTCATTGGCTAAGTACTAATACTAAATATGAACTTTTTAAGGGGTTAATAACACTTTGCCCCCCTAAACTAGGGTATAGTTACACTTTACCCCTGAACTATAGAAGTATATATTTTGTCCTCCATTGACACTATTTATCTATTACTAACATTAAAATCATTAAGATAATCTAGTTAAATGACTAAAATACTCCTAGTACTATATTTTGATTTTTTATATATTTAAATTTTAATATTGATGTGATAATTATTTAAAAATATGTAAAAATAAACTATATTCTTGCAAATGTCAAATTTTTAAAATTTTTGGATTTTATTTTATATTTGGATGGGGGGATTTGGATGAATTTGATTTGAAATTCTAATCTATAATAAGTTATCCAAATAAGTTAATTAATTTAGTTGTGAATTTGAAATGCACCTACAATTGAAAGTGTGATTTTAATGATTAAATAAAATGATTTGAATTTCACTCAAATTTCATATTATTTCAAATCTATCCAATTCAAATCTATTATTTTCAAATATTTCTTTCAATTCAAATCTACCCATTCATACACAATCTTAAGGACTGCAATGAAGGAGATGTATATAAAAGTGTGTGTTGATTAGTTGCCTAAAGTCTGTATGAGTGAAAGCAATTTTTTCATGAATCCAAATTTCTAAAGTTTTTGTATGAGAAATCAAATATTCATTGATTATTTGCACTGATGGGGTAGCCGGGAAGGGTTGGTGAGCTGCGAGAGAATTTCAAGATGTGCAAGCTGTGAGGGGACTAGTTGGGTTGGTCACTGAAGAAAGGGAGAGAAGAAGGGAGGATGGGAAGCGGTAGAGATGAGGGAGGTTTAGGCACTACAAAATGAGTAAAGAGTATTTTAATAAAATAGTAAAACAGTGTGGAAGAAGAAAAAAAAGGTATGTATTTAATATTTGCCTTAATTATTTGTATTTGTATTTTCCAAGACTAGTGATCCATGCAAATATGATAGTGTTTGCTTCCTTGATAAAATATAAATGACGGTTGGTTGATTTTAAAGATATTGATTGACGGAACAAGTTAATGGACAAAAATCACCAAAGTCGATAATATTGATTAAGTACACTTATCAACCATTAAATTCTGTATAGAGTGAAATTAAAAACAAAGTATATTTGAGAGGAATCTAATTCGACATTTTACATTAAACCTACCCGATTCATTAATGATTGAGTGAGTGGTGGATGGTGATTAATTTTGGAATGCTTCCGAAAAATTGTCATTTTAGGATCATCTAAGAATACATTAAACCCTAACTATTTGCTATTGTATAATATGCATTGTGATATTTGACTCACTAAAAAACAAACCGGCCATGAATGATGAATCGGATTGATGCCGACTCAAGCGTCGAGGAAATATCATATAAGAATTATCTTATTATTATTATTATTATTTATTTATTATTATTATTTTTTTTTTTTTTTTGCTATGCTATCAGGATTATCAAATAGCTTCTAATTAGCAGCCTTCCAAGTCAAAGCCAATTTCTGCAATTCTAATAAAATATGGCTTATCATGAACCATTTTTTAAAACGTGCTAAGGGTCTAGGGAGGATATACAAACGTACCATATAAACAAACACAAAATCTATCAAGCCTAAGAAGATAGTAAATCTGAATTTTGGAAAGCCTATTTTATATCAAAAAGATAAAATCTGGATCTTTTTCATGGGTTGAGCACGGGTATTAATTGTTTAGTACATGCTATTTACTATCTAGGAAAATAGGAAAATTTCAGCTTTTATGATGCTAATACTACTCTTACTATAAGCTAAATGCACTGACTCACATTTACAGTCTCATATACTTTTATTGGTTAGGGAATTAACATAATTTTTCATAAGCCATATTAAACACTGAAAGGTCATTTTAAGAAGTGTCTATTAGCAGCCGTCTTGACAGACCCACACAATTTTATTCAATAGAAAAGACAGATAATTTTTCATGCTGCAAAATCTTTTCTTAAATTCATAAGATATATCCACTAACTATTCTATAAGAAGGAAAATATTAGGTAAACTTCGTTTAAGCCTAACTTGTAAACTTTGTAGTCATGATTAAATTTAATTATGAAATTTTACTTGAATCAACTGATATAATTTATTTTATAAAATTTAATCCAAACTAAAAGGTATAGAAGTCAAGACAAAAATCAACTCACCTAATGTTTCCCCTATAAAAATTACAGTGGACACTAATAATTATTTACTAGGCCTTAACGACAATGAAGTTGCATTTGGCGTGTGTGTTTTCTTTTTTTTCACCTTTGGTAGACAAAATGATACATGAATATCCAAAATGGGAATTTATCAAAAAAAAAAAAAAAAAAAAAAAAAAGAATATCCAAAATGGGATGACAACATAACTTTTGAATTCTAGTATTGTTCAACAAGTATTTAAAGCATCAAAAGGTTCTTCCAACTCCCCATCCCTGCAATTGCAATTAGCTCATCACAAAGGAATTATAAAGTCTTTCTCCCAATGGAGCTTCCCAAATTCTCTCTCTCCTTTTTCTTCCTCCTCTCAATCCTTGCTGCAGGTAGACATAAGCTTCATTTTGAAACCATTTAAGCTTTATTCGTAACAAACATTGAAATACTACAGTTCTTTGCTACGTACATTTCTTGCAAATTTATAGTATTAACATAAGTTTAAATCTTAGGATACGTTATAGAGGAATTCTATGATTTTGTTAGAGTATCATATTGTTGTATTTTAATGTTTTTATAATACAAATATTCAAAAAAAATGTTATATTATATAAGTATTAAAATTAAAACAATATTGAAATAATCTAATAGGACCATAAAATTTTCCTACCTTACATTCACATTCACAGGAGTAGAAAATAATAGATGCTAGAGTTCTCCTAATTGACATTTCAAGTTAAAACTTTGATATTCCAATGTAGGTAAGATAAAATAATAGATGCTAGAGTCTTTTTATATATTTCATTTTTTCGAGTAACAATTCATCCAGCTAGAATCGAGCAGATAATTTAATCTGTTAATTATAATAACCCCACATGCACTCAGGTGCATACCATATTCGGTGATATCATATTATTGCAGGTTTTTTTTTTTTTTTTTTTAATTATGTTATTACTACTTTAGTAAAACATTAGAACCCTTTGCTTAAATACTTTATGTGCGTAACCTCAATAACTGCGGATAGACTAACTAACAAGTAAATCCCTCTATCTTCTGTTTTTTTTTTTTTTGTAATAATAATTAGTAAAAATTTTAATATAAATATTGCACACAAATTGAGTGCAACTTTTATGTAATTTGTCTATTACTTCTAGAAATAAAGACTCGCGTGGCTCTAATTAAAGGAACATGTTTTAATTGCAGGCCATGCTGTAGTAGTTGCTGCACGCTACCACAAACACCACAATAAGACGGAGAGTTTTCAAGCCAAAAAGCTATTTGTATTTGGAGATTCTTATGCTGATACGGGAAACAGTGATTCAAACGCATCCAGTTGGAAGCAGCCTTATGGGATCACCTATCCTGGACATCCCTCTGGCCGCTATTCTGATGGCCGACTCCTTACTGATTATGTTGGTGGGCGGTCACATGAACCACGCAATATCTTATAACAGTGTGTGTCTATATATATATATATAGAAGATCAAGAATTTAAAATTATTTTACAAATTATTAAATTTGGGAATAAAGAAACGAAATTCGGTAAAATATTTAAAATAAAGATTCAATTAGTGTTTTAATTGAATTTTATTATGTGAATTAATGTTGACGAGGGATTTGATTTATGATATTATAAATGATTATTAAAATCATATCTAGTTATATATGCGTATTGGTTTTAGGAAAAGGGTTAAATGCACTGAGCCCCTCAACTACACCAGAAGTTATATTTTGTCTCCTTATACTCATTTTATGAGTACTTAACCCCTTTTCTATTGTTGGATAAAAATAACCTTGCTAACTTGACTATTTTGTTTCCCTTTTCTCCATATTATTTTTTTTCTCTTTTCTTCCTTTTGTCCTTTTAACTTTTTCTTCCTTTTGTTTCCCTTTCTTTCCTGCCATTATTTAGGTAAATCATTTGTTTTGCTATAATTTGTTATTTTCGTTATACTTTATTTATTTGTTAATTGTTATTATAACAAGATATACATTTTTATATTAAAAAGACATTTTAATTTACAATTAAATCATATAAAATATATAAACAAGGTGAACTTATATTTAATCAACTATAAATAAACAAAAATAAAATAAAATTGATCAACTAATAATATTTCATCTATTTTTTGACACTGATAAAATTCCTTAATTTTATTGTATTAGTATATCAGTTTTTTAACTAATATGTGATTAGTTAAAACTCTAAAATTTTAAAATTATTGAAAATTTAATTTCTACATATATGTGTGTATCTATCTATCTATATATATATATATATATATATATAATTTAATTACATTTTGCAATGTAAGTGACAAATATATTCTGTTATAAAGAAAATTGTAAGAAATTAACAAAAGTGAAAATAACAAACAAACAAGGCACAAAAAAAAAAATTTAGTTAAATATTTTGAAATCATTACCTTTTTTAAAAAAAAAAAGTAATCAATACCTAATTAATATATCTTTTAACTACATTTTTATCTTAAATACATCAAATCTCAAAAGGTACTACAATATTTATTCTAAATAATATGTTGAATAATACCTGTCCAAACGAAATCAAATTGCATTTATTTTCTTGTGAGTTTTATTGTCGTTACTTTTAGTAGTTTTTTTGTTTTAAATATTATTCCTCATTGGTTCTTTTAGTAGTTGAGAAGTACCAAACATTAAATAAATTAAAACTATATTTCATTGTATCTGCCATTACTGTAACTATATTGCTGTGAATCTTTTATCAAACTCTATCTTCCAATCTCATGTCCTATGGTCCTATATATCCTCTAAAATGTTTGCCGCATATATCTTAACTCACAAACATTAACTGTATTAATAAATTTTTGTGTGTACCTAAACTCAAAGTTTATAGACCTACATGATTTCAAAGTGAGTCTCATAGTAGGATTTATACACTTTTTATATTTCAAAGTGAGCATTTAAAAGACAGATTAAGAAATTGGTATAAGAAATGGGAGGGTAGAAGATCAATTGGCAAATATTTTGGTGTTTCATTTGTCTAACAGATGATGTACTTAATTTAACAAATTTGACACGTACAGCTATGTACTATGGACTCGGGACTCCAATAGCATCTAGATTTATAACCGGTGCGGATGACGAACAAGTGCGTTATGGGGTGAATTTTGCTTACGGAGGAACAGGTGTGTTTGACACTGGGGTGGATGTTCCCAGAAATCCAGACCTAACTGGCCAGATTCGCATATTGAAGAAACTCCTCAACGATTCAGTTATCAAAAAATCAGACCTTGAGTCTTCTTTGTGTCTTCTCTCTGTCGCTGGCAATGATTATGCTGCTTACCTACTCAATGGTGGCAAAATTGAGGTGTGAATTTCTATCCATTTTTTTTTAAATATAGATTTCATGGAAATCTGTCATAAATGTAATAGGAAAATATTTAGGTAGATTCGATTTTTGATCACACTTATAGACTTTGTAGTCATTATTAAATCTTAAAAAATCTTGCTTACGTCAGCTGATATCATAAATTTTCAAAAATTTAATCCACACCACAAGGTCTACAAGTGAGGTAAAAAACGGGTCTACTTAAGTCTTTGCCAATGTAAAAATGCATCATCCCACATAAGAAAAACAAGCATATCTGAGTTTTATTTCAAGAAATTTACTAATAAAATGTGAAAATATATACCACTACAATTTTTCAAACTTTTGTTGAGAATACTAGTTCTGATGTCTATTACTATATGTTTTCATTTTAATTAGAACAAAAGGTAGATTCTTACCCACCTCATTCTTCTTGCTATTTCGTCGTTCTCATTCGTTTGGTTTAAAACAAGAGAATGAAAAACGAGAAAAAAAATGCTACTCTTGCAAATGCAAGCTTCTTTAATAATACTTGCTGAAATTATAATATTCTACACCAATTTGCATGTGCCGCACTAATGAAACATTTCTCTGGAAAAACTGGCGTCTATCTTAAGTAGGATTAACATTTTACGTATCAATTATGTTTCTTATAAAACTCATTCTTCCCTTTTCATGTTAGATTAGAAATCAGGAAAAAAAATTTAAACATATGAAAATTTTCAAAACCGATATAGCAGGTGGAGTGTCACTATGTGTGTGTGGATTTGATTCCAATTTTGAACTCTCTAACTTCAGATTGATTCTTAGTTTACACCCCATATTTTTGTTTAGGACATTATATCCAAACTCTCACATGTAATCTGTTTTCTTAACAGTCCCATTTTTAACGTAGTTATTAAAATTTAACAGATGTTCAAACTGTGTACATTACATACTTAAAGTGGGACATTCGACAAATTTTTTAATACTATTAAAAAATGAATCAAAGAGGGACGTATCAAAGAGTTAGCAGAGCAATATGCAATGTGTCCAAATTTTAGAATTTAGGATGCAAAGTAAAAATTCATCATAAATTAGGGGTTTAAAGTGAAATTAGTCATGAATACTTCTACTGATATAATATGCTCTAAAACAAGTGCTTAGTGTGCATACCTAAAATCTGTCGTGTTCTAATAATGTTATTAAAAGTTAGATTAAAATAGGTTAAATATGAGAATTTAATAAAAAATGAGAATTGAGTATACATATACAAACACCTATGTACACACGTATATGCATATATTTGGTGCATATACACTATATACACATTTTTTTTAGCAAATCACCGATTTCTTGGATGGACGCACATTTTAGTGATGAATAAGAATAAAAAGATAATATATATATAAGCCATACAAGTATACATGCAATTAATATGGTGGATTAATGGATGCTGAGGATAACTATAGTGTGGATGCTGACATGGTAAATTACTAAATTATCCACTCTCTATAGGATTTGCCAGGCTTCATTCAGAGTGTGGTGAATCAGCTTGTTGAGGACATGAAAACCCTTCATGAATTGGGAGCAAGGAAGATACTTGTGCCATACATGCCACCCCAGGGCTGTAGCCCAATATTTGCGGAATCATCCACCCAATGCAATCTTACCGTGAACGCACTCGTTGCCGTGCACGATTACTTTCTGGATAAAGCTGTGAAAGATTTGAACAGGAAGAGTGGGGATTCCTCATATTACGTTCTTGATTTCTTTAATATATTCCTCAAAGCATATAGCTCAGGTTATTCATAATCTCCATTTCGTTTTAACACTAGGCTAGCTCTTTTGTTTTGTTTTTTTTTTTTTTTTTCACTTTTTATTATTCAAAAAAAAAATGTTGGGTTAATTCCACTATGCACACCGAAACTTACCACAATTTTTCACGTTATATTCTTCTCTCCATTTTACGACGTTGCACCCAATGTTTTTTTCCCTTACTACTTCAGTCTAACTGTTATTCAGTCAATTTAATGACTTCAGTTAAATTAGATTGAAGTGGCAAGTAAACAAACATTAGGGTGCTAAATGTCGGAAAGAAAATTTCAAAGCACAATATAATGACACCTGATTTATGCATAATTTCTATATGCTTTCTTGTTTCTAGCAGATGAGATAACAATTTAACTAATGCTGCTTTGTTGTTAATCAGGACAATTTAAGACTCCATTCAAGTCTTGTTGCGTTGGAACAAACACAGACTCTCAGTGTGGAAGCGTGGACGCCCAAGGAAATCCATTGTACGAAGTGTGCGATGATCCAAAATCTGCATTTTACTGGGATTTAGTGCACTTAACAGAGGCAGGGTGGCATGCTGTTTATGATCAAGCTTTGAAACAAGCTCTTAAGAAGATGATTAAATAAATAGTAGAATGTGATCGCGTGAATGCCATCTCTAGTTTCCAATTTGCATCTATATATTTCTAGTCAAAATGGTGTTTTTGTAACACTAAAGTTATTGTTGTACAACTATAAAAGAAAAAAGAAGTTATTGTCAAGTTGTTAACGCTGCATATGTGTACTATCGTGGTTAATATATCCACAGTAAATAAAAAGAATAAAAGTGTATTGTGTTTGGGATTGATTACTATTGTAATTTGCCTTTTTGTATTTTTTGCTTTCTGCTAAATGTTATTTTATTTATTTCTAGATTCCTATGAAAGGACTATAATATTTCTTGCATTTATAGAACCATGCATGAATTAATCTTGGTGATAAGAGATCACATACACTAACAAATATAATCACATTCGGATGAATCAAGTAGAGATCATCGTTTACATATTGCCATAGCTTTTAGTCCGACCATAGGTTTGCAATAGAATATCAGGCAGAGGACCGACCAAACAAAGGAAAATGTTGGAAATTCTGCTGATGGAATCATCTAATTAACTGCACACAAATAGTAAGAAATCAGATTAGAAAACCTCAACCCTAATCCTAACAATAATAAAAAAAATTCAACCAAATATGGCATAGGACTAATTCATCTTTGAGACCCTTAACTTGTTCCTAATTATCACTTTACACCCTTAATTTTAATTTTGGACACTCTGCACCCCCAACTCTTGATTCCGTATCTAGTTAGTCTAATTTTTAAAACTATCACCAAATTTCACGGAATCTTTGTCCATATACAGCAAATTCAACAGAAAATTAAGTACAACAGTCTTTAATAATAAAGTAAATTACTATAAACTCCCATGTTGTATATCCTTTCAACCCATAACCCCTATATATTTGGGAAATATACCTTAAATCTCCATGTTTTTTAGGCCAAAAAGGTAAAGTGAATGGAAATTATTCAAACTAACGAAATTTACTAAAATTACTTTTGCACCCTCTACCCATTTTAGATTCGCGTCTCATGCATACCCTTCCCCTCCACTGCTACCACCCCACGTTCACCACCACCCTTGCTAACTCTCCAGCAGCTAAGAAACTTGTTACATAAATGTCTAAACAATGCTGAAATAACATAATATTGGCTTCTCATCAAAGTGTTCCACGACACTAAGTCCCTTTCTCCAGCAAATTCATCAAACAGTGGCCGGGCCTCTTCCAATTTCTCATGATCACATTAAAAATGCAATTGGTATTTATTGCAATAAAAAACGATACAAACCCATGTTCTAAAAAAAATTCAATGAACATTAAATTAGTCCCAGTGGGAAATTTTTTTCCCAAGATTCCAGAAGCAAGACAATAGAAAATCCAACAAGCAAAAATCTTTGAGACTACAGGTAATTGAAGCCCACTTACTCCTCAACTCTAATACTCCCTATTTTTCCAACATACTCCAAATAAGCTGCCTTTACTCCTTATCCTCCCCTTATCTTTGTCTTCTTCTTTTTTCTTTTTTTTCTTTTTGGCATTTTAATAAACATATGGTAAGCACTTGTATATCCTTTTTCTTTCCTCCATGAGCCTTGTTGATGATGATGATGATTTTGAATTTGGGGAGTATTAGATTTGAAGCAGCTGCCATGGTTATTGGAAGAGGTGCGTCTGTTGCTATTGTTGTTGTCGATGCCTTGAAAACCACACAACCACTTGAGATACCACTTCCAAGTTTTACTATCGATGCTCCAAACTTTACCGCAACTGCCAATCAATACTACGCAGTTGCTCCTACTGTTCCTCTGTCTGTGGCTTTGCATTTGATTGCAGATGATGTTGCAATTCATTTTTGGGAGAGGTGACAGGAGGAGGAAGAGGTTGGTCGATGGTGGAAGTGGTGGAGGATGGGAGGTGGATTGGTAGTTTGAGTGATTTTTTTTTAAGGAAGGCATATTGGTCATAAAAATGATTTTTCATTAAAAATCGCAGTTGGAGTGCATGTCATACGGTGTTAATGTGGATGATTTTCAGGTAATTATCCACTTTACCTTTTGGCCTAAAGGACACGGGAGTTTAAAATATATTTTCAAAACATATAGAGGTTATGGATTGAAAGGCTATACTACGTAGGAGTTTATGGTAATTTACCCTTAATAATATTTATGGGTGTAAACATGTGAATATTTCGTTTATTTACCTGATATAAAAATTATAGTGATATATAATATTATTATTGAACTATATAATGTATGTATAGTAAAATAATTTAATTTACTATGTTTTGAAAGCTCTAATCTACAAAACACAAAAAAGCTCACAAATGTGGGAAGCTAGAGAAGATCAAATAACACAAAAAACTCTCATCCTTCTCTTTAAAACTTTCTCTCACTAAATTCATCACTTTCCTTCCTTCTTGACCAATTGGCCACGGAGGGCAGAAGAGCAAGCTCGTTCTTTTGTGGATGTTCTAAAAAATAAGGTGGAGTCGCAACCACACTCCTCGGCCCTTCTTTTGAAGGAATTGCAATCATTCAAGGGACTTATAGAACCAGCAATTTTTTTTTTCTGAGGAAGAGGTTAAAAAGCTGGCCGTCCCTTTCTGTTTCACTTTGGTGGGCAATTTCCCATGGGGCAAACTAAATATGGAAATCGTGCGTAAAAGTTTTCATACGATTGGCTTAAGGGCAGTTTCACAGTAAGTTTTCTTGATCATAAACACATTCTAATAAGATTTTCTTTGGAGGAGGATTATATGCGTTGTTGGTTTAAAAACACTTGGTTCATTAATGGGTTCTACATGAGAGTTCTCAAATGGAATCCCCTCTACATGCCAGACATCGAGCCTTCAGAAGTTCTGGTTTGGATCACGTTTGAAGGTATCCCAATAGTTTTCCTCACTAAACATGCAGTCTTTATTGGCTCAAGCTGTGGCAACTTCGCTCAAGCTAGATTTGGCCACAGAAAACTTCACACGCCCAAACACAGCAAAGGTTTGCGTGGAGATGATCTTTTGGCAACTCATCCAACTAAAGTATGGTTAGGAGTGGGTGATGAGGTGGAAAGTGGCAAAAAATTACCTATGAGGACATCCCATCCTACTGCACAAAGTGCCATAAAATAGGTCATCATGTGGCCAATTGCACAGTGGGGATTGCTAAACCCTCGAAAAACCTTGAATCATTTCCTCCTAAAGGTAAAGCTCCTACACGACCACTCAACAAGCCACCTTCTTGCTGGAAACCAGTTCAAAATCAAGAAGCCGAAACTTCAAGTATTCCAAAGAAAATTCCAGATGAGTCAATGCAAATTTTAAATGCTACTCCAAACACGGCAAATAATCGAGTGGAAAACTTGGGGATAGAAGCTCCCACAATCGAAAATATGGCAGTAGAACACCTCCTGATGGTTGAGCCACCATTTTTCAAAATGGTGGAGGCTAGTAATGAAGCTCAACAAAAGAAGGACATTCAAAATTCAAATGGCAAGGAAGTTGGGATGGAAAATTCAAACATGATTGAGAAAAGTCAAGACCTAACTACCTCAAAATTTGCTGATTTGACCTTCAGATGTTTCAAAGGATGATCCAAAACCTCCAAATCTGGTCATAGATTTGCCTATTCAAAATTCAAAAGATGATCTGGACATTGATATCTCTCATGCCCGAATTATGGAGGAACTCCCATGCTATTTTTCAAACAATGAATCTCCTTGTCGTAATGCATCTCCCTCTTTGCATGAGCTAGAAGGAACCATGCAAAATTCGAAGGGTAAGTCCATTCCTACGAGAGAGCTTTGAACGAATCAAAGAAGGCATAAGGAAAACCTTCAAATGAACACGAGCTGACCAGCAAACCAAAAGAATATCCCACCCCAACAAACCAGCCTAGTAAGACTCATCACCAAAATCGAAACATGAAAGACCTCACAGCCACGGGTTAGCCTACATTCAAGGAAATCGTACTATTTACGAGCAGCAATGAACATTCAAGCAAATTCTTGGGCTGCAAGGAAACCAACTTCATATCCAATCTACCTCTTACCCAACATCCAAAGTTTAAATCAATTGATGATTCCAAATCATACCCAATGATAAGGTGGTGGCAGAACAAACTTGCTACTTTTTATATAATGAATCTCCTAATGGTCGAGAAGTGCACCCAATCCAAGAATTGGACATTCTCGCCCCAAAAAGGAAAGGAAGACATAAAAGGACATATAATATGCCAAGAGCAATGCAAACTAGGATGACCTCCAAATCCCTTTCTCTAATTTAGTTGTAATATGTAAGAGACAAATTCATAGAATTAGAGGATGTTAGTGCTCCAAATTGTTAATTTAGTTCTAAAATGTAAGAGGCCATTTCATAAAATTAGTGGACGTTAGTATCCTAGATCTTACAAGATGCTAGAATTCAAAGGGTATATCTTTGGATTCATTCTCTTATTGCTGGAGAGCTAGGCATTATGTAATCCTCCATGTACTTTTTCTTTTTTAATAATAATAAAAAGGGACTACCCCCACCTAGTAGCTGGTTGCCCAAAAAAAAATTAATTTACTAATCAAATTAGTCTATTTATTAAGTCCTGTCAAATATAATCTTATGAATTTAGCAAATTAATAATTCAACACTTAAATATTAGTGATCATATTTTGTATTTCAACTTTCACTTTTATCAAACGTCCCCTAAAGCGCAAAACCTAAAATGAACTAAACAAAGAGAATCAGAACCACAAAAGGTTAAACACAAGGAATGAAAAAAAAATTAATAATTTTAATAGTTACAAATTTATGTAAAGCTTGTTCACAATTTTTGAAATCATTGTGTGGCTCCAAAATCAAAGAAAACAATATTTTAGTTACCACACTAATTAATAAATTTGAAAATAAAATTAAGTTTTTTGTCTAAATGTGTTGCCTTGTGGGCTCGAACTTGCATTCTCTTGGGGATTCCTTTGATCTCTTGAAATATTCAAGCTATTTTCGGCGCGTCTTAACGAGTTTGGTATGGTTGGATTTCGTAAAGAATATGCATGAGGAGAAATTTCGTCTTTCACTAATCCTCTCCCCATCAAGGCAAAGGCCATCCATATTCCCTGCTACACCTTGCCTCTCATTAGGCATTCTAAAAGTATGACAACTGACATCTTTATGGTCAAAACGTCTAGCCTACTCTACTATTTTGTCCCATATAGAAGAATCTTCATTAGTTACAACATGTCGATGCTTATGGAGAAACAATATCAAATAGGCCATGAAAACCAAAAAAAAAAAAAAAAAAAAAAAAAAAACAATGACTCCAATGTTCAAAAGTAGGCCCCAAATGCTTCCCAAATCTAAATTGTTAAAAGAAAGTGATGTGCTCGAGTCTAGGCATTTGGATGTTTTGACTAGACATGTTCTCTCAATTTCTCTCTTTTTATCACCATGTGTAAATTTAGTACTACCCTTGAAACATCTGTTACTAGAGGAGAACCAATTGGAAATAACTGGGAGTTGGAAATTTGACAGAAATACAATTAAGATGATTGAGATACAGTGAAAAAGATAAATTTGGTTCATTAATTTTGGAGTATCGACTAATTGATTGGTTCCCTAATTATTTGGCACACAACACACCAATTTGGTCACTCACTTTTTTTTTAAAAAAAAAACTAATCTAAGGGTTCTGATCGATGGATATCGTGGACAAAACGAACAAACCAAATCACATTATAATCACGTGGCCGTTAACTGTGCTTTTAATGACTTCATTAGTCTATCTACAATTTCCCTCACATCCATTCGATTGGTTAATTTGTATATGGAGTCAAATTGGTCTGTTGTAATAGATCATGAACTAATAAATTGGGCGATTGGGGAAAGAGAAAAATTGAGGAAAAAGAGAAACAAATCACATACAAATCCAAAGCCATCAGTCTTATATGTTGGTTAAACCATTGTGTATTTCGAACAATAATGTTAACATTGTGTGTATATATATATATATGTAAACTAAATATATTGTGTATAATTAGGCCCTTAATTGTAGGCTAGTCTCTCTCAATTATACGCCCTTCAATCTTTAACAATTTCCTTATTTGTGTAAATATCAAACCTATATATATAGGCATGTACAATTATCTTGTACAATTATATAGTGCAGAATATATAATTCAAGTACCACAATTCATTTCATGGTATTAGAGCCCCATCTTGAGACCTGACCTTATTCATATCCTAGTTAAATCTCTCGTTTCAAGATATTAATATCATTTTCTTAGTCCAAGTTTTATTTTTGGTTCTATCAAATTTTGCTCTAGTTCTATCTGTCTCCATCATACAACTCCACGTCTCACTTGTTCCCAATAATCTCTAATTGGTTCCTGTCATTTCCAATCCTCAAAATACCTGTTCACGCACTCTCACGTGCCGAAGACCCGCGTCTAGACTCGTTTGCAATTTCGGTATGAATCTGAAGGTTGTAGAAGAATAAAGCGTGATTCACTTTCATGATTCTAGTAGTTGGAATAAAAGCATGCAACTAAAACATGTTTTTCTTCATATTGAAATCAACTTCTCCATTTCAGCAGCACACATCATTTGACACGTCAGCAACACGTGTCCTTCACGCCATTAGCCTAAACCACTTTAATGTCTCTTGCCACGTCATCTTACCACGACGGCTGCCACGTCTGCAACACTTTGGTGATACCCCAGTTGCTGCCATGTCAACTCTTAGTTTTCTCTATTCTAATTCAGTCTTGGTCTAGTCTCTTTCGGTTCACTGTTAAGTCATTTTGATCTGGTTCAACCAATTTTTGTCTGTTTCTTTTTCAGTTCAATCAAAGTTCCCTACTATTTTCGACGGTCTGAATCTTTTTGTGACAGTAATTTTTTGAAAACCAAACTCTAAGGTGCTATTTCTTTATACATCTTGTCTCTAGTGCTCCGGTTTTGTCTCTTAATATTGTTCTAATGGCCTCTTATTGTTCAATAGTAGCTAATAAATCTTCTCAAACTCCTATGACCCATGACAATCTTGAATTGATCATTATACAAGTACTTTCTAAACTTCTCCTAACATCTATAGTGTGCATTTTGTTATTCAAAATTCTAGATGGTATCTTGATTTTGCATATTTCAATCATATGATATCTGATTCAATAGTAGATGATACTATTTTTCTTCAAAATAACACTCACATATACCATCTATTCAAACTATTGATAGTTCTATCATGTATGTTAATCACATAGGCACTATATCTACATCTTCTCTGTCTTTGTCAGATATCCTTCATGTCTCTAAATTGACTTTGAATCTTGTCTCCATTGATCAATTAGTTGAATTTGGGATTGATGTTTATTTTTCTATTGCTGGCTGTCATTTACAGGACCATCGACTGAACAACTCCTTAGAATCTATCGCAAAGTCGGGTGTCTCTTTAAATTAGACTGCCTTACAGTCCCATAATCTCTTCAGGTGCACTCTATAGCTTCTAACTCTTCCATTCCTTCCTTGAGTCTCTGGCATTCCCATCTAGGTCACGTCTCATTAGGTCGTCTAAAATGTTCGTTTCTGGTGGTCATTTAGGATCTGTGCAAAATGATTCTGTTGATTGTGTCTCTTATCAACTTGTTAAGAATCATGCTCTACCATTTTCTATCAATAATTATGTTCATCAACTACACCTTTTGATTTAGTACACTCAAATATTTTGGATCCTTCTCCAACACCTACTATGGGTAGGTCTAGGGATTTTGTTATTTTTGTGGATGATTTTTCTCGGTTTACACGGATCCTTCTCATGAAAAATAAATTTAAGTTACCAAAAATTTATCGTGATTTTGCTACTATGGACAAAACTCAATTTTCTTGTGTTATCAAAATTCTTCGAATTGATAATGCCATGGAATACAAGGAAACCTCTCTTCTTAATTTTCTTAGCCAACAAGGCACCATTTTACACCGTTCATGTCCTGATCTTTCCCAGCAAAATAGTCATGCTGAACATAAACATTGGCACATTCTTGATACTACTCGTGCTCTTTTACTCTCTTCCTCTTATCCTGAAGCTAATGTTACTGCTATTTACACTATAATTGAGTTCGATCTCCTATCACTGATAATCAATCTCCTTATCAACGTCTCTGTGGTTCTCCTCCAAACTATAAAAACTTGAAAAGTTTTTGGTTGTATTTGTTTTGTACTCTTGCAATGTCATGAACATACCAAATTAGAACCTCAAGCTAGATTGTGTTGCTTCATAGGGTACGGTATTGAGCACAAAGGATATCATTGTTGGGATCTTTAATCTAAACGGTTACTCATTTCCCGTCATGTTATCTTCTGGGAACATAAGATATTCTCATCAATATCATAGTTTAATCTCTCTCCATCTTTCTCATCTTCTTTGTTTACTCATCCCACATTCGATCTTTTTCCAGATTGTGTTCCTATAATAAGTCTACCTAATTCTATTCCTGAGGTTTCTACTTCAGACGACCATGTTGTTATCCCCGAGGATCAAGGTCCAGTTGAAAGTTCTAGCATTTCTCCTCTTCAGCCCTTACAGTACTACCTCCTTTGCCAAACCGTCGATCTGCTAGGGTAAGAGAACCATCTATCCATCTTCACGATTTTCATTATTTTTCTACTATTCTTTCTCTCCATAAACCTACATCCATATAGAGAAGTTTGTTCTAATATTGTGCGGCAACAAGTTATGTCTAATGAATTGTAGGCTTTTGAGAAAACTAATACATGGGACTTGGTTGATCATCCTCTAAATAAATCCCTTATTAGATGTAAATGGGTTTTACAAAATCAAAACCCGCTCTAATAGTACTGTAGAACATTACAAAGATCGCCTTGTTTCTAAGGGTTTTACACAAGAATATGGCCTTGACTACGAAGAAACTTTTGCACCTATTGCTCGGCTTACTTTTGTTAGAAGTTTACTTGCTGTTGCCGCTGTACACAATTGGGAGATGTTCCAAATGGATGATAAGAATGCTTTTCTTAATAGAGATATCTTAGAAGAAGTTTATATGCAACTACTACTAGGATATTTTACTGATCCAGGCAAGGTATGTAAACTTTAGAAGGCTCTTTATGGCCTAAAACAAACTCCAAGATCCTGGTTCTTTAAATTAAGCTGCACAGTTGAACAGTTTGGGTTCAAAACTGCAGCTCATACGATTCTGCTCTCTTTGTTCCTTGGTTTGACTATGTATCATTCTTCTGTTTTTCAATGTTAATAATATGATCATCACTGGAAATGATTTCAATGGTATTCATGACCTCAAACATTATTTGAACCGTCATTTCAAGATGAAAGATTTGGACTTACTAAATTACTTCTTAGTTCTTGAGGTATCATTATCATCTGATGGGTACTGTCTTACACAAGACAAGTATGCATTAGATCTTATTACTTGTACTGGGTTTATTAATACCAAAATTGCGTCTACATCTATTGAGGCTAATGTTCATCTCACCCCAGATGATGGTTCAACGCTCTATGATCCAACCCTTTATTGTCAATTAGTTGGGAGTTTAGTATATCTCACTGTTACTCGTTCTAATATTGCTTATGTTGTTCATATTATTAGTTAGTTTATGGCTAGCCCTAAAAGTTCTCATTTTGCAGTTATTCTTCGTATTATTCGATACATCACAGTCACTCTTAACATCATGGCATTCTCTTTTCTTCTCGTTCTTCTATGGACTTGCATGCATATTCTGATGCTGATTAGGCAAGGAATCCTACTGACAGATGCTCCACTATAGGGTTCTACTTCGTTTAAGTGACACTCTCATATCCTAGCAAACTAAAAAGCAAATTGTTGTTTCCCACTCTAGTACTGAAACTAAGTATCGTGCTAGTATTGATGCCACTCAAGAACTTATCTGGCTTCTTTGGTTACTCTTTGATATGGGTATTTCTTAGGATTCACCCACTACACTTCACTGTGATAATAAAAGTGCTATCCAAATTGCCCATAATGATGTTTTTCATGAGCGTACCAAGTATATTGAGACTGACTGTCAATTTGTTTGCCATCACATTTTGCAAAGAACTATGAAACTAATATAAACAGAACTTTGTATTAGTTTAATAAATTAGCCAAATAAATTGACCTTAAATCATAGGTGGTTCATTTAACCACACAAATTTTTGACATGCAGATTTGGCTATTAGAACTTGGCCAAAGAGTGAACCAAATGATTGCCTTCTCTACCTATCAACTTACACTTACAACTTGCAAGTTTTGAACCCTAAAACAGGTATCTGATAAGTTAATAATTGTGCTATACTTTATATGTCATCACAACCACATTTGTCCAAGGAAATCAAAAATGAAAAATAACTAAATTAATCACAAGACTACAAGCCTTTATTGCCCATCGAGCTATACAAATTAAAGCAAGTAAATTAAAGAAAGCATAATGAACAAAAAGGAAAAGAAGTACTCCTCAACACTACAGATGCTTTCCAAGGATATTTTAATCCTTGGTGGATTTACCCTATTGTTGAGCTCCTCCGAAGTTCCCAAGGAGTTGAACTTCGGCATTAGTAGTTTATGGCTTCCTGGCCCTGTCTAAGAAATATACTTCTCTTATTCTCCTCTTCGAGCCGCTTCTTTCTCCACAAATACCCAAAATGGAACCTCTTTTGTTGCAACAAAAATAAACTCACACTCAGTGAAAAGAGAAAGTTGGTGATTCCTCTACATAAATGTTGAGTGTCCCAGTTGTAACTTCAAGTTCAAGAGGTACTTGGGAACTGGTTTCTTCCGCAACATATTCATTCATTTTGTCTTCTTGAACCGATTTTGCACCCATTGAAGGGGGTGTTGGAATCCCTTGCTTTTCACTAGTTATCATTTCTTGAATTTGGGCAAGTTGGTGTTGTAACCTTTTGTCGATTCTCGAAGGTGAGCTAGTTCTTCTCGACATCTAGCCATCTCTTATCAATCTTTGGCCATGACTTCTCAAAATTAACCATTTGTTCTCGGAGTCAGGCAATTTGTTGAAGTATCATCCTCTTTATCATTGATCTTGCCTCATCAAATTATTGGGTCGATAGGTGAAAGAATTGGGGTTTCATTGATTAATAACATGGTTCTTGAGGTGGAAGAAAAGAATGGAGATTTTCTCGACAACTCTCATAAGAATATGAATGGCTAGACCATCTCATTTGACATACGATTTAAGAGGTAAGAAGGGTAATCATAGCAAGAATCATGCTTATTAATCATACCTCTATTATTATAATAATGATATTTCCCTGGTATGCATAATTCTAATTAGATCCTTGCATGTTCTTGATCAACGATCAATACAAAGAAAAATATGAAAATGAACTAAAATAATACAAACAAGAATATTAGGAAAGGTTAGACTACTAGCTCATCTAAACCATCCATCACCAAGAAAATCTTTTTTGATTTTTCAAAATAAGAACATAACTACAAAATGAAAATCTTGTTTGATTTTTTAAATAGGTGAAATAACTATACAAGAAAAACAAAAGACTTCAATCTAGCAACCCAACCAAATTATATCAATATCACTGAAAACCAATCCCTGGTAACAGTGCCAAAAACTTGATGCCTTCTACAAATAACACCTAGTCATAAAATTTATAAAAACACCTAAATCCTACTACTAACTAAGCAGCATCTCGCAAGTACATGGTTATCAGGTAGTTAGTAAAGGAAAGTGAGGATTGAACCAACAAGGATTGGTTAGTGATTACCGAATATTTGGTTGGACTATTAGTTGAAGTGGTTGATTAAAAGAGAAGTTTAGACTAAAACTAGAATCAAAGAACTAAGAAAGCGATTTAAAGGTTATCTAGCGCATTAAAGTAAAGATTTACACAAAAAAGCATTTTTAGAGTGCAATTAGAGGATGCAAGAGAGCGAACAATTTAAGGAAGTAATTTACTAATCTAGCTACTCATTAACACTAAGGAAACATAACTAAAGAAATTCTATTAATTAATCTACTATTTACTACAAAGAAAGTAAGTGAAGAAAACAATTAAAGAACAGAAATTTGCCTAGACTACTCTAATTAAGTAATCTAAACTATAAATTGTTACTACGATAGCATTTTTAAAGAAAGCCTATATGCTAATTTAAAAATTATACTAAGAAATTAAATGAAGAAACCGTTCAAATGAAAAGCCCACAAATTAATTTTACCATTAATACTAAACTAAGAAATCAAGTAAAAAGAAAGAAATTAGATGAAAGTAATTAAACTAAACTGCACTAATTTAACACAAAGCAAGTAAAATTAGACATAAATTAAAGAAAACTTATACTAACAGTCTTGAATCTGCAATTTAGGAGTTTAGAAACTACGCTAATCTACATCTAATAAAAGAAAATCCTTCCTAAATAGGGAGAAAAATGAAGAAGAACACTAGCCTACGTTTATACCTACTACACACTCTAACTATCTTTAAAAAAAGGCTTAAATGTGCTATTTATAGTGTTAGGATTGGGGGGCAAGTTTCAGGCACAAAATAGCCTCGTTTCGGGCATTTTTCACTTGCAGGATTGGTAGCCGTGGTTAAGATTTTATAGGCATATAATTGGTAACTACGGTTACTAACTCAGCTTCAGCATATCTTCAGTTTTTTGCTCCGAAAATCCTTGTTTGATGTCCGATTGATGTGCCATTTTTTTTTTCACGCGACCCTAGCACATAAGAGTAGACATATTATTAGCTATCATAAATACTTAAAATAACTTTTAAACACTAAAATAAAATAATTATAAAAGAGACCATAAACAAAAGACGATCAAATACGAATAAAAACCTAACTCCCAACAGAATTGGGTTAAAGACAAGACACAAATTCTAAACAAAAGAACCTACTAAAATATGATAATTGACCACTAATTAAGTACTAAAACACTTAATAAATACATACTAACAATTTCTATCACACAAAAGGAAAAATACACAAAAACACATACTAAAGCACTAAGAATGCTCGAAACTAATACAAATCATTAAATTTAGGGCACATATAACTCCAGTTTCCTAGTGTTATCAATGCAAAATGACCAAACGATGGCCGAATTTATTTCAATCTCTGCTTATAAATAATTTTCAAAAATCTTGAAGTGTATAAAGTAAATCAACAATCAATTCAAGTTGGCATTGGAAAAACACTTAGGGAAAAAGTAAAGTTTGAGATGAAACTAGATAAGAAATACCATTTTATGAATTGAATGAAAACATTGTTGAGTTTCATAGGTTAAATCTCATTTTTTTACATGAAGTATAGCCTACGTTCAACACCCAATTTTAACTTTTACAAACAACAAAAACAACACGATTCCGAATGAACAAGATAATAGACACCACCACACTTTTTACATTTTTTTAATGATGAGTTACAAACTTATCCTACCACTCACCTATATCACAAGAAATAAAAGTATTAATAAAAATCATAAAAGCATAAAACCTAAACATAATATAAGGTAATGACTTGGAATTATACTAGGACAATAAAAATGCTTATAAAAAATATGGACAACATATCATCCAAAGAAATGTCAATGTACACGTCTTTACTCTACATAACCAACATAGCTTGCAGACGAGCCTAGGATAGGAGAAGAAAAGCCTTCGTCTACCTCTCTCTTACCAATTACGCACAAGTTGAACTCAAAATCATGGTTCCATCTTTAATCATAGAATCTATCAACAATATGTGACACAACACTAAGCAACGCTAAGAAATGATCAATTTCAGGTAGACTCTCTAAATGCGAAATAATTAAACTCGTGAGTCTTAGGGATTGAATTTCCTACTATAATCAACATGTCTACACCAAGAAAGGGGTTCACACAATTAAAGAAAAAGGAAAAACATATATAACACAACACAAAGGGTTATCTAAATGCTCAACTCATCCCAAACTTAGTTTCTCACATAATTAGGTTCAAAGAAACATTCAACAACAAATATTACTCCTAATCCATATCAAACATTCAAATGATTTGCTCAAAACAAGCTCAAAACACTTAAGGTCCTTTTGGTTCATGGCACGATACAGGATTGGATAACTAATCCTATGTCATCCTATGTTTGGTTGACTTTTAGACATAGGATGAGTCATCCAGCATAACTAACTTATTCCTTGTTTAATTGATAAAATAATCCTAGAGAGAATATAGTATTATTTATCTAAAGATGACTCCTTGATAAGATAATAAAATTTTAGACAAATGTGCCCCTAGTGAAATATAAAACCTAACACTAGCTATCTCTCTGCCAACTCCCTCCCTCAACCAACTACATCTCCCCTACACCATAGTTGTCCTCTTCAAAGGGATCCTCTCCTCCAATTATCAGGTACCATATTTATTTTTTGTCGTATTCTTCATTCTACTTTGTTTGGCCTTTTTTTGTGTTCCTTGCTACTTTTTTTTAAAAAAATTTCTTTTATTTGGGAAATTTTTCTTCGTTTTAGAGATGGGATCTTGGGTTAAGCCATTATTCCCATTATTTTAGAATGGGATCTTGGTTTTGCTAGATTAAATTTCCATTTTGTGTCAATTTTTTTTATTTCTAATTTCAATATTGATTTATGAATATAGTCTAATAGACGTTGAATTTTTACTAATATACTAGATAAGTAGGTGAAAGTTTGACGTGTATAAGTATCTAGCATGAATTGCATTATGCAAGTTCCTGACTTCAAAAGGATTTCATAATTTTCTATTCTCTATTATTGGTTTAAAACATTTTGATCCCCAAATAGCAATTCATTATCAATTGTAATATTAAATTCAACAAGTCCTTCTGTGCATCAAGGTATTTTCCTGCTAGCCCCTTTTCTTTTTCATATAGGAGAGAAGATGCTTTTTGTGCTTAAAAATTAATTTTTCTCAAAAATTCTGCTCACAAATTACCTTTCCATATCAAGGTCATATCTTTTTTAGGCCCAGTGCCAAAAAATTCACTAACAAAATTCAAAACCCAATTGAGAAAATTCAAGAAAAGATTTAAAATTCACTTGGGATTCTTTAAAAACAACAGAAATTGATTGATAAAAATTGAAATTTTAGTACTTTATGTGCATGTGTCTGACCTAATCTGGTTTGCTTTTATTCTTCTATCAGGACCTCTATGTGAGTAGGAGACGCGTCAGAGGGTAATGACGTTGGTTTAAGTGGTTTGCTTTGTTTTTGTGTCCAAATCTGAATATGAGACTGTATGCTTATTCTTTGAATTAGATTTTAAGGGAAATGACTCAAAAAGGAAGAAAGGACAATAACTTCACTTGTTGACTTAAACATATCTAGAATTTTTATTTTTATACCTTTTTAAAAAACAATTAGAGCTAAGTGTATTTTTTCAATGCTGTAAAGTTGTCAAGTTTTGACAAAAATTTAGCATGCACGTACCATTTAGTTTGGATTCTGCATATATTTTGCCACTTGTAAGATAAACCTAATGTCCCTTTTTTTTTTTTTTTAGAAAAAGACTAATTCAGCCCGTGTTCTAAATTAATTGTCTCAAACACTTAATACTAGTACTTCTAAATTAACTTTGACTTTAATTTACTTTCTTATATTCTTGTATCATGTGACATCTCATTACCATTATTCATATTTTGTTTTTTTTTCTTGTATTCCGTGATATCATATGGTGATAATTGCATAAGTGTCCACTTGAATTTGATAATTGCATACGTGTCCACTTGAATTTGAGTTTGATATAGTTGAATTATAGACATGGATAGTTCTTTTCAACTATCGAAAACAAAGACAAAGGGAAGAAAACTGACAAAGGTAGACAGGCATAGACACCTAAAGAAGAAGAAATTATAATAACTGCTTTGAAGGAGATTTGCACAACAGGTTAGAAGTGTTCTTAATGGTACATTTCAGTCTAGTTACACTCTTGAACTTGAAAAGCATTGATTCAAGTATTTTCATCAACTGACCTCAGAGCGAATTCATAAATTGAATCAAAAATAAAAATATGTAAGAATAATTACGGTCTTTACTGTCTATGTTAGAAAAGAGTAGTTTTGGTTGGAATCATATAGACCATAGGATCACTGTCGACTCAAAAGGTATCATATATGTTCTTTTTTTATTTTATATCTTTCGCAACTTTATTTAATAAAAAGATTTTTTTTTTAATTAGGTTGATTCCCATGCAAAATCTATGAGGTATAAGTCCTGGCTTTATTGTGAAGATTGGATAGATATATTTGGTAAGGATAGAGTTATAGGAGAGCATGTTGCAAGAAGATATAAATTATGCGATTAATGGTATTGGCAAAGAAATAAATGGTGTAGAAGACAACCACATTAATAGGTTTGAAGACATGGGTATTGTTCCTAATTCACAGAATTATACCACTCCTTGTTTCCATAAGCATGCCAAAGATGGGAAAAAGGTGAATGGCAAAAAAAAAAAAAAAAGAATATAATTATGAAAACAATCGCTTGATTGCAGTTGCTGATGCTTTAGAAAAGTTTACAAGAAAACAGAGGCTACATTGGGAGTGATATCTAAAAGAATTGAATACAAGCAAGATATGTCAGCATCCAGATAAAAGGTTTATGCTTCTTTGGAACCAATGAATTGGTTGTCTATAGAAGATAAATTGATAGTTGCTTCTTCGATAACCAATACTGATAAAAATCTTGACTTATTCTTTCGGATGAAGATAAAGAAAATATGGTGAATATGACACATGGTGAGAGAATATGAATATATAGTATATTTAATTATTAAGTATTGCATCTTCGAAGTAAATAAATGGGACAGAATGAGTATTTTTTCAGATGAATATTCTATATATTCATTTCGTACCACTATGACACTATGTGATATGTCTCTGAATGATTATTGATTTTAATGTAATATTTTTGTTTGGTTGTTTGTTATGTTATTTTTAAGTCCATTATTGTATTTTTTTTTTCTTTTGTCATGCCAAATTATGTATTTTTGCTGCAATAGATATAATTTTCTCTGACGAAGTTTTACCAAGAAACCAAAATACACTACCAAATATTTTAATACAAGGATTGAATTCTTTTTAATAACTTTTATATTTTATTGTGATAGTAATTTTTTTGATTTACTTTTTATTTTATATAATTACTAGAGTATCATTTACACATCTTTGTTGGACTATTTTTTTTAAAAAAATTATAAATTCAAGGGTATTTTGGTCTACAAAATAGTAATCATATATAATTCGAGACTGAACCAAATGCAGGTTGGGACTATTTTAAGATATCCCTGTACTAACCTCAAATACTGGATAAGAAGAATAACTAGTTCAAAGATGACTCATCTGAGGATTACTATTCTGAGGATGAGACATTCCATCTCAATCAGTCTATAAACCAAACAAACCCTTAGTAAATAAAGTGTATCATCAACTAGTATCTCCACAATCAAATAATAAACCAAGTCCATGTTCACTCCATAAGATATATATATCAATCACAAATCACAAAAAATCCTATATTGCTATAAAATTTTCATCAACAAGTAAAATTGTCTAAGAAAGTCCAAAAAATCATTAACCAATAACAAAATATAAACTAAACTAAGTACAAGATTACAACCCTTTATTGCCCATTGATTTCTTATATTAAAGTATAAAAAGTAATAAAGCATAATAACTAAAAAGTAAAGAGATACTCCCTTAACAACACCTTGGTGAACTTGTACCATTATTTGCCTTCTTTGAAATCTCCAAGAATTTGTTGAACTTCGACATTTGTAGTTTGAACTTTCCCGGACCTCTCCGATGGTAAAAGATGTATATTTCTTCTTCCACTCTTTGAGCCACATCTTTTTTTACAAACACTACAAATGGAATTTCTTTTATAGTCACTGGGACAAACTCGCACCCACTCAAAGGTTGTGTCAATGGTGATCTCAAACAAGTATTGAATGACCCAATTGTTGATAATTGAAGCTCAAGAGGTTCTCGGAAATCAGTTTCTTCCAAGATATATTCTCCCTTTTGGTCTTCTTGCCAATTCATATTCATTTTTTTTTTGTTGGGAGTGCTAGAATCCATTGGTTTTCGCCACCTATCATTCTTTAGAGTTCAGTAAATTGGTCTTGAATTCTCTTCATGGATTTGGTTTGATTCTACATGAAGGTCATCATCATCTTCTCCAAACTTGCATTCTCTTCTTTTTTTTTTTTGTAGTGGTTGGGTATAGTCACAACCATTGTACTCATAGGAAATCCCTTGAGTTCGAGGTTCCAATTGAATATATGTCGTCTATATATGTATAGAAAAATAGTAGGGATAAAATCTTGATAGCTTGAAAAAGAATTTGGATGGTTTGACCATCCCAATTGATAATCACTAGGGAGGAAAAGTAATCACAAGAAACATGCTCACTAGTCATGACTCTATAATCATAAAGATGATAATATCTATGGCATGAATCATTCCAATTCATTCCTTGCATGTTCTTGGAAAAATCAACACTAAAAACAATAAAACAAGAAATGCATGTTCTTGGAAAAATCAACACTAAAAACAAGAAAACAAGAAAAAAAGAGTAAAACAACAAAAACAAGAAAAGATAGGAAAGTTTAGACTCCTAACTAGTCTAAAACATCCATCAAGTGAATATATTTTTAGATTTTTTTTTATAAAATAAGACAAGTAAACTACCAAAGTATAAAATCTTTTTGGATTTCTAAAGTAAGGGACAAAACTATACAAATATGAAAAATCTTTTTGAGTTTTCAAGTAGATACAACAATTATACAATAAAATAAACTTCAAACTAGTACTCTAATCAAATTATGATATCAATATTGACATCCATTTTCAGGCAATGATGCCAAAAACTTGTAGCATCCAATGAGACATAAACATTTAGTTATAAAATATAAAATACCTAAGTCAATTAACCTTAAGTAGATGACAAACCGCAAGTATACGGTGTGAAATAGTAGCTAGTGGAAGTATGGATTATTCCCACGATAGAATACTATTTGAAGGGATTGATTAAAGAAAGAAGTTTAACTAAACTAAACTAGGTTTTATGCTAAAAGATGATAAAAATACGAGTTAGAGTTTATGCTAAACAATTTTTCAAGTTTTAGTTAATTAGGTCAATCAAGTGATCCTACATGAGAAATTAGAGGTTGATTCCCATTACCTAATTTCGACCCCTAAGTAATTAAGTCTATTAGTCTTATTAATCTAAGTGTAAATCCCTTCTATTTCTTAAGATAACCAAACTTAATTATTTACCTATGGAATTCTAGCAATCATTCAGGTCAATTAGTCTGCCAATATCAATTCAACTTCATATAACCCTAATCCAACACTATTTAAATCTAGATCTATGAAGGAGGTTCAGTTCTCATATTCCCTTAATTAACCCAAATTAACTAAAGAAGTAGCTAATTTCAATAATTAACCCTTAAACCTATTAATATTGTCTAATTATTCTATTTTACCATTTAATCAACTTATTAACCTCTACTTGTTAGTTATTGGCATCACACTATCCTAACTCATAACTAATTAATGCATTTTAAACTAAAATAAAGCAAGAAAAAGCATTGAAGAACAATTAAACCAAGGAAAACAAGAAACCAGAAAACTAGTAAAGTGAAATGAATGCATTGAAAGATAGAAGATGGAAGCAATTAACAAGGACAAATCAATTTAAATAACCATGGAATTGAAAGAAACAATGTACATCAAGCATAAATGAACGACTTGCAAGGTTTGAAACAAACTTACACAAGGTAGAAACTAATCTAGGATTGAGAATAGTAGAAGAACTAAAATTCCGACCCAAAAAAAAAGAAGAAAAACAAGGTGGAGGCTACTAATTTCAGCCTAAAAAATGCCTATTTATAGCAACGTTAGGGTATTGACAAATTATAGCTTCATGTGCCTCACTCAACTTCCTTGGAAAAGTATGCTTCTTGATGTACTGGAAAAGGTGACGTATCTTCCAATTCACAAATAGTAGACAATTTGTCAACAATAGATACACCAATATCATAAGATTCATTTATTTTGTTATCTATGATATCATGCCCTAATAGATTCTCAGATTTTCCCTTCTCATGAACTTCAATGTATGAATTACCACTTGTGATAGGCGCTAAAGGTTGTTCCTTGACTAAAGTTAGTACTTGCTCTGTTAGGATATAGTCACTGAATGGTGGTATCCTCTGTGATTATTTATTACTAGACACGATTCACGAAATATACAAGTATACGTATCTAACAAGTAATATAATGATGAATAGAGTATCTTTCTCACAGAGATTATGCTAACACCCTATGAAGCACCGAAAATTCATCACATTTTTTTATCTTATTTAAACTAAGAAATAATGGAGTAATAATAATAAAAACACAAATAACAACAATGCAATAATTCAAGTAAAGAGTGGAGAATTCAAGAATAAGTTATCTAGGGTTTAGTTGTCACTTATGATCCCCTCAATTGGTCTATTCATTCGTTTTATCAATTCTTGATTCACTTATGTTGTTTGCTAGTTTAGAGTCTTATGTAATTATAAGTTATCTTTTGAATTCTCTCACAAATCTTTTAAATCGAGTCAATTCACTATATTTCTATGTGAATTCGAGCCAAGCTTAATGCATAGATGACCACTTTATAGGACTACCTAAAATGAATAGGTATCTTTCAATCCATATTCACGAAACGTTCATTCTTCCCAATAGAACTTCTGAACAAAGGCAAATTAGATCAATTCATAGTTCCAAAACTCCTCTTTCAATTTCTGAATTAGGTTCACAAATTAATTTATAAGTTGATTAGACTTATAAACACATTTAATACCATCTAATTAAGCAAATCAAGCATAAGATCATAATCATGATAGAAGTAAATGAAATCAATTGAGTTTTTATAGAAATAAACCCTATATTCAGGATTTAGTGCATCATTAGACTAATTGATACAACACAAGAACTGAATATAACCGTGAATAGCATATTTAATACAAGACATAGGGAAAAGAATGAAAAATTAAAGTTAACATCCATGCGCACCGCACATGACCAAAACCATTAGGTATTTAGATTTTTCTATCATTTGTCCTATTTTCGCACATAATTGATAGTTTGGGAACCAAAACAGCAATGTTGCATAAACTAAGAACCAGTTTTGAGTAATGTTTAGAAATTTGAAACTCGGACTCGACTCAAAAAATCAATGAGTCGAGTATATTCTAAAAATCAGTTGAGTTTTTTTGAGTTAAAATAAAATAAATAAATAAATAAAACTCGGAACTATAAGCCATATATATTTATTATTTTATCTATTAAGAATAAAGTAATAACCTAATAATTAGTTTAAGTATTTAAAATTTTGGGTTTCATATGTGATTCTTTTACATATTATTCATTATCAATTCAGAAAATTTAAGTTTTTTAAAAAAAATTATACAAAATTTTTCTATTTTTGAATGTTAACTAAACTCGACTCGGATAAATACTCGTGATTTTTCAGTGAGTTTATTGAGTTTAATCTAAAACTAGATAAAACTCATTGTTCATTGAGTTTTTCATCGAGTCACCTATAATTCTATCGATTTGAGTCAACTCGTTACAACTCGACCAAGTTTTTCTGAGTTTTTAAACTATGATTTTGAGCACTACCCATAATATTTTTCAATAACTTCATAAAATTGTTTTCCAAATATTTTTTTTTTGGCATATATATTACAGTATATATCAAAAGTTGCTATATACTTATTCAATTAATATTTTGTGTTCAGAATGAAGATAAACGGACTATGGAAGAAACAGTGTATATTGATAAACAATGTTTAATTATATAATCAGTACAATAACTCCATACTTTTAGACATACAAATATAATGAATGTAAAATATACAATGAATCTAAACCAAGAAATTATACTTAATTGATTCACATAATTAATTGAGTTAACACTAATTGTTTGACATTAATACGCCTCCCTGAACTCAAGGAGGTTGTGGAGAAATAAACTTGATGTTGAAAATAAGATTCTTGAAACAGTTTTGAAAATGTAAGTTTGAGGAGGGTCGATTTTCATAGAGGAATCACCGTGAAAGGAGCAATACCCAATGAAAAGGGCTTCACCTATGTAATATGGCACCATTGAAAAGAAAAACTCATTAAAGGAATTTAAAAATCCATAAAAGGGATTTAAAGCACACCGATAATGGAGGTTATGAAATGATACCGATAATGGAGGTTATGAAATGATCCCTCGTGAAAAGGGAACACCGTTATTTAGACACCTATAGAAGGGATTGAAAATGCCGATTGAACCTATTAAGAGATTGAAAGAAATTCATATTATAAAAAGGAGTTGAAAGCTCTCATACCATGTGTGATGATAAACAGAGTTTGGAATAAATGATGTATATTGATAAAACAATATTCAATTATACAAGTACAATGGCTATATATTTATTAGCATACAAATATAATAATTGTAGACTGTTCAATGAATCTAAATAAGAATAGATAAGGTAACCAAATAAACTAAATTAAGGAAAGTATACTTAATTAATTTATATAACTGATTGAGTTACTATTAATTGATTGACATTAACATTTTGTGTAATATCTTAATAATAGCTATGCAATGGTGCTTTTGTTTGGGTGAACAAGCGCATGTAAAATATATCATTGTTTAGTATCCTAATAGAGAAAAACCCTTTTCAACACTCAATTATTCATAAAAGTAGACAGAGTCATTTTTTGGATAATTTTTAGAATTGGGATCATTTTTTAAATTCATCGTCATTAGGGATCTTTTTTCACAAGTTCTAATATGTGAGTTTTGCATTTTAGAAATGTGAACTACCTGACAAGAAACTCATTAAAAAAATACGTAAGCACTGTAGTGCATTTTTTTTTTTTGGTTTTCCAAATAATGGCAATTTAAAAGTAATTTAGGGAAAAGGAGGAAATCGCATTTTGCAAATGCGAAATCATTGTAGTCTTAATTTTTCTTTTTTGGTTGTCAAATTATGGAATTGAAAAGAATTTTAAAAAAAAAATGTAAGAACCGCGTTTTAAAAATGTGAAACTTGCAAAAGAGAGATTCCTAATGGAATCTACTTTTTCAATTTGGCTAAGAATTTATAAGGTGTTAAAAAATGCATAATTACAGTTTGTCCCTAAAAATATGGGACAGTTGCAAGTTACCGAACGAGAAAAAAATATAATAGCGAACTAACTCATCCACTTAATGTTAAAGAGAAAAAAAAAATCAATAACATTGTATGAAAAAATATCAAATCGTTACTTTTGAATGATAAATTGCTTATGAAATAAAATCAGGTACCAAAATACAACTCACTCTAAGTTTAGATTCGTTGCCTAAGGAAATTAAAAAATTGAAGGCAATGATGATATTTTACCACTCCATTTGGATGAAAAATTTGGCTTAATCTATTAAGCATTGAGGTGCAATGTATAGATAAAATAAACGTAAAGGGTAATTTGCAACCAACCCCTATTTATAAGGGACGAACTACAATTAAGACAAGAAAAAAGTTAGATTCCATTAAGAATCTTTCTTTTGCAGGTTGTGCATTTCTAAAATGCAGCTCTTACTTTATTTTTTTTTAAAATTATTTTCAATTCTATAATCTGAGTACTAAAAAATAAAAAAGTAAGGCTATAGTGACTTCACATTTTCAAAATGCAACTTCTTCATTTTTTTTTCCAATTATTTTTAAATTTCCATTACCTGACAAACAAAAAAAAAAAAAAACATTTCTTGTTAAGTTTCACATTTCTAAAACGCGATACTCACAAATCAGAAGTTATGAAAAAATAGCTCTAATGCACGTTAAATTTTAAAAAATGGCTCTGGAAATTCCCCTCATTTTAATTTTTTTTCTCCCTTTTGGCTGCCTCCAACTAATTAGTTCAGAAGAGAGTTCAGTCAGGATCCGCAAGTGTTAGAGACCATACATGTGTTCTCTTTCTTTATCTTTGTAAATAAATATTAAAAAAAAAAATTTTTTGTGGACTGATCTAAGCTTTCAAATAGCGGCTCAAAGCTACTTAAATTTGATTTTGCTAACTTGTTAACAAGCAAATGTATGTTCGCATATTTTTTTTTTATAATCTGGTTCAAGCCAAAGAAGAATTTGGATCCTCTCCATTTTTTTTTACCTGCATCATTTTGTCTATTTACCTATATTTAAACAATTAAAATTTAAGGAAAAAAAAAATCTAAACTTATACCATTAATTTTATTTCACTGGGTGGATCATCATTATATCTAAAATTTAATTCATTTGAAAAAAAAATTATGGCTCTGTTTGGATTGCATATAATAGGCATTATTTGTCAAATATTATTTGGTCAATCATGAAGGCTATTTGGTCACCAAATAATTTTACCCAAACAATATTTCACACTACTCATATTTTGTCTTATTCATTATCTACACTATTCATTATTTACATCCTCCAAATTCTTCACTATTCATTTTTTTCTCAATTTCCCTAATTAAGCAATATTGAGCTTTTTTCCAATTGATCAAATACTTTAAAGTTGTTTAATCAGAAAGTGCTTTTAGTGCAGGTGGAAGAATTTTAGATGATAAAAGGACTCAAATGACACCTGTAATTTTGGAAATGTTGGTGTGTTTAAAAGATTGATTAGATATCAAAGAAAGAAAGAATGGATTAATGATGCAAGATTTCAAGAAAGATAAAGGTGGTAGTAGTTCACCAAATTAATATATAGTATACATAAGATTTTAATGTTTAATAACTTTTTGTTAGGAGGTAAGGTTCTATATCCCCCTCCTTATGTATGTAGTAAATAGTTTATTATTATTATTTTTTCAATTCTTAGATTAGTTTTATAATTGATAATGATTTGGAAGTAAGGTTCAAATCTCCACCTCCTTGTACGTTTTTTTATATTATTAATATATATGGCAGGGGTTTATGCCAAAACCCCACCTCTGAAGGTGATTTTTTTCTTAATTACATATTTTTACTAGATGATGAACAAATAATAAATTATAATAATAAGTATTGACTTGTACTATCAATTAATAACTAAGTCAAATAAGTACTAATTTGGAATAATAAAGTACTAATAATTAAGTTCTAAATTTGGTATTTGAATATTAACTAAGAACTTTAGTTTAGAATAATAAGTATTGGTTTGAACTTTGGACTTTAATTATTAATGACTTAGTCTAATATATAAGCACCAGTTTGGATTAATAAAGTATTATAAACAAGTAAGTAATAACTCGAAAAGTTACTAAGTTATAATTGAATGAATACTAATAAATAGTAAATCAATGATTTTAAATTAATAAGTTATTAATTTCAAAATAATAATTAATAAGTAATAATTTTAAATTCTATAAATTATTAACAAGTAAAAATTTAATCTGTTTCTCTAAGAAATAACTTTAAAATTTAGGGTTAATTACATTTACCTCCCCTGAGGTTTGACCATATTACTAAACAGACCCTATGGTTTGACAAATTACAGTCAACCACCTTGAATGGCTGAACGTTTAACAAGTACCACCCTGTTGTTAACTACCGTTAAGAAAATACTGACATCAGCAAAAAAATAATTTCTTTAATCCCAAATACCCTTCTTCATTCTTAATTATTTTTTTATTTTCTCAAATTTTGGGAATAGACGTCATTTTAAAATTTTACAGAACAAAACCAAATTTAGCGTTTTTTCTATCTCTATGAATCTTTTTGTTGATTTGTGTTATGGATTGGAACTAGTGAAATGGAACAGAGATAGGGGGATGGTGGTTTGTGGTAGAGGAATGAGTTGTGTACTAAATTGATAATATAAAAAAATCTGAGGCAAAAATTGAGGGACTAATTAAGCAATACATGATAAGTGTAATTTAGTCTTTTAAAAGTTCCGTTAACGGTAGTTACCATTAGTGAGAAGGGAGAATCTGTAATTTTGTCAAACTACAGTGCTTGTCTAGTAATATGGCCAAAACTCAGGGGAGGTAAATGTAATTAATCTTAAAATTTAAGTAAGAACTTAAATTTGAGAGCCAGTTTGGGGATGCGAGCATATTGACCAGCATGTGAGTCAGCACGTGGTTCAATTCGTGGACCAGTACGTGGGCTAACCTAAAGGTTGGCCCATCTTGGCACACCCCGTCTAACTGGGGTCTAGATCGGAGACCAATTACAGGCCACCCCCTTCCGTATTCGACCCGACCCGACCTGTAAACCCAACCTAACCCACCCTGTGATAGGCTATCATGAGTTTGAACCAACAACCCCTCTTGTCCAACCCAACTCACTGCCACCTCTAGTTAAATGACCTGATAGTTCGGTAGTGTAGAAGAATATTTAAGACATTTGATACACAGCTGTAGGGTATTAATTGCAACGTCATGTATAATTGTATTGTATTATAATAGGGTCCTGGACCTACTATTTAAAGGATGGCATGTGCACTGCATATTGACCTCAACTTTGACTCTGTGAAGTCACTTACTTACCAAGAAAGAAAAGCAATGTCCCAGCCCAAAAAAAAAAAAAAGAGCAAATGAAGCAACTAACAGACAGATGACATTATTTGATGGTTTTCAATTTGTCCGTCATTATTTCTTTTTTTTTTTTTTCTTTATTCAGCTAGAGCAATTTTATTTTAAAGAACAAAATTACCCCCTAGCATTCATCTTAATTATTGAAAACCCCTTCTTTGGACCTCTTAAAGGCATTCTGTGTTCTGACAGAAATGTAAATCTAATGACATCGTATTTGTGTATATGAGACTTGAATGTCAGAGCAAATAATTTGGCCATTTAGATAAATTGTTATGGTTAGATATAATTTGCTCTGACATTATCAGCACCCATATAATAATCTTAGGGATATTTGATAACTTATTAAGTACTTAAAATTAATTATAGATAATATTAAATTTATTTGATAACACAGATTATACTATATTTCACATGCCACTTAATTTGTATATGAACTAAAAGTTTATAACTTAAATTTTCAATTGTACTAAAATTCATTTAATTTCTCTTTCTTTCAAATGCCTACTTATACTTTTTCACATATTCAATCTGTCACATACAAAAACAAAAAAAAAAAACTCGAGCAGTCATGTCTTTTATATTTATTAGGTAAGATACTCTTTGTTTTTTGAAGGGTTAAAAGTATTGGAAAAATTAATCGTATCCTTTTTCTTAAGCAGTCATGTCTTTCATAGGGGTAAAATTTCAAAGACTTCAATTTTAAGTTGATGAATTTCTCGATATTATAGCTTTTGAGCTGGTTGATACTTTTCATTTTCTGTGGTAATGTGTCTATGATTGTTTTAATATTGTTGTGGTTGTGGATTATGTTTGAATTAATGTGGTTTTTGCCTTTTTTTTGGAACTTTGATATTTTGTATTAATAAATAATTTTAAAATTAAAATTTTTTTTTTATTATATCCCAAAATTAGTGGGCAGTGACCGTGCATTGCACAATCAGGTTCTACTAGTTTTAGTTTATCATTTTTTACTATTGCGTGGAGGTAAAATAAAGACAAGAACAGGAATTCGAAGCATTAATTTTATTGATATAGCGAATCCTCCATCAAATAAAAGTGTTTGATAGTAGTTATATTTTACAGTCACTTTTTCACTTCTTCGTAGGCATCATTTTTCTACTACTGCTATTACTTTAACACCATATTTTTGGGGATAGAAACATATCTTACTTAAATTTAAAGAAATAATCTAAGAGTCTGTTTGATAACTCAATTTAATGCTGAAAATTAATTGATTAAGAGATTTTTGAATTCAGCATGTTTGATAATAGAATTCTCTTATCACTTAATACATTAAGCACTACTTAATTTGTATTCAAAATTTTAAATGAAAACATTTTCACTTAATCTGCTGAATTTTAAATAAATATACAAAGACATAGTCTAACACACACTTTCTCTCATTCACATCGTATGATTCATATTCACACACACTTTCTCTCACTTGCACACACACTCTCACACAAACATATACTCTCTCACACACAAAAACACACACTTCCTCACATATATACATTGTCTCTCTCACACACACATACACAATTAATCTCTCACACACATTATCTCTTGTATTTTTTCATACTTTTATTCACACACACTCACACACATGCATATTCTCTCTCACTCACATACACACACTCTATCACACACAAATTCTCTCTCACGCACATACATACCCTATCACACACATTCTCTCTCATATATATTTATATTATCCTTAATTATTCATTTTCTTTTCTACGCATATATGACAATTATTTATAATAAATTAATATATGTATGAAGTGACATATTTAATTCAGAGATTGAATTCAGTTGATTATTAAACATAAATAAATTTATTAATTCAGCAATTAATACTTTTAGAACTTAAAATTCAGAGTTCAGAATTCAGAATTCAGCATTCAGCATTAACAAACACCCACTATATCATAAGTTAGCTAATCTTTTGTAACAAACTATAGTTTATTTATATTTCAAGTATCTAACTTTAAAATTTTCTCATACAGAAGATTCTAAAATAAATTGTAACACCTATTACTTTAATATATATTTAGGTTATTCAAATTAATATCCCATGGTTTTTCAATATTTTCAATGTCTATAACGAAAAATACAAATGTTGAATGAAATAAATTTTCTTCTATAGCGTAAAGAAATATTTTAGCTATGAAAATTCAAAGAGTCATGCCCTCTTTAGTTCCAAATGAATAAAAGTTTTAACTAAAATACTAAACAATCATAAAAACTCCTAAAAGAAACAACAAAGTACAAGTTAGGTGGTAAGATGCTTTCTTATAATTTATTTGTCATGGATTCAAGTACTAAAAGGGTAGTCGAAGGGGTGAGTTTTTGAATAAAAAAATCAAAAATTTTCAAAGTAGAATATAATTGTCAGAACTTTCCAATTCTTTAAAGATGTTTATTGTAAAAATTATTTCTTCTTTGTTTTTTGGTGTAATTTAATCAATCTGCATAAGTTACATAAACGATACAAAACAAAGGATTTATGTGATTTATGCAATCCTGTAAAATTTGATACGATTTTTTGATATAGAAAATATTTTAAAAATATTTTGACTTTCTAAGCCAAGAATCTTTGGTATTTTTTTTTTTTCGAAATAGGAATTTATTCAACCATCTGGAAATGAAAATTTTTAAAAGACTCAAATTTCACTTAATTTAATTAGCAAAACAATAAGATTTCAATAGCATAAATATCTTCAAGAATTAATAGCCCACATCATGTTGGTAATATTTTTTTTTAAAAAAAATTTTGTCTTGCAAGTCTATTAAAACTAAATGCACAAAAGTTAAACCATATCCTTTACTTACATAAGTTTACATACGTTGATCAAGTGATACGGCCTCTTAGTTAAGGACTAGCAATGCACTATATGTATGATGAAATAGAATTTTTTGTTGATCGTTAGCTTTTCTTCTATTGTTTTTTTCAATATTAAGAATGCAATTTTATCAAAATTCAACCATTGCAAATCAAGCGTGTATATTTTCTTTTAATAGATTAAATTACAACATGAGACATCTGTATTTACTTATATTCCTTAAATCTATTCTCCAAGCAAAGAAAGAAATGAAAACTATAATAAGCATAAATTTACTTTTGATAAACAACTTATAATTTAACATTTTAAAGTTAAATTAATCATATAAAAAAAAATACCAAAATCATTGTTTCAAGAAGATAAAGAAATGAAAACAAATAAAAAATATTTTTTATACTTTTAGATTCCTAAAAACGATGGCCAATAATAATTTTGAACTTTGGCATACTTTGATTTTTCCCCATTAATTAAAAAGTCATGTGACTTTCTCTTTGATTAGTATGTGATTACACTTGTTATAAATCTCTAGTATATCTTTTGGTTCAATGGAGTACTTATTACTGATACACAAAAATTTTAGGGTAAAATGAAAAAAAACCCCTAAACCTACTAATACCTGAGTTGCAGTTTGCCCCCTCAACTTATTTTATAATCACTTAACCCCATTCCTTCATGTTTTGGGACAAAACTACCCTTACTATTTTACTAATTTTGTTTTTCTTTTTTTTTTCCTCTTCTTTCCCATTTATTTATATATTTTCTCTCTCATATATTTCCTTTTAATTTTTTCTATTTCTCCATTATATCTTACTACTGCTAATATATTATATTATTAATTGATTAATTACTAGTTGTAATTGTTTTACGTGTGTCTAAATAATTTATAAAAATAAAAAAAATTTAATACAAGTAAAATATATTTTATTAGTATAGTACGGAGTTTATTAGTAATTACGAACAATATAATTAGCCAATAAACAAATTGCAAAAGAAATGAATTAGTAAAAATAGTAAAATATTTATTTTAAGAATGCAATTTTTTTTTTCTGTGGCAGATTATTCGCTTGTTATAATTTGGTTGAATTTATTGTAACTCTGAAAACATTATATTAGGCTGTCATAATGTCTAATTTCTTACTATATTTTGTGGCTATTGCATTAGCAATATAAGATTGTACACGATTTTTCATTCTATTTTTATTTGGATACAAAAAATTTTAATTTCCTTTGTCCCAAAAATTTAATTGTAGTTTGTTTATTTGTTAATTTTATTATTAATAGTTAATCACAAACTTTATGTTACAATAAGAAATATTGCTTATACTAAAGCATGATTAATCTATAAATTAAATTATTTAAATGCATGTGAAAGTTAGAATTTTAATTATTCAATTATTGAAAGTAATACTATAATTGTTTAGTAGAATGAAAAAAAATACTATAATTGTTTAGTAGTAGAAAGAAAGAATGGTGAAAAAATAAAAGGAAAAACAACAGAGGGGAAAATAACAGAAGGGAAAAATAAGAAGAAAAAGAATAACAATAACAAAAATAGCAGGGATAATTTTGTCTCAAAATATAAAAAAGAAGATTAAATACTTATTAAATAAATTGAGGAAGACAAATTACAACTAGAGTCTTATAAATTTATGAGGTTTTTTGCATTTAACCCAAAATTTTATTATGGATAAACTAATTTAAGCATCATTGACTTTCTAATAGGTCAACATTCATTTCATTTTATTATCATACATCAAGTACACTCATTTACATGAAAAGACATTTAGTACTTCATCTTTGGAATGTTCTCGTATAAAAGAATTTTTTTCTCAATTTGTGTTACATTAGACAACAATCAAGAAAAGTAAAAAAGTACAAATAGATACTTTACTTTTTACTAGAGGAGTTCCTAGGTTACTTTAGCAGGTTAAAGCTTGTCGCTTTCTTTAACATTGAGCACCAGAAAAATAGGATAAATATTTAGTTAGATTCGATTTTTTGTCTTATTTATAAATTTTGTAGTGTGAATTAAATTTTAGAGAATTTATAATATCAGTTAATATAAGTAAGATTTTTTAAAATTTAATCCTGACTACAAAGTCTATAAGTGGGGTAAAAAATCGGGTATACTTAAATATTTTCCCATATTGGATTAAGAAATAGTCTCTATTTTTTAGGAATGAAAATATTTAGGTAGATTCGTTCTTTGGCCTCACCTTTAAATTTTGTAATCATGATTAAATTTTAAAAAAATTATAATATCAGTTCATGTAAGTAAAATTTTTTAAAATTTAATTTTGAATACAATATTTATAAATGAGATTAAAAATCTGATTTATCAAAGTATTTTCTCATCGTAACTCGTTATCTGTGGCTTAAATTATGCACTTACATCTTGTCCAGCCCACGTAGAATACTTTTATTGGTCAATGTCAGTGCAATAAAGAAGAGAGAGAGACCCGCAGGAATAACTAATTAGGAAAATAGAAAATATTATTATAAATTCAATCTTAGGTCCCATCTATAAAGTTCGTAGTCAAAATTAAATTTTATAAAATTTTATTTATATCAACTGATATCATAAATTTCATAACATTTAATTATACTATAAAGTCTAAAAATGAGACCATAAATCAGGTCTACCTAAATATCCCGGATGGGATTATAAGAAATAGCTCTACAAATCCCTTATGTACGTGGCTTCAACCTACCTCCAACGACTCTTCAAACCACAATTTAAATAGACTTAATTACAGTTTGCTGCAAATTATCCTTTATGTTTGCTTTATCTATAAATTGTCTCCAAAATTAAATAAAATTAAAATTTTTATATAAAGAGAGTAGTGAAATGTCATAATTACCTTCAATATTTTAATTACCTTAACCAACATAAAATTAGGGTAAATTATATTTTGGTATTTGATTTTATTTTATAAGTAATTTGTTATTTAAAAGTAACAATGTTTTTTCATTCAACATTATTGAAAAAAAAAATTACCATTCAATATTAATTGTACGAATTAGTTTACTATTTTAATTTTTTTTCTTCGCATCTATTTTTTAGCATGCCATCACGTACTTGTTTTGTCAATATTATTTTATATCTACATTAAAGTAATTTATTTAGTCAATCACATTACTGTAGTTTTATTTTATTTTCTCTATTGTCAAGTAAACCTAATTATTTCATCACTTTATATTTAAAAAATCGCATTATTTAAGTAAATATACTAGTTTGAGATATAATCTATATATATTTTAAATAAATTTAGAATAATAAATTTAATTTATTAGTATCATTTTCAAATTTAAGAGAATAATTTTAGTAAAAAATTTCATAAAGTATAACTAAAAATATTGAGGGTAATTATTAGATTTCACTACTCCGTTTAGATGAAAATTTTAAATTCATTTAATTTTAGGGGCAATTTGTAGATAAAACAAACATAGGGAGCAATTTGCAACTGTTTCCTAATTACATGAGATAATTTGTAGATAAAATAAATATAGAGAACAATTTGCAACTGTTCCCTAATTTTAGGGGGCAAACTGTAATTAAGCGAAATTTAAATATGTTGCCAGTCATCCTTAAATACGTTTACCTTATGTGAGTAAACAGATGCTGGCGGGAAACAATTAAGCACCTAGACGAATTGAAGTTACTCGAACATATGGTTCTCTTATACATTTGTTAAGGGTAAATTACAAGCAATTCTTGTGATTTTGCTTAGTATTCAAGTTATCTATTATGATTTGTAAATATATAATTCAATAATTTGTAATTTGGGTTAAAATAAAATATTTAAATATTTCGTTACGCGATATTTAGGGTAAAAAAATTTTAATTGAAAAATTTATTTTAATCATTTAAATCACTTAATTAAGAATAATTATGTAATTTAATACAAAAACACAAATTTCCCCTTTCCAGTCAAGAATTACTAGACAAAGGGGTATTCTTTGATTTTTTGAACAAATCTATCATGATTTCAACTTTCCATCAATTTAAAAAAAATTCAAAACACAGAAGGATGAAACACGAGAGTATATCATTACTTACCTTCGAATTTTTATCCTTTTGCACTAAATGTTGCTCTAATTTTTTATTAGTCCCTCCCTTCTATTTTATTTGTTACTCTTTTCATTTTGATTTGGTCCAATTTTTTTTTAATTTTTAAAAAGACAAACTATACATAAAGGCTAATTACTTGTATTATACTTCGTACAAGTCTCAGGAAAAAAGTATTAAAGTCATACTTTTAATATTTATTACTCGGGAAAATCGCCAAAATCTAGATGTGTATAAGAGAGCCAAAATAGTCCTTCAATTTTTTTTTAGCCAGAATAGTCCTTTAACTTTTTTTTTTAGCCAAAAAAGTCCTTTTATGGTGTAGTCACCATAAATTTTTTATTTTTATTTTATAAATTTCACATGAAAGGACTATCTTGGCTAAAAAATAAAAGTTGGAGGACCATTTTGGCTACAAAAAAAGTTGAGGGACTATTTTGGCGATTTTCACTTTATTACTCTCACAAATTATATTAAAATTTGAAACTTCAAAATTAATTAATAAAATTTAAATTTAAATTGAGGGACAATTATAAAAAAAAAATATTTTATTAATTGATCAAACATTAAATTTTTCTTAAATTATATATGATTGATCATAACAAATAAAATAGGACTCGAGGATGAGATTATTTAGATGTTTTGGTAATGTTTGTTGGAGTAACTTAAATAAACTGTCAAACCATTAATGATAAAACTGATCAGGTACCTTAAGTTGATGAGATAGAGTCTAGTCAATTTTGTAGTAAATGCTTCAAGACTGACATTGACGCTATCTTTGCTGAAGAAATAATTGAATGTGCAGTCGTTGCCTCCAGTTTCAACGGAAAATTCTAACATGGATATGATATAATTCTAACATGGATACGATTTATTATAGGTGAGGTGAATTTTTTAATTTATATTTATTTATATTATTTTTAAAAAATTTAATTTTAATGAATTAGAGTGATATTAATAAATGTGAATTAAGAGATTTATCTCGGATCCATATAAAAAAAATTTCAATTCCCACAACAAAGAAGTAGTTGTGTATTGATTTCTCATTTCTGTCGTCAAGCTGCTTCTCCAAATCAAAGAAGGGTCACATACTCAAAGTTTTCTAGTTGCCTATTCAAGCTGGAAACTGGTGGGTAAAAATTATTCTGGGAAATTATTTTATTGCTCATTCCCGTTTTTCTCAATAATTGAAAGAAAAATTATGAGAGTCTATCCAAAGGGATTCAATACATAAGATAGAACCTAATATTGACCTCAAAGGTTAAGTCAGTAGGTTTTGGACCCAACCTATATATTAAATACTTTTTATTTCTCTCTTAAATTAATATGGGACAATATAAACATATTCATAAATCCAATAATCTCTCCTTTCATGGACATATTCTTACATTGAAACTAAACTTCTCATCTTAAGCCCACTTTTAATACTCAACGCAAACCCAAATTCTTCATCAATCAACCATGGACTCACCTTCTCAAATTCCGTTGCATATTAATTTGGACCCGTGGCCATGTTATAACTGGCTAAACCCCTGGCCCTGGTACAACTGGCCAAACCCCTGGTCCATAGTCCAACATCAAGAAAAGAACATTACGATCCAACACTGTGAAGATACCAGTCACTTACAAATGAGTAACCCCAAGCCATAACCAGAAAATCTGAAACCACTGTTGGGAAGAAAAATCATGAGAGAGCCCACTGAAAGAAGCCCAATACACAAGGTAGAATCCAACATTGATCTAAAAGATTAAACTAGTAAGTTTTGGCTGCAAGTTATATATTAAGTGTTATTTATTTCTCTTTTAAACTATTGTGGGACAAATTAAACCTACCTATCAACCCAACAAAAACTTGGCCCTGAGGACCATCATATTAACTAACTATTTTCAGTTTAAATTAGTATGTTGCAATATCACCACTATATTATAGCACGTACTAATTAAGATATAGCATCCGAAGATGAACTTGAGATCTTTTTTTCCAATGTTTTAGTTCAAACCATTTTAATTTATGCCTTTTTAACTTTTACAATCGAGAATTAAACGAGGACACACGAATCATTTTTATGAAATGCAAAGAAATCTATATATAGACTGTTAAAGAAAGTCAAGGGCGAAAGCTACATGGACAAGAGTATAGGTTACAATTACCCCCTTCAACTTTGAAAAAATTGTAGAATATTCTAGAAAGTTTTAAAAATTTTATATGAATATTTTATAATTGCACTTCCTTAAATTTTTTAAATTGGTCTTTTTACAAACATTGATCTCTATAAAGTAAAAATACGTTTAATACCACCTTTATTACAAAACAAATATTTCAAATACAAAATATGCTAATTGATCATGAAAATATATTCATAATACATAGTTTGCATAATGAATACCCATTATAACTTATTTTACCATAAATTTAATGAAATTCTAAATTATCGAATTTATTCATATATATATTATTATTCACAAAATTTTTGCCCTTACTTTATATTAAAATTTTTTGCTCCCACTAACCTTGGGGTCCTAATTTCACCTCTTAAGACAGTACGAAGTTTTACAATCAAAAAGTCAGATTTTGTTGCCTCAAAAGAAAAGAAAAAAAAGAGAAGTGTAACATGCAATAATAGTGCTAATAACTGTTGGAAAATCTGGACAAATATTGATCGAGACGTGTAATCACTGTTCTTGAAAGTTATTTTGGCTCCCACGGGATCGTAATCCACTGATGCAAATGAGATCACTAGGAGGTAACTTTCTAGAATTCAACGGCAACCTCAGTCGTGTGCACTTACAAACTAAGTTTTGAACTCAACATAGGACTGCTCAATACCAAAGGAGAGAAAATAAGAGAAAGTAGAAGAAGAAAACTTTTTCGGTGTGTCTTGAAGAGGACCTCAAGGCCTCTATTTATAGTAATGAATTCTGCCAGAATTTGAAAGTCACAACAATATTTTGAGAGAAAAGATAGGTGACTTGAGATAAAAGACAGGAAATTCGTCTGCTTTGGGAGAAAAAACATGAACTATACGTAAGTAAAATTCACACAAAATAGATAATTGGTACATGGAATAGGTAATCAGTGCACATAAAAAATATAGGAAAGAAAAATGTGAAGGAAGTAAAATTCTAATAATTCATACCACACCACACCACACCACACCCTTTATTACGTGAGCGCGCACACGTGTATGTTTGTGAAAAATCCCCAAACCATAAATTGTGCATAGTCTAGACTTCCAACTAGTCTTGCACATAGGCAAAACATTAAATAGATATATGTTGAAAAAATCCATCATGTCTTTCCAATGTGGGACAAAGGCTATCACAAAATAAGAGAACAAAAATGGAGGGAAATTCAAATATATTGAAATTGTATTTTGGAGGCAAAAATCCAACAATTTTCCACATGACTCGAAAATATAGAAGTGATACTGAGTAAAGAAATTTAACATATAAATGACGATGTCTTTTGGATTTGAATTGCACTTAATACATTCAATAGAGAAGTATACGGAAGATAGGCGATCAAGGTCTTGAATCTTCCTCCTTAATGCACACTCCTACAGTAGAGCACATATTAGACTTTAATCTATTGTAAGCTCTCGGTCTGATGCCTTTGGGCCATGCACCTACCTGGGTGTTCACGAGTGTTCTTGAGAGATACACGTTAGAATCTCATAGGAAACAGCCCCTACTTCCACACTCATAGAGGTGAGTCCATCAAGTGTGTACTGCCATACATCACTTATAAAGGATATAAACTCATTAAGAGTCATTGACTCAACTCTCATAACTAATAGACAGTAAGCACTACCTATATCATACGAATGTACCACATATAATAATGCAAATAGAATATCTTTGTGACTTGTTATTGCCCACTGAACCTACTTCATGGGATCTCCACTAATGTAGGTTGGGTTGCTATCACATTCAATTCCTATTAGAAAGTCTAAGTCCCATCCCCCTAGATACATCTTGGACTAATTTTTGGTTCAATCCCTTAGTCAAAGTATCAGCCAAATTCTTTTCAGACCTCACAAAGTCCATGGCTATGACCATACTGCTCATGAGCTGTCTCACAATAGTGTGTCTCAAATGGATATGTCAGTTCTTCCCATTGTAAATTTTATTTTTAGCCCTAATGATCATTGCTTATGAATCATAATGCAAAAAAAATATATAGAAGACACAGGTTTTGGCCACAAAAGAATGTCAGTCAATAAATTACGAAGTCATTCAGCTTCTAAGCATGCCTACTCTAAAGCAATAAATTCAGATTTCGTGGTAGATTTAGCATTACATATTTTCTTAGATAATTTCCAAGAAATAACACTTCCAACAAGAGATAGTAAAAGAAATTGTGCTGATTATGATGTAAAATTAACTCATATGCAAATTGGCGATATAAGAACCAGCCGGTCCGATCCGATTTTCAAAACATTGATTTTAGCAGGTAGGAGCGGAAACTCTAAAGAGCAAGTAATGTGCATCCTTTATTTTATCCGGTCTGACCAGTGATTTCGATTAAGAATCGCGATACAAGATCACGATTGGCCGGTTCGACCAATCGGACTGCGACCGGAAGAACCACTAGTCCGATCCAACTATATATCCGGTCTGTCTAAAAAATCGGACAGAATCGGTAAAAAAAAGAAACCGGTAAAAAATCGGTTGAACCGATTTTGGTGATAGTTTTTAAATTTCAGAATAAAAAATGATTTAAATAAAGAGAAAAATTAAAAAATAGTGAAATAAAATCCAAAATGGAAAAACATGGAACACACCAAAGCCTAAACTATTAAGTTATTATTATTTTTGATATTTTTATACTTATTTTTGTATAAATTTCACTTTTCTTATTAAAAATTTGATCAGTATTTTTGAGTATTAGGACTATAATTCTCAAAAAATAATGTTTCACATATATTTTAGATTTTATATAAATATATTTTAGGTCATTTTAAATTATATCTCACTTTGGTAAAAAAAAAAAAAAAAAAAAAAACCTAAATTAGTAAACCGGCCGGTTCAACCGATTAAACCGCGAACTAGATAGGCCACCAATTGAATGTCCGGTCCGATTTTTAAAACATTCGCTAATATGAGCATTTGATACTAACATTTGCTTTTTGGGAGAAGAGAGTTACGTATTATCATTTCTGCCCCTCAGTTTATTAGCACATGGACTTGCTGCAAAGCTGTATTTTTAGGCAAATAAGCGAATCAAACTGAAATTTGGGACCGAAATGTTACATTCCAAATATGTAGGGAATCAAATTGCACTATTTTCAACTTTAACATGATGGACTAAACATGGATACCTTAGAAATGTGAAGGACTATTTACACAATTTTTTCTAATACAGTATTCATCGAAAAAAATTCTTATATGAATTGTGCCATAAATTCTTGGTTTTAGAAAGTTCCACATCATTCACTTGGAGTGGGGTGATGTGATGTTGGTTGATATGGAGTTTTGTTGATGTGGAGTTTTCTAAATCAAAAAATCCATGGTAATATGCCATATACTTGATCCAATAATAATTTCTCATATTTCTTGTATTTGTTTATTTGGTCAGTGTTCCAAGATAATTTTACTATTCAAAAAAAATTCCCTAGTTTCTTATAGTATATTCTAATTTCAATCCTTACTTAATACTTTTTCTTTTAAAGAAATTCCTTACTAAACACTTCAAAGTACAAAAGCTATCTTGTCAGCTCATTTGATTAATAAATCGGATTAGGGAATATAAATCATACCGGGATTAATTGCCCCAAGATGACTCATCTTAAGATTTTTCATCCTATTTAAAATAATTATTTTAGTTTCGGTCAATATTAGATTATTCATAAGATATCTCATAAAAGAAATGTAGTTTTATATTTAGTGACTACAGGATTGATATACCTAAAAAGAAGTATACGATTGATATATTAGAATAAAAAATAGGATGAAAGTAGTTTTAAAAAAAAATCATATATTGCATTTGGACAGTCATTAAGATATTATTTAGAATGTTAATTAGAATAAGTTTTCGGTCTCACAACTTTTTAAGATGTTATATATATAAGATAAAAGATAGTTGAAAAATGTATCTAAGAAATGATTAAAAATATTATTTAGTGAATAATGAATAGTAAATAACAATAAAAACAAACCCAACGTTTTCTTATTTCATCAAGATGTTATCAATATTCAAGGGATAACTTCTTGAAATTCGATGGTTCGTCTCATATCTAATAATGAACCACAGATCGGATTACATGGAATCGTAATTCCAATTTCACATCATTCATTGATACAAAAATTTTGCCTTCTTTTATTTCAATTATACGTGATACTTTGTACAAAATTTTGACCGAGTTGGCCACTACCTGACCACTCTTAAAGAAAACAAAAATTTACCCATCCGGGCCAATCGAGTCACGAGTTGAAATACATAGCCCGACAAGGCTAGGGGTAGCTTTAGTGACTAGTGAAATTGTCGCTAGAGTGCAAGTATAATTAATATTAGAAACGTCATAGTTACAAAGTGAAATTGTAAAAAGCTTGAGTAAGGTTTCTAAAATTGGCAAATATTGAGGTAGACCCGATCTTTAATTGCACTTGTAAATCCTATGATGTGGATTAAATTTTAGAGAATTTATGATATCACCTAATGTAAGTAAGACTTTTTAAGATTTAATTTTGACCACAATGTCTACAAGTGGGGCCTAATCAAAAACCGAATCTACCTAAGTATTTTTCTCTAAAATTAACCCACTATCAAATTTGCTCAACAATCTATTTTATAAATTTAGTTACTAAATTATCTTAAATATGTATTTGGAGTTACTCTTTCTATTTTTATGGTGACTACAGACACACACTTAAGATAATTTAGTGATCAAATTTGCATATAGAGTGACTCTAAACACACATTTAAAGCAATTTAATAACAAAATTTGTAAAATGAATAACTCAATAACTTTATATATAACAATTTAATAATTTGGTGATTACAAGTGAATTTTGCTCTATATAAAACAGTCCATCCTGACTGCCAGACACACACAAGTATTCTTTTTTTGTAGTATCAATACAAAATGCTCTCCTTGCGCTTGGCAGTGCCTTCACCATCACCAATCAACCCTCTCTTCCCACTCAAACAACACAAAATCTCTCGTTCAATTGCCCCACGCAAAATATTTGGTATAAATTTGCATTCTCATTCCAAGACTCTCCACCCAAACTTCCAACATCCAACCCGAATGATGATGTAATAGAAGGAAGGGAACTCGAGATAAGAGGTTTGCTACCTGAACTTATGCCTAAACACATTGCTGTGATTGCGGATGGTAATCGAAGGTGGGCTTCCGAAAGAGGCTTACTAGGGAAACAAGGCCACAGAGCTGGTAGAAGGGTCATGAAAGAGGTGGTTTTGCTATGTTCCGAACTGGGACTCGAAGCACTCACGTTCTTTCTTTTTTCAACCGAAAATTGGTTCAGGCCTAAAGTAAGTGGTACAAGCTTTTCTTGCAATAACATTGAAGTTAAATATACTCCCTCCGTCACATTAAAAGTATAGTGTTTCTTATTTTTAATTATTTCAAAATATTTATTGTGTTCAAAATGTCAAAGAATTATCATTACATTTTTTTAAATTTTTATCCTTTGTCTTTTGTAGAAACAAATGCTACACCATTAAAAATTTAAATTTTGGAGGATAAAATGGGAAAGATTTAAAGCTGAGAACTGTCACTATCAATACACTATTATTAATAAGTTGAATTCTTAAAAAACAATAAAAATTATGAGATGGAGGCAATATATAGAAAAGTTTTTGGTGTGGACACATTTATTATATCATAGACCTTAAATAATTTAGGCTTAATTATAGTTTGTCCTATAATTAGGGGACAGTTGTAAATTGTCCCCTATATTTTTTTTATCTATAAATTGTCCCCAAAATTAAATGAAATTAAAATTTTCATTTAAACGAAGTAGTGAAATGTCATAATTGCCTTCAATATTTTTAGTTACACTTTGTAAATTTCTTTACTAAAATTCTTTTCTTGAATTTGAAAATGATACTAATAAATTAAATTTAATTATTCTAAATTTATTTAAAATATATACTGATTATATCTCAAAATAGTATATTTACTCAAATAATGTGATTTTTTAAATACAAAGTGATGAATTAATTATTGATAATAGAGAAAATAAAATAAGAATTAATAAAACTAAAGTAATGCTGATTGAATAAATAAAATACTTTAATCTAGAAATAAAAATAATATTGACGGAACAAGTACGTGATGGCATGCTAAAAAATTGATGCCAAGAAAAAAACATTAAAATAGTAAAGTAATTCATACAATTAATATTGAAGGTAATTTTTTTTTAAATAATGTTGAATGAAAAAATATTGTTACTTTTGAATGACAAATTGCATATAAAATAAAATCAAATACCAAAATATAATTCACTCTAATTTTATGTTGGTTAAGGTAATTAAAATATTTAGGGCAATAATGACATTTCAATACTCCATTTAGATGAAAGTTTTAACTTCATTTAATCTTGAAGGGCAATTTTTAGATAAAACAAATATAGGAGGTAATTTGCAACTGTCTCCCAATTACAGGAAGCAAACTGTAATTAAGCCAATAGTTTACCTAATAGAAGATGAGTGTAAATTTTGCATATCGTACAAGGAACATAGTTAACAACATAATCTATATAATGGAAATGATTTACATCTTAAACTACCAATTCAGTACTATTTATTGAAATCAATCAATTCATGTGTCAAAATCGTATCTAATCACTAATCTCTTATTTTAGATATTTGGTCGAATTTCGTTTCATTGTTGGTGAATCCAATGACACATCAGTAAATTTGTTATTTTATATAGATATACTTCTCTATATAAGAAGAATTAATATTCAAGGAATTTCACCTTAGAGTGGGGCTTCATTTATGACCAATCGGGTCTCGATCCGGTCCTATATATTCGAGTTTGGATCAATGAGAAATTCTGACTATCCAGATTCATTTCAAACCCTTTAGCTATTATAATAAATGGATCCGATATGAATCTTGTTGTTCTGACCCGACTAGGACCCTTATCCAATTAAAATATATTATATAATAAAATTATGTATACAATTAGTGTTATTCTATACGTACATATATTTACATATTGTGTAAATTATATTCTATTGTAGATATAATGCGTATGTATAAAGTTTGAAATAAATATTTTTAATACAGTTATAAAAAATAAAATTTCTATATAAAAATTTTAAATGTTAAAAAATTATTATAAGACTCGGATTCAGTCCAGATCCAACGAATTCAAATATTAATTTACTTTTGTAGACCTAAGAAATATTTAGATCCGGATTCAAATCTGCATATAGAAGTCAGATATGAGTTTAGATCCACTAGTTCTAATTCAAATCAACCAATTTACATGCCTAAATATAGCCTAGTTGGTTAGGAGATTCCATTCCATTTAAACTCTATGGTTTGTCAATCAGGGTTGGCTAAGACCATCAATAGCGTGATCAAATTATTAAAATGTTTAAAATTCGATTCTCGCTCCTCATTATAATGTTTGGTACGCAACTTGTAAGTACTACTGTAAGTTGTTAAAGTATACATTGGTGGCTTACCCTGAACTTGAAGAAAAGAAGATGACTTTCCATCCTTCGAAACTTTTTATTACTAAAAAAAAAATCACTACTCTAGATTTTGAACCATATAGTACCACTTCGCATTCGGGTTAAAAATACTAAGTTGAGCCCTCGGTTGGAGCTGATTAGGTTTTTGTTGTTGTCATTGTTGTTTTTTAAAAAAAGTGGTGACTCCAAGTAGGACTGTAAATGAACCGAGCTGCTCACGAGCAGCTAGAGGTGTCGACTCGAGCTCAGGTTGACCGAGTCTCTCGAACACATCTTGACGAGTGATATAAGAGCATATGTATAATATGCTCGAGCGTTCGTCGAGCTTTTCGAGCATTATATAAATTTTTTTATTATATGTAAAATTACTAAAATATCCATACTTTTTAAAAAAATTACATATTTGACCTTCAAAAAAGTCGAACTACTCGAATTCGAGCTCGTTTTACTTATTTTCGAGCGAGCTCGAACTATGTCAAAGTTTTCGAACTCAAGCTCAAATTTTGAAGCTCGTTCGAGCTCGAGCTCGAGTTCGAGTATCAGAAAAAATTTCGAGTTCGAGTTCGAGTAGGGCACTATTCGTGCTCGATTCGGCTCGTTTACACCCCTAATATATGAACTCCAAGTAGTGCATTACTTTGAGAACGGCTCGTTTACACCCCTAACTCCAAGTAGTGCATTACTTTGAGAATATATGTGTATTATTTATATTTGTCTAGTGTATAGTGTATAGTATTGGAACGGAATATATATTATATATGTGTATTATTTAAATGTAGGTATTATTATAAGCAACTCTCACTCACACACATATATAATATATATTCCGTTCCAATACTATTCTAACTATCATTAATCTAATACTTTATTCTCTTTTTTGGCCTTACCTAATATATCCTTAATTAAATCATTTGATGCTGACATGTCCTTAATGAAATATAATTGACCTATCTAAAATAATCATAATTAATCCTTCTCGATATAATTTACTAATTTTTCTCATTTTTTTTCATACCTAATATACTATTAATTAAATAGTTTCATTCCTAGCATGTCTTAATGAAGTATAATTGACATATATAAAATACTCCATATTTAATCTAACAAGACTGCTTATTTCAGTGTATAATACAACTATATATTCATTTATTATATAAACAAGTATTAATAACTCATTTGAAAAAAAGAATTCAACTCCATTAAACATTTAACAGAAAAGAAATTGAAGAACAAGAAATATCTCTAATAACCTTGATGCATTCTATTGAATTTGTTTGGTGTGAATTTAACAACACATTTTTTTAATATTAAAGTTTTACTCCAACTTAAAAATTACAAAACTAATAATCATATGCCAATTAAAAATTTAGAATTTAACACGTTTTTTTGATATCAAATATATTGCTCCAACTCTGGAAACTGTAATGTAAGTTATTACTGTATTTGATAATACAATAAAAAAAATATTAGTTTAGAGTAACTAATAATGAGGTAAAAAAAATTTCAACCCACGATATGATAGATGCCCAAAATATTCTAGAGTAAACTTTACTAGACCTACAAAAATGCAATGTATAAATTGTAGGAATGACAATATAAAAAAATAAAAATAGGTAAGTAGTTTGAAGGATAACATAAATTATATAAATAAAATCATAGTATTAAATACTCGAAAATATTAGAGATATAGATTGAATTACATGTGAACTTTAGAAAATACAATGTAATTGTTACACTATTTAATAAATCAAGAAAGATGTAGATTAGAGGTCTTGGTAAGCAATACAAGAAATTAATCGAAACAACAAAAAAAAAAAAAAAAAATTTCATACACTTTTATAATCTTTAATTTTGTTTATATACTTAATACATGCAAATTTACATAGTAAAATAATATATCACAATACAATTTTGGAGGTAATCACATTGAATGACATTCAAAATGAAAGTACGAGTTTAGAATGTCAGTGGAATCATAAAGTAAATGTTATCATAAATTTAAAAAATGTGAAGAATTACCAATATATTCTCTATTTGTATACATATTTTACGCGATATGTTAGAAAAATTAATTGTGATAGAAATTATATAAAACTTACGTGTTGTTTTGGATGTCTTTTGAACTATATATTTTACGTTATATGCGTTGTATTAGACTAACAATCTTGATTTTGTTAGAGTAAACAACACAATTCATTTATAAAATGATGTTTGATACTTGATATTGATTTTATTTTTTTAATAATGATAAAGAATATATAGATATATTAAAAAGTTCGACATTTCAAAAAGTCTTTATCTTTAATTGATTAATATAATCGAAGAACCTAAAAGAGAAATATAAATTATTTTGATTTGGAATTAACCACATTTTATATCAGTCAAGATGAATGGATAGTGTACAGCATTAATTGAGTATTGAAGTGAATGCTATTATAAGTTTAAGAAATATGAAAAAGTACCAATATATTCTCTATATGCATACAAATTTTAGACAATATATTAACAAAAAATTAATTGTGATAGAAATTTATATAAAATATAACTTAAAGTAGTAACTTTGTATATATTTAGAACTATATGTTTTTCATTAGCATTGCGTCCATTTTAGAATTAGATAAATGATTATTTTTCTTGACGTTAATGTGCATTTCAAGAAAGATAAAAAAAATAATTTATTATTTCAATTTTTTATAATGATTTTAAAATACTATGTGATACCTACACATAATTTTGAGAACATATTAGTTTAATCTATTTAATTTTCTATACAGACATAATTTTTTTTATTGTACTTCTATTTATATTTTAATTAAATTCATTTGTTTCTTATTTATTAAAAATTAATATCATTTTTGTAACTATTATTCATATTTCATTTGATTTCCTATAAATATTTTTCCCTAATAAAAGATTTTCAAAATATTTCATTTAGAAACGGTGTTTGATACTTGATAGTAATTCATCTTTTAGTAATGATAAGTTTGATACAATGAAACATATCTTTATCTTTAATTGATCTAATAGTTGATAGTGTAAATATAGAAAATTATAACCTAAGCGCCTAGAGACGAAATAGAAGTAAGACGCAAATATCATATGTTATTATTATAAAAAATGTAGTTTGTTTAATTATTTGAGAAAAAGCTCTAAAAATTTATATACGGTTATAACAAATAACAAATAATATGAAAAGTAAAAAAATAAAAGTAAAAATAATTACAAAGAAAATAACAAAGATATTGTATATTTAAAATATATAACTTTTACGTCAAAAAATTCAACATATATAATTTTTATATTTGATACTTTATATTATCATTTACTAAATATTTATTTATTATTAAAATTTTCAAAAAAATCAACAGTTTTACACGTGCCAATGTTTTCTTAAACTCAGATTGTTTCACAAGATGTACCTGTAAATAACTTCGTGGACTGACAGAACTGTCAATGCCAGTGACAAATCATCACGAGTGCTTTCACATAGAGCAACAAGCTTTATCTCTTTCAATCAGAAACGGATTCGTAACTTGAATTTTGGAGACAAAAATTATATATATTTTTTTTTTATAAAATTTTACGGGATAAAATTTAATTTTTTAAAAAGAAATTATTGAATTTTTTTAAAATATTAACAAAAATAAAATATTTTTAAAATCCTTTTGAGAAATAAAATTATATAAATACATACATAAGAAATACTTTTATATTTTCTAAAATTTTTGGAGAGGCAAAATTTAATTGTTATAATAATATGATAATAATTTTAAAAAAAATTTATAAAAAATTGCCCGTGTTTTCAATCAATTCACTTTAAATATTTTATTTGTGTTTAAGTTTCAAAATCTGAATTCTTAAAATCTTATATTTTTTAAAATAGAGGTTAAATCTCATTCTTTTGATCTTATAGGATCTTTCACATTTTATTAGTAATACATATAATTAAATAAGAATAAGATAAATTATTACAATTGAAATAAATAAATAAAAAATGCTTTAACTCTTTCGCCAACCCACTTAATAATTTCAGCCTCCCAATTACTCACAAGACAGGTGGGATGGGGTCACAATAATTGTCTTTTTTAGTATTGTTTTTCCATCAAAGCGCTGACGACGGAGTGTAGAGAGCAGTGTGATTGACAGCTTGCTTGCTTGCACGAAACATTTCAAAGGAACTACGTCATTGAATTTTCATAGTTTGTTTCTGTTGGAAGGAATTTTATGTTTCCATGCTTTTCTATTCATGACTTCGCAGAAGACAACTAATTTATGTAAAAGGGAAATATTTAAATAGATTTAGTTTTTGATCTTATTTGTAAATTTTGTGATATAAATTAAATTTTATAAAATCTATAATATTAGTTGATGTAAGAATTTTTTTTTAAAATTTAATTTTAATCACAAAATTTATAAATAGAGTAAAAAATCAAGTCTATATAAATATTTTCCTATATATAAAAAGATGGTGGTGTCTCTTCTTTGCAAATTAGGATACTTTGGAACTGTGTGTCTAAGTTCAACATTGATGTCCTGCTTTCCATAGTGAAAAATAACTGAAAATTCAAGAATAGAAAAGCATATATATGGCATAGCAATACCCCTTTTGGGGAAGTTATAAAAAGCTGACATATGATATATTAGGTAAAAAGAAATTTAGTTGGTAAAATATAGGACAAAGTAAAATATTAACTACTTAATTAACTAAATTTTGCATTTAATTAACTTTACTTTTTTAAATACTTATTTTATCACACCTCTTATAGTTAATTTTTTTTTTCAAAAAGAGTTACAAAATTAAAATCGTATTATATATCATCATACAAGTATCATTATTAACTATAAGTTAAGAAAATAAATATTTATGAATTATGAAAAACTTTTATCTATATGTCATTATTAAGAAATTAATTTTAGATATATATTTAAGTAATAACTTTCATAAAAGTATGAAGATATTTAGCCCAATTATGTCTAAACAATATCATTCTTGCAACCTAATTACATCAACTTAATATTTACCAAAAAAAACTACTTATTCCAAAAAAAAAAAAATTGATAAAAAGATGTAAGATCTTTTTTTTTCTTTGCATCTCCTTGCAATTTTATATTTATTGGTAATTAATAATCCAATGTCAATACACATTAGTCTTAAGTGATCATGTAATATACATAAGTTAAAAAATAATTTACTAATAGTATGTCTTATTATTGACCTCACCATTGGTTGTATTACTTTTTTTCCTATTGACTTAGAGATATATCCATCAGACTAGAAGGAAAAATAGTAAAAATTAGATTGACTTTTATCATAGTAGTTTATAAGATTTGAAAGCTAAATTATTAATGATTAACAATTATATGATACAATACTAAAAAATTTTAAACAGAAGTATCTTTTAAAAAAAAAAAAAAAGTATGTATATATGTATGTAAATTGATATTGCCATCCTCTAATTGTATTTTTCGCATTTTGCTAGGCATCTTGCCTGTGTTCTAAATGAAAGAGCTATGGACTAAAAACATAAAGGGAAGTAGTTCTCGCATCTAATAATTCAGTCTAAAGAAAAATATATTGTAATATTATCTTTCTATTGGCCATTACTCAAATTTGTATTAGTGTTATTAATTGTTATAAGTAAGAAAAAACTGAGAAAGATATGCATTAGTGTATAATTTGAAAATTATATACCTATGTGTAAAAAAACTAATTAAATAACTAAAATGAATCTACAAATAGAGGAAACATATTTTACAATAATGATGAAGTAGAGATGGAGATTAACTTGATTGAACTTGAGAATGTGGAGATGCACAGGAACGTATACACATATATGAAACAAATTATGATATGTGCGTAAGAGTTAAACTTAAATTAACAATTTTTTATTTTATTTTATTTTATTTTTTATTTTTTTTATAAAAAGTTTGGTGATTGTACATAAATATAGAGTAAGTGGTAAAGATACGATAAAAAACTTTGGAAAAAAGTTTATTTGTGTTTGAAAAGTGAAAAGTTACGTGTCTCTATTTCAATCAGATAAAAACTAATTGCATGAAAAAAGTGGGCAATCAGAATAAGGAGGTTGGTTGACATGATGACTAATTAAAGGGGGTCAACATAATATGTTTATTAGCTAGCAAACGATATACTAAACAAAAAGCTTGTGACCTATCCTTTCTCAAGTCCTTAAAAACTTAAAAAAAAGAATGAGGAAAAGATACTTGTGTTTTCAATATTGTATCATATTATTATTAAGTGTTAAGAATTTAGCCTTCAAATCTTATAAATATATTATGATAAAAGTCAAGATACACATTTAGTATTTTAATTCCAATTATTGGATATATCTCTAAGTCAACAAGAAAAAAAAATAATAATACAACCAATGATGAGGTTAATAATAAGACATACTATTAAAACTATTTTTAACTTATATAGATTACATGATCACTTAAGAATAATGTGCATTGATAATGGATTATTAATTACCAATAAATATAAAGTTGCAAGAAGATGCAAAAAAAAAAGAAAAAAAAGAAAGATCTGACAACCTTTTTATCTTTTTTTGTGTGTGGAATAAGTAGTTCTTTTTTTATAAATATTAAGTGGATGGAATTAGGTTACAAGAATGATATTATTTAGACATAATTAGGCTAAATATCTTCATACTTTTATGAAAATTATTGCTTAAATATATATCTAAAATTAATTTCTTCACTGTCAATGCAATGACATATCGATAAGAGTTTTTCATAATTAATAATATTTATTTCTTAAATTATAGTTAATAATGATACTTATATGATGATTTACAATACGTTTTTAATTTTGTAACTCTTTGGGAAAAAAAATTAATTGTAATAGGTGTGATAAAATAAGTATTTAAAGAAATAAAGTTAGTTAAGGTAAGATTTAGTTAATTAAGTAGTTGATTTTTTACTTTTAATTTTTACCAAGTAAATTTCTTTTTGTTTAATATGCCACATGTCAACTTTTTATAACTTTCCCCAAAAGAGGTTTTGCTATAACACACACATATATATATATATATATGTATGTAGGTATGTATATATAGATACATACATATATATGTGTATATACATACACACATATGTGTTTACTAAAAAGTTATTACGTGATGACAAGTGACAAATATATTAGGAAATTTACATATTAATTAGTAAAAGTAAAAGATGAAATACTTTAGTTACCATTTAAATTCAAATTAATTAGTACTTATATCTTATCCTTATAACAATTCTGCATATTACGTAGTAAAAACTAAAAATGAAATACTTAGTTAACCATTTGATTCATATTAATATATTGATTTTATGCTTAGGTACATTCACCTTGTCTTCTCTCCCTTAATCACGTAACTCAAATTTACCATCTTTATCACTTATCCCCCACACTTACTCCTTATCCTCATCTTCCCGTAGTTATTCCCTCTTTAATTTTTTTCAAAATTTTTAAAACTTATATAGAACTAATTTGTATCACTTTCCATTCTCTAGTTTTTCTTTAAATTTCTACCTCATTCATTTTTTCCTTTTTCTCATTTTGTTGACATGATTCAAAAACTTTTAATATTTGATCATCATGTCTCAAAATTCATCACCCTCAATTTATGGGAAGATAATAAACTATTTTAAGTGTCATGAAAAACTTTTCTACGCATCAATAATTTGAGGGTAAAAATGTCATTTTAATAAAAAATTAAATGCCATCAGATGAGATTGACTATTAGTCCAAGACTTTACTGCCTAAAAACAACATAGGGACTAAAGTGATAATGACCCTAAGCGTTAAGGAGTTAAAGTGAAATTAACCCTAAAATTTATTCTGTTCAACTATTAATTCAATTTTGGATACAAAAGTTATGTCTGTTAGGGTCTGTTTGATAACTCAACTTAATGCTGAAAATTAATTGATTAAGAGATTTTTGAATTCAGCATATTTGATAACAGAATTTTCTTATCACTTAATACATTAAGCACTGCTTAATTTGTATTCAAAATTTTAAGTGAAAATATTTTCACTTAATCTGCTGAATTTTAAATAAATGTACAAACACACAGTCTAACACGCACATACTCTCTCTCACACATATTCACACACACTTTCTCTCACTTGCACACACACTCTCACACAAACATATACTCTCTCACACACAAAAACACACACTTCCTCACATATATACATTATCTCTCTCTCACACGCATACACACTTAGTCTCTTACACACATTATCTCTTGTACTTTTTTATATTCGTATTCACACACACTCACACACATACATATTCTCTCTCACTCACACACACACACTCTATCACACAAATTCTCTCTCACACACATACATACCCTATCACACACATTCTCTCTCATATATATTTATACCATCCTTAATTATTCATTTTCTTTTCTACGCATATATGACAAATTATTTATAATAAATTAATACATGTATGAAGTGACATATTTAATTCAGAGATTGAATTCAGTTGATTATCAAACAGAAATAAATTTATTAATTCAACAATTAATACTTTCAGAACTTACAATTCATACTTCAGAATTCAGAATTCAGTATTCAGCATTAACAAATACCCCCCTTAGTTAACTATTACTCCATGAAATCGATTGATTTTCATTTATATTCAGATTGCTTCTTTTAACTTTCTTAAGAAAAATATTTCTTACTCTTTGATTTATTCCATCAAACAACTAATAATCCTTCACTCCAACTCTTTGCTTCAGTGAACTTTTTTTTTTAATGATTCTTGATTTCAATATTGCTCTCCTAAATGATTTTTCTTTGATGGGATTTTCAATTGTTGATATTTTGATTGTTAGTGATCCTTGAATTTTTGTGCTTCTAATATCGGTTTTGTAATTATTCACTAAATGGTTGAGTATGAATGCCCCTTTTTTTTTTTTTTTGGTTCTTGGTATCAAAATGTTTATACCCCAATTAATTAATTCTTGATAATTTGAAAGAAAAACTTATAGATGTTAATCATATGTACATTCTTTTTATGTTTTTTGTATTCATTTTAGATTTATTAATGTTCAAAAAGATATATAGATTGAAACTTTGTCAAAAAATTTAGAGTTTTTATTTTTTACAAATGATTAATAGTAATGATATGTGAATAACAAGACTATATTATTTTTTGAATGTGATTAACGGATTACTAAATTCATTAATTAAAATAAGTTACTTTAAATATTTTGATATATAAATGAAACTTTACTGGAATTAAATATCAATGCTTATTCAGACTGTGATCTTATAATTCTACATAAAATTTTGTTTTCTTAAAATTTACTATGCAATCTTTCAAAAATTATTTTATTAAACTAATGTGAATTTTGAAAAATTATCATACATATGAAATAAGCATTTGTGATTAAGTACTACGATTCAATAGATAGTAATTAATGTTCAACAATCAATTTTTATAAGCTAACAACATAACAAGTTTATTTCCACGTCAACAATTATGTTCTTTATTTTATTTTATTTTTAAAACTAGATGATAGCACGGGAGGGTGATTATATTCAATCAATAGAATAAAATAATATTAATAGTAATAATTAAATGAAACTTTTATCAGTTCACTAAATAAAAACAAACAAAACTAAGTAACCATATTAATAAGTTCTAAAATACCATAAATTCATTTAGTTATTATTACTAATATTATTTTATTACAAACAAAACTAAGTAACCATATTTATAAGTTCTAAAATACCATAAATTCATTTAGTTATATTATTACTAATATTATTTTATTACAAACAAAACTAAGTAACCATATTAATAAGTTCTAAAATACCATAAATTCATTTAGTTTATTGCTAATATTATTTTATTCTGTAGGTTGAATATAATCACCCTCCCATGCATAGTTCGGGATATCATCTTGTATCTATATTAAAGCAAAGCATCTTTTTACCACAATCCATGATAAAATGACATTTGTCATTGTTATATTTTTTCTGTGTATAAGACTTTTTTATTTTTTGCAATATTAAAGCAAACCCCCTCTAGTTAGAAGGCTTAACTAGCTGACATGTGGCATATTAGATAAAAAAATTTACTTAGTAACTAATAGAGGTAAAAGATAAACTACTTTAATAGTTACCTAATCTTATCCTTACTAACCCTATTTTTTTAAAATTCTCAATTTGTGCACACCTCTTATAATTAATTTTTTTTTTCAAAAGTGTAATAAAATTAAACATGTATTATGAATCATAATATAAGTATCAATTATTAATTATAATTTAAGTTAAGAAAATAAATATAATTAATTATGCAAAATTTGTATCTATATATCATTGTTAATTATAAATAAATAAATAAATAAATAAATATATATATATCATAAGAGACATATTTATATATATATATATATCCTAACTATGTCTTTATGTCTTTATGATATCATTACTATAACCTAATTATATTGAATTCATATTTATAAAAAAGAACAATAATTTATTATATCACAAAAGATAAAAAATGTGTTTAGATCAATTTCTTTGTTGCATCTTTTTAAAAGTTTATATTTATGGGTAATTAATTATTTAATATTAATTACCTGACTTGACCTAACTATATTTTGTCGAGAAAAATGACTCGTTACCCAATCTGTATGCATATGATACTCGGTCAAAGAGGGTTGGATGACCGAGTACTGGACCCAATCTAATATTACATTTTTTAGTTTTAAAATTTAGTGTATATATATATATATATATATATATATATATATATATACACACACTAATAGTATTTAAAACTAAAAAATGTAATATTAGATTGGGTCCAGACCGATATATATATATATATATATATAAAATGACTACTAATTACACATATACCTTATAGAAAGGGAAAAGAAAAAATCCATTAATATTAGGTCATAATATGCAAATTACATGTTGACCCTGTATATGGACCAAGTTGGTAATCGTCGGTTAGAAAATTTTGACCCATTACTCGAGTTGGGTATAGTAATACCTGACCTGCTTCCCGACTCGGTTTTATTAAATGGTTTGGATACCCTATTTTTATTTTTTGAAATGGACCGGTTCATCAGATTTTCTAGGTCAGTAAGTCAAATTCTTCTTTGCATCATCTTACAACTTTATATTTATTGGTAATTAACTATTCAATATCAATAGAAATTATTTTTAAGTGATTATGTAATAGTAATACATTAAAAAATAGTTTTAATGGTATGTCTTTTTATTAGTGTTGCTATTGATTGTATTACTTTTTGTTTGTTGACTTAGAGATATAACGAAATAATAATATACTTGGAAAATAGTAAAAATTAGTGTAATTTTTATCATGTTAGATCAAATTTTTTTTATTTTTTTATTTTTTATCCAAAGTGTTATAAAACTAAACATGTATCATAAATCATCATATATAAGTATCAATTATTACGTTAAGTTAATAAAACAAATATTTATTAATTATGCAAAGCTTTTACCTATATATAATTACTAATAAATTAATTTTAGATGTAGATATACATACTTAAATAATAACTTTCATAAAAGTAGAAAGATATGTAGCATACCTTTGTCTAAATTATATCATTCTTACAATCTAATTATATTCAATTAATATTTATCAACAAGCACAATGATTTTTTATATCACAAAAAGATAAAAAGGTGGTAAGATCAAATTCTTCTTTTCACTTTCTAGCAACTTTATATTTATTGATAATTAATTATTCAATATGAATCAGACGTTATTCTTAAGTGATTATATATTCCGATTACATTATAAAAATAGTTTTAGTCAGAGTATGTGTTATTATTGGCATCACTATTAGTTGTATTACTTTTTATTTTTTGACTTAGAGATATAACTAATATACTTGAAGGAAAAAGAGTATAAATTAGTGTGATTTTTATCGTGTAAGATCAATATCTTCATTGTATTGTCTTGCAACTTTATGTATATTTGTAATTAACTATTCAATATTGACAGACATTTTTCTTAAGTGATTATGTAATCATAATACATTAAAAAATAATTTTAATATTATGTCTTTTTATTGACGCCACTGTTAATTAGTTATTTTATTTTTTGTCTATTGACTTAGAGATAGCACTACTAGACCGGAAGGGAAAAAAATAAAAAATTAGTGTGACTTTTATAATACTAGTTTATAAGAAGACCAAAAGATTATTATTGGTTTTTTTCCCAAGAGAGTTGCAAAACAAATATTATGTTATGGATTGTTACATAAGTATTGATTATTAACTATATATGTTAAATATAAAATTATATTAGTTAGAATAAGATTAGGAAAATAAATATTTATTTATTTAAAGCACCTTAGGAGACTACTTAAATATATATGACAATATGGATTCATATAGCAACTATGTAAAAAACAAAGAGAATGAAATATAGCTATCCATTTTTCATCATTGTATCAATTGAACGCTTTCATAGTCTAAATTTAAACAAGCAAAAATAAATATTTATCACAAAAGCAATAGTAGAGATTAACAAAAAAGTATTAAATATAAATTAAGTATTAAAAAAATTTGGTTCGATTATTTGTGGGTGCCTGTCTAATTCTTCATTTTCTTTTCTAAGTATAATGCTTCGTTATTGAGGACCGCCCAAAAACTGCAACTTATTTTTCTTACTGTTGGTGCTTCGATTCGACAGATTTAGATCACTTGTTCTTTTTATTTATTTATTTGTTTAAAAATTGTAATAAAACTTCTTGTTATCAGTGAGGGAACTAGGATTTAAGTGTAGGGAGGCAATAATATAAATTTAGGAAAATTTTGGAGAGATGCAAATAATTTTTTTTTATTTTTTACTAATTAGAATTTAATAATTTTTCAAAATGCAGGGGGCGGTCACCCCTGCCCACAGAGAAATATTTTGCAAAGTACGTACTAACTCAGCGGGGGGCACGAAAAGAAAATTGTTTACAATTTACAAAGCAATACTTACTAGCTGCACCGAATCCATTGAAGAATTCTAGTTGTTTGCCTGTTCAAAGAATTCCATTGATTTTATATCTGCGTTTTAATTTGTTCAAATTTGGATAAATCCGACCACTAATTAAGTTTTCCACAACGAGATTGCAGGACCAGGTAGACTTTCTGATGGTTGAATTTGAGGACATGATGGTATCTGATGTTGAGGAGTATAGAAGGTATTTGTTTCATACTTTCTGTTATTGTTCTTTAAAATCCGTTTTATTTGTTATAGTGCTAATCCATGAGTGTTTTGATGTTCATTAGTTTGATGTTAGTTATGTTTGTGGCAAATTCTATGATGTATGTGGTCTAAGTATCTGGTTATATTTTAAAATTTATACGGTATAAGTATACAAAATACATGATATTGTTTTATGGATTAATTTTATTTTATACTCTTTAACTCATAATCGATTCTCACTTTATACTTTAAATTTTAGTTTTGGACATTTTGCACCCCGAACTCTTAAATTCTTCCCACTTCAGTCCTTTTTAATGTCGTCTAAAAAATTAACGAAATTTTTTTGTGTGTATAATAAAATTGGGAGGATGTACAACAATGTTTTTGCCTGTAAAACAAGGATTTGTTACATTTTTTAACGGTATAAAAAGAGATTAAAGTAGACAAATTTGACAGTTGGGGTATAAAGTATCCAAAATTAAAATTTAAGATGTAAAGTAAAAATTAAGTATAAGTTGAGATGTGTAAAATAATTTTTTTATTTAAATATTCAAAACACATAACCTAATTGTAACATACGAAAATTTTTTACACAGATCTAATTCATAATATAGTGTTTTGGACCCTTTAATCTATATAAAATGCTATGTCATCATCCCACATCATCTCATGTCTTCCTTGTGAAATGACGTGACCTTACATAAACTAAACTAAAATATGATGGATCCAATCCATTTCTCGTAATATAAAATTTTCCGTTTTGTTTTATGTATTAGTGCTTGCTGATGTATGCGTAACACCGGAGGTTTGCCTGGTTATGTGAGTTTGCTGCCAGTCCTTGATAAAATCTTTACAAGTTTGTAAAATATATATATATATATATATATATACACATCTAGATGTATATATATATATATCAAGTGAATTATGTATATAATATATTTATACATTATAGACTTGTCTATGATAATAATACGGATTGTATTAAATACGAAAAATAATGAACGAAATCTAACTGAGTGTCTAAATTAAAAGCTAGTAATTCATTATAATTTTGACACGTAAAATAACTTTAACAACTAGTTGTGAACTTATGGTTTTGAAAATTTTTTTTCATGTATATAACACAATAACTCTATTAGTTTTTTAAAAGATGTGCCATCCCCCAAATTGGAAAAGTCCCATTGATACTGACCATACCTACTATTTGTTCCTTAATGACATAAAAATTTCCATTCTACTGGTCCATTTCCAACAACAGTAACACATTTAATTTCATGCACAATCTTATGCACCACTTCAATAGTAGAAAATAATTTTTGCCCCTTAAAATTTTTTTTTTTTTGGCACTTTAGCCGTACAACTAATGCTTAAAGTTTAATTACGGTTATCTTTTTAATCAAATAACATGTGTATCCTTGAAATTAAGTGGCTAGACTAATTTGCCACTCTACTTTTTTCATCGGTTTCTTCTCCTTTTTTTCCCTCCATTTCTCATGCCGCCTTTCTTCTCATGCTTTATTGGAGTATTGTTTATATGTTTAGCGTATTTTTGTTTTAATTTTCTTTATCAATTAAACTTCATTTACTTTTTTTTGTTTTTTTGTTGAAGACAACTAATTCATAATAGGCTCTACATTACAACCACCATTTTATCATAATAATAGTGCTTGTATTTAATGTTTATTTACATTGTACTCAAGTGATTTAAATACAAATTTACAGATTGATCATATGATAAATAAACTGTTAACAATAAGAACTAGGACATACTCTGTTTTGTACCCTCTAATTTGAACCCTATTCTTAGTTTACACCTTATATTTTAATTTTAAACATATTACACTCTAAATTTTCAGATTAATTTTGTTTCCGTCTAATTTGTACATAGTTATTAAAATTAACAGATGTTAGATATTTGCGCACTGCGCACACATTTAGGAAAATATCGTAACATTAGAGGAAGTCATAATTACTAATTCTTTAACTAGTATTAAAAAACATGACAAATATTCAACTTTAAGTGTGCCACATTCATGATTGAACACCATTAATTTTGATAATAATATTAAAATTTAAATTAAAATGGGACGTATCCAAAAATTTGGATTGTCATTTGTCAAAAATTGAAATATGGAATACAAAAGAATTTGGAATCCAAAGTACAACTTAGCTTTAATGACAGAAAGGGCCATTATTTGTTAGTCTAAAAATTATAAAGAGATACCTGGAGTTTGGAGCAAAAAGATTCCTTATCGTCATAGTTATGCTCCTCAAGAGAAATTGTTATATGATTAACGCGGCCACTGATAAATCTTATAGTTAAAACAAAAGTTATATGAGTTTAATAATGTAGGTTGATGTAAGAAAATAATGATTTGTCTATGTTAGTGCAAAAAGGAAAAAAAAAGAAAAGAAAAATATGTAACAATGATAAATTTATTTAACACATTAAAAATATATGAGAGAAGAGAAGTTATAAAATATATAACCCACATTGTACTCTTATATTGAGACTGATATAAACTGATGGCAGAATTGCCTTAACCTCATAATATAATTTCTCTATTCTAAATTCCCAACTCAACTGTTCTCAACTAAATAAACTTACAGACTCTATTTATATAGTAACAAATTTAATTATCAAGAAACCCAATTATATTGGAAATAATTCACTAATTCTATACCTAATCCTACTAGAAAACTAAATTTCTTTAATAACTAATCTACTAAAAACTCAACAATAACATAATTCTTAATTGTTAAGGAGTTTGGTTTATTATTGTCAACAATGTCTCTCTTAAACCAAACTCTCTATCGAAGTAGTCTATGTCATCCATAAACACTTGGTTCAAGAATTTCTTTTATTTACTTTTTCTTCTTCTTTTTTTCCCACCATAGTTTGGTGCCATAAAATTTCCTTGATCTTCATCTTCCAATACACGAATCTAAATAAATAATTTTTGTCACACTTTTTTTTTTTAAGTTATCAGTTTCCATGAATTTTATGACATTTGGTACTAAAATCTTAATTTTTGTGAATCAATATTCACAATCAACTTAGTAGGATTTTTTTATCACTACGCACCACCACAAAATAATGTTCAATAGGATCTTTCTTTGAGATCTCTGTCCAAATTAAAGTCAATTTCATTATATTCTAATTGTCAAATGAGTATTGATAAGACTAATGTCGTGGTTCAATTTCTAATATCCGAATACTCTTATGACTCTTTTTTTTCAACCTTCAAAACACCCCAAAATCAAAATTTACGGCTTTGATACCAATTTAAAATTATATAAAATCACGCAACAAAATACATAACTGATACTACTTCGAAGAAGGGAGCATCACTTATAGGAGTTAAAGCCAACTAACAATTCGCAGGGCCAAGAAAACAAAACAAATAAACACTGATTTCCAATCTTCCATGTTGATAGGAAAGGCATAAGGACATCTGTACTTGGGGATACCTCAAGACTTCCAAAGTCGCTGCAGAAAGCTATTACTGCAGCAGAGGAGACTACAAAGGGTAACACAGGACTTCATCTTATGATATCACTGAACTATAGTGGAAAACATGATATTTTGCAGGCAACCAAGAAAATTGCAAGCAAAGTAAAGGATGGTATGATATTTTTGGAAGACATCAATGAAAGTTTATTTCTTGAGGAACTAAATACCGAAATGCACGGAATTTCCCAATCCTGATTTACTTATAAGAACCGGTGGTGAGCGAAGAGTCAGCAACTTCATGCTGTGGCAATTAGCTTACACCGAACTTTTCTTTGTTGAAAAATATTTTCCTGACTTTAAAGAGGCAGATATTCTGGAGATTCTGCGGTCGTTTCAGCAAAGGCACAGGAATTACGGCAGATAGAAACTTTTGTCACCTATTTGCTTGAATTATCTTTTTATGTCTGATTTTCTTTTTTCTTTTTTTGCAAGTTTTTTTATGTCTGATTTATTTATAAAACTATTTTCACAAAACAGATTTTGTCCTAATTCTAATTACAAAGATATTTGTCGAAAAAAGTTTCAAAATATCTTGTGTTCGTTTGAAAAGGCGATAAAATCTCCTTTTATGTGTGAATTCTTATGAAATCCAATTTATAAATTTATCTTGGAGTGTATAAATGTTTAAAAGACCTAAATAAGTTAACAAATTAACGATAAAAAGGTCAAATTTTTTGACGATCTAAAATAAAAAACTTTACTTTTGACCCCTCAAATTTTTAGATATAGTTGCAGTTAAATAACAAAAGTATGTTAATTAAAGTGCGAGCAAACTATTTTGATCAATTCTTAGACAAAAAGAAATTGAAATTTTGATGATTTGTTATTAACCATAAATTTGACTGAGATTTGGTATTGGATGAGATTAGTACATTTTAAAAATGTCTTGAATCATTTTAAATATGTAGGGATGAGAAAAATATATTTTATAAATATGAGGGATGAAATTAGTACATTTTAAAGATGTGAGAGATGAATTTACCTCATTCAAAATGTAAAGAATGAAAAATAAAAATAAAAAAGATTTTTTTTTTTTTTTAATGTGGGGGATGTATTTGATCATTTTCCCATCGATATGACATATTTAGTAAAAGCTAATATAACAGGACTAATTAGTACATCTGGTAAAAACAACCAGACTTGATAGTTAAGGAATTTTAGAGAGGCATCAAATTAAATCAGGCGACAAATGTCTTCTTTACTCCTTGTCAGGCGGTTCTCTTCTTCCGTTCGCCCATTAACTTTGAGTCTGGATTATATTTCATCCCCAAAGATAGAATATTAGATTAAAAAAGTCCCATGCATAAAAAAAATATTTTAGCTCATCAATTTGTTAAACAGAGCAAGCTTTACCTACACATCATTAAAAAAAGAAATACACTTAAAGGTCTAAATTTGAATATAATGTAATTTGGCTTCCTTTAGTTAAAATTTGGTCAAAATACACATCATTCTTTTTTATGCATGGTGACCTTTTATTGTAAATTCGGAGATCTAATAAGATCTATTTGAAAATTGAGTGATGAAATAGGATTCGAACCTAAAATTGAAGGACGAAAAAAGTAACTTACCCCAACCTTTTTTTAGCATTGCCCCTGTCTGAGTCTCATGAGACGCACATAACTGATATTTCAATTAATTTTTAAACTGACAGAAATTAGTTTGATGATTTTTTAGAGTGAAATTCATCTCAAAGATTAGGGATTGAACAGTCAAAGTTGAGAGACGAATGATGTAATTTACCCACCAAATCAATCCTTTCTCTTTTGAAAATCATACGTAGGTATATCCCTGAGACAAATTTCGCTTGTAATTAACCCAGACAATTAATTTTTGCCACTCAAAGTTCGTTAAAGATCTTCTATCTTAAATCCTATTTCACCCACTATAATATTACCAAATGAACTTTTAAGATTTTTTTACTAAAATTATTTCACAAAATTATAACAATTTATTTGATAGTGTGACAGAAAATAAAACACGCTATCAAACAATATCCTGTAGCCTCAAATTTCACAAGTTGGAGCTAATACTGGTAGAGCTCTTCTGATTAATGCCTAGTCGGTTATCATTCTTGAATATGACTTGCAGCTGACCAACAAATCTTTCCATCGCCAAGGTTGGCAAGCCAATGTACACTAATATTCCTTTCTCACCTCTTTCATTATTTACAGGTGCATAAAAGCTTGACAATCCAGATTATGCATTGCATCCACACCCTTAGCTATTCCTCCATATGCTGGCTTACCCCACCCGAAGTTCACATCCGCGAATCCAGCACGTCTAAGATCTGTCACGAGGTAAGTCCCAAGTAGAGTGAAATGAGGTCTCCCTTTAGTCACCATAAGGTCTGCCACTGATCTCATATACTCTTCATTTACAATAGCCCTGGAATTCATCAAGAGATGGACAGCATATTCCAGCGGGCTATTGCATAGCTCTCCTGCCTTAGCAACCGCCATTGGCATTGCTATTGCGTTGCCATAGTACCCCATCGGGAGCGGACGATTGAATTTGGAACGGGCATCCACCGGGCAAATAATGCGCGCTTTCTCATCAGCTTCCAGTTGAAGTGCAATGGTTCGACAACGCCATAGAAATGCAGTCAAAAGCTCAAATGTAGAGCACTTTTGACGCAAACGAGAAGGTACTTGGCTTCTAAGAGGGCCCATTTCAGTAGGACCAAAAATAAAAGAGCGGTGTACCGTATTTTCCAAATGGGCAACTTCTAGTAATATCATATTACGTCCGAAACATATACTACTTCTATTTCAATTTTATCGTCACTTATAGTGTGGCTATATCTTTTTAAAAAATTCAACTTCGTGACGTTTATACTAATGTTATCACTTATTATTGAGATGATACAAGTTAAAAATTTATAATTTAACTATTCTAATAAGGATAGAATAAAAATATTATAGATTATTAACATAAAGGTAATGAATACTTTTAGAAATGGACGTTCTATAATAATAGGGGTGAGAATATAAATGAGACAAATAAAGTAGCAAATTAAGGATTGAAAATGTACTATTACCTGTCTATGACAGTATAATTTAGTAAGAGTAAAAGACGGAAGAGTATGGCAAACAAATAAAGAGAAAGGAGGAGACCTGTATCAGCAATAAAGGGCAGTCGAGGATTCCTCCAGAGCCCGCAACATCATAAAGGACCTCCCCCAAGTAGGGAAACGGGGGATGAGGTATTTATTTGTTTGGATTGCCCAAGATTTCCAGTGTAACGTCGGCAGTGGCTTCAATGAAAAGAACACCTTCACCGGTGCAATCCACCATCAGTTTCCTGCCAGGGCCTTCTTTTAGACGACCAGCCAATGGGTAATAGAAGACGAGAGCTGTCGTATTACAAGGATCATTACGGCAAAACTGGATTACTGGGATTTGACAGCGAAGACCCTGTTGATCATCGATTTGGCTGGACGGACTATTTCAGGCATATGTCTTCTCCCTGTGAATGCTAAAGATTCCATGTGGGGTTTCCGGATTTGTAAAATAACAACAATCTACTCAACAACTTGCTATAAACAAGTGTAGTGGTGGTTTTGATCTTATCCCATAAATAGATAAAAGATCCAATGGGGTAGACATATATTTGTCGTCCCTATGAGCTCCTCATGTCAAATTCTTAAAAAATATTATCTTTTACGGTTTGTCTCCAGATACCTTAATAACTCTATTCGTCAGAAATCACAATAGCCAAGTAGAGGGGTTTGGTAAGAATTAGGTTAAATTTCTACTTCTTTTTGTCTCATCTCTACTACAGACATTCCGTTACCCTCGAACTTTTTCACGGCTTAGGTAGCCTTCTTTGTTTAACAGTTAAAGCCAATTGTTAGTCAAAACATTAGAAAGTGATGCCAAATTATTGAATTATCTGTCATATTAATATTTTTGTATGTCTGCATTACTGACGTAATCTTCCATTAAAATTATCTGATGAGCTCTATAAAATATCATCATTAAGATCAATTTAATAAATTTATCAAATAGGAAGTAAAGTATAATTTTGTGCCATTCTACGGATTAAGTTTCTACTTTTTTTCTATCCTCTTTGCTACAATTATTCTGTAACCCTCAAAATTTTTCACAACTTAGGGTTTTCCGTTATAGTCTCCATATTACATTTCGTGTTACAAATACTAAGAAAAGGACTAATTTTATTTTGTACCTCTCAACTTATACTTAATTTTTTATTTTGCATTTGAATGTCATTTAATTTTGGATACTTTATACCATTAACTCTCAAATTTGTCTCACTTTAGTCCCTTTTTCAACACCTTCAAAAAAGTTAATAGAATTTTTTGTTTTTGCATGCAAAAACATGTTGTACATTCTACTGAATTTGTCGTACATATAAAAAAATTCAATTAACTTTTGAGATGGTGGTAAAAAAAAAAAAAAGAACTGAATTAGATCGGATTTGAGAGTTTAGGGTGTAAAGTGTCGAAAACTAATTTTAAGGTGCAAAGTAAATATTGAGTATAAATTGAGAGATGCAAAATAGAATTAGTCCTTAATAAGATAACATAGGTTGATCTGTAATTAAAATCAACAAGAGTGCAACTTACTTTTGTAACTTCAGGTTTGACTATCATCTCCCCTCTACCGTCACCAGAAATAATGTTTTAGTTTTAGTTATTTAAGCTATCAAGTATATTTTATTATTTTCCTACCAAGATTATTTCTACTCTTATATTCCAAATCTAATTGGATATGATCATGTGATACTTTGCATCCCTTAACTTATCACTATTTCCTACATTGTACCTCGGATTTTTTTTTTTATCATTTTGCACCCTTATGTTTTCTTTTGGTTAATTACACTTTGCTCCTTGTAATATAGACTTTGTCTTGTTTTGCCCTTGTAAAATTTAATCATCACTTTACCACTTTTGACCAACGGTCAAAAAGAAATTGTTAGATTAACTAATAGTCAATGACCCTAATATTTAGTAGATAGAATCTTTTATCATTTTCGAACAAAAAAAGTATTATTGTTTTATTATTACCCTTCTATTAGAGATAAAAGTGATATGTTGGGAAGTACAACTTGAAAAAAATACTCACTCCATCCCAATATATTTTTCACATTTTGACTTTTTTGGTCAATAACTCAATTTTTCAATGCTTAATCTTCTATAGATTTTGTAACTTTTTTAAAAAATTTAAATTTTAATGTGGTAATATTTTTGATATAAATTTCGCTTTTAATGAAATAATTGCATAAAAAATCAAAAATAAATCTACATGAATTATTGATTATAAAATTGATTAGTTTGACCATAAAAGTCAAATTATGACGAAATAAATGGGACAGAGGGAGTAAGAAAAAAAAAATTGTAAGAAAGGAAACGAAATACAAAGTGAGAGAAAAAAAAAAAAACCCTACAAGCGCAAATTGAAAATATTGTAAACATAGTTTTTCCTTCAAAATGTGCGTGAAATAAGCATGAAAATTTACATACAGATTTACCTCCACTATTTTATATTAAAGCACCAGTAACGTGCTAACCAATGGCTTATATTTGATATTTTTATTTAAACTTTACATATTTTTATTTTATTTAGTTTCCTTCTTTTCAATGAAAAATTGAATCATTTTTTGTTTAGATCATATACCATGCATGAGTTGTTTTTTTTCCTTCCAATAGAACGGCAATGATGAAACATGAATATTTCTTTTCATACATAATGGTAAAAATAGATTATCAACTAAATATTAGAGGTAAGTTTAGTCATTTTGATCTCTGTTTTGAATAACTATGAAAATAACCATTTCTTCTGACCGTTAGTCAAAAGGATAGAGTACTAATTAAATTTTGGGATAATATCTGAAACCTGATATTTTCCAAACCTTATTTTGATGATGACATAAACACTTAACTCTGTAAATAAGTTTTTGCGTCCGAAATTATCTGTTTTGCTAGAGACAGTCTTTCGGACATCTTGAACCGTTCGAACTAGGTCAAAACTTCTCAGACGCATTGCACCGTCCGAAGAATTAGGCAGAAAGAAATGGGATCCTACTGCTTCTCTTTTCGGACGAACATGACCGTCCGAAGCCTCTATCGGACGAAGGAACGGACGCATGCACGGACGTCCGAACGAAGCTCTTCAACAACTGTATAAAGATCGGACGCTGTGTCGGACGCATCCAATATATATCGGACGTCCGAAACCCCAACGGCTACTTTTTGTGCATTTATTATTTAGCCGTTAGGAAGTAGTTGCAACCACCATTTATTGCTCTTATAAATGGTTGCTGTGCTTAGACATTCAGAAAAAATCATCTAATACATTGAATACAAGCCTTAGAAAAGAGTAATTTGAGTACAAATTGACTATTGTGCCTTGTTGTATTAGTGTGCAGTTGTGAGTGCAATTCAACTTTGAGTGGAGTGATAATCTTGTATGAAAGTGTGGTTGTAAGTAAGATTCTTGGCTCAACTAAAAGAGTTTTAATGTGAGCAAGAACTTCCCAACTTTGTAAAGATTATTGGCTCACCAAGTGTGTGAAGCATTATAGTGATTGAATACTTAAAGCTTGCTAGCTTGGAAGTATTGGTTGTTTAATTTTTCTCTCTTTACCTTACTGTTCTATTAATTTTATTATATCAGCATTTAATTTAAAAATCTCAATTTTTCTGAAAGTATATTTTTTAAGAAACCTAATTCACCCCTCTTAGGTTGCTTTGGGACCAACAATTGGTATCAGAGCTAGATGGTCTCATTGTATTGCTTAAACTGCTTTTGAGAAAAGAAATTTTATGGCAACCAACAATGCTCTATTTTTTGAGGGCCAATTCGTTACTAGGCCCCCTATGTTTAATGGGGGAAATTTTATTAGTTGGAGAGAAAGAATGAAAATATTTCTGCAATCTATTGACATTGATTTGTGGTATGTTGTCAATGAAGGTCCTTTTGAACCTTCTATCATTGATGATCACACAAATAGAAGAAGAGAAAAGACATGTCCACAAGACAAGGCAAACTTGACGTTAAATGCAAAAGGTATGAATGTGTTATATAATGCTTTGGATGCAAATGAATCAACTCACGTGAAGGATTGCATTTCCGCTAAAGAAATATGGGATAAGTTGAAGGAAATCCATGAAGGAAGCAATGATGTTCGTGAGCAAAAGAAATTCTTACTTGTTGCCAAGTATGAGACCTTCAAGATGGAACCACATGAGAACATTGACAAAATGTACTGTAGGTTCAATGACATTATAAAGGATCTTGAAGCCTTGGGTAAGGAGTACTCTTTGGGTGAAATGAAAATAAAAAAATCCTAAATGCTCTATCGAAAGAATGGGATGCCAAAACAATTGCTATAGAGGAAGCCAAGAATTTAAATTTAATGCCTATTGAATCGCTAATCAATTCTCTTACATCTTATGAATTGAAGTTAAAGGCCAAGGTAGTGGATGATGAAGAAGCAAGGCCAAGAAAGAGCATTGCTCTAAAGATCTCTCAAGAAGAAGATGAAAACAGTTCCATCAATCTAGAAGATGAAGAACTTGATGAAGGAGATCTTGCACTTATCACCAAAGGATTTCTTAAACATTATATCAACAAACGAAGAATGAGAAGAGGCAGAGCCACAAACTCAAATAATTTCAAAGGGAAGTCAAGGCTGGAAATGAAGAAGCAAAATGAAAAATATTTTGAATGCGGTCAACTCGGACACTTTGCAAATGAGTGTTCTTCCAAGAAAAAGAATGAAGGAAGAAAACCTAGATTCAACAACTTTCAAATCACATGGGATGATTGCAACTCTTTCGAAGGAGAAGTTGAAGAAGAAATGGAGTCGGCACAAATGGCCTTTATGGCCATTGGAGATGATGAGGTAAATTCTAACTATGACTCTAATGACTCTAATGATGAAGATGATCTTGAAGCTTTTATTTTGAAATTGCATGATAGCTTAAAAGAATCATATGCTAGAAATAAGGAGTTAGTAAAAAAGTCAAATGCTTTATTGAATGCTAACTCTAAACTTGTGAATGAAAACAATAGGCTATCACAAGAAAATCGTGATTTGAAGAAAAGAATGCATTTGAGATCAAAGGTCAAGGAAGAACAAGCCTCCTTGAAGAAAAGAATGGATGATTTGAATGCTCTCTTAACTAGAAAGAAAGAAAATATTGTTGATATGAAAAGAAATAGAAATGTAGCAACCAACAAAAATTTTGTCATGTTTAGAAGGGATGACTTATGTATTGTAAAACAAAAATAATCTTTATATGGTAATAAAAGCATTATTTGTAGATATTGCCAACAATTACATGGACATGTTAAGAATATGTGTTATGTGAAGAAGAACGAAAAAGTTGGAATGAAAGTTGCATGGATCGAAAGCAATTTCACTACCTCAAATGGACCCAAGAAAATGTGGGTACCAAAAGTTATCAATTGATTTATTGTGTAGGTACTTAAAATCACCAATAATGCTAAGTGGTTCATAGATAGTGGATGTTCAAGGCACATGACGGGTGATGCCTCTCTCTTCACGAATCTCACATCCAAAAACAGTGAAAAAGTCACTTTTGGAGATAACAATAAAGCAAAATCAATCGACATTGGTGATGTAGATAAAAATGGTGAAACCTTGATTAAGAATGTGCTTCTTGTTGATAATTTGAACTATAATTTATTAAGTGTTAGTCAACTTTGTGACAAAAATTTATATGTATTTTTTACCAAACATGAATGTCTTATCCATGATAAAAATCATGATGTTTTATTCAAGGGCACTAGGCACAATAATGTTTATGTGATTCATCTTGAAGAATAAAATTAGCAATAGCAATGTAAAATGTCTTACCACTTCCATAGATGATCCTTGGCTTTGGCATAGAAGACTTTGTCATTTTAATATGGATTTGATTGAAAAACTTGCCAAGAAAGATTTGGTAAGAGGTTTACCAAAACCAAAATTTTTGAAAAATAAAATTTGTGATGCATGCCAATTTGGTAAACAAGTCAAAGTTTCTTTTAAACCAAAGAATTTTGTGTCTACTCATAAACCTTTAGAATTATTGCATTTAGACTTATTTGGACCTACTCAATATGCTAGTCTAGGTGGTTGCAAATATGCATTTGTTATTGTAGATGACTATTCTAGATTTACTTGGGTATTATTTCTTGTTCACAAAAATGAGGCATTTGAAAAATTTGTAAAATTATTTTCCAAAATTCAAAATTTATTGGATATAAAAATTGTTCGTTTAAGAAGTGACAATGGTGCCGAATTTAAATTTTGAGGTTTTTCCAACTTTTGTGATCACAACAGCATGTATTTTTTATGAATTTTCGGTTGTTAGAGTCCCTCAACAAAATAGTGTTATTGAAAGGAAAAATAGAACTCTTCAAGAAACGGCTAGAACTATGATTAGTGAATGTGACTTACCACAATACTTTTGGGCCGAAACGGTTAACACGACTTGTTATGTCACGAATCGAGTTTTATTAAGATCCTCTTTAAATAAAACTCCTTATGAACTCCTTTTTTGTAGAAAACCCGTTGTGAGCTATTTCAAAGTTTTTGGTTGCAAATGTTTTATTTTAAAAATCAAAGAAAACCTTGGAAAGTTTGACAAAAAATCGGATGAAGGAATTTTTCTAGGATATTCTAATGACAAGAAAGCATACCAAGTTTACAATAGAAGAACGCTTTTGATTGAAGAAGTTGTGCATGTTACATTTGATGAAACTAATGATGTTATCTCAAAGAATTTATGTGAAGATGAAGATGTAGGTATTTTAAAGGAGTTCGAAAAGTTCGTTATTCATGAAGATCCCATTTCATCAAGAGATTACATCAAGCGTTGATGTCAACAACCATCAAATCAATGATGAAAAGAATGAGGATATTCCAAATGAGCTTCCGAAAGCTTGGAGATTCGTCTCTAGTCACCCTCAAGATTTAATCATAGGTAATCTATCAGATGGGGTAACTACTCGTTCTCATAAACCTTTGAATAGTAATTGTACATTACTCTCTCACATTGAACCTAAACATATAGATGTTGCTTTGAGTGATGAATCTTGGGTTAATGCTATGCAAGATGAACTTAGTCAATTTGAGAAGAATAATGTATGGACCTTGGTTGAAATACCTTCTTCTCATCCCGTTATTGGTCCTAAATGGATTTTAATAAACAAATTAAATGACAAAGGTGAAATCATAAGGAACAAAGCTAGACTTGTTGCAAAAGGTTATGCTCAAGAAGAAGGTATTGACTTTGATGAAACCTTTGCACCCGTGGCTAGATTAGAATCCATTCGCATGTTTCTTGCCTTTGCATGAATGTTTCAATAATTTCAAATTATTTCAAATGGATGTCAAAAGTGCATTTTTAAATGGTTTTATTGATCAAGAAGTTTTCGTTGTACAACCTCCGGGCTTTGAAAATAAAAATCTTCCAAATTATATTTTCAAACTCTCCAAAGCTTTATATGGTTTGAAACAAGCTCCAAGAGCTTGGTATGAAAGATTAAGTGGTTTCTTGATAGAAAATGGTTTCAAAAGAGGTGTAGTTGACACCACTCTTTTTACAAAAAATGGATTTAAATGGTTTGTTAATTGTTCAAATTTATGTTGATGATATTATTTTTGGAGCAACTAATGAAAGTTTGTGCAAGGACTTTTCACATTTAATGATGGGCAAGTTGCAATTTTTCTTCGGACTATAAGTTCATCAAACTAAGGAATGAACGTTTATTACGCAAATCAAGTACACAAAGGAGCTACTCAAACGATTTGGAATGGAAGATTGCAAACAAGTTGGTACGCCAATTTGCACTTCAACTTTTTTCAAATTTGATAAAGACGAAGAAGGTAATTGTGTTGATGAAAAACACTATAGATGTATGATCGGAAGTTTACTTTACTTAACAGCTAGTAGACCAGATATCATGTTTGCTGTTTGTTTATGTGCTAGATTTCAATCTTGCCCTAAAGAATCGCATTTGATAGTTGTTAAAAGCATTTTTAGATATCTAAAGGGAATAATGGATTTTGGTCTGTGGTATCCAAAGTCCTCTACATTTGATTTGATTAGTTATTCTGATGTTGACTTTGCTGGGTGTAAAATTGATAGAAAAAGTACCAGTGGTATGTGTCATTTTCTCGGAAATTGTCTTGTGTCTTGGTTTAGCAAAAAGCAAAATTCTATTTCTCTTTCTACGGCGAAAGCCGAATACATTGCTGCTGGAAATTGTTGTGCTCAACTTCTTTGGATGAAACATAGTCTGAAAGATTTTGGTGTAATTTTTGATTGTGTACCTATAAAGTGTGACAACACTAGTGCAATTAATTTCACAAAAAATCCTGTTATGCACTCTAGAACCAAACACATTGATGTTAAGCATCATTTCATTAGAGATCCTGTTTGTAAAAAAGAAATTTGTGTTAATTTTGTGCCTACTTCAGATCAATTGGTTGATATTTTTACAAAACCCTTAGCTCTAGATCACTTTGAATCTCTCAGAAAATGTTTGGGGATTTTACAGATCAATTTGGCATAAGTTCTTAGTTCGGACACACTAGTTCGTCCGAACTACTCTTCCTTTCGGACGCTCTGGATCGTCCGAAAACTCACTTTCTTCCTCGGACGCTCATAATCGTCTGAACGATATTCATTTTATTCATCAAACTCTTTGGAATTCTTCCAGACGCGTACCATAGTCCGAAAGAACATCGGACGCACTGACTCTTCCTTTGGCCTTCCGTTCTTCAGCTTTCGGACGCTTCATCGGACGTACACCAAACGTTAGGCCGTCCGAATGGTCTCCCTGTTCTATTAAAACCGTCCATCTTCCCCATTTACGGACTCACCACCTCCCTCGAAAACCCTCTGGCGAAAATTGTCCCTTCACCACCTCCTCCAAATTCCTACTCTCTCTTCCAAAATTGGTTGGAAACTTATCCTCTCCGAAGCTTCTCTCACCTAAATCACATCTAATTTCCCCCATTTACCATCTCATTTCCTCAAATTCTCACCAATCTTCAAAAATTTTAAATTTTCCTTCTTTTCTTTTCCTTCCTTCAAAATGGTTAAATCTCGCGGAGGTTCGTCTACAGCAACTCGTGGACGCAAATCTAAAAGGAAAGCTCCAGTACGAGACGAATCATCTGCTAATCCCCAAGTTTCCACCAATCCAATCTTGCCAAAATTCATCGATGCCAAGGCATCCGAACGGTATATATCCCTTTTAAGTAAATCCATAATTGTTCAACGTCCTGCATCTCAAAGTCTGTTTGATGAGTATAATCTTCCCTTGTCAATTTCTGTTTTGAAAAACAAAATTGGGGTCACCTAGTCCATATTGAGTGGTAGTTTACCTGTATATCATGACATGGTGCTTCAATTCACTACCAATCTTCGGAAAGGCCCCACTATTCGTACTTTAATTTCTCGGGTTAACAACACAAATTTTGAGATTTCATCCAACATCATTAACACGATTTTTGAATGTGAAGTCTCAAACCCAAATGATTTCTCCTATTTATTTTCTTTAGATAAATGGCCCACTATTGACACTTGATTTGACATCGAAGAGGTTTGGGCTATTTTCAACATCAATTTTAAACAGGCCTCGGAAGCCAAAACTACACTGCTCACTCCTGAACTCAATATTCTGTATACTCTTGTCACAAATTTATTATTGCCAACTGACGGGCATTGTACTGAGCCCGATAAAATGCAGCTTTACTTATTTTATTGTGTTTTCAAGGGCATTCCTCTTGATTTTGGGTATCTCTTTTGTTCCCTATGGGAACTCTTTCTTACTGATACCCGAAGAAACATTCCTTTTGGCAAATTTCTCATCAAAATTTTTGCATTTCCTTGACGTTCCTTTCAGCGGAAATAAACAATTTCCTCCTTATTTTAACAAATCTTACATTGAACGAAAAGGCCTCCGATTTTTCAACGATCAATGGTTAACTAAGGCGGCCTTTGATAGTGCACAGTCACAATCCCATGCTTCCACCTCTGATTTTGCTATTCCCCGTTCTCCTTTTCCTCAACCACCTCCACCATTCCACGTTCCTCCTCCATCTACATCTGAACCATCACTTTCTCATATCTGTGGCCTTCTCACCTCTTTGAGCACTCAAGTCAGTTCTTTTCAACGTCGCACTAATTGAAAGTTAAAGTGACTTGAAACTCGTCAAATGATTCTACAAGAGGCACTTAACCTTGGCATGTCTGCCTCGTCTCAGGTTCAATTTGCTAATCTTCAGTCACAATATCCACTCGAATCATCCTCCGACAGTGATGAACCTGAAGATGAAAATGCTCGTGAGGACAACGAAGAAGCTGCCCAAGGAGCCAATGATGAGGAAGACATAAACGATGAGGATGTTGACGACACGTTTGACTTCATCATGCAACGTCGCACCGGCGAAGAGGAAGACAGTAAAGCCACCGATGAAGATGTTCCATCCAAACGTCAAAAGACTGAAAATCGTTCCAAGAAGCGAAATGACTCGCATTAGTTCTTTTGACATCTGTGTTGTGTTTTCAGCATTTCTTTGGTTTTTAGAACTTCCCGTAGATTTACCTTTCTTTATTAATTGGACATGTATTTCCTTGAATTCAGTACTGTTAAACTTTTAAGTTGAATATATGAAGCTTGTTGAAATTCTGTCAATTACTTGCATATTCTCAGGGGGAGCTTTGTTTGATGATGTCAAAAGAGGGAGTAGTCTTCTATACTGCAAAATGATTGATTAGTCATATCCAATTGTGTTACATTGCAAAATGATTAGTCATATCCAATTGTTTTTACATAATTACTCTATGAAGGTTTGTCATCATCAAAAAGGGGGAGATTGATGTTTTCCAAACCTTATTTTGATGACAAGACAATGATATAAACACTTAATTCTGTAAATAAGTTTTTACAGGACTGTTATCTGTTTTGCTAGAGACAGGGCTTCCGGACTCACTGAACCGTCCAAACTAGGTCAAAAATTTTTGGACGCATTGCACCGTCAGAACAATTAGGCAGAAAGAAATGGGATCCTACTACTTCTCTTTTCGGACGAACATGACCGTCCGAAGCCTCTATTGGACGAAGGAACGGATGCATGCACGGACGTCCGAACGAAGCTCTTCAACAACTGTATAAAGATCGGACGCTGTGTCGAACGCATCCAATATATCTCGGACGTGAAACCCCAACGGCTACTTTTTGTGCATTTATTATTTAGCCGTTAGGAAGTAGTTGCAACCACCATTTATTGCTCTTATAAATGGTTGCTTTGACATTCAGAAAAAATCATCTAATACATTGAATACAAGCCTTAGAAAAGAGTAATTTGAGTACAAATTGACTATAGTGCCTTGTTGTATTAGTGTGCAGTTGTGAGTGCAAATTCAAATTTGAGTGGAGTGATAATCTTGTATGAAAGTGTGGTTGTAAGTAAGATTCTTGGCTCAACTAAAAGAGTTTTAATGTGAGCAAGAACTTCCCAACTTTGTAAAGATTATTGGCTCACCAAGTGTGTGAAGCATTATAGTGATTGAATACTTAAAGCTTGCTAGTTTGGAAGCATTAGTTGTTTAATTTTTCGCTCTTTACCTTACTGTTCTATTAATTTTATTATATCAGCATTTAATTTGAAAATCTCAATTTTTCTGAAAGTATATTTTTTAAGAAACCTAATTCACCCCCTTCTTAGGTTGCTTTGGGAACAACAAAACCTCGCCTGAAGTTTTTGATAATAGCACTTAGCATCCCTCTAATTTTAGAAATTACATTGACCTCCCTTAATTTAAGCTTTTTGGTAACATTCTCAGCCCTTGTCAGATGAAATGACTTAAAGTATTGTTAAGAAATTCTGATAGCACATTTTATTCCATATTTGCCCCCAGATGTCCTAAAAGAATTTAAAAAAAAAAAGAAAAATAGAAGAAATAGGAATGTAGAAGGTGGTTTGACCCTCTAAATTACAAGACAAAATTTATTGGCTATTGTTTTGACCATTAGCATATGACTGTTATTCTATCAGCGTTTTTTGGGTAAGAACTACATAAAAAGGCTTGGAGAATGAATAAAGCACAGCTGCAATCTTTCATGAATTGTCTAAGTGAACATCATTTTTAAGTAACATAAACATCCAAAGTTTACAGCATCAAGGTACCTACACATCATAATAAGCAGCCCTTGTATATGCAAAACATCAAACTGAGTTGGTAACGATTGAAAAGTTCTTAATTATGAACTTGTATTGTCTTGCTTTGCTAAGCAATCCATCTATATCCCAAACACCATCTCATACTAATTGTATAGATAGTGAAGATTGCAAAGCTTGACAAACTATAAAGATTCAGTTCTATCACAAAATATGAACAAAATACTAAGAGCGGGCAATTAGATTTCCGGGAACAAGTTCATAGAGCACTAAATGTTTGGCATAATACTACAAAACCTAGTAAATAGAAGTCATAAATAAGTTAATTTAAGGGCACATGACCAAAAGATGCATCAGAATATGCTAAAGCAGCTGCTGATGCTTTGGTTGTCAACAGTTGCACCAGTATTGAGAGTTACACTTCTAGAAGTTTGAGATGCTTCATTGTGGTTGAGGATAGTTTTATTAAATTCAGCACTTCCTTCTGTATTAGTTAAAGGATTACTACTTCTCCTTCTAGTAGAATTAGACTTCTTCCTTGCTACATTAGTCTTTGGTGGCTTTCTTCTCTAACACTATATATATATATATATATATATACACACACACACACACATACATACATACACACATACATACATATCTATAGTTAACCATAGTATTTTTTGCTAAATAGTGAATAGATCATATCCAAAATGCATATAGAGCATGATTCAATAAACTTATACCTTCCTAATACCACTTTGCCAGCCTGAAACTGATCAGATTCATTTTAACATTGGTTTGAACATTAGCATCATTAGCTTGAGTTTGACCACCTACAACATTAGGACTTGGATTGTGACGTTGACTGGAAAAAACCCTAGGCACATTTCCAATATTTTGGAACCACTGATCATCAGAATAGATTTCAAAGAATATTTTGTCAATCATATAGCAAATTGTCCATCACATAATAAAATGGTAGTAGTTCAAGTTTCATTTTTAACTTACCAACTTCATATTCTTAAAAGTTTACATTTATACAATATCCAGAAAAGTCATTTAATGTCTGTATTTTAACATTTGCATGAAAAAATGAGCATCAAAGCAAGAAGTGGCAGTCATATATGAACATCAGCTCACCCCATTTACATAAACCTCATTCACGAAAAAATTCATCAAATACATTACATGCATGACATTATTGATCATAGATATATAATAATAAACATCAAGAAACCAATGATCTAAGTCAGATTGTTCATCATTAGTTATGTTGCCTAGTATTTACATCATGGTGCAGTTCTGCTATCTAGTTTTTATAGAAATCTAAAGCTATTTTCTTCTTATTGTTTACTTGTGAAGGTCATACATGTCACGCCGCACCCCACATATGTTGGGCACATGCCATTCGCCATACTCTTATCCAAGAATACAAGGTTCACACAGTAACCACAACAACATACTAATAATAAAAATAGTAAGACTGATAATGCGGAAACATTACATATAAATACTATCAATTGTGCATTGACAAATTAAAATGAACAAAAAAAATATCCTCAAGTCTTTCTAACAAGTCATATCATTTTGGAGCACGCAGGCTCACTTATTTGAAAATTCCACTAGGTGCATTTTCTATCCATTTCCATGCCAACCTTAATCTCTTTCCTTGTTTTTGTCTGCCGAATCACTATCCTCCACTATAATATACTCCACTTCTCTATCTGTGTAAAAACATTAATAGTAGTGGAATGACCGCTAAATCGCTCAGCAGGTAGCAAATATCTTCTGTTGGACCATGCAGTTGATAATAGCACATATACTTTTTTTTTTTCAATCACATCACAAATTGTTTTTAGTCTTTTCATAAGAACTTTTCACATTTCACAAGCACATACATACATATAGTGACATTCTTGTCATAGTCGGATTTGACAGTTCACATGAGTCTTAGTACCCGGTACGGTTGATTTCATGTGACCAACCCATATAACACATAACACATAGACTCATATATATCAACTATATTTCTTCGTCAGTTCTGAGTACTGAGCCTAGTACAGACCCCCACTAGGCAAGATGACAAGGGGTCGGCCTAACCCACTCGACACAGTTAGACCGTCGTCTAACCACTGACTACTGCACTACTAATATATATATATATATACCCTATGCTTTTCACATACACATGCAACCAAGAAATGTCACTTATACTTTTGCATAACATAAAAATCACAAATTACCCAACATGGTCCATATTCATAACATAACATAACTTTCGAAACAAACTTTCACACATTTAACAAAAATAAGTGATTTAACTTCATTTTACAAAACAATTTTCGAAAATCAGAAGATAAGAACCACCTACCTCGTATGTCAAGAAGTCAATTATCCTTCAATTGTATCTTTTCGTATACTCCTATTAACAATTTACAAAATCCTATGAGTTAAAATTCCTTACTCTAAATTTACACATTTTATCCTATGAAATATATGCAACCTATTCCCCTATAATCCATTTGTCCTTAGTCTTAGAAACATACCGTAAGTCTTATCCCAAGCTATAATAGTCTACAATAAGCATCCACAAGCAAAAAATATTTTTCTTAACTTCGTTAGGGCTTTATTGAAACATTAGGGTCCTTAAATAAAATTTTGAAAACTTTCTTTGAAATTTTATAAAAGTTTTAGGGTTATAAAATAATTTAAGAAACTTGTGGGAGCCTATAGTAACTTTAGAAAAGCTCAAGGGTCAGACTAAAATTTTTAGAAACCTCTTCGGACTTAAAAGAAATTTTAAAGTATTCTGGACTGACTTGGTTCCTCACCAGAATCATATGGGTCAAATTCAAAACTTTTAAAAATATATTTGGAGCTAATCAATACCCTTTATAAAATTTTTGGGTTAAATACTAATTTAACAACAACCCAGTAGACCTGTTTTGCAAAAACATAAAAAAGAAATACTATTATCCTTTGGTCCGATCTTGTCCGGCACATCACTGTGGACCAAGACCGGCTGGTATAGGCCACTGACAGGAGCTAAATAAATAGACAATAAATACTATTATCTAAATTTCTTTTTTTTTTTTTTTTGAAAACCAAATAATAAAAGCAAAGAAACAATAAATAATTAAATAAATAGACAAATTAATAAATTCAAAAATAAAATAATTTATTTAATATAGAAAATAGGGCACTTACTTTTTTTGGATGCCTAAAATTTTTAAGGAGTCTAATATTCTTTTTCACAACGTAGGGAGAATTTTGATGCACTAAAGGGGTATTTATAGGAGTCGCACAAACTCCTGATAGGTTTAGGTTCCTACACTTCAGATAGGAGTATAAATAGGACACTTGGTCTTATCACATATAGAATTCCAAGGAGGAGTAGAAGTCTATCTATTAGGATTCCTATCCTATCACATAATTATCAAATTATTATTATTAATATTATTATTATTATTATTATTATTATTATTATTATTATTATTATTATTTTTATACAGGTCTTCACATTCTCCCCTCCTTACAAGAGTTTCGTCCTCGAAACTAAAGCACCTTGTTCAAAAAGATGGGGATACTTCTTCTTAACCTCTTCTTCCAGCTCCCATGTCGCTTCACGCACTGTTTAATTTGATCATTGGATTTTAACACTAGGAATCGTTCGGTGCTGTAATTGCTGCTCTTAGCGATCAACTATTCTCAAGGGAACTTCTTCATAAGTCAAATCACTCTTGATTGCTGTCGATTGATCTTGAATGACGTGACTTAGATTCGGCATGTACTTTCTCAATTATGATACATGAAAAATATTGTGTACACGTGACAATGAAGGTGGTAATGCTAAACGACTTAAGCTAAGTTTCCCACTCTTTCTAGTATCTCACATGGCCCAATATACCTTGGGCTACCTACCCCAAACTGCATCACTCCCTTACTAGGTGAAACTCGAAGATGTACCTTATCACCCACTTGGAACTCTAATGGCCTTCTCTTGGTATCTGCCCAACTTTTATTTCGATCTTGTGCCACTTTCAACTGTTCCCTAATCACCTTGATTTTACTTAGAGTTCTTTCCACCAAGTTTGGACCAGTGACTTGGTTCTCACCCACTTCGTCTCAATACAGAGGCGATCTACACTTCCTTCCATATAATGCTTCAAATGGAGCCATGCCTATACCGCTATGATAGCTATTGTTATAAGAAAACTCCATAAGTTTCAATAACTTATCCTACCTCTTTTTAAAGTCCAAGGCACAAGCTCTCAACATGTCTTCTAAGATTTGAATGGTTCTTTCCGATTGTCCATCCGTTTGTGGCTGATAAGTAGTACTTGGTCTTAATTGGGTACCAGTACTTTACTTCCTTATATGTTATCCAAAATCTTAAAGTGAAACGAGGATCACGATCGGAGACTATACTCACAGGGACACCATGAAGGCAAACTATGTTTTCGGCATACATCTCCACTAATTTCTCTATTGAATCTTTATTTGACATAGGTAAGAAATGTGCAGATTTAGTCAACCTATCCACTATTACCCATATACTATCATGATGACTTCAGGTTTTGGGCAACCCCAAAATGAAGTCCATTGTCACATGTTCCCATTTCTATTAGGGAATCTCAAGTGGTTTTAATAACCCAACAGGTCGCTGGTGTTCAGCCTTTACTTGTTGGCGTACTAAACATCTATCTATAAATTCAGCAATTTCTCATTTATCCCATTCTACCAATAATACTGCTTCAAGTCCCGATACATTTTTGTTCCTCCCTGGTGTACAGAATACCTTGAACAATGTGCTTCCTTTAGCAATTCCAACTTTAGTACTTTATCATTTGGTACACATAATCCTTCTCAGTATCCAAAGACTTCCATCTTCTCGTACTTGGAAGCCATCAATGGCTCCGTCTTTTGCCTTCTTTATAATCTTCTTTATATCCGGGTCTTTCTCTTGCCCTCTTTTAATCTTTTCAATTAATGTCGGAACAAGGGTTAACGCCGCCAACACCTCCGAGGTAGACTCTACCTGCTCTAGACCAAAATTATTCATTTGCTTTTCCAATGGCGACCCTTCAGTTACTCTTTCTTTCCTACTTAAGGCATTAGCAACCCTATTTGCCTTTCCGAGGTGGTAACTTATTGTTAAGTCATTATCCTTTATCAATTCCAACCACCTTCTTTGACGCATATTAAGCTCATTATGGGTAAAAAGATACTTTAAACTCTTGTCGTCCGTAAATACTTCATATCGTTCTTCGTATAGGTAATGCCTCCATATTTTTAGAGCAACACTATAGCAGCCAAATCTAAATCATGCGTAGGGTAATTTTGCTCATACGGCTTTAACTGCCACGAAACATAAGCTATAACCTTTCTGTTTTGCATTAATACACACCCCAAACCATTCTTTGATGCATCACTATAAATCTCAAAACATCCACTTGCAGCTGGGAGGGTTAATATTGGTGCAGAAATTAGTTTCCTTTTTAGCTCTTGGAAACTTGACTCACATTCAGGTGTCCATGTAAACTTTACTCTCTTATGTGTCAACTTACTTAAGGGTACAGCAATTCTAGAGAATTCTTGCACAAACTTACGATAGTACCCCAACCAATCCCAGAAAGCTTCTCACCTCTGTCACGTTCTTCGGTCTTGGCCAATTCACTATGGCCTCCACCTTTGTTGGGTCTATAGACACTCATTTCTCTGAAATCACATGTCCCAAAAAAGGTCACACTTGTCAACCAAAATTCACACTTGCTAAATTTAGCATACTATTTTTCTTTTCGAAGAATGTCCAACACTTCCCTTAAGTGTTCATCTTGCGTTTCTTTGCTCGAAGAGTATACCAAGATGTCATCAATTTATTAAAAACTACCACAAACGGCCTAATTGTGCTTTAAATACTCGATTCATTAAGGCCATAAAAGCAACAGGTGCATTAGTTAATCCAAATGGCATCATGAAAAATTCATAATGTCTATAACGTGTCCTAAAAGCACTTTTAGGTACATCACCATCCTTAATTTTCAATTGCTGATACCCAGATCTTAAATCAATCTTTGAGAATATTTTTGCATCCTTGAGTTGATCGAACAAGTCATCTATGAGGGGAAGGGGGTATTTGTTCTTTATGGTAATCTTATTTAGTTCTCTATCCATCTTTCTTTTTTTACAAAGAGAACTGGTGCGCCCCACGGCGAAACACTTGGTCTTATAAATTTCTTGTCCAACAATTCTTGGAATTGTTCTTTTAACTCCTTTAATTCTGCAGGGGCCATCCTATAAGGTGCCTTTGATATGGGTTCCGCTCCGAGTATCAATTTTATCTCAAATTCTATTTCCTTATCAGGAGGTATCCCAGGTAGTTCATCAAGAAACATATCAGGATAATTCTTGACTATAGGTATATTTTCCAATGTCTTTGATTCTTTCTCAACATCTATGACATAGGCCAAATATCCCACACACCCTTTTCTTAAATCCTTGTATGCTCGCATAACTGATATAATATAATCCTTATATCTTTTATGTCCCTTCTGGTTCCCTTGGTATATTACATATTCTTTATGGGGGTCAGAAAATAATACTCTCTTATTTCTACAGTCAATTTGAGCATGGTTCCTAGCTAGCCAGTCTATTCCCAAAATAACGTCAAACCTACTAATATTAAGTTGCACCAAGTTAGCCTTAGTCTTTCTACCCCCTACTTCTATACTATAGTCATTATATCTCTTGCAAGACACTAGAATACTTTCTCCCGGAACTAGCACTTTATACGGTGATTCTGGCCATTCAGGTTGGGCACATAGAACACATACAAACTTTTTAACTACAAAAGAGTGGCTTGCACCACAATCAAATAACACAAAAGCAGGTACGGAGTTTAAGATGTACTAGGAACGTACCTGTGACTACATCATCTAGCCTCTCAGCCTCATATTCAATCATTGCGCGAACCCTTGCGTTCACCCTAGGTTTCACATCCATTGGCTTCTCAAGCTTAACTCTTTCTGCCTTCACCTCATGGCAGTCTCTTATCTTATGGCCTGTATGTCCACATTTGAAACATCCATTGGTCTTGTAACGGCACTCGCCAAAATGCCTCCTATGGCAAAACCCACACTCAGGCTTCATTAACCTAGTAAAAGTTAATATATATATATATAGGGTTTCATAATATAACTCATATTACTATAAATTCTTTATCTATATGTGTATTAACCTAGGCTCTGATACCACTAAAAATGTCACGCCCCTAACCCGTACATGCTAGGCACATGCCATTCGCCGTACTCTCATCCAAGAATACAAGGCTCACACAGTAACCACAACAACATACTAATAATAAAAATAGTAAGACTGATAACGTGGAAACGTTACTTATAAATACTATCAATTGTGCGGTGACAAATTAAAACTAATAACAAAAATATCCTCAAGTCTTTCTAACGAGTCATATTATTTTGGAGCACGCAGGCTCACTTATTTGAAAATTCCACTAGGTGCATTGTCTATCCATTTCCATGCTCACCTTAATCTCTTTCCTTGTTCTTGTTCGCCGAATCACCATCCTCCATTATAATATACTCTACTTCTCTATCTGCGTAAAAACATAAATAGTAGTGGAATGTGCCCAAAATCGCTCAACAGGTAGAAAATATCTTCTGTTGGACCATGCAGTTATAGTACGTATACTTTTTTTTTTCATCACATCACAAATTGTTTTTAATCTTTTCATAAAAACCTTTCGCATTTCACAAGCATGTACATACATATAGTGACATTCTTGTCATAGTCGATTTGACAGTTCAAATGAGCCTTAGTACCCTGTACGGTTGATTTCGTGTGACCAACCCATATAACATATAACACATAACACATAGACTCATATATATCAAATATATTTCTTCGTCAGTTTTGAGTACTTAGCCTAGTACAGACCCTTACTAGGCAAGATGCCAAGGGGTCGGCCTAACCCACTCGACACAATTAGACTGTCGTTTAACCACTGACTACTGCACTACTAATATATATATATATATATATGTATGTATATATATATATATATGTATGTATGTATGTATATGTATACCTCATGCTTTTCACATACACATGCAACCAAGAAATGTCACTTATACTTTTGCATAACATAAAAATCACAAATTACCCAACATGGTCCATATTCATAACATAACATAACTTTCGAAATAAACTTTCAACATTTAACAAAAATTAAAGTGTTTTTGTAAGTGAATTGACATTTTACAAAATAATTTTTGAAAATCAGAAGGTAAGAACTACGTACTTCGTCTGTCAAGAAGTCAATTATCCTTCAATCGTATCTTTTCGTATACTCCTATTAATAATTCACAAAATCCTATGAGTTAAAATTTCTTACTCTAAATTTACAGTCCATTGTCATTTTATCCTATGAAATATATCCAACCTATTCTCCTATAATCAATTCGTCCTTAGTCTTAGAAACATTCCCTAAGTCTTATCCCAAGCTATAATAGTCTACAATAAGCATCCACAAGCAAAAAATATTTTTCTTAACTTCGTTAGGACTTTTTTGAAACATTAGGGTCCTTAAATAAATTTTTGAAAACTTTCTTTGAAATTTTATAAAAGTTTTAGGGTCATAAAATAATTTAAGAAACTTTTGGAATCTATGGTAACTTTAGAAAAGTCTCAGGGGTCAAACTGAAATTTTCAAAAACCTCTTCGGACTTAAAAGAAATTTTAAAGTATTCTGAACTGACTTAGTTCCTCACAGAATCATATGGGTCAAATTCAAAACTTTTAAAAATATATTTGGACTTAATCAATACCCTTTTTAAATTTTTTTTATTAAATACTAATTTAACAACAAACCAGTAGACCTATTTTGAAAAAACATAAAAAAAAAATACTATTATCCTTTGATCCGATCTTGTTGGACACATCACTGCAGAACTAGAACCGGTTGGTACACGCCACTGACAGGAGCTTAAAGTTCCCGTCATGGTTGATGTTGACAGGGAAATCATTGAATCAATTGAATGATTTCATAGTCGTAAATTTAAAAATGTAAAAGTAAATACTTATCACAAAAGCAATAGTACATATTAACAAACAAGTAGTAAACATAAATTCAAAAATAATACCGCAAAATACGCAAAAACTTGGTTTGATTATTAGTAGGTGGCTGTCTAATGCTTTATTTTCGTTTTCAAGTATAATGCATCATTAACGAGGACCGCCCAAAAACTGCAACTTATTTTTCTCAATGTTGGTTTGATGCTTGGATTCGACAGATTTAGATCACTTGTTCTTTTTATTTTTTTTTATTTTTTATTTTTTTTTAAAAAAACTTCTTGTTATGCATTCTCAAGGAAAAAAGAAAAGAAGGAAAAAAAAAATACAATTTTAGTCATTAAAATTTGGATCATTTTTCAGGGATCCTTTGGTCTCTAAAGTTTCACACAAAATACAATTAGTCCTTAACCTTTTCAATTTAAACCAATTTAGGAAAATTTTAAAAATTCCATCAATTACAAATGGAAATCACATACAAAGCATGTGACTATTAAATTTCAAATTCCAAACGTGAAAAACATACAATTTTAACCGTTAAAGTTTGGGTCATGGTCTATTTTCCCAAAATTCCAAGCAAAACATATCTAATACTGAAACTTTTTAAGTTCTACTAATTTAAGACAAATTTGAAAATTTTGTCAATTACAAACATAAAAAAAGTCACTTACATTACACATGACTGTAAAATCTATTTTGGGATATAACAGTTTCCAACCAATTTCAAGTAATTTAATAATATTTTCACTTTTTTCTATGTATCAACACCTAACTATTCTCCATTATTGTCTATATTATAACACTTTCTAACCAATTTTAACCCAATTAGTAATGGATTTTGCCAAAAAAACTATCACTAAATGATTTAACCTGTACGGATTTATCAACAGAATCAATCTGTCAAAAAATGCCTCAGAAAATTTTAAAATGGTGCGAATTTTAAAAATTGTTCTTTTCAAGTGCTAATTTTAAATAGGTGTTCAGACAAGAGGGAACTCCCGTTCAATGAATGAGAGTTCAAGACCTCGCATTCACTGAATGCAAGTTCATGTAAAATTATTCTTTTCGAAAAAAATATTTATTCTGACCTCGCATTTGCTGAATTATATATCTTAATTATACAAATAATAACAAATTAAAAAAATTATATATCCTAATTATACAAATAAGAACAGCATAGGCAACGAACTAGCTATTGGTATGAAAAAAAAGGGAAAAAATTCAACTTTTTTTTTTGTAACTCATTTGTTTCTTAAATTTTATTGTAGTAAATTCATTACAATTTCCTTTTATAATAGAATATATATGTTAGTTACATCAAAGTGTATTTAAAATGTTAATTAAAATATTGAAATGCATATAAAGAAATTAGAGTTTAATAATTCAAAATTTTGAATCTCAACAAATCAAAATATTAATTTAAAATTTTCAAATAAATAGATAAAAGTATAAGGGTTATTGATTTATCAATGTAAGAAATAACAAATAAAAATATTACTAGTTGATTAATTTGCTTATTTGTTTTTACTATAGTTGACTAATTTTAAATCTAACTTGTTTATATATGTTTTATAATTTAATTTTAGATAAAAAAAGTACTTTATTAATATAGAAAATATATTGTTATAATAAGAAATCAACAAAACAAACAATTAATTAAAGAAAATTAAAAAATTTGTTTTAAGTGTTCAAATATTTATAGCAAAATGAAGGAAGTAACTAATGGCAAAGTGAGAAGAGAGAAAAAGAAAAATAAAAGAAGGAAAAGGAAGAAGGGAAAAGGAAAAAAACAAAAAAAAAAGGTAAGAAAGAATAGTTGGAAAAAGAAAAAGAAAAGTAATTATTTAGCAAGGATATTTTTGTCTAATCAAACAAAAATGAGGGATAAAATGGGCTTATAAAATGAGTTGGAGGGGATAAATTGCAGCTACAAGTTTAGTTCAGGGGGTTTATTGCTATTAACCGTTTATTTTAATAAAAATAATTATTAGATATGTTTAGTAATGGTTGTTGGAGCAATTAAAATCCTTGATCTAAGGGTCTATTTTAAAACAGGGGAACTATCATTAAAAAAAACAGAAAAAAAAAGAAGAAGAGATGAGCCATCCACCAAAGTGGAAAGGTCCCTTTGATAACCATACCTATTAATCCTTAGTGACACAAAAATTTCCATTCAACTAGTCCATTTCCAACTCACAATAACATTTAATTTCGTGCATAACCAAATGCACCACCACTATATAGTAGAAAACATATTTTGCCCATTATTATTATTATTATTTTTGTACTTTACACATACAACTAATGTTTAAAGTTTAATTTCGGTTATCTTTTTCATCAAATACCATGTGGTGTCCTTGAAATTAAGTGGCTAGACTAATTTGCCACTCTACTTTTTCAGAGCTTGGTTTCTGCTCTTTTTTTCTTTTTTCCCCCTCTCCATTTCTCATGCCATCTTTCTTCTCATGTTCTGTTGGAGTATTGTTTATATGTTTAGCATAAATTTGTTTTAATTTTCTTTGTCAATTAAACTTCATTTACTTTTTTGGTTGAAGGCAACTAATTCAACATAGCTTTACAACTAATTCAACATAGCAATATAATTCATTTACTTATATTGCATGCATTTAACGTTTATTTACATAGTACACAAGTAGTTTAAATACAAATTAACAGATTGATCATATGATAAATAAACCGTTAACAATAAGAACTAGGAGATACTTTGCTCCGTACCCTCTAATTTTTACCCTATTCTTAGTTATTAGTAATAGAATTTGAATTTGTAGTTCTTGGACAAGTTAACCCTTAAGATTTAAGTATTTTTATGATGTTCTGTGTTAAGTTGAATTCGTATCATTTGCGGGTTTTATTATTTTATTTAGTGAAATACTTACAAATTTTATAATAATTAGTCGTGATGCCTTATATTCTCAAGTGGTGTACTTGAGAGTACAGCAAATATTGTGTTTCAAGTTTTAGCGGGTTGGGGGCATGACTAATTTCATTTGTCGCCCTAGTCTTAGCTTATTATTCCTTAGGATTAATTTCATTTTTCACCTTTCAACTTATACCCGATTCTCACTATGCACCTCAAACTTTAGTTTTGCACATCTTACACTATGGACTCTTAAATTTGTCCTACTTCAGTCCTTTTTAAAAATGTCTCAAAAATTAACGAAATTTTTCCGCGTGTATAATAAATTCATAAAGATGTACAATAATATTTTTTGGTGTCAAAACAAAGATTGCGTTAACTTTTTCGACGGCGTAAAAAGACACCAAAGTGGGTAAAGTTGAGAATTAAGAGTGCCAAGTATCCAAAACTAAAACTCAAGCTGCAAAGTGAGAATTGCATATAAGTTAAGGAATGTAAAATGAAATTAGTTCAATTCTTTACATAAAACCATCGTTGTACATGTTGAGTACGAGACAGAAACCAAGTATTCCTTTTTTGTAGTATCAAGACAAAATGCTCGCCTTGCGCTTGGCAATGCCTTCACTATCACTAATGATTTTAAATTAATAAGTTATTAATTTTAAAATAATACGTAATAAGTTAAAATTTAAATTTTTTGAAAAAATAATTTTAAAATTTAAGTAAAAATTTAAATTAGAGGGTTAGCTTTGGGGCCATCTCGTGGGCCAGCTCGCCCTGGCTCACCGGGGACCTAGTTGGGGACCGGTTACGGGCCACCCTTCTTTTGTCTCTGCTCGGCCCGTGACAAGCAATTACGGACCTGCCCACCGCCACCTCTAACAACAGATCATTTACTTTAAAATTTGTACTATCTAAATATATAAAATACATAATATTGTAGTGTTTAAATATTCAAAACACCACCACACATGATAGCATAATCGTAGCCTGTTTGATTTGTGTATTAGTGCTCGCTGTTGTATGCATAATTGTATCTGCTGACCATAAACAAAGGGTTGCCTCGTTGTTTGAGTTTGCTGCCAGTCCTTGGTAGAATCTTTACAAGTTTGTTAAAAAAATTATACGAGTGAATCATGTATTGAGTATATTTATATAAATTGATAAAGTAATAAAATTATTGATGTGTTATTAAATTTGAAAAAAAGAACAAAATTTAACCTAATATAAAAAATCAGAGATTGACGATTCACTATAATTTTGTCATTTAAAGTAATTTTAACAAATAATCCTTAATTTGTGAATTTAGACATCATTTTCCCTCGCGCATATCACATAAACTCGATTTGTTTCTTTTAAAGATACATTAGTCAAAATATGTTCCAATCATCGGTAAATGTTGCATCTAGTTGACACCAGATTCTAAAAAAATTATTTTGATAAAAAATAATTGTTAGATATGTTTAATAATTGCTTTTGAAGCAATTAGAATCCTTGAAGTGTAGGGGTCAATTTTTAAAAACAGCTAACTATGCAATAGAGACAGCACCTAAAGCAAAAAAGAGTTGGCGGTGCCCACATGAAACAAATTTTTGTCTAAAAAAGCACAGGGCAACAAAATGCTGCTTGAGAAGCATTTTACATATGAGGTTGATTTCAAGATGTGATTACCGAATAATGAATACGTTTGAAGACCAAATAATAGCATGCTGATCTCAAAAGGATGGTAATGATTAATTTCAACACTAGTCACAAGAGAATGAGGATTCATTTCAACCAAGCCACATGGGATGGGTTAGGAGTGTGTATCGGTTAACTCATTGATTAATCGATTAATAAAATTAATCGAAATTTAGAAAAGGGTTCTAAATTTTTTTTTATCTAATTTAGATTTCAAATTTAATTCAGTAGAAAATTCAGTTAATTAAATTCAAATTCAATACTCGATTTTGAATTTAATTAACTAAATTCAACTCGGGTTAGTTGAATCCTTAATTTTGGGCCAAAATTCTATACAAAAACCTATTTTTCAAGCAAAAATTTTCTAATTTTATTCTTAGTTTTGCTGTGCAATTTAATATATTGTGTGAACTTTTATTGATAAATGATTAGAAAAATAAGTAAGAAAATTATATCATGTAACTTCATTGAATAATATGCAATATAATTATGTACAATAGTACGTATAATATATATCTTGTAATTTGCAAGTATTAGTAAAATTCGTATTACATGACTATTTAATGTCATTTATAGACAATAATTTAATAATATAATTAAGTAAGAATTAATGTGTAAGAATATAACAATTGTATGAATTAAATTAAAATAAAGCTAATTATAATAATTATCAATAAATATATTTTTAGTTGAATAACTAAATTTATATTTTCAACATGACGTACTATTGATATATCAAAATATTTTAATAAAATTTTATTTTTAATTATTGAATTCGGTAATCGATTAACTGAATTTTAAAAAATCTCTCTATTATTTTCGAATTTATTGTACTTAAGAATTTAATTAATCAATTTCTAACTAAATTTAAAATTAATATTTAAAACAAATTGAATTCGAAATCAATTACAAATTCGATCTACTAAATACTTAGCACACCCCTAGATGGGATGCTGGAAAGAAGCAATACTGGTGGCTGCTAAAAAAATGCCATAACAGGCCAGTGTTAAATCCGAAAGCTTTCAGCCTTATCGTAACTGTTTTCATGCAAGACAAAAAAATTCTGCTACCAACATCCCCGAAGCTAAATGATAACAACTATAGCCAAAATTGGAAATAAAAAAGGGCAGAAACAAACAACGAAAACCAGACGAAGAATTGCACCCTTGAATTTTAATTAGATCCATTGCATTTTGATACAATTTTAGCTAGAGTTAAAAAAATTTGAGGAATGTTCAACTTCAAGTGTGTGATGTTCACGATTGAACACCGTTAATTTTGATAAAGGTGTTAAAATTTAGATTGAAATAGGACAAATGCAAAAGTTTGGCTTGCAATCTGGCAAAATTAAAATATGGAATGCAAAAAAAGAAACGGCTAAAAAATTTGGAGTGATCCAAAGTTCAACTTAGCTTTAGTTACTAAAAGGGCAATTATTTATTTAGTCTAAAAATTATAAACTTCTCTTCAGTACACTTCACAAAAATATAATTTTAAATTATTCTTTTGTAATCATAGTCATTCATAATATAATTTATTATTTATGCTTACTATATGTAAAATTTGAAAATAAATAGATCAATTTTTCCGTTTGATTAAATATATACATTTTTGTCTTGATTTTGACCCATTTTACATCATCAAAATATTTTAGCAAATTGGGCGATAAAATACTTTTGAATATGTTTAATTTTAAAGTATGTTTATCTGCTCATCAAAATAAAATTATTGATATAATCTAACAATTTTCAAGAATTTTGGTTGGTTAAATATAAATGATCATTGGAGGAATTTGAAGAAAAAAGTAATAGAGAAAATCTTAACACCATGTGTAGCAAGTTAAATAAATAGTTTAAAAAAATTGCACAAATATTATCCCATCAAAATCCAATATTTTAATACATGTGGCAAACTCCCATTGAGGACCAATTTTGTACTTGAAGAGTTATGCCCATATCACATACTAACAAATTAAACAACAAAAAAAAGACGATCGTTTCTTGAAAATATAAATTAATAAAATAAAGGAGGCACATTACTTGCTCTTTAGAGTTTCCGCTCCTACATGCTAAAATGAGCATTTGATACTAATATTTGGTTTTTGGGAGAAGAGACATTAATTATCATTTCTACCCCTCGGTTTATTAGCACTTGGACTTGCTGCAGTGTTTTTAGGCAAATAAGCGACTCAAACTGAAATTTGGGACCGAATGTTACATTCCAAATATCTAGGGAATCAAAATGCATTATTTGCAATTTTAACATGATGGACTAAACATGGATAGCTTAGAAATGTGAAGGACCATTTACACAATTTTTTCTAACGGTATTTGTTGGAAAAATTCTTATATGAACCGTGCCATAGACCCTTTGGTCCAAAAAGTTCCACATCATTCACTTGGAATGAGGTGATGTGATATTAGTTGATATGGAATTTTCTAGACTAAAAAGTCTATGACACTATGCTATAGACTTGATTCAGATAAGAATTTCTCGTATTTCCTTTATTTGTTTATTTGGTCAATGTTCCAAAATAATTTTACCATTCAAAAAATTTCCCTAATTTCTTATACTGTATTCTAATTTCAGTCCTGACTAAATACTTTTTCTTTTAAAGAAATTCCTTACTAAACACTTCAAAGTACAAAAGTTTTGTCAGCTCATTTGATTAATAAATCGGATTAGGGAATATAAATCATACCTGGATTAATTGCCCCAAGATGACTCATCTTAAGATTTTTCATCCTATTTAAAATAATTATTTTACTTTCGTCCAGTATTAGATTATTCATAAGATATCTCATAAAAGAAATCTAGTTTTATATTTAGTGACTATAGGATTGATATATTAGAATAAAAAATAGGATGAAATCTAGTTTTATATTTAGTGACTATAGGATTGACTATAGCTCTATTTAAATTACAAGGTAATGGTTTTCTGAAAAGAATCGTAAAATTTTTCTAATTTAAATACAATAATTTAATAATTTGATAATCATGAGTGCATTTTGCTTTATATAAAACAATCCATGCTGAGTGCAAGACAGACACTAAGTAATCTTTTTTCGTAGTATCAATACAAAATGCTCTCCTTGCGTTTGGCAATGCCTTCACCATCACCAATCAACCCTCTCTTCCCACTCAAACAGCACAAAATCTCTCGTTCAATCGCCCCACGCAAAATATTTGGTATAAAATTGCATTCTCATTCCAAACTTCCAACATCCGACCCGGATCAGGATGTAATAAAAGGAAGGGAACTCGAGATAAGAGGTTTGCTACCCGAACTTATGCCTAAACACCTTGCTGTGATCGCGGATGGTAATCGAAGGTGGGCTTCCGAAAGGGGCTTACAAGGGAAACAAGGCCATAGAGCCGGTAGAAGGGTCATGAAAGAGGTTATTTTGCTATGTTCCGGATAATTGGGACTCAAAGCTGTCACGTTCTTTCTTTTTTCAACTGAAAATTGGTTCCGGCCTAAAGTAAGTGGTACAAGCTTTTGATGCACTGACATTCAAGTTAAATATACTCCCTCCGTCACATTAAACGTGTCATGTTCCTTAATTTTCCTTATTTTAAAATATTTGTCATGTTCAAAAAGTCAAAGTGTAATCATTATATATATATTATTTATTTTTATCCTTTTTCGTTTTTAGAAACGAATGTTACACCATTCAAAATTTAAATTTTGGAGAATAAAATGAGAAAGAATTAAACAACTTTTATTATCAATACACTATTATTAATAAGTTGAATTCTTAAAAAACAATAAAAATTATGAGATAGAGATAATATATAGAAAGGTTTTTGGTGTGGACACATTTATTATATCATAAACCTTAAATGGTTTACCTACCGGGATATGAGTGTAAGTTTTGCATACAGTACAAGGAACATAGTTAACAACAGTATCTATATGATGAAAAATGATATACAAAACTACAAATTCAACACTATTTATTGAAATCAGTCAGTTTACATGTTAAAATTATATTTAATCACTAATATCTTAATTTTAGATATTTGGTCGAATTTCATTTCATTGTTAGTGAATCCAATGTCACATCAGTAAATTTGTTATTTTGTAAAGATGTATTCCTCTATATAAGAAGAATTAGTATTCAAGGAATTTCACCTTAGAGTGGGGCTTCATTTATGACCAACAAGTAGTATAATAGCTAGGCCTGTAAATGGGTTGGGTCTCGATCCAGATCGATATATTTGAGTCTGGATCAATGAGAAATTTTGACTATCCGGATTCGATTCAAACATTTTCAACTATTATAATAAACGGATTGGCTATGGATCTTATTGTTTTGACCCGATTGGGACCCGAATCTAATTTAAATATTTAATATATAATAAAATTATGTGTATAATTAGTGTTATTCTATACATACATATACTTACATATTGTGTAAATTATCAAAATGTAAACTATATTTTGTTGTATGTATAATGCATATGTATAAAGTTTGAAATAAATAATTTTTATAGTTCCAAAAAATAAAATTTTTATATAACAATTTTAAAAGTTAAAAAAGTATTATAAGACCCGGATCCGAATCCAGATCTGACGAATCCGAATATGAATTTACTTTTGCAGAATCGACGAATATTCATATCCAAATTCAAATCTGCATATATAAATTAGATCCAGGTCTGAATCTACTAATTCAAACCCAAATCCGACCTGTTTGCATGTCTAAATATAGCCTAGTTGGTTAGGAGATTCCATTTAAAAATTGTCCTCATTAGAGATTTAGGAATGGAAGTTCTATTTAAACTCTAGGCTTTGTCAATCAGGGTTGGCTAAAATCATAAATAGCGCGATCAAATTATTAAAATGTTTAAAATTTGATTCTCGCATCCCCATTATCATGTTTGGTAGGCGACCTATAAGTACCATTGTAAGTTGTTGAAATATATGCTGGTAGCTTCATGTAACCTAATCTTGGAGAAAAAAAAAAAACTTTCTATCCTCCAAAACCTTTTATTACTAAAAAAAAAATCACTACTCTAGATTTTGAACCATCTAGTACCACTTCGTAAAAAAACCAAGTTGAGCCCTCGGCAGGAGTTGGTTAGGTTTTTGTTGTTGTCATTATTGTTTTTTAAGTTATTGTTTTTTAAACAAAGTGGTGACTCCAACTAGTGCATTATTTTGAGAACATTTGTGTATTATTTATATGTGTCTATATGTGTGTGTGAGAGTGAGAGTGAGAGAGAGAGTTGTTTCTCGTATTTTTTGTTTCTTTTCTTCTTATAATGCCTAAAATACCACCTTTAATGAAACAAATTTTAGGCATTATAAGAAGAAAAGAAACAAAAAATACGAGAAACAACTCTCTCTCTCACTCTCACTCTCACACACACATACCACCTTTAATGAAACAAATTTTTTTAATGATAAAGAATATATAGGTATATTTAAAAGTTTGACATATGAAAAAGTCTTTTTATCTGTAATTGATTAATATAATCGAAGAACCCAAAAGAGAAATATAAACTATTTTGATTCAAAATTAACTACATTTTATACCATTCAAGATGAATGATAGTGTACAACATTAGTTGAATATTGAAGTGAATATTATCATAAATTTAAGAAATATGAAAAAGTACCAATATATTCTCTATATGCATACAAATTTTAGACAATATGTTAACAAAAATTAATTATGCTAGAAATTTATGTAAAATATAACTTAAAGTAATAATGTGCAACTTTGTATATGTTTAAAACTATATGTTTTTCATTAGCATTGTGTGCATTTTAGAATTGGATAAAAGATTGTTTTTCTTGACATTAAGTACATTTCAGAGAATGATAAAAAAGTAATTTATTATTTCAATTTTTTATAATAATTTTAATATACTATGTGATACCTATCCATAATTTTGAGAATATATATTAGTTTAATCTATTTAATTTTCTATACATAAGATATAATTTTTGTTTATCTATGTATTTCTATTTATATTTTGATTAAATTCATTTGTTTCTTATTTCTTAAAAAATTAATTAATCATTTTTGTAATTTTTATCCATATATCATTTGATTTCCTATAAATATTTTTCCTGATAAAATATTTTCAAAATATTTCATCTATAAATGGTGTTTGATACTTGATAATAATTTAATCTTTTAATAATGACAAAGAATCTACGTAGATATATTTAAAAAGTTTAATACAATGGAAAATATCTTTATCTTTAATTGATCAAATAGTTGGTAGTAAATTATAACCTACCTAAGCGCCTAGAAAAGAAATAGAAGTAAGATGCAAATATCATACATTATTATTATAAAAGATAAAGTTTGTTTAATTATTTGAGATAAAATAAAATATATATACAATTATAACAAATAACACATAATATGAAAAAATAGAAACTAAAGGTAAAAATAATTACGAAGAAAATAACAGAGATATTATATATTTAAATTATATAACTTTTGCGTCTAAAAATTCAACATATATAATTTTTGTATTTGATACTTTATATTATCATTTACTAAATATATATTTATTATTAAAATTTTAAAATTAAAAAAAAAAATCAACAGTATTACACGTCTCATTTTTTTTTAAATCTCAGATGTACCTGTAAGTGGCTTTGGATGTACCTGTAAAATTTTAAAATTAGTGCCAGGGACAAATCATCACAGAGTGCAGCAACAGGCTCCAACACTTTTAACCAATTGATTTGAGGTGAGTTGATCATTAAATATTTTACTTGTGTGTAAGATTAGGACTCTGAATTCTTAAAAATGAAGGTTAAGTCTCTTTCTCTTAGTCTAGTTAGATCTTTCCCTTCGTCTTAATAATAGATATAATTAAAAAAAAAAAATAGATTGGATTGATGCCATAAAAAAAAATATAAAACCAAGTTTTAACTATTTTGCCAACCCACTTATTAATTTCAGCCTCCCAATTACTCCCAAGACAGGTGGGGGTCACAATAATTGTCTTTTTTTTTACATTGTTTTTTCCATCAAAGCCCTGACAAAGGAGTGTAGAGAGCAGTGTGATTGACTTCTTGCGTGAGCGGAATTTCATAGGAATTTTCATAGTCTGTTCTGTTGGAAGGAATTTTATGTTTCCATGCTTTTCATGACTTTGCAGAAGATAACTAATTTATGTAAAAAGATAGTGATGTCTTTTGCTTTGCAAACTAAGATACTTTGGAACTGTGTTTCCTTCCTTCTGCTTTCTATAGCGAACTTCATTTTATATCCCTTATTCTACCCATATTCAAAACATTCGCCAAATATTATTTCAGGTAAATAACAAAATTTTATTTTATTTTTGAAGAATTTTTACTAATAATCAAATAAATATACATGAATTCTTCATTATAAAATTGAATTGTTTGACCCAAAAGTCGAACTCTGACAAACAAATTAGGATGGAGGGAGTACAAAATTTGAAAATAAATAGATTAATTTTTCTGTTTGATTAAATATTTAAATTTTTATGACTTAATTTTGACCCATTTTATATCATCTAAATATTTTGGCAAATTGAGTGATAAAACACTTTTGAATATATTTGGTTTTAAAATATAATAATTTACTCATCAAAATAAAATTATTGATATAATCTGACAATTTTTACAAATTTTTGTTGGTTAAATATAAATGATCATCGGCGAAAATTAAAGAGAAAGGAAATGGAGAGAATTTTAACACCATATGTAGTTAGTTAAATAAATAATTTAAAAAATTACACAAATATTAGCCCATGAAAGTCCAACATTTTGTGGCAAACTCCCATTGAGGACCAATTTTGTGCTTGAAATTTGAAAACTTACGCCTATAACACAAGCCGACAAATTAAATTACAAAAAAAAAGACACGGATCGTTTATTGAAAAAAAATAAATAAAAAAAATAAAACATGCACATTACTTGCTCTTTAGAGTTTCCGCTCCTACCTGCTAAAATGAGTATTTGATAAAGTATATGCTTTTTGGGAGAAGGGTATCGGAAATCTACGTATTATCATTTCTGCCCTTCTGTTTATTAGCACTTGGACTTGCTGCAATGTTTATGTTTTAGAAAATATTTAGGTAAATCCGGTCTTTAACCCCACCTGTAGACCCTATGATCAAGATTAAATCTTAAAAAATCTTGCTTACATCAGCTGATGTCATAGAATCTCTAAGGTTTAATCCACACCACATGGTCTACAAGTGAGGCCAAAAATCGGGTCTATCTAAGTATTTGCCTTATGTTTTTAGGCAAATAAGCGACTCAAACGGAAATTTGGGACCGAAGTGTTACATTCCAAATATATAGGGAATCAAAATGCAATATTTTCATTTTTAACATGATGGACTAAACATGGATAACATAGAAATATGAAGGACCATTTATGAAAGTTTTCTCTATATAGTATTCCTTGTATTTGGATTTTTTATTTTTGAAAAAAGCCAACTCTCTCCCCCTACCTTTAGCGACTCGAATTTATAACCAATAAATCATAAGAAAAGCATTTTATATATTCACCTAAACTATACTCTATTGTCATTCCCTTTATTTGTTTATTTGGTCAGTGTTCCAAGATAATTTTACCATTCAAAAAAATTCTCTAGTTTCCTGTACTGTATTCTAATTTCAATCCTTCCTAAATACTTTTTCTTATAAAGAATTTCCCTGCTAAACACTGCAAAATACAAAAGATTTGTTGGCTCATTTGATTAATTCCTTGGGACTAATTTTATTTTGTACCCCTCGACTTACTTAGGACTAATTTTATTTTATACCCCTCGACTTATACCTAATACTCACTTTGACAGTTTGAATGCACTACGAATCTCAAATTCGTCCAACTTCTATCATTTTGTAGTACCGTCTCAAAAATTAATGAAACTTTTTTACGTGTATGACAAATTCAGCAAGATGTACAATAATGTTTTTGGGTGTAAAAACAAAGATTTCGTTAACTTTTTTACGGTATTAAAAAATAGACTAAAATGGGACAAAGTTGAGAGATAGGGGTGCAAAGTATCCTAGCAAGGCTAAAATTTGGGATGCAAAGTGAGAATTGGGTATAATTTGAGGGGTGCAAAGTGGAATTACCCTAATTCCATATATAAAACCATCCATGCTGAGTGCAAGACAGAGACCAAGAGTATTCCTTTTTTTGTGATATCAATACAAAATGCCTCCCCTTGCGCTTGGCAAAGCCTTCACCATTACCAATCAACTCTCTCTTCCCACTCAAACAACACAAAATCTCTTGTTCAATTGCCCCACGCAAAATATTTGGTATAAAGTTGCATTCTCATTCCAAGACTCCCAAACTTCCAAAGTCCAACCCGGATGATGATGTAATAGAAGGAAGGGAACTCGAGATAAGAGGTTTGCTACCAGACCATATGCCTAAACACTATTTATCAAAACCAGTTAATTCACGTAACAATATTATATTAATTATTAATCTTTTAATTTTAAATATTTAATTAAATTTTGTTTCTTCTTTGACAAATTCAATGACACATTAGTAAATTTGTCAATTATTTTATATGGATGCATTGATCTATATAACAATAATTAATATTCAAGGAATTTCGCCTTAGGGTGGGGCTTCATTTATGACCAACAAGTAGTATAGCTACGCCTGTCAATGGTTCGGATCTAGATTTGAATTTGATTTGATTCGGAACCGTTTATTTGGATTTGAGTCAATGAGAAATTCTAATTATCCGGATTCGACTCGGATCTTTTTAACTATTATAATGAACAGATCGAATATGGATTTTGTTGTTTTGACCTGATTACTACCGTATCCAATTAAATATTTAATATATAATAAAATTATGTATACAATTAGTATTATTCTATATGTATTTATACTTATATGTTGTGTAAACTATCAATGTAAATTATACTCTATTGTAGATACCATACATAAGTATAAATTTTGAAATAAATATTTTTTATAGTTACAAAAATATAAAAAATTCAATATAAAAATTTTAAGAGTCAAAAAAATATATATGACACAATTCGATGAATTTGTTATGGATTTACTTTTGTAGATCCAACGGATATCTGGATCCGAATTCAAATCCGCATATACAAATCAGATACGTGTCTGAATCTACTAGTTTTGGTCTGAATCCGACCCGTTTACAGGTTTAAGTGCAGTCTTGTTGGTTAGCAGGTTCCATTTAAAAATTGTCGTGGTAAAGATTAAGGATTGGGAGTTCCATCTAAACTCTAGGTTTGTCAATTAAGGTTGGCCAAAACTATACATGGGACAATCAAATTATTAAAATATTTAAAATTTGATTTTTGTGTCTTCATTATTATATTTGGTAGGCGATATGTAAGTACTAGTGTCCGTTACTGAAATAGTATGTGCTAGTGAGCTACTCTAACTTTGAAAAAAAAAAAAAAAGTTACTTTCTCTCCTCTTAAACTTTTTATTACTAAAAAAAATCTCTACTCCTGGTTTTGAACCATCTGGTACCACTTATTAAAAAAACAAGTTGAGCCCTCTGTAGGAGTTGGTTAGTTTTTTATTGTTACTTGTTTTTTTAGAAATAAAAAAGTGGTGACTCCAACTAGTGCATTATTTTGAGAATATATGTCTATTATTTATCTGTGTCTAGTATATAGTACTGGATTAGGAAATATTTTTTAGTGGAGTACAATGTAATATATATATAAACCTAAAATGTATTGTGAAAAATCCTTCTATTTTGGTTTAGATCACCATGACGTGGAGTGAAACACAGAAATATTTTGCAAAGTACGTACTAACTCAGCGGGGGGCAGGAAAAGAAAATTGTTTACAATTTACAAAGTAATACTAACTAGTACTAGTAGTTATTTTTCTTAGGATTTTGTTTTAAATGTACCGAATCCATTGCAGAATTCTAGTTGTTCGCCTGTTCAAATAATTCCGTTGATTTTGTATATGTGTTTTCGTTCAAATTTGGATAAAGTCCCAGCACTAATTAAGTTTTCTACTACGAGATTGCAGGACCAAGTTGACTTTCTGATGGCTGAATTTGAGGACATGATGGTATCAATGATGTTGAGGAGTACAGAAGGTACTTGTTTCATACTTTCTGTTGTTCTTCTTTAAATCTGTTTTATTTGTTACTAGTGCTAATCTATGAGTGTTTTGATGTTCATTAGTTTGATGTTTGTATTTGTGGGAAATTCTATGATGTAGGTAGGGTAATATATCTTTATATTTAAAAAATTTGTACTGTTTAAATATATAAAATATATGTTATTGTATTGATTAAATATTCAAAATACATAACCTAATTTTAATATATAAATTTTTTTTTATATAACTTAGATTCATGATATAATGTTATGAATCGATTAATTTATGTAAAATTTCGTTATCCTCATGACCCCTTGTAAGTTGACGTGACCTTATATAAACTGAACCAAAGTATCATACACCTGATTTATGTTAGAATTTCTTGTAACATAGAATTTTCCATTTGTTTGATGTATTAGTGCTTGCTGATGTACGCATAATAGTGTCTGCTGATATAAATGGAGGGTTCATTGGTTGTGGTATGAGTTTGCTGCCGGTCCTTGATAAAATCTCGGGTTAATTATATTTACTTTCCCTGAGGTTTGGTTATATTATCAAACAAATCCTATACTTTGACAAAATTACAAATTTTTCCTTCTCACTAACTGCCGTTAACGGAATTTTTAGAAGACTAAATTATCCTTATCATGTATTGTTTAATTAGTCCCTCAATTTTTTTCTAAAATTAAGAATAGTCCTCAGATTTTTTTTATATTATCAATTTAGTACACAACTCATTCTTCCACCACAAACTACCATCTCCCCCCACAAATTACCATCTCCCCCACCTCTATTCCACTTTACTGGTTCCAATCCATAATACAAATCAGCAAAAAGATTCATAGAGATAGAAAAAACAAAAAAAAAAACCATGAAATTTGGTTTGGGTCTAAAAAATTATAAAATGACTTCTATTCCCAAAATTTGGGAAAATAAGAAAAATAATTAAGAGTGAAGAAGGGTATTTTGAGAATAAAGAAATTAATTTTTCTGTTGATGTCAACATTTTCTTAATGGTAATTAACGGCATGGTGGTACTTGTTAAACGTTTGGCCATTCAAGGGGTTTAACTGTAATTTTGTCAAATCACAAGGTCTGTTTAGTAATATAGTCAAATCTCAGAGGAGGTAAATTTAATTAACCATAAAATCTTTACATGTTCGTTAAAGAAAATATACGAGTGAATTATGTATATAATACATTTATATAAATTGATAAAGTGAAAAAATTATTGATATGCCACTAGATTCAGAAAATAATGAACGAAATCCAATCAATATCTAAAATCAAGAATTGGTAATTCACTATAATTTTTACACGTAAAAGGAATTTGGCAATTAATTTTCAATTTTTTACTTTAAAAATTATTTTCCATATATATGACACATTAACTCGATTGGGTTTTTTATAGATACTCTTAGTCACAATATATTTTTATCACTAGTAAATGTTTCATCCAGTTGACACCAGATTCTGAGTATAGATACACTTAGTACAGCACAATGTATTCCTATCACCGGTAAATGTTACATCTAGTTGACACCAGATTTTGAGTAATTTATTTTGGTGAAAAGTAATTATTAAACATGTTTAATAATTATTCTTGAAGTAATTAAAATCCTTGAAATAAGGGGCTATTCTAAAATAGGGGAACCATTATTTTTAAAGAAGATGTGCCATCCACCAAAATGGAAAAGTTCCATTGATACTGACCATACCTACTAACTGAAAAGTAACTATTGGCAAGAAATCTCGTGTTATGCACGAGTAAATAAATATATCTGACTTGTAAATAAAATAATGTTAGTAAAATAATAATAGTGGCATGTAATTTTTAACAATTAAATAAAAAAATAAACACAATCAAATAACAATATTTGTAATGCCTATTAAAACCAAAACTAGTAGATGATCACTATTTAATCTTTATTTATATAGATATTGCACTCTAAATTTTTAGATTACATAATTATTAAAATTAACAGATGTTAAGTATCTACACACACATGCACTCATTTAAGAATGTATCGTAACATTAGAGGAAGTCATAATTAATGATTCTAATTAGTGTTAAAAAACTTGACAAAGGTTTAACTTTAAGTGTGCGATGTTCATGATTGAACACCGTTAATTTTGATATGGGACAAATCCAAAAGTTTAGGATACAATCTGTCAAAATTGAAATATGGGATGCAAAAGAATTTGGGGTCCAAAGTACAACTTAGCTTTAATTACAGAAAGGGCCATTATTTATTAATCTAAAAATTATAAAGAGACAACCTGGAGTTTAGAGCAAAAAGATTCCTTATTGTCATCTTTATACACTTCAACGGAAATTTTTTTTATGAATTCGGTCAATGACTCAGCCGACAAATCTTATAGTTAAAACAAGAGTTAGATGAATTCACTAATACAGGTTGATGTAATAAAAATAAAAAATTTGCCTCTGTTGGTACCAAAAAAAAAAAAAAAAGTAATAAAAAACAACGTAATGAAGATAAATTTATTTAAGCTTATATATAAAAATATGTAGGAAAAGAGGAGGAATCATAAAATAATGCGCATCTGACTCTCATATTGATATCAGCTTGAACCCACGACAGAATTGCCTTAACCTCACACTAGAATTTCTCCACTCTAGACTCACAAATCAACTCTACTCAATTAAATAAACTAACAGATCCTCTATTTATAGGGTAACAAACTTAATTATAAAAAAATCAAATTATATTTCGAATAACAACTCTATACATAATTCTAATAAGAAACAAAATTTCTTTAATAACTAAATTACTAAAAACTGAACCATAACATAATTCTTAATTGTTAACCAATTTGGTTTATTATCGCCAACAATGCCTCCCTTAAACCAAACTTTTCATGAAAGTAGTCCACATCATCCATGAACAACTCAATCAAGAATTTCTTCCATTAAGTTTGTTTTCTTCTTCTTCTTTTTTTTTCCTTATCATGGTTTGGCGCCATAAAAATTCCTTGATCTTTATCTTCTAAATATTTCTGTACAAACAATTCACGTATCAGGATAAATAATTTTTGTCAACTTTTTTCTTCAATTTGTCAATATACGTGAATTTCATGACATCTGACATTAAAATTCACATTTTTTTGTGAATCAATATTAACAATCTGTTTGGTAGGATTTTTTATCACTATATACCACCACATAATAATGTTCAACAAGATCTTTGTTTTAGATCTCTGTCTTAATTAATGTCAATTTTGTTATACTCTAATTGTCAAACAAATACTCAAAATCAATCTCATGATCCAATTTTTAATATCTGAGTACTCTCACAACATTTTTCTTCAACCTTCAAAACACTCCAATATCACAGTTTACGGTTTTGATACCAATTTGAAAGCACACAAAATCACGCAATAGAATATATAACTAATACCACTTTGAAGAAGCAAACACCCCTTGTAGGAGCTAAAGCCAATTACTCAATTCACAGGACCAAGAAAAGAAATAAATAAAGTTTGAATCAAACTTTAACATTAGAACAACTAAGCAGATGGGATGAGAATTGAGAGCCAAAACGAACTGAAGGAATTTGGGAGGCTAAACGATTTTAGTAACGACTTTGAATAATAATGTTTCTCAATTAAAATAATTAGGTATAAAACTTTTAAATACATATCAATTTAAACTAAATTTTTAATAGATTTAACCAAATAAACTAAGAAGTAAATTCCTTACAAATTAAACTATTAATTTCCAAAATCAATTGCATTAAAATTTTTAAATCTTACTTGGACTTGGTTTATATGTCAACATTAAAGAAAAATATTTGAAGAAGACACCATTAATGTTTTTAAAAATATTATTAAGAAAACATTGTGGTGAATGATGTAGGTTTTGTTGGTGTTATATGATTTATTAGAAGATGATGATTTTGTGTGCTCTCATGCCTCTTGTTTTAACCGAGCTGATTTCCAATCTTCCATGTTGATAGGAAAGGCATAAGGACATCTGTACTTGGGGATACCTCAAGACTTCCAAAGTCGCCTTTGCAGAAAGCTATTACTGCAGCAGAGGAGACTTCAAAGGGTAACACAGGTCTTCATCTTATGATATCACTGAACTATAGTGGAAAACATGATATTTTGCAGGCAACCAAGAAAATTGCAAGCAAAGTAAAGGATGGTATGATATTTTTGGAAGACATCAATGAAAGTTTATTTCTTGAGGAACTAAATACCAAATGCACGGAATTTCCCAATCCTGATTTACTTATAAGAACCGGTGGTGAGCGAAGAGTCAGCAACTTCATGCTGTGGCAATTAGCTTACACCGAACTTTTCTTTGTTAAAAATATTTTCCTGACTTTAAAGAGGCAGATATTCTGGAGATTCTGCGGTCGTTTCAGCAAAGGCACAGGAATTACGGCAGATAGAAACTTTTGTCACATATTTGCTTGAATGTGATTTTGTTTGGGTTAGTTTTTTAACAACTTTCAAGAATTTTGGTTGGTTAAATATAAATGATCATTGGAGGAAATTGAAGAAAAAGGTAATAGAGAAAATCCTAACACCATGTGTAACTAGTTAAAGAAAAAGTTTAAAAAAATTGCTCAAATATTATCCCATCAAAATCCAACATTTTGTGGCAAACTCCCATTGAGGACCAATTTTGTACTTGAAGAGTTATGCCCATATGACATACTAACAAATTAAACGACAAAAAAAAGACACAGATCGTTTCTTGAAAATATAAATTAATAAAATATAGGAGGCACATTACTTGCTCTTTAGAGTTTCCGCTCCTACATGCTAAAATGAGCATTTGATACTAATATTTGGTTTTTGGGAGAAGAGAGTTATTAATTATCGTTTCTACCCCTCAGTTTATTAGCACATGGACTTGCTGCAATGTTTTTAGGCAAATAACCAACTCAAACTGAAATTTGGGACCGAATGTTACATTCCAAATATCTAGGGAATCAAAATGCATTATTTGCAATTTTAACATGATGGACTAAACATGGATAGCTTAGAAATGTGAAGGACCATTTACACAATTTTTTCTAACGGTATTCGTTGGAAAAATTCTTATATGAACCGTGCCATAGACCCTTTGGTCCAAAAAGTTCCACATCATTCACTTGGAATGAGGTGATGTGATATTAGTTGATGTGGAATTTTCTAGACTAAAAAATTCATGACACTATGCCATAGATTTAATTCATATAAGAATTTCCCGTATTTCCTGTATTTGTTTATTTGGTCAGTGTTCCAAGATAATTTTACCATTCAAAAAAATTCCCTAATTTCTTATACTGTATTCTAATTTCAGTCCTGACTAAATACTTTTTCTTTTAAAGAAATTTCTTACTAAACACTTCAAAGTACAAAAGTTTTGTCAGCTCATTTGATTAATAAATCGGATTAGGGAATATAAATCATACCGGGATTAATTGCCCCAAGATGACTCATCTTAAGATTTTTCATCCTATTTAAAATAGTTATTTTAATTTCGGTCAGTATTAGATTATTCATAAGATATCTCATAAAAGAAAGTCTAGTTTTATATTTAGTGACTATAGGATTGATATACCTAAAAAAGAAGTATAGGATTGATATATTAGAATCAAAAATAGGATGAAAGTAGTTTTAAAATATATATATATATATATTGCATTTAGACAGTTATTACTTAATATATTATTTAGAATGTTAGTTAGAATAAGTTCTCAATCTCACAACTTTTTAAAATGTTATACATATAAAATAAAAGATGGTCAGAAAACGTATCTAAGAAATGATTAAAAATATTATTTTGCTAAATAATGAACGGTAAATAACAATAAAAACAAACCCAACGTTTCCTTATTTCATCAAGATGTTATCAATATTCTAGGGTTAACTTCTTGAAATTCGATGGCTCGTCTCATATCCAATAATGAACCTAAGATCGGATTACATGGAATCGTTATTCCAATTTCACATCATTCATTGATACAAAAATTTTGCCTTCTTTTATTTCAATTATACATGATACTTTGTACAAAAGTTTCACCGAGTTGGCCACTACCTGACCACTTTTAAAGAAAACAAAAATTTACCACAGCAGCCAAGGCCCATCCCGGCCAACCGAGTCACGAGTTTGAAATAAAGGCTAGGGGTAACTGTACTGACTAGTGAAATTGTCGCTACAGTGCAAGTGTAACATTAGAAACCTCATAGCCACCAAGTGAAATTGTAAAAAGCTTGAGGTAGGTTTCTGAAATTAACCAATTATCAAATAGAATGCCATTTGCCGCCCTAGTCTTAGCTCATTAATTCCTTAGGACTAATTTCAGTCCTGAACTTATACCCTGATTTTCATTTTACATCTCAAATTTTAATTTTGGATACTCTGAACTCTCAAATTCCTCCAGCCTCAATCATTTTTTAACACTATCTCAAAATTTAATAAAATTTTTCCATGTGTACGATAGACATACAATAATTTTTTTGGGTGTAAAGGCAAAAATAAAGATTTTGTTAACTTTTTTTATGGTGTTCAAAAATGGATTGAAACAGGACAAAATTGAGAGTTAGTGGTGCAAAGTATCCAAAACTAAAATTAGGAGTGCAAAGTAAGAATTGGGTATAAGTGCAAAATATAATTAGTCCAATTCCTTATATAAAAGAGCAAAATGCACCAATAGTAATCAAATTATTAGGTTGTTACATACAAGCTTGCTGAACTATCTATTTTGTAAATTTAGTTACTAAAATACCTTAAATGTGTGTTTGGAGTTACTCCTTCTATTTCCATAGTTATTGCAGAAACACACTTAACGCCGTTCAGTGACTAAATTTGCAGACGCAGTGACTCTGAATACACACTAAGGCAGTTGAGTGATAAAATTGCAGAATAAATAGTTAAGTTAACAAACTAGGGAATTCTACAGTTTTCTTGAGGGAAATTTAACTAACTAGGAAATTCTACAGTCTCTTTGAGTGAACCACTCCCTTAGCTTTAAAACCTTGTGTAGTACGAGCTTTTAAGCATATGATATTGTACTGTACAAACATTTAAATCACAAGATCAAAATGATTTCCTGAAAAGAACTGTAGAATTTTCCTAATTTAAATACAATAATTTAATAATTTGATAATCATGAGTGCATTTTGCTTTATATAAAACAATCCATGCTGAGTGCAAGACAGACACCAAGTATTCTTTTTTTGTAGTATCAATTCAAAATGCACTCCTTGTGCTTGGCAATGCCTTCACCATCACCAATCAACCCTCTCTTCCCACTCAAACAGGACAAAATCTCTCGTTCCATCGCCCCACGCAAAATACTTGGTATAAAATTGCATTCTCATTCCAAACTTCCAACATCCGACCCGGATCATGATGTAATAAAAGGAAGGGAACTCGAGATAAGAGGTTTGCTACCCGAACTTATGCCTAAACACCTTGCTGTGATCGCGGATGGTAATCGAAGGTGGGCTTCCGAAAGGGGCTTACAAGGGAAACAAGGCCATAGAGCCGGTAGAAGGGTCATGAAAGAGGTTATTTTGCTATGTTCCGAATTGGGACTCGAAATTAGCTCTCACGTTCTTTCTTTTTTCAACTGAAAATTGGTTCAGGCCTAAAGTAAGTGGTACAAGCTTTTGATGCACTGACATTCAAGTTAAATATACTCCATCCGTCACATTAAAAGTGTCATTTTCCTTAATTTTTTTTATTCTAAAATATTTGTCATATTCAAAAAGTTAAAGTATAATCATTATATATAATTTTTTTTATTTTTATCCTTTGTCGTTTGTAGAAACAAATGTTACACCATTAAAATTTTAAATTTTAGGGAATAAAATGAGAAAGATTTAAACAACTTTCACTATCAATACACTATTATTAAGAAGTTGAATTTTTAAAAAATAATGAAAATTGTGAGACGGAGATGATATATAGAAAGGTTTTTGTTGTGGACACATTTATTATATCATAAACCTTAAATAGTTTACCTACCCGGAGATGAGTGTAAGTTTTGCATACAGTACAAGGAACATAATTAACAACATAATCTATCTGACGAAAATGATTTATAAAAAATTATAAATTTAACGTTATTTATTGAAATTAGTCAGTTTTCGTGTTAAAATTATATTTAATCACTAATATCTTAATTTAGATATTTGATTGAATTTCATTTCATTTTTAATGAATCCAATGTCACGTTAATAAATTTGTTATTTTGTAAAGATATACTCCTCTATATAAGAAGAATTAGTATTCAAGGAATTTCACCTTAGAGTGGGGCTTCATTTATGACCAACAAGTAGTATAATAGCTAGGCTTGTGAATGGGTTGGGTCTCGATCCAGACCGATATATTTGAGAATGGATCAATGAGAAATTCTGACTATCCGGATTCGATTCAAATCTTTTCAACTATTGTAATAAACGGATTGGATATGGATCTTATTGTTTTAACCCGATTGGGACCAGGATCTAATTAAAATATTTAATATATAATAAAATTATGTATATAATTAGTGTTATTCTATACATACATATATCTATATTGTCTAAATTATCAGTGTAAACTATATTCGATTTATTGTATGTCTAATGCATATGTATAAAATTTGAATTAAATACTTTTTATAGTTACAAAAAATAAAATTTTTATATAAAAATTTAAAAAGTTAAAAAAGTATTATAAGAAGGAATGACAACCCAATATAATTTACTAACTTTTCTTATTTTTCGTCATATCTAATTACCATTAATTAAATAGTTTCATTCCTAACATGTCTTAATGAAGTGCAATTGACATATTTAAAATACCCCCTTTAATCTAACAAGACTACTTAATATAGCTATATATTTATTTATTATATAAATAAGTATTAATAGCTCATTTGCAAAAAGAATTCAACTTCATTAAACATTTAATAAAAAAAAGAAATTGAAGAACAAGAAATGTCTCTAATAAACTTGATGCGTTCTGTTGAATTTGTTTGGTTTGAATTTAACCACACATATTTTTAATATTAAAATTTTACTCCAACTTAAAAATTCACAAAACTAATAATCATATGCCAGTTAAAAATTCAAAATGCCTGTATGTTTAACACGTTTTTTGATATCAAACTTTAGAAACTGTAATGTAAGTTGTTATTCTATTTGATAATACAACAAAGAAATATTAGTTTGGATTAACTATTAATGAGGTAAGAACAAATTTAAATTTTCAACCCGGATATGATACATGCCCAAAATATTTTAGAGTAAACATTACAAGACCAACAAAAATGCAATGTATAAATTGTAGGAATGACAATATATATATAAAGTAGGTAAGTAGTTTAAAGGATAATATAAATTAGGTAAATAAATCATAGTATTAATTACTTTAAAATATTAGAGATATAGATTGAGTTTACATGTGAACTTTGAAAAATACAATGTAATTATTACACTATTTAATAAATCAAGAAAGTTATAGATTAAAGGTTTTGGTAAGCAATACAAGGAATTAATCGAAAAAACAACACAAAAAAATAAAAAAAATAAAATTTATACACTTTTATTATCTCTAATTTTATTATATATTTAATACATTCAAATTTAAAATTCCATAGTAAAATAATATATCACAATACAATTTTGGAGTTAACCACATTTAATATCATTCAAAATGAATGTAAGAGTTCAAAATGTCAATGAAGTCATATAGTGAATTTTATCATAAACTTAAGAAATAAAAAAAAATACCAATATATTTTCTATATGTATACACATTTAACACAGTATGTTAGAAAAGTTATTGTGATAGAAATTATATAAAACTTACGTATTATTTTGGATGTCTTTCGAACTATGTATTTTATATTTTTCATTAGAGTAACAATCTTGATTTCGTTAGAGTAAACAACACACTTTATCTATAAAATGATGTTTGATACTTGATATTTATTTTATTTTTTTAGTAATGATAAAGAATATATAGGTATATTTAAAAGTTTGACATATGAAAAAGTCTTTATCTTTAATTGATTAATATAATCGAAGAACCCAAAAGAGAAATATAAACTATTTTGATTCAGAATTAATCTCATTTTATACCATTCAAGATGAATGCAGATAGTGTACAGCATTAGTTGAATATTGAAGTGAATATTATCATAAATTTAAGAAATATGAAAAAGTACCAATATATTCTCTATATGCATACAAATTTTAGCCAATATGTTAACAAAAATTAATTATGATAGAAATTTATGTAAAATATAACTTAAAGTAATAATGTGCAACTTTGTATATGTTTGGAACATTATATTTTTCATTAGCATTGTGTGCATTTTAGAATTTGGTAAAAGATTGTTTTTCTTGACATTAAGTACATTTCAGAGAATGATAACAATGAAAAATATCTTTATCTTTAATTGATCAAAAAGTTGGTAGTATTGTTATAGAAAATTATAACCTAAGCGCCTAGAAAAGAAATAGAAGTAAGATGCAAATATCATACGTTATTATTATAAATGATAAAGTTTGTTTAATTATTTGAGATAAAATAAAATTTATATATAATTATAACAAATAACAAATAATATGAAAAATTAGAAAATAAAGGTAAAATAATTATGTTCCTTGTACTGTATAATTACAAAGAAAATAACAGAGATATCATATATTTAAAATATATAACTTTTGCATCAAAAAATTCAACATATATAATTTTTGTATTTGATTCTCATATTATCATTTACTACATATATATGTATTATTAAAATTTTAAAATTTAAAAAAAAAAAAATCAACAGTATTACACGTGTCATTTTTTCCAAATCTCGGATGTACCTGTAAATGGCTTCAGATGTATCTATAAAATTTTAAAATCAGTGCCAGAGACAAATCATCACAGAGTGCTTTCATATAGAGCAACAGGCTCTAACACTTTTAACCAATTGATTTGACGCGTGTTGGTCATTAAATATTTTACTTGTGTGTAAGATTAAGAGTGTGAATTCTTACCTTACATTCTTAAAAATGGAGGTTAAGTCTCTTTCTCTTAGCCTCGTTAGATCTTTCCCATATTTTTAATAATAGATATAATTAAATAAAAATAGATTGGATTGATGCCGTCAAAAAAAATATAAAACCTATAAGCTTTAACTCTTTTGCCAATACACTTATTAATTTCAGCCTCCCAATTACTCCCAAGACAGGTGGGGGTCACAATAATTGTCTTTTTTACATTGTTTTTTCCATCAAAGCCCTGACGAAGGAGTGTAGAGAGCAGTGTGATTGACTTCTTGCTTGTGCGGAATTTCAAAGGGACTAAGTCGTTGAATTTTCATAGTCTGTTCTGTTGGAAGGAATTTTATGTTTCCATGCTTTTCATGACTTCGCAGAAGAAAACTAATTTATGTAAAAAGATAGTGATTCTTTTGCGTTGCAAACTAAGATACTTTGGAACTGTGTTTCCAAGTTTAACATTGATTTCCTTCTGCTTTCTACAGCGAACTTCATTTTATATCCCTTATTCTATCCATACTCAAAACATTCGCCAAATATTATTTTAGGTAAATAACAAAATTTCCTGTTGGAGAATAACTGAAAATTCAATGTTGGCGTGCATGTGTGTGTGGCTTTGGTCACTGACACAGTGCCAATCACCTAATTAGCATTTCAAGGCATGGCAAAATTTTCTTGGCCAAAATGATTGTATTTCATTTGGATTCTTTTGGCAAATTTGCCTACAAATGAAGCAGAAATCCATTTCCTGAATGCACCAAATTGAAACAAGAATACAGAGTTCTTAACAAGTGTTTAGGACTTATTTTCGGTCTAGTTCTCAAGTGTTCATTTGAGATATTTCTCTTTTGGTCTTTCGAAATTTTTCCCAAAACTTTTATATCTTTTTCATATAGTGAAAAATTGCTCCCCCCCCCCGCCCGTGGACGTAGGTATAATTGACCAAACCACGTAAATCTTTGTGTTTCTTTCTACTTATATTTTCTCTGCATATTTCGTTATTATTTTTTCATTATCGTCATTAAAGGGTTCGCTAAAATTAATTTAACCAAACTTTTGGGGTACGGATCCTAACAAACTGGTATCAGAGCTTTGACACCCCGGGTTAATTTCTAGCAACTAGTATGACGGTAATGAAGTCATATGCTTGAGAAATTTGACCGGAATGCTAACTTCGGTATGTGGCAATTCAAAATGGAGGTTATCCTAGTTCAGGATGGCGTTGATATTGCCTTATAGGGTAAGGAGAATAATCGGAGAAAATGTTTGACGAGGATTTTGCCAACTTGGATAAAAAAACTAAGTCAGGTATTGTCTTAAATCTCTCTGATGAGATTTTATGGGAGGTAGCATCCGAAACCAAGGCCAAAGGCATATGCGACAAGTTGAAGGCTTTGTATATGAAAAAGACAGTGGTGAATAGATTTTACCTCAAACAAAGTCTGTACATGCTCCGTATGATCGAAGGTACTTCTATACTCTCATATCTTGATAAATTTGATTCCATTCTTATGGATTTGAATAACATAGAAGTTAAAATTGAAGATGAAGATCAGGCGCTATTATTATTGTGTTCCCTACCCCAGTCATTTAAATATTTTAGAGATACAATACTTTATGAAAAAGAAACTATCTCTTATAAATAAATGAAATCTGTTATTTTGAAATCAAAAGATCAAATAGATAAAAATATTACTGAGGAAACTAGTGAAAATCAGGGAGAAGGTTTGTTCATTAGGGGTAGATCTGAAAAGAGAGATATAGACAGTAAAAGTCTAAATTAAGATCCAAATCCAAACATAAAAATTTGGTGTGCAATTTTTGTCGTAAAAGAGGCCACATTAAGTCCGCATGCTTTAAATTGAAAAATAAAGAAAAGCATAAGGAGAAAAATGAGCAAAAAAATAATGACACTGGTGAAACTAGTGTTGCAACTAATGAGAATGATGGAACTATATTTTTAGCCACTAAAAATAATTCTAGATCTAACAATAAGTGAATTTTAGAATTGGGTTATTCATATCATATGTGTTCTAATCGGGACTGATTTTCAACATATGATTCAGTTGAAGGTGGAGTTGTCCTAATGGGCAACAACACTGTTTGTAAAGTCATTGGTAAAGGTACTGTCCGAATCAAAATGCACGATGGTGTGGTGAGGACGCTCACCGATATTAGATATGTCCAGAATTGAAGAAAAATCTTATTTCTTTGGGCACCCTAAAAGCTCTTAGGTGCAAATACACTGGTGAAGGTAGAGTTCTAAAAGTCATTCATGGTGCTATTGTGGTCATGAAGGCGAATAGGTTTGGAACATTGTATATTTTGCAGGGATCTACTATTGCAGGTGCTACTGGAGTTTCTACTGCAGATCAATCTGATACTGACACTACCAAATTATGGCATATGCGTTTGAGGCATATAAGTGAGAAATGTCTGTCCATACTCTGTAAAAGAGGTCTTGCTTGCGGACAAAGTACTGGGATCTATATGCAGAGAAAATATAATTAGACCTACGTCCACGGACAATCTCTACCGCTTATTATATTGTCAACCGTGTTCCTTCTACACCTCTGAACTTTAAGACTCTTGAGAAAATTTGGTCAGGAACTCCTGTTGATTACTCTGACTCAAGAATATTTGAGTGTCCTGCATACATGCATATAAATGATGAAAAATTAGAACCAAGAGCTAAAAAATGTATTTTTCTTGGGTATCCATCTGGGGTGAAAGGATATCGTTTATGGTGTCCTGATCCCAAGTCACCTAAATTCATAATTAGTAGAGATGTAATTTTTGAAGAATTCTCTATGTTGTATCCAAAAAAGGAGTCTCTAGTTCTTGTAACACAGATGGAAAGGAGAGTATGCAGAAGTAGGTAGAGGTTGAAATTGGCAACACTTGTCATTCTCAACCAAGTTCTTCTACAGTTCAGCAAAATGCAGATGAGACACTTGAAGTTGAACCAGAAGAAGAAGAATATTTCATAGCCAGAGATAGACCAAGGAGAGAAATTCGATTACCACAAAGGTATGTGAATTTGGCTGCATATGCTTTGTCAGTTGCATAGGAAACTGAAAAAATTGGTGAACCATCTACATATTTGGAGGCAATTTCACGTGCTGATTCATGCAAGTGGCTGATGGCAATGAATGAAGAAATCGAGTCTCTTCACAATAAAAATGGTAACGTGGTATCTTGTGAAGCCGTAGTCAGGAAATAAAATTATTGGTTGCAAATACGTTTCAAGAAAAAAGAAGGAATTCCAGAGGTTGAAGATGCAAGGTAGAAGACACGTTTAATTGTAAAGGGCTACAGTCAGGTACAACATGTTGATTTTAATGATATTTTCTCACTTGTTGTTAAACATAGCTCTCTATGTATCCTACTTACTTTAGTTGCCACGTATGATTTGGATTTGGAGCAGCTTGATGTTAAGACAACTTTCTTACATGGCGAACTTGAAGAACAAATATACATGAAACAATCTGAAGGATTTGAAATTGAAGGAAAAGAATACCATGTTTGCTTGGTGAAGAAACCCTTGTATGGATTGAAACAATCTTCAAGATAGTGGTACAAGAGATTTGATTCTTTTATGTTGGGTCATTTAATTCGCGGAACATATATGATAGTTGTGTTTACTTTCGAAAGTTGAATGATGGTTCTTTCATTTATTTGTTAGACTTCTTATATGTTGATGACATGCGTATTGCTGCTAAGGATTTGACAGAAATTCACACTTTGAAGTCTCAGTTGCATAATGAATTTGAGATGAAAGATTTAGGAGCAGCTAAGAAGATCCTTGGCATAGAGATCAAGAGACCGAGGAGTCAGAAAGTGATTCTTAACCCAGAAAAACTACCTAGAAAAGGTCTTGGAGAGGTTTTGCATGAAAGATGCTAAACCTGTAAGCACTTCTCTTACTACTCATTTCAAACTGTCAGCTGCTCAATCACCGCAGTCAGATGAAGAGGTGAGGTGTATGGCATGTATACCTTATTCTAGTGCAGTCGGTAGTATTATGTATGCAATGGTTTGCACACGTCCAAATATTTCACAAACAGTTAGTGTGGTAAGCAGATACATGTCTTGCCTAGGTAAAACACATTGGCAAGCTATGAAGTGGATTCTCAGATACTTGCGTGGGACTTCAGACGCATGTTTGAAGTTTGGAAGGAACAGTAACACATGTCTCTTTTGATTGGAGGTTGTGCTGTTAGTTGGAAAGCTACCTTACAAGATGTTGTAGCTCTGTCTACTACTGAGGCAGAGTACATGGCTATCACCGAGGCAATCAAAGAAGCCTTTAGTTGAAGGGATTGTTTGGCGAACTCAGTCTATATTAAGGTGTAATTACTATTTACTGTGATACTCAAAGTACCATTCACTTGACTAAAGACTAGATATATCATGAGTGTACGAAACATATTGATGTGAAGTATCACTTCATTCGGGATAATATTGCTGCGAAGAAAGTCTCTGTTCAGAAGATCAATACTAGAGACAATCTCCCTGACATATTTACGAAACCTCTTCCAGTTGCTAAATTGAAGCACTGCTTGAACTTGATTGGTGTTTGTGTTAATGATTAGGCCCGTTAGGGCTTAGTTGGAGAAGGTGGAGCAAATTTACTGTTTTGTGTCAGATGCAAAGTCGAGGTAGAGATTTGTTGGCTTGCATGTGTGTGTGCCTTTGGCCACTAATCTAACACACACAATTACCTAATTCAATTCTTTCACGGAATTAAATTTAGCATTTCAAGCCGTGACAAAATTTTCTTGGCCAAAATGATTGTATTTCATTTGGATTCTTTCGGCAAATTTGCCTATAAATTGAAGCAGAAATCCATTTCCTCAATGCACCAAATTGAAACAAGAACACAGAGTAATTAACAAGTGTTTAGGACTTATTTTCAATTGAGTTCTCAAGTGTTCATTTGAGATATTTCTCTTTCGATCTTTCGAGATTTTTTCCAAAACTTTTATATCTTTTCATATAGTGAAATATTGCTCCCTTCCATCTGTGGACGTAGGTCTAATTGACTGAACCACGTAAATCTTTGTATCTCTTTCCACTTATATTTTCTTTGCATATTTCGTTATTAATTTTTGATTATCGTCATCAAAGGGTTCGCTAAAATTAATTTAATCAAATTTTCGGGGCATGAATCCTAACATTCAGGAATTGAAAAACATATACATACATATATGTGTTGTATGACAATATGGATTCATGCAACCACGTAAAAAACTAAAAGAATTAAAAATAGCTATCTATTTTTCATCATTGAATCAATTGAACGCTTTCACAGTCTAAATTTAAAAAAGTAAAATTAAATATTTATCACAAAAGCAACAGTGGGGATTAACAAACAAGAATTAAATATAAATTAAGTATAAAAAAAAATTTGGTTCGATTATTAGTGGTGGCCTGTCTAATGCTTCATTTTCTTTTTTATTTATAATGCTTCGTTAATGAGGACCGCCCAAAAACTGCAACTTTTTTTTTTCCTCACTGGCTTGGATTCTACATGTACAGATTTAAATCAATTGTTCTTTTTATTTATTTATTTAAAAAAAAAAACTTCTTGTTATCAGTGACGGAATTAAGATTTAAGTGTAGGGGGGTAATAACATAAATTTAAGAAAATTTTGGAGAGGTGAATAAATAAATTTATTTTTTACTAATTAAAATTTAGTAATTTTTCAAAATCCAGGGAGCGGTCCTACCCTTGCCCACAAAGAAATATTTTGCAAAGTACGTACTAACTCAGCCGGGGGCACGAAAAGAAAATTGTTTACAATTTACAAAGCAATACTTCCTAGTAGTTATTTTTCATTGGATTTTTTTTAGCTGTACCGAATCCATAGAAGTATTCTATTTGTTTGTCTGTTCAAACAATTCCATTGATTTTATATCTGTGTTTTTGTTCAAATTTGGATAAGTCCTTTCCTCCACGAGATTGCAGGACGAGGTTGACTTTCTGATGGCTGAATTTGAGGACTCGATGGTATCTGATGTTGAGGAGTACAGAAGGTACTTGTTGCATACCTCCTGTTATTGTTAATCCATGAGTGTTTTGATGTTCATTATTTTGATATTTGTTTTGTTTGTGGGAATTCTATGATGTTTATAGGTTATTATATGGTTATATTTTAAAACTTATATTGTATAAATATTTAAAATATATAATATTATTTTATTTAAGTATTCAAAACACAAAATTTATCATTATAACATATAGAAAATTTTTATGAGAATCAAATTTATGATATAAGTGTTATGGATCCGTTAGGTTATATGAGACCATATCATCTCACATCATCTCATGAGCTCCTTGTGAAGTGATGCAACCTTAGTAAATTGGACCAAAATATCACAGATTTAATACATACAAAAAATTTTCATAACATAGAATTTTCCATTTGTTTTATGTATTAGTGCTTGCTGATGTATGCGTAACAACGGAGGTTTGCCTGGTTGTGTAAGTTTGTTAAAATATATATAAGAGTGCATTGTGTATATAATATATTTATACAAATTGATAAAGTGACAAAATCACGAATGTATCACTAAATTCAAAAAATAATGAACAAAATTTAATCGAGTATCTAATATTAAAAGTTGGTAATTCACTATAATTTTGACACATAAAGTAACTTTGACAAGTAATTTTAAATTCATGATTTTAAAAATTATTTTTCATGTATTTAACACATTAGCTTGATTAAGGTTTTTATTTTAGAGATACTTGTAGTCAAAATATATTCCTATCACCAGTAATGTTAAATCTAGTTGATACCAGATTCCGAGTAAAATATTTTTGTGAAAAGTAATTAATAGATATATTTAATAATTATTCTTAAAGTAATTAAAATCCATAAAGTAGGGTCTTTTTTAAAATAGGGAAACCATCATTTTTAAAGAAGATGTGCCATCCACCAAAGTGGAAAACTCCCATTGATAGTGATAATACCTACTAATTGTTCCTTAATGATATTAAAAATTTCCATTCTTCTGGTCCATTTCCAACTGGCAGTAACACATTTAATTTCATGCACAATCTGATGCACCATTTGAATAGTAGAAAATATATTTTGCCCCTTAAATTTTTTTTTTTTTTTTTTACTTTATCCATACAACTAATGCTTAAAGATTAATTACGGTTTTCTTTTTCATCAAATAACATGTGTATCCTTGAAATAAAGTGGCTAGACTAATTGCCACTCTACTTTTTTCATTGGGTTTCCTCTGCTTTCTTTCCCTCCATTTCTCATGCCACTTTTCTTCTCATGTTTTATTGGATTATTGCTTATATGTTTAGCTTAATTTTGTTTTAATTTTCTTTGTCAATTAAACTTCATTTACTTTTGTTTTTTGGTTGAAGACAACTAATACAACCACCATTATATTGCTTGTATTTAACGTTTATTCACATAATACCCAAGTGGTTTAAATACAAATTAACAGATTGATCATATGATAAATAAACTGTTAACAATAAGAACTAGGACATAGTTTGCTTTGTACCCTCTAATTTATATCCTATTCTTAGTTTATACCCCATATTTTAATTTTGAACATATTGCATTCTAAATTTTCAAATTAATTTTTCTCTAGTCTAATTTTTACATAGTTATTAAAATTGACAGATGTTAGACATTTGCGCACCACGCACTAAAGTAGGAATGAATCTTAACATTAGAGGAAGTCATAATTACTGATTTTAATTTTAACTAGTGTTTAAAAACTTGATGAATGTACAATTTTAAGTGTGCCATGTTCACGATTGAAAACCGCTAATTTTGATAATGGTGTTAAAATTTAAATTAAAATGTAAAAAATCCAAAAGTTTGGATTGCAATCTGTCAAAAATTAAAATATGAAATGCAAAAGAATTTGAGGTCGAAGTACAACTTAGCTTTAATTACAAAAAGGGCCATCATTTATTAGTCTAAAAATTATAAAGAGACACCCTGTAGTTTAGAGCAAAAAGATTCCTTTTCGTCATAGTTGTGCTCTTCAAGCGAAATTTTTATATGATCTCCGTCAACGGCTCCACGGGTAAATTTTGTGTTTAAAATAAAAATTATATGAATTTAATAATGCTGGTTGACATAAGAAATTGATGGTTTGCCTCTATTAGTGCAAAAAAAAACTCAGTAAAGATAAATTTATTTGACACACATAAAATTATGTGAGAGAAGAGTTATAAAATAACACACATCTTATTCTCATATTGATATCGTTGGCATAAACTCATGGTAGAATTGCCTTAACCTTACACTAGAATTTCTCTATTCTAAACTTTCAATTCAACTCAATTCTTCTCAAATGAGTAAATTAATATACCCTCTATTTATAGCGTAACAAACTTGACTATCAAGAAATGCAATTACATTAGGCACAACAAGTCTACGCATAATCCTAATAGGAAGCAAAATTCCTTTAATTACTAAACTATGAAAAACTCAATAATAACATAATTCTTAATTATTAAGGAGTTCGGTTTATTATTGCCAACAATGTCTCCCTTAAACTAAACTCTCCCTGAAAGCAGTCTATTTCATCCTGAACAATTCGATCAAGAATTTCTTCCAATTACTTTGTCTTTTTTTTTTTCCACCATATTCTGGTGCCATAAAATTTCCTTGATCTCCATCTTCTAAATATTTCAAACGACACACATATCTGAATAAATAATTTTCGTAGTACCTTTTTCTTCAATTTATAATTTTCATGAATTTCATGACATTCTAGTATCAAAATTCTCAATTTTTGTGAATCAATATTCACAGTCAACTGGTAGAGTTTTTTTTTTTATCACTACCCACCAACATACAATAATGTTCAATAGTATATTTCTTTTAGATTTCTGTCCCAAATAACGTCAAGTTCGCTACATTCTAATTGTCAAACGAATACTCAGACCAATCTCATGATCTAATTTCTAATATCCGAGTACTCTTACAACTTTTTTTTTCAACCTTCAAAATATCCCAATATCACAATTTACGATGCTGATACCAATTTGAAAGTACACAAAATCACGCAATGGAATATATAACTTATAACACTTTGAAGAAGCAAACACCATTTTTAGGAGTTAAAAGCCAATTACACAATTCACAAGGCCAAGAAAATAAGTAAAGTTTGAATCAAACTTTAATATTAGAACAAAAGCAGATCGAATGAGATTTGGGAGGCTAAACGATTTTAGTAACGACTTTGAATAATAATTTTTCTTAATTAAAATAATTAGAGGTACAAAACCTTTAAATACGTATTAATTTAAATTAAAATTTTAATAGATTCAACAAAATAAACTAATTAAGGAGTAAATTCCTTAAAAACTCAACTACTAATTTCCTAAAGCAATTGCATTAAAATTCTTAAATCTTGGACTTGGTTTATATACCAACATTAAGGAAAAGAACACAATATACAAATGGTCACCAAATTATTAGATTGTTACATACAAAATTACTGAATTATTTGTTTTGTAAATTTGATCACTAAACTATCCAAAGTGTGTATTTGGATTCACTAAATTATTTATTTTGCAAATTTGGTTACTAAACTACCTTAAGTGTGTGTTTCTTCTATTTCCATAGTGACCGCATATACACACTTAAGGTAGTTTAGTGATTAAATTTGCAACAGAGCGACTCCAAACACACATTTAAGTTAATTCAGTGACCAAATTTGTAAAATAAATAATTCAGTAATCTTGTATGAAATAATCTAATAATTTGGTGATCACTTTTCGTGCACTTTGCTCTAAGGAAAAATATTTAGAGAATACTCCATTAATGTTTTTGATAATATTATTGAGAAAAACATTGTGGTGAATGATGTTGACTTTCTTGGTGTTAGATGATGATTTTGTGTGATTTTATGCCTGTTAAAGAACATGAGTTTCCGTTTTAAAACCAATTCATTGATTATAAGTAGAGTGACTCAGGAACCTATTAATTAGTTCAGGATCTTTTAGCTAATCGATGTGACATTTATACTTTAACACCTTTAACACCCCCTCTCACACGTGACATGGGTTGGACATGAAATCCTGTTATACGTGGGTCAAACGTAAGAGAGTCCGTTGGAAGAAATTGGACAGAATCCTGTTACACGTGGGTCATATGTAAGAGAACCCAATGGAAGGGGTTGGACAAAACCAAAACACGTGTAGATAAATGGGAAAAAACTTGAGGGCTAGCTCTGATACCATGTTTAAAAGCATAGGCTTCCATCTTAAAACCAATTAGTTATAAGTAGGGATGGAATGGTTTAGAAACTTATTAATTAATTCAAAATCTTTTGGTTAGTAGATGTGTAATTTATACTTTAACACCTTTTAACAATGCCTCTTGTTTCAGCCAAGCTGATTTGCAATCTTCCATGCTGACAGGAAAGGCATATGGACATCTGTACTTGGGGATACCTCAAAACTTCCAAAGTCGCTGCAGAAAGCTATTACTGCAGCAGAGGAGACTACAAAGGGTAACACAGGACTTCATCTTATGATATCACTGAACTATAGTGGAAAACATGATATTTTGCAGGCAACCAAGAAAATTGCAAGCAAAGTAAAGGATGGTATGATATTTTTGGAAGACATCAATGAAAGTTTATTTCTTGAGGAACTAAATACCAAATGCACGGAATTTCCCAATCCTGATTTACTTATAAGAACCGGTGGTGAGCGAAGAGTCAGCAACTTCATGCTGTGGCAATTAGCTTACACCGAACTTTTCTTTGTTGAAAAATATTTTCCTGACTTTTAAAGAGGCAGATATTCTGGAGATTCTGCGGTCGTTTCAGCAAAGGCACAGGAATTACGGCAGATAGAAACTTTTGTCACCTATTTGCTTGAATGTGATTTTGTTTGGGTTAGTTTTTTGTGTCTGATTTATCTAGAAAACTGTTTTCACTGTAATGTGGAGCTAATTTAATTAGTCCCTGGAACTATTCTAGGTTTAGTACTTACATTTTTTGAAGTACTACTACCTTCTCATATCCATGCATCCCAATGGCAGAGCCAGAGATTTAAGTTTTCCTAAGTAATTCTTGCTCCCTTTCCTGGATTCCTTTGTAGATTATCTAGATTAATTTCTAATTATTATTTTTTTTTGGATGGGTTCTTCCAGGTACTATCAAGGTTTCGGATTTCTCCAATATATTGTTACATGATCTCTTGTGTCTACTTAAAATTAAGTTTTTCTCCATTTCATTTATATTATCACACTTCTCGTTTTAGAATATTCTAATCAAAATATCGCATTAATTCTAAAATAGATTATTTTCTTTGTAGAAATTTCAAATTTATCTTTCAACATATTCAAAACATTAAAAACTCTAATAACTAATGGACACCAATTGATTTTTTTTTTTCTTATTAATTAGTTGTTATGAGAATTATGGTTTCCTGTTCTCTCTATTTTGATTCCAAAAATCAGAATCAAAATAGTACTTATTGTTGCAAGCTTGATTGCCTTTTTTTTTTTTTTTTCGGTTGCCTAAAACTAAGCAACCATATACAATTTCGGTAAAAAGGATCCCGGCCCCATAAAACTCTTAGTATAATGTGGTGAGGTCCAAATTGACAACTTGTATCTGGTCAACATAATAGAAATCATATTATGGCTGGAGCATGTATTCCATCTGTTTCAATTTTATTATCACTTTTGTTGTGGACTTACTTTTTTAAAAAATTTAACTTTACGATGTTTTATGCTAATGCTATCACTCATTTTTGAGATAGACATCTCAAAAAGTTGTAATTTAAGTGTATAAAATTGAAATATTATATAATAATAACATAAAAGTAATGAATTCTTTTAGAAATGTGGTATTTATTTTAAAACGTATTAAAATAGTAAGTGTGACAATATAAATGAGATACAGAAAGAAAAAAAAAAAAGTATCAAATTAAGGATTTAAAATGTAGAATAAAAGACACAATATAATTTAGTAGAGTAAAAGACGTAGAGTATAGCAAACAAATAAAGAGAAACGAGGAGACCTTTATGAGCAATAAAGGCCCACGTTTTCCAGTGTAACGTCGGCATCCGTTTCAATGAAGTGATCATCGATGTCCGAGAGGAGTTTGCATTCACGAGTAGATTTGGCTGGACGGACCATGTGAATGCTAAAGATTCCATGTGGGGTTTCAGGATTTGTGAAAAAAAAAATTAAAAACAAGCCTTGGAGATCGAGCAATATAATCTATACTTCGTACTTACCATATACAAGTGTAGTACTGGTTTTGATGTAATCCCATAAATAGATAAAAGATCCAACAGGCTAAAAATCTCGTAGACAAAGATTTGTCGCCCTTATGAGCCCCTCATGCGAAATTCTTAAACAAGATTATTTTTTATTTGTTTGTATTGAGATACCTTAACAGCCTCATACATTAGAAATCACAATAGCCGATGAGGGGTTTGGAAAGAATCAGGTTAAATTTTAACTTCTTTTTGTCTCATCTTTACTACAGACTTTCCGTTCGTTACCCTCAAACTTTTTCACGGCTTAGGTATATTTCAAGTTACAAATAGGGTTAATTATAGTTTGTCCCTGTAAAGTTTATTGTGTCTCGATTTGTCGTTTTAAAAGATTTATATACATTTAGCTCTCTTTGTTTAACTGTCAAAACTAATCATTAATCAAAACGTTAAAAAATGCTGCACTAAGTTACCGCTCATATTAATAGTGGGGTTACTTAAATTTAACCCGTATAATGTCACAAAATTACACTTCACTTCCTATATGTTAAATTTACTAAATTAATCTTAAATAAAGCCCTTTCCCAGCGCTCAACAAAGTGTGGCATTAATTCTTCTCCCTCTAATCCTAAATAAAGTTAATACTTTATTGAGTGTCAAATCAAAACTTGTGCATGAAATAAATTCTTTGACAAAAGAAAATGATGTTTTGAAAGAAAAATTTGTTGAAAAAACCAAGATCATGGAAGAACAAGCTTCATTGAAGAAGAGATTAGATGATCTTGATGTTATTTTGAAAAAGAAGAAAGAAAATGTTTTTGAAAAGAAAAGAACTAGAAATATGTTTTTGAACAAAAATTTTATCACCTTTAGAAAAAATGATTTGTGCATTGTTAAATCTAAATCTTCTTTTTATGGCAATAAGAATATTATTTGTAATTATTGTCATCAACATGGCCATATAAAGAAAAATTGTATATGTTAAAAGAAATGAAAAATTGGGAATAAATTCTATTTGGGTGATTAAGCATGTTACTAATCCAATTGGACCCAAGAAAGTTTGGATACCAAAAATTGTTGCTTAACTTTGTATGTAGGTAATGCTTGGAGAGCACGAAGGAATTCAAGATAGATTATTTATGAAGGATGTTCAAGGCATATGAGCTAAGATGATATTGAAATGGGTAATATCTAAAATTTTGTGTGCTTTCATTTATCAAGTTGAACTATATTCTCTTGAATATTACTCATCTATGTGTTTGAATTTGTTTAGAATGCTAGGAACTATGTATCCCTAATTTTTGTCTATAATAAGTCACTACTTGCAAAAGAAAGGGGGAGCAGTCTCTTTTAAATGGATTTTTTTTTTGCAAGAAATTGCATCACACATGCTTCACTGTTTTGATGATGCTTTTTGGTAAGGAATGAGCGAAAATTGTTTTGATCCTAATTCTTTGCATGAATTCCCTCATATCTTCTTGAATACATATTCTTGAAGGAAAGAAACGTTTTGCACAACTTGACTTATTCTCCATATAGTCATATTAAATTTTATTCACCTTTCAAGGGGGAAGAACAAACTAAGGGGAGCTTGAATTGCATTATCTTTAATTATACTTTGATGATGTCAAAAAGGGGAGAAAATAATGGACAAAACTTTTTTTTGGGATAAAACTTTTTTTTGGGACAAAACTTCTTAACTTATGCTTCATATTTTTTGGTTATTTTTAAAATTGTCCAATTGATTTGTTATCATCAAAAAGGGGGAGAATGTTGAACCCCAGTTTTGTTAATCATATTTTGATAATGACCAAATCGCACTAATAGTTTGGAAACAAGTGTGCAGAAAAACAGGTAGGTTCGGATGCAAATGATCGTCCGAACAAAACAATCAAAAGACTCCACGAATGTAAATGACTGTCCGAAAGACAGAGTTTTGAACGACGGTAATCGTCTAACACAAAGAATATTGAAGCAGTCTCGGACGAAGAACAGCGGCCGATCATATTTCCAGAAGACTTCGCTTTGATCGGATGCAGGTTCGGACGTTTTCTCGGAAGTTCGAACGAATACCCTCAGAGAACGGACGCAACGTCGGACGCAGGGTTTAGCAGCGGCCGTCCGGAACGGTCCAACGACTAGATCGTTCGGACGCATATGTGCTGCATCGGCCGTCCGAAAGGTCCAACGGCTAGTTTTCCAATAAGTAGAAAATAGCCGTTGAAAAGTTGTTGAAAGTAGATTTTGGGCAACTATAAATACCCCTAAGCCTGAATTAAAGAAAAAGAGACTTCTACATTGATTACAAATAATAGTTGAGCTATTTGGGAGAAATAGTGGGTACAAGTGTTGTAATAGTATAGGTAGTTTTGTGAAAATAGCTTAGCAGTGCAAGAGTTCTTCAAGTGTAAGAGTGGAGAGATAACAATTGTAACAAAGGGAGGTTGTGAGTGTAAAACTCTTGGCTCAAATAAAGGAAATTAGTGTGAGCAAGAGTGATTCTCATTTGTGTACAATAGGCTATTGTCTCACCTACTTTGAAGAGACTTTTAGTGGCTAAAGTTCAAGTTGAGAACTTGGTAGTTGCCTTGTAAGAAGCTCTTTGTGGTTGTAAGCTCCAAGCCTACCTTCTGAGAAGGTTGGGAGTTTGGTTTGATACTCTTAATCTCAATCTTTTAATTTGTTCTTTAAGCTTAAATTATTGAATATCTATTGCATTCATTTGCGCTTAAGTTTTTATTTGGTGCATAAAGTTTGCATTTCTTATTAAACACATAAAAAGGTTTGTTTTAGATATAACCTAATTCACACTCCCCCTTCTAGGTTGCCCTTTGGAACCCACAAAAGTAACCCGCACTTTCCGAGATTTGAGGAGAAAGAAAAAGATTTTGTTTAATGTTAAAATTAATGTAACTAAATAATGATCACATGTCCAATCAAGTCTAATTATACTGAATGATTAATTAGACTTAAAATAGAAATTTTGAAAATACATAACCTTTTAATTTTGTAAATGATAAAATTCGTAGTTGTTAATAAATTAATTGTATACATATATTGTAAAATATTATTATTAGAAATTAAATTGTCATAGCAATTTCTATTCATCCAGAGCAAAAATTTCTTTAATGGATGACAATGTCGTCCTGCTCTAATTAATGTACACCTTTTTCTTTTTTTCTTTTTTCTTCTCGCTCTCCCTGCTCTCTCCACCAGCGAGATTTTTATTAGAGTGTGAGATTGGGAGTAGAGGTGGGGGAAATATGGAGACGGACAGACGGAGGATAAAGCTATTTCTGTGGAGATATCAGAGCCTTTAATTGCAGCTTTTTATCCAAATTTGGCCTTTCTTTTTACTACGATTCTTCTTTATTGTCTCTCTTTCAAGATGGGAAAAAACTATTAGCAGCAAATATTACTCTATTTTAAGCCTCCATCTCAAAAGGACTAATTTTTTTTCCATTAAAGTTCCAATTTTTATTTAAGAGAGTTAAAACCAACCATCTGCATATCTTTGTGGCTGGCTTTAATTTTTTATTAAGTAATGGATGCTGCCCTATCATGATCTTGATTGTTTGTGCCGATGTGCCTCTCGAATATGTTGAAGTTACTTGAGTCTTGTTGGATCGGCAATTGGAGTGGGTGGATAGAGAAAAGGAGTGTGTTGACCGAGGATAATATTGTCCATTAAAACAAAATTATTGTGGTACAATTATTTAATCCCACAATACTACTACTTACCATGTACAAGTGTAGTACTGCTTTTGATGTTATCCCGTAAATAGATAAAAGATCCAATGGGGTGGACAAAGATTTGTCGCTCCTATGAGCTGCTCATGTGAAATTCTTAAACAAGGTTATCTTTTTTTGTTTGTATGGAGATACCTTAACACCCCTATTCATCAGAAAATAGCCAATGAGGGTTTGGAAAGAATTAGGTTAAATTTCTACTTCTTTTTGTCTCATCTTTACTACAGACGTACCGTTACCTTCAAAACTTTTTCACGGCTTAGTTACATTTCACGTTACAAATAGGGTTAATTATAGTTTGCTCCTTATAAATTTTATTGTGACTTGATTTGTCTCCTATAAAAAATTGATATACATTTAGTCTTCTTTGTCTAAGGTTCAAGCCCACCCATTTTTCAAACAAAAAGTTAGAAAGTGGTGCAAAATCACTTAATTACCCCCATATTAATATTGGAGTTAATTATAGTTTAACCCCTAGAATGGCACAGAATTACACTTTACTCCCCATTTGATAAATTCACTAGATTGATCATAAATAATGTCATTTCACATAGCTCATTAGATAGTTTTAATGTAAGATTCCATTTGTGATGCAATCTCAAGTCACGTACAAAAAATATTTTGACGCATAAATCCATACTCAAATTTTAGCCATGATTATAGTTATAGCTACTAAATTAGTAAAAAGTGACTAGAGAATTGTAGAATAAGAGGAGACTTGTGAAGATATTCTCCATGTACGTGCTTAGAATAGGTATAAATCACACATAAAATTATTTCAATAAGATTTTTCGGAATTATAAAACAAAAAATAAAATGACAATTTCACTAAATACCTAATTTGTGTTAATTTCAATCTAAAAATTCTTAAACATCCATTAAAAATCATTGTAAGGGGCGGGAGTCTCCAGAATATGGGGACGAAGGAATTAGTTTGGTTTAGATTTTACCAAAACTTTTACAGAATGGTACAATATGTACTGATATTTGTGACAAGTTTTGGACAAAAGTCTACATTCGCAAAAACTTGTATATGAACCGCTGGAGGGGATTAATCTACCAAACTCTTAGAACCTGGTGCATGAAATTTTTAGATATTTAAAGTTGTTTTTCAACTTAGTTCAAAATTTTAATCTCAAGTTTACTTAGTACACACTTACTGCATGTATCTGGTTCTTCCATGAGTGGACAACAAAATGAGGTTTACCACCATGATGTGATAGTTAAGAATTGCTTATATTTTATATGATACTCTTATATTTTGTTATTGTATGTATGGTTAAAACTTTAGTATATGAAGCACTAAATAATGCAGTACTTAATAAATATGTGATTTAGATTCCTTCTCAAAGGACCAATGAAGTCCAAACCTAAACCGTTGGTGGGACAGATACATCTATGAATCAGGATCTGTGGAGGACAATTTAGTTTTTACTCGAACTTTTTTCCCCTGATACACTGTTATTTTCAGCCGAAGGAAGGAAAATTGAAAAATATTTTACACCGAAAAATATTTTCTGGTGTTTGGCACAAAAAAAATTTGTGAAAAATATTTTGCTGAAAATATTTTCAATCCAAACGAACACACCCTTCATATATTAGATATTAGCTAATCGAATTCGTTCATTAGTTAATTCAAAAAATCGAGCACATCTGGAATTTGTTACCAGATGGGTCAAAGTTTTTCTCACATAACGTCATAAAATGATTGAAGTGAAATTTAAATAATAAGACGTTTCCCTTATAATTTATAAGTTATGGCTTCGAGTCATTAGAAGGTGAGAAGAGGTATGGATTTTTTTAAATAAAAAAAAAATACACATCTCTTTGTCCTTCGCTTTGTTCTGATTTAGTCTTTACATTTATTTATTGGACTTTCTTGATTTACTAATACAGCTTTATTTGGTGTATATTCAATTCAAGACAGCAATGAATTGAATGAAAAACCTGGTCCCATTTAATTCTTTACTACGACTTATAGGGGCAAGAAAGGATGGGTTACTTGCTTTTGTTGCTGAAAAGATATCTGTAAGTGAATTTTCTAGTTTTTAAAACGCAGCAAATTGATTTATACCTGTGAAGAGTTACTAGTTTTCTATACGCATGAACCAGTTATTTTTGCACATTTGCTTTCATAGATAGAAATGAAAATGGGGCAAAAGTTAAATAAAATTAGGAAAATTTTATTTGAGAAACCAGTTTTTGTAGGCAACAAGCCAGTCCTTCACTAAATCAAACTCAACTTTCATTATTCTTTTGATAAAAATACCCTTATATTGAGAACGGCAACACAAGTTATCAATAAAAGTCATCAAATGTGAGTTATGGAGAATAGGTAGAATTTATTGTCAAATTTTGTGGCTTGTTTCTATCTTTTAGCTTTGCAAATTGGCAATTTAGGCATGTGGGATATATTTTCAAAATCTTTTCTAGGGTGTCTGCTAGATCATGCAAGATTTTCAAATTTGAAGCATGGTTGAGCATTAAATGGATGAAGAAAATTGTTGTCCATTATCGGGGAATTCATTACTACAAATGGGTTGCATGTCTTCAATTGTAGTGCATCTCAAGTTCAAGTTCTAGTTTGAGAGTTCCATAATTAAATTATAAGTTATTTACTTAGAGTTCTTAGTTGAGTTTTCAATTCTCAGTGTTTACTTAAATAAAGAGTTATATTGTTTTTGAGTGTTATCATTCTGAGTGACTACTTTAATTCTAATACGTTTGTATTAAACTAGAAATTTGTATTATCAAATTGATTATTTTCTCCATTTGAGAATTTAATTTTGGACCAATATCCAACAAATTGGTATCAGAATGGGTTTATTCTGAACCCGTTCTTGTTGAATCTTTATTTACAAATACACCAAAGGAGGTTCCCCAGAAGCACAGTTAAAAATTGTGAATTTTTATATTACACACAGGTTATGGTTTGAGCCATATATAGCTTTGATTATGGCAGAGGTTTCTATCTCGGTTGGAAATATTGATAAATTAAGTATCAATTCCAATAACTATGGTTCCTGAAATACTCGTATAAAATTCTACCTACTTGGACAAGACTTGTGAATTATTATCGGTGGCAATGATACAACACCACCAACGGAAGCAAAGGCACTTAAGAAGTAGAAAGCTAAAGTCGACAAAGTTATGTATGCTTTGGCAATGGCTATAGAAGATGACTTGTTGCAGCGGATCAAAGACGCCAAAACACCAAAGGAGGCGTGGGACAGTCTTTTGTCGTTGTTTGGAAAAACCAATGATGCAAAGCTCCAAAAGCTCAAGAATGAGTTACTGTCTATTTCACAGCAAAATATGATAGTAGGTCAACATTTCTACAAGATTAAATCAATTTGTGATAAAATATCCAAATTGGATCCTCAAAATGCTATAACAGAAACGAGGACGAGGAGAATTATTGTCCTTGCTTTAAGGCTATAATACAAAGGCCTAGTATCACTGCTACCTGAGGATGGGTCAAGGAACCACTCTAGCAGAGTTGGAAAGTTTACTTGCCAATGAGGAAGCTTTAGATAGTTCTACATCTAAAGTGTCCACTAATGATGAAGAAAAGGCACTTTTCACTAAAAGAAAATGAGGCAAGAAAAAGAAGCAGTGGACGAGCACTAATCAAGGGGGAGCTGGTCAAAACCAAGGTGCAGATAGCCAAGATAGAAGGCATCAAAGGTCACAAGGCAACCAAAGATGGCGCAATGACAATTGTTACAAATGTGGTAAGAAAGGAAATCACACCAAAACTGCAGGTCAAAACCAGTTGAAGGTAATGCTACCACATCCTCCCAAAAGGTTAATGAACCTGATGAAGATTAAGATGTATAAGTATCCTTTGCAATTTAAGAGTGTGCATTTTGTTGCTCCACTAATCAAAAAGACGAGTTAGCTCTTACAACGGTTAGTACCAGTCCTCTCAATTATAATGTTGATTGGATTATTGACAATATTCCGGGTGTTCTAATCACATGACCGCGGACAAAAGAAAGCTAACAAATTTGACAAAACCCAAAGGAGGTCGAGTGATGGTCATATCTGACAATTCCAGGTTACCAATTACTCATATTGGTAATGCTATTATATTACCTAGATACAATTCTCACCAAGTGAAGTTACAACATGTCTACCATGTACCTGGAATGAAAAAGAATTTGTTGTCAGTTTCTCAACTAACAGTTTCTGGCAATTTTGTATTGTTCGGACTAGATGAAGTTAAGTTGTATCAAATGAGAAAATAATAGGTACACCAATAATACAAGGAAAACGGCTAGAGACAGTGTACATGATGTCTTCACAAAAGCCTATGTTGATAAGACGAGAAAAAATGAGACTGCTAATTTTTGGCATGCTAGATTAGGGCATGTGAGTTACCACAAGTAGAAGATCATGATGATGAAATCAATGCTAAAGGGACTTCCCCAGTTAGATGTCCGAGATGACATTGTTTGTGCAGGTTATCTTGCCAGTATAGAAAGGCTCATCAACTTCCATACGAGAAGTCAAAGTTTAGAGTCGAGATGCCTCTGCAGTTAGCTCACTCAGACGTGTTTGGTCGAGTGAAGAAACCATCAATAAGCGGTATGAGATATATGATTACGTTTACTGATGATTTTTCTAGATTTGTTTGGATTGACTTCATCTAAGGAAAAGTCTAAATCCTTTACAAGTTCAAAGAATTCAAGGAAAAGATGGAGAAAAAAATAGGCCAAAAGATAAGGTGTCTACGTACGGACAACGGAGGTGAATACACATTAGATGAATTTACCATATTTTTACAAGAGTACAAGATAAGGCAACAGTTGACTTGCCTAAGTACGCCTCAGTTTGAGAAGCTTTGGAATGTTAAACCCAATGTATTCGTTCCAGATCACCTTCAGACCAAGTTCGACAAGAAAGCCGTACGATGTATATTCGTCGGTTAAGGTAACTAACGAAAAGGTTGGAGATGCATTGATCTTACAAGTGGGTTTAAAAGTGCTATGTCTCACGAAATGTGGTATTATATGAGGCATTATCTTGGTGGTCACCACAGGCAACAGTTCTACCAGATTCAATAGAGATGGAGGAATTGTTGGAAAGATCAGATGATCAACTAACCACAAAGGATGAAGTGAGCCAAGAAGAGGTAGAGTTCTTACCAACACAAGATGTGGTAAGTGTAGATTCACTTGAAAAAAACAAAAGTCTTGGCAAACAGGAGTGTATACTCAGATTTCAGAAGATGAAAGATCAAGTCAATATTAGGAGATAGCAGTTGGTGACAATTCTCCAAAACAACTTTGTAGATCAACGAGACAGAAAAAGAAAAATCCCAGGTATGCTTATGTTGCTTTGACAGAAGATGATGGAGTAGTTGAACCATCTACTTATCATGAGGCAACTCAAAGCATTAAGTGGAAGAAGGCTATAGAGGAGGAGATTTAGGCACTTAGATAAAACGAAACTTGGGATCTTATTCCAAAACCAAGAGATGTCAAACCTATCTCTGGATCAATGTACACGGGTCTACAAGGTTAAGACTCTTCCAGATGGTTCAGTTGAAAGATATAAGGCTCGTCACATGGCTCATAGATTTTCACAGAAGTATGGGCTAGATTATGATGAAAGCTTTAGCCCGGTGACAAAGTTGACCACTGTTCAAGTTTTATCAACACTTGCATCTAGCAAGTCATGGAAGCTCTGGCAGATAGATGTCAAGAATTCTTTCCTACCTGAAGAGCTTGATCGAGATATCTACATGGAACAACCACAGGGGTTTGAAGCTATGGTCCGACCAAGTTACGTTTGTAAGTTGAAAAAAGCTTTATATGGATTAGTGCAGGCACCGAGAGCATGGCATGACAAGATAGTTGAATTTTTACTTGAAAGTGGATATGTTGTGGCACCAGCAGATTCTATCTTGTTCGTGAAATCCATTGAAGGAAAGTTAGCTATTGTTCTTGTGTATGTTGATGATCTCATCATTACAGGTGATGATGAAGATGAGATTCGCCAACCAGCCAATGAGATTGATTCTGGAAAACTTGACGGTTCCAGAAGAAAGAATTTGGAGAATTGAAACACTTTCTTGGTCTTGAAATTGATAGGAGTAATGAAGGTTTGTTCTTCTATCAAAAGAAGTATGCTAAAGATTTGTTGAAAAAATTTGGCATGTGCGATTGTAAACCAATCTCAACTCCAATGGAGGTAAATGCCAGATATTGCTCAATTGAGGGCAAAGACCTAGAGGATGCTGCCATGTACTGGAAGTTGGTAGGGAGTTTAATCTATCTCACTTTGACCAGACCTGACATATCATATGCAGTTGGGGTCGTTAGTCGATTTATGCAAAATCCAAAGAATACACACTTGGAAGTTGTATGTTGATCCTCAGATATGTCAAAGAGACCATTGACTATGGTCTGTTTTATAAGAAAGGAGAAGAATGCAAAGTGATAGGGTACTGTGATGCAAATTATGCCGGTGACCATGACACACGAAGGTCAACTACAAGTTATGTGTTCAATCTTGGATCGACCGCTGCTCTAATGTCATGGTGTATTGAAAGACAACCAACTGTGTTGTTATCAAGTACAGAAGGTGAGTACAGAGCAGTAGCTTCAGCAACACAAGAGAGCACATGGTTAGTGCAACTTATGAAGGATTTGCACCAACCAACTGATGACTCAGTTCAGTTACACTGTGACAACTAGTTAGCGATACATATAGCGAAGAATCCAATTTTCCATGCAAGAACAAAGCACATTCAGGTACATTATCACTTCGTTTGTGAAAAAGTGTTGTAGGGTAAAATTGATTTGAAATATGTCAACATAGATGATCAAATTATTGATATATTTACTGAGAGTTTGACTCCCACTAAATTCATAAAGTTCAGAGAATTGCTCGGTATGACTACAAGGAAAGTTTTTGCTGAGGAGGAGTATTGAAAATGGCAGCCAAGTTGTCAAAAAAAGTCATCAAATGTGAGTTATAGAGAATATGTAGAATTCATTGTCAAATTTTGTGGCTTGTTTCTATGTTTTAGCTTTGCAAATTGGCAACTTAGGCATGTAGGATATATTTCCAAAACCTTTTCTAGGAGGGCTAGATCATGCAAGATTTTCAAATTTGAAGCATGGTTGAGCATTAAATGGATGAAGAAAACTGTTGTCCATTATCAGGGAATTCACTACTATAAATAGGTTGCATTTTTTCAATTGTAATGCATCCCAAGTTCAAGTTCTAGTTTGAGAGTTCAATAATCAAATTCTAAATTATTTACTTTGAGTTCTTAGTTGAATCTTCAATTCTCAGTGTTTAGTAGAATTTTAGTGTTTGTTTAAATAAAGAGTTGTATTGTTTGTGAGTGTTATCATTCTGAGTGACTACTTTAATATTATTATGTTTGTATTAAAGTAGAAATTTGTGTTATCAATTTGATTATTTTCTCTATTTGAGAATTTAATTTTGGGCCTAATATCCAATACCTTATTCTCTTTCTCTCCATATTTTTACTTGATTCATTTTTTTCTCTCTCATTTTACTGACATGATACTTCAATAATTTTTTGCATGTCATCACCATATCTTAAATTTCACCAAACATGATTTATCAAAAGAAAATAAGTTAATTTGGGTGGCATGGGAAAATTTGTTTATATATTAATAAATTTGAGAGTAAAAATATCATTTTAGACAAACAATCTAACACGATTAATTTTAACTACTAATTTAGAGATTTAAGTATTTAAAAAATCATCTTAAACACTAAAATAATAATGATTCTAAACCTTGAGTAGGTAAACTGAAGTTCTCCCTAAAAGAAAACTAAAATGTCCCTTGTACATCTCCATCACATGCTGGCTATTAAAATAAAAGGTTAAATACAATTTTTAGGATGGCCATGGTATTTTTTATCAGAAGTAACTGTCACGACAGAAGAAAAAGATAAAGATGAGAAAACCTTTCCATTCATTATCAAACGAAGTTATCACCGCTAATCATAAACAAAACCAAACAGCCAACTTGCAGAAGCGCAGTGTGTCAATTGACAACTTCAAGCTGAGTTGTCCATTTTTTTCTGGGATCGAAGAAATATGTATCAATTCGAAACACTTAGGTTTGCACTCCAGAATCATAAATGTAAATCAAAAACTCTGTTATAATTAAGTTGAATTTGTACCATTCCTCTTATTTATTTGGGTTGAATTGGAATGAGTTTTATTGTTTTAATAGTTAATTAGTGTGGAATCAAATCAAAAACAAATAATAAAAGTGAGTATTTTCTAACATTTTCATTTTCATTATAAATATAATTCTTTTTTATTCTCATTCTTGCATCTCACGTTCATAAACCAAACGCCCCCTTAATAGATTGCATGTGGAATGGACAAAGGAATCGCATCTTAAAAGGGTAAAACTTAATGGCATACACTTATAAAAGTTTACGTATATTTCTTTTAAATTTTAAGGAGATGAAATATAAATTTTATGTAAATACAAATAAAATTTTTTAAAATTTCAAAAGTACAAAGTATAAATTCTAAATTCATAGGGGCGGAAGGACCGTAATGTCCCTGGATTGCATTCAAGCAACATAAGTTGATAAGTGTTTTGGTTTCCATATCAAGGAAGGGAAGGCGACAAGTGACATGGAAGCTGTACTCTTGAGACAGCCTTCAATAAGAAAATATTAAAATAAAATTAAAAACAACCAGAGAATATGAAATTAACTAGACATCGGTTGGATCGAGATATTCCATGTGCAGGGATTAGGTTCCTAGGTTTTTTCCCATTAATTAGAGATAACTTCTCTTTAATACACCTCATAAAAATATATTTTTAAATTATTTTTTGATAATCACTACCGTTCATAATATAATTTAATGTTTACTGTATATTATCTCCGCCCCGTTAAAGTTGTCATTGCTTGACTTTTTTGGTCAGTGCATCAAGTTTTCATACCTCAATTACAGAAATAATCAGGTAGATCTAGTATTTGATCTCACTTGTAGATCAGGTGGTGTGGATTAAATGTTATAGAATCTATAATATCAGTTAATGCAAATAAGATTCTGTACAGATGTAATCTTGACCATAAGGTCTACTGGTGGGGTCCAATACCGGGTCTATATTAGTATTTTTTTGTCTCAATTATGTGTAGATTTCTTCAAGTTTTTTAAAATTTTAAATTTACATGTGTTAATATTTTATATAAATTTTATTTTTTTGAAGAATTTTTACTAATAATCAAATAAATATATAGGAATTCTTCATTATAAAATTGCTTTGTTTGACCCAAAAGTCGAACTCTGACAAGCAAATTAGGATGGAGGGAGTACAAAATTTGAAAATAAATAGATTAATTTTTTTCATTTGATTTAATGTTTAAATTTTTATCTTAATTTTGACCCATTTTATATCATCTAAATATTTTGGCAAATTGAATGATAAAACACTTTTGAATATATTTGGTTTTAAAATATATTAATCTACTCATCAAAATAAAATTATTGATATAATCTGACAAATTTTACAAATTTTTGTTGGTTAAATATAAATGATCATTGGAGATAATTAAAGAGAAAGGTAGTAATGGAGAGAATTTTAACACCATATGTAATTTGTTAAATAAATAATTAAAAAAATTACACAAATATTAGCCCATCAAAGTCCAACATTTTGAGGCAAACTCCCATTGAGGACCAATTTTGTGCTTGAAATTTCAAACGTTATGCCTATATCACAAGCTGACAAATTAAATTACAAAAACAGACACAGATCGTTTCTTGAATAAAAAATAAATAATTAAAATAAAAGATGCACATTACTTGCTGTTTAGAGTTTCCGCTCCTACCTACTAAAATGAGCATTTGATACAAATATATGCTTTTTGGGAGAAGGGAATTACGTATTATCATTTCTGCCCTTCTGTTTATTTGTACTTGGACTTGCTGCAATGTTTATTTTTTTTGGCAAATAAGCGACTCAAACCGAAATTTGGGACCGAAGTGTTACATTCCAAATATATAGGGAATCAAAATGCACTATTTTCATTTTTAACATGATGGACTAAACATGGATAGCATAGAAATAAGTGAAGGACCATTTATGAATATTTTCTCTATATAGTATTCCTTGTTTTGGATTTTTTATTTTTGAAAAAAGCCAACTCTCTCTCCTTACCTTTAGTGACTCGAACTTATGACTAAAAAATCATAAGAGAAGCATCTTAGACACCTAAACTGTACTTAATTGTCATTCCCTTTATTTGTTTATTTGATCAGTGTTCCAAGATAATTTTACCATTCAAAAAAATTCCCTAATTTCTTGTGCTGTATTCTAATTTCAATCCTTCCTAAATACTTTTTCTTATAAAGAATTTCCGTGGTAAACACTGCAAAATACAAAAGATTTGTTGGCTTATTTGATTAATTCCTTAGGACTAATTTTATTTTGTACCCCTCAACTTATACCTAGTATTCACTTTGACAGTTTGAAACTTTGCAGTACGAATCTCAAATTCGTCCAACTTCTATCATTTTGTAATACCGTCTCAAAAATTAATGATATTTTTTTATGTGTACGACAAATTCAGCAAGCTTATTCATGTACAACAATATTTTTGGGTGCAAAAACAAAGATTTCATCAACTTTTTTACGGTATTAAAAAAGAGACTAAAATGGGACAAAGTTGAGAGATAGGGGTGCAAAGTATCTAAAGCTAAAATTTAGAATTCAAAGTGAGAATTTGATATAATTTGAGAGGTGCAAAATAGAATTACCCTAATTCCATATATAAAACCATCCATGCTGAGTGCAAGACAGACACCAAGAGTATTCCTTTTTTTGTGATATCAATACAAAATGCTCCCCTTGCGCTTGGCAAAGCCTTCACCATTACCAATCAACTCTCTCTTCCCACTCAAACAACACAAAATCTCTCGTTCAATTGCCCCGCGCAAAATATTTGGTATAAAGTTGCATTCTCATTCCAAGACTCCCAAACTTCCAAAGTCCAACCCGGATGATGATGTAATAGAAGGAAGGGAACTCGAGATAAGAGGTTTGCTACCAGACCTTATGCCTAAACACCTTGCTGTGATTGCGGATTACTTTGTAAGGGTAATCGAAGATGGGCTTCCGAAAGAGGCTTACGAGGGAAACAAGGCCATAGGGCCGGTAGAAGGGCCATGAGAGAGGTGGTTTTGCTATGTAACCTATGTTCCGAATTGGGACTCAAAGCTCTCACGTTCTTTCTTTTTTCAACCGATAATTGGTTCAGACCTAAAGTAAGTGGTGCAAGCTTTTGATGCATTACCATTCAAGTGTTATATATAGAAAAGTTGTTGGTGTGGACACATTTATTAGATCATAACCTTAAATAGTTTACGTACTAGGAGATGAGTGCAAGTTTTGCATATAGTACTAGGAACGTAGTTAACAACATAATCTATATATAATGGAAATGATTTACAAAGACATAAATTCAATACTATTTATCAAAACCAGTAGCAAAATTATATTAATTATTAATCTTTTAATTTTAAATATTTAATCGAATTTTATTTCTTCTTTGACAAATCCAATGACACATTAGTAAATTTGTCATTTTCTATGGATGCTTATTGATCTATATAACAATAATTAATATTCAAGGAATTTCGCCTTAGGGTGGGGCTTCATTTATGACCAACAAGTAGTATAGCTAGGCCTGTCAATGGTTCAGATCTAGATTTGGATTTGATTTGATCCGGAACCGTTTATTTGTATTTGAGTCAATGAGAAATTCCAATTATCCGGATTCGACTCGGATCTTTTTAACTATTATAATGAACAGATCGAATATGGATTTCGTTGTTTTGACCCGATTAGTACCGTATCCAATTAAATATTTAATATATAATAAAATTATGTTTACAATTAGTATTATTCTATATGTACTTATATGTTGTGTAAACTATCAATGTAAATTATACTCTATTGTAGATACCATACATAAGTATAAATTTTGAAATAAATATTTTTTATAGTTACAAAAAATATAAAAAATTCAATATAAAAATTTTAAAAATCAAAAAAATATAGCTGACGCAATTGACGAATCTGTTATGGATTTACTTTTGTAGATCCAAACCGGATATCTGGATCCGGTTTCAAATCTGCATATACAAATCAGATTCGTGTCTGGATTTACTAGTTTTGGTCTGAATCCGACCCATTTACAAGTCTAAGTGCAGTCTTGTTGGTTAGCAGGTTCCATTTTAAAATTTTTGTGGTTAGAGATTAAGGATTGGGAGTTCCATCTAAACTCTAGGTTTGTCAAATAAGGTTGGCCAAAACTATACATAGGACAATCAAATTATTAAAATGTTTAAAATTTGATTTTCGTGTCTTCATTATCATATTTGGTAGGCGATATGTAAATACTATACTTTCAGTTACTGAAATAGTATGTGCTAGTGACCTACTCTAACCTTGAAAATGTGTATTATTTTCTCTCCTCTTAAACTTTTTATTACTAAAAAAAAAATCTCTACTCCTGGTTTTGAACCATCTGGTACCACTTCGTAAAAAAACAAGTTGAGCCCTCTGTAGGAGTTGGTTAGCTTTTTGTTGTTGTCGTTATTGTATTGCTTTTTCAGAAATTAAAAAAAAGTGGCGACTCCAACTAGTGCATTATTTTGAGAATATATGTCTATTATTTATCTGTGTCTAGTATATAGTACTGGATTAGGAAATATTTTTTAGTGGAGTACAATGTAATACATATATATATATAAACCTATTGTGAAAAATCCTTCTATTTTGGTTTAGATCACCATGACGTGGAGTGAAACACAGAAATATTTTGCAGAGTACGTACAAACTTTCTGTTGATTTTGTATATGTGTTTTTGTAAAAATTTGGATAAAGTCCCACCACTAATTAAGTTTTCTACTACGAGATTGCAGGACCAAGTTGACTTTCTGATGGCTGAATTTGAGGACATGATGGTATCTGATGTTGAGGAGTACAGAAGGTACTTGTTTCATACTTTCTGTTGTTCTTCTTTAAATCTGTTTTATTTGTTACTAGTGCTAATCTATGAGTGTTTTGATGTTCATTAGTTTGATGTTTGTATTTGTGGGAAATTCTATGATGTAGGTAGGGTAATATATCTTTATATTTAAAAAATTTGTACTGTTTAAATATATAAAATATATGTTATTGTATTGATTAAATATTCAAAATACATAACCTAATTTTAATATATAAATTTTTTTTATATAAATTAGATTCATGATATAATGTTATGAATCGATTAATTTATGTAAAATTTCGTTATTCTCATGACCCCTTGTAAGTTGACGTGACGTTATATAAACTGAACCAAAGTATCATACACCTGATTTATGTTAGAATTTCTTGTAACATAGAATTTTCCATTTGTTTGATGTATTAGTGCTTGCTGATGTACGCATAATAGTGTCTGCTGATATAAACGGAGGGTTCATTGGTTGTATGAGTTTGCTGCCGGTCCTTGATAAAATCTCGGGTTAATTATATTTACTTTCCCTGAGGTTTGGTTATATTATCAAACAAATCCTATTCTTTGACAAAATTACAAATTTTTCCTTCTCACTAACTGCCGTTAATTTGAATTTTTAGAAGACGTAAATTATCCTTATCATGTATTTCTTAATTAGTCCCTCAATTTTTTTCTAAAATTAAGAATAGTCCTCAGATTTTTTTTATATTATCAATTTACTACACAACTCATTCTTCCACCACAAACTACCATCTCCCCCCACAAATTACCATCTCCCCCACCTCTATTCCACTTTACTGGTTCCAATCCATAATACAAATCAGCAAAAAGATTCATAGAGATAGAAAAAACAAAAAAAAAAACCATGAAATTTGGTTTGGGTCTAAAAAATTATAAAATGACTTCTATTCCCAAAATTTGGGAAAATAAGAAAAATAATTAAGAGTGAAGAAGGGTATTTTGAGAATAAAGAAATTAATTTTTTGTTGATGTCAACATTTTCTTAATGGTAATTAACGGCATGGTGGTACTTGTTAAACGTTTGGCCATTCAAGGGGTTTAACTGTAATTTTGTCAAATCACAAGGTCTGTTTAGTAATATAGTCAAATCTCAGAGGAGGTAAATTTAATTAACCACAGATAAAATCTTTACATGTTCGTTAAAGAAAATATACGAGTGAATTATGTATATAATACATTTATATAAATTGATAAAGTGAAAAAAATTATTGATATGCCACTAGATTCAGAAAATAATGAACGAAATCCAATCAATATCTAAAATCAAGAATTGGTAATTCACTATAATTTTTACACGTAAAAGGAATTTGGCAATTAATTTTCAATTTTTTACTTTAAAAATTATTTTCCATATATATGACACATTAACTCGATTGGGTTTTTTATAGATACTCTTAGTCACAATATATTTTTATCACTAGTAAATGTTTCATCCAGTTGACACCAGATTCTGAGTATAGATACACTTAGTCACAATGTATTCCTATCACCGGTAAATGTTACATCTAGTTGACACCAGATTTTGAGTAATTTATTTTGGTGAAAAGTAATTATTAAACATGTTTAATAATTATTCTTGAAGTAATTAAAATCCTTGAAATAAGGGGCTATTCTAAAATAGGGTCGAACCATTATTTTTAAAGAAGATGTGCCATCCACCAAAATGGAAAAGTTCCATTGATACTGACCATACCTACTAACTGAAAAGTAACTATTGGCAAGAAATCTCGTGTTATGCACGAGTAAATAAATATATCTGACTTGTAAATAAAATAATGTTAGTAAAATAATAATAGTGGCATGTAATTTTTAACAATTAAATAAAAAAATAAACACAATCAAATAACAATATTTGTAATAATTATAGATATTATGAATTTTTTTACACTATTTAATCTTTATTTATATAGATATTGCACTCTAAATTTTTAGATTACATAATTATTAAAATTAACAGATGTTAAGTATCTACACACCATGCACTCATTTAAGAATGTATCGTAACATTAGAGGAAGTCATAATTAATGATTCTAATTAGTGTTAAAAAACTTGACAAAGGTTTAACTTTAAGTGTGCGATGTTCATGATTGAACACCGTTAATTTTGATATGGGACAAATCCAAAAGTCACTTAGGATACAATCTGTCAAAATTGAAATATGGGATGCAAAAGAATTTGGGGTCCAAAGTACAACTTAGCTTTAATTACAGAAAGGGCCATTATTTATTAATCTAAAAATTATAAAGAGACAACCTGGAGTTTAGAGCAAAAAGATTCCTTATTGTCATCTTTATACACTTCAACGGAAATTTTTTTTATGAATTCGGTCAATGACTCAGCCGACAAATCTTATAGTTAAAACAAGAGTTAGATGAATTCACTAATACAGGTTGATGTAATAAGAATAAAAAATTTGCCTCTTTGGTAAAAAAAAAAAAAAAAAAAGTAATAAAAATTATTTTTTTAATGAAGATAAATTTATTTAATATATATAAAAATATGTAGGATAAGAGGAGGAATCATAAAATAATGCGCATCTGACTCTCATATTGATATCAGCTTGAACCCACGACAGTTGTTATTCGAAATATAATTTGATTTTTTTATAATTAAGTTTGTTACCTTGTTTTTAGATGTGTAGTAAGGCGTACATGAGCTCTATTTATAGGGTAACAAACTTAATTATAAAAAAATCAAATTATATTTCGAATAACAACTCTATACATAATTCTAATAAGAAACAAAATTTCTTTAATAACTAAATTACTAAAAACTGAACCATAACATAATTCTTAATTGTTAACCAATTTGGTTTATTATCGCCAACAATGCCTCCCTTAAACCAAACTTTTCATGAAAGTAGTCCACATCATCCATGAACAACTCAATCAAGAATTTCTTCCATTAAGTTTGTTTTCTTCTTCTTCTTTTTTTTTCCTTATCATGGTTTGGCGCCATAAAAATTCCTTGATCTTTATCTTCTAAATATTTCAAACAATTCACGTATCAGGATAAATAATTTTTGTCAACTTTTTTCTTCAATTTGTCAATATACGTGAATTTCATGACATCTGACATTAAAATTCACATTTTTTTGTGAATCAATATTAACAATCTGTTTGGTAGGATTTTTTATCACTATATACCACATACTTTACACATAATAATGTTCAACAAGATCTTTGTTTTAGATCTCTGTCTTAATTAATGTCAATTTTGTTATACTCTAATTGTCAAACAAATACTCAAAATCAATCTCATGATCCAATTTTTAATATCTGAGTACTCTCACAACATTTTTCTTCAACCTTCAAAACACTCCAATATCACAGTTTACGGTTTTGATACCAATTTGAAAGCACACAAAATCACGCAATAGAATATATAACTAATACCACTTTGAAGAAGCAAACACCCCTTGTAGGAGCTAAAGCCAATTACTCAATTCACAGGACCAAGAAAAGAAATAAATAAAGTTTGAATCAAACTTTAACATTAGAACAAAAGCAGATGGGATGAGAATTGAGAGCCAAAACGAACTGAAGGAATTTGGGAGGCTAAACGATTTTAGTAACGACTTTGAATAATAATGTTTCTCAATTAAAATAATTAGGTATAAAACTTTTAAATACATATCAATTTAAACTAAATTTTTAATTTTAGATTTAACCAAATAAACTAAGAAGTAAATTCCTTACAAATTAAACTATTAATTTCCAAAATCAATTGCATTAAAATTTTTAAATCTTACTTGGACTTGGTTTATATGTCAACATTAAAGAAAAATATTTGAAGAAGACACCATTAATGTTTTTAAAAATATTATTAAGAAAACATTGTGGTGAATGATGTAGGTTTTGTTGGTGTTATATGATTTATTAGAAGATGATGATTTTGTGTGCTCTCATGCCTCTTGTTTTAACCGAGCTGATTTCCAATCTTCCATGTTGATAGGAAAGGCATAAGGACATCTGTACTTGGGGATACCTCAAGACTTCCAAAGTCGCTGCAGAAAGCTATTACTGCAGCAGAGGAGACTTCAAAGGGTAACACAGGTCTTCATCTTATGATATCACTGAACTATAGTGGAAAACATGATATTTTGCAGGCAACCAAGAAAATTGCAAGCAAAGTAAAGGATGGTATGATATTTTTGGAAGTTTTTCCACATCAATGAAAGTTTATTTCTTGAGGAACTAAATACCAAATGCACGGAATTTCCCAATCCTGATTTACTTATAAGAACCGGTGGTGAGCGAAGAGTCAGCAACTTCATGCTGTGGCAATTAGCTTACACCGAACTTTTCTTTGTTGAAAAATATTTTCCTGACTTTAAAGAGGCAGATATTCTGGAGATTCTGCGGTCGTTTCAGCAAAGGCACAGGAATTACGGCAGATAGAAACTTTTGTCACCTATTTGCTTGAATTATCTTTTTATGTATGATTTTCTTTTTTCTTTTTTTGCAAGTTTTTTTATGTCTGATTTATTTATAAAACTATTTTCACTATCATTTTGAGGTAATTTAATTACAAAACTATTTGTCGAAAAAAGTTTCAAAATATCTTGTGTTCGTTAGAAAAGGCGATAAAATCTCCTTTTATGTGTGAATTCTTATGAAATCCAATTTATAAATTTATCTTGGAGTGTATAAATGTTTAAAAGACCTAAATCAGAAGTTAACAAATTAACGATACAAATGTCTTCTTTACTAAAGCCAGGCGCTTCTCTTCTTCCGTTCGCCCATTAACTTTGAGTCTGGATTATATTTCATCCCCAAAGATAGAATATTAGATTAAAAAACTCCCATGCAATAAAAAAATATTTTGCTCATCAATTTGTTAAACAAAGCAAGCTTTACCTACACATCATTAAAAAAAGAAATACACTTAAAGGTCTAAATTTGAATATAATATAATTTGCTTTCTTTAGTTAAAATTTGGTCAAAATACACATCATTCTTTTTTATGCATGGTGACCTTTTATTGTAAATTCGGAGATCTAATAAGATCTATTTGAAAATTGAGTGATGAAATAGGATTCGAACCTAAAATTGAAGGACGAAAAAAGTAACTTAGCGAAACCCTTTTTTAGCATTGCCCCTGTCTGAGATCATGAGACGCACATAACTGACATGTCAATTAATTTTTAAACTGACAGAAATTAGTTTGATGATCTTTTCATTAGAGTGAAATTCATCTCAAAGATAGGGATTGAACAGTCAAAGTTGAGAGACGAATGATGTAATTTACCCACCAAATCAATCCTTAAAAGTTTGAAAATCATACGTAGGTATATCCCTGAGACAAATTTCGCTTGTAATTAACCCAGACAATTAATTTTTGCCACTTAAATTTCGTTAAAGATCTTCTGTCTTACATCCTATTTCACCCACTATAATATTACCAAATGAACTTTTAAGATTTTTTTACTAAAATTATTTCACAAAATTATAACAATTTATTTGATAGTGTGACAGAAAATAAAACACGCTATCAAACAATATCCTGTAGCCTCAAATTTCACAAGTTGGAGCTAATACTGGTAGAGCTCTTCTGATTAATGCCTAGTCGGTTATCATTCTTGAATATGACTTGCAGCTGACCAACAAATCTTTCCATCGCCAAGGTTGGCAAGCCAATGTACACTAATATTCCTTTCTCACCTCTTTCATTATTTACAGGCCATTGCATAAAAGCTTGACAATCCAGGCGTTGCATCCACACCCTTAGCTATTCCTCCATATGCTGGCTTACCCCACCCGAAGTCCACATCCGCGAATCCAGCACGTCTAAGATCTGTCACGAGGTAAGTCCCAAGTAGAGTGAAATGAGGTCTCCCTTTAGTCACCATAAGGTCTGCCACTGATCTCATATACTCTTCATTTACAATAGCCCTGGAATTCATCAAGAGATGGACAGCATATTCCAGCGGGCTATTGCATAGCTCTCCTGCCTTAGCAACCGCCATTGGCATTGCTATTGCGTTGCCATAGTACCCCATCGGCAACGGAGGATTGAATTTGGAACGGGCATCCACCGGGCAAATAATGCGTGCTTTCTCATCGGCTTCCAGTTGAAGTGCAATGGTTCGACAACGCCATAGAAATGCAGTCAAAAGCTCAAATGTAGAGCACTTTTGACGCAAACGAGAAGGTACTTGGCTTCTAAGAGCGCCCATTTCAGTAGCACCAGACCAAAAATAAAAGAGCGGTATACCATATTTTCCTTGAGAATATTAATACTAGTTGCCCTGATTTCTTGTACCTCTTCGTGATACTCATGATGCATACAAGTAACTCTTGGAGGATCCCTAGCATTGAGTAACTCCCTCTGCCATACAGGTGTTGTTGACGGGAATCTGGCCCCTCGTGCCATTTCGGTCATGGCCACCATGAATTGAACAATTCCAACAGCATCGCTTACGGTGTGATTGATGCGCATGGCAAAGATGCAGCCACCACATTGAAGCCGCGTTACCTACAACAAGTGAATGAATTTTACTAAATAGTTCATACACAAATTTATTTTAGAGTGGTGGTAGTATGTTGAAAGTCAATGCATCTAGATAAACACTAGTTATTTCTTTACTGGATAAATTTTTATTTTATCGTAAAAGTGTTCATAAAGTTAAAGGAAGATTGTACTGAATATTTAGGTTGGATAGAGGATAAGCTTTTAGTTTATCACAAAATGTATGTATCCATAAAATTGGCGGCTGAACTAACGAAGTGTAATTTAGATCGTAAAATATTTTTTTTATAAGCTTTTGATAAAGTAAAAGGAGATTAAATGAGGGTGAGAATAACTATATTGGATTGGGAAGAATTTGACGGATAGGTGTTAAATAAATATTAAAAAGCGTACGTGATAACAAAAAAAAAAAATTACACTTTCCTATTTTCCTTTTTTAAAAAGAAAGGATGATAATACTTGAGCAAAGTACTAGCGAACTACATCATTTTTCTTACATCAAGGTAAACCATTAAACTCATTTCACTCTTATTTTAATCTCTTATTCTAATCTCAAGATCTAAAAGTGTGAGCTGTAAGAATTTTCCTAAACTATCCCACCGTTGAGAACAGACCCATCTACCAGCTATTCCTAATACTACATGATTAAGATTGAATTATATCACCTATCATCAATTTTTCCTTATTAATCAGTTGCTCTCTCTACCAATAGATTTTTTCTTATTAATTTCATTCTTCCCTGTTGTCACTATTTTGGTTCCAAAAATAAGAATAAAAATAGTACTCGTTGATGCAAGCTTGATTGCCTTTTTATTATTATTATTGTTGCAAGCTCGATTGGCTAAAAGTAAGCAACCATATATAGTTTGAGAAATACTTAGGTTGACCTGGTTTTTTACTCTACTTGTAAACCCTGCGGTGTAGATTAAATGTTATGGGATCTGTGACATTAGTTGATGTTAGAAAAATTTTATAAAATTTAATTTTGACCGTAAAGTATATACAGGTAGAGACAAAAATGAAGTCTATATAAATATTTTCCATATAGTTTTGACAAAAAGATCCGGGCCCTTAAAACTCTTAGTATAATATGGTGACTGGTGAGGGTCCAAATTGACAACTTGTATCTAGTTAGCATAATAGAATATCATATTACGTCCGAAGCATATACTACTTATGTTTCAATTTTATCATCACTTATAGTGTAGCCATACATTTTTAAAAAATCAACTTCATGACAACTATTTATACTAATATTATCACTTATTATTGAGATGATAGAAGTTAAAAATTTATAATTTAACTATTCTAATAAGGATAGATGAAAATATTATATGATAATAACATAAAGGTAATGAATTCTTTCAGAAACGGACATTCAATAATAACAGGTGTGAGAATATAAATGAGACAAAAAACCTAGCAAATTAAGGATTGAAAAAGTACGATTACAAGTCTATGACGGTATACTTTAGTAGAGTAAAAAACGTAGAGTATGGCAAACAAACAAAGAGAAAGGAGAAGACCTGTATCAGCAATAAAGGGCAGTCGAGGATTCCACCAGAGCCCGGAACATCATAAAGGACCTCCCCCATGTAGGGAAACGGGGGATGAGGTGGATTGCCCAAGTTTTCCAGTGTAACGTCGGCAGTGGCTTCAATGAAAAGAACACCTTCACCGGTGCAATCCACCATCAGTTTCCTGCCAGGGCCTTCTTTTAGACGACCAGCCAATGGGTAGTAGAAGACGACGAGAGCTAGTGCAAGTGCGTCTCTGATGACCTTCACGGGGTCTCTTCTCCGTCGAGCTGTCGTATTACAAGGATCATTACGGTAAAACTGGATTACTAAACAAACAAAGAGAAAGGAGAAGACCTGTATCAGCAATAAAGGGCAGTCGAGGATTCCACCAGAGCCCGGAACATCATAAAGGACCTCCCCTAAACAAACAATGATTCATTTTTTCCAGTGTAACGTCGGCAGTGGCTTCAATGAAAAGAACACCTTCACCGGTGCAATCCACCATCAGTTTCCTGCCAGGGCCTTCTTTTAGACGACCAGCCAATGGGTAGTAGAAGACGAGAGCTAGTGCAAGTGCGTCTCTGATGACCTTCACGGGGTCTCTTCTCCGTCGAGCTGTCGTATTACAAGGATCATTACGGTAAAACTGGATTACTGGGATTTGACAGCGAAGACCCTGTTGATCATCGATGTCCGAGAGGAGTTTGCATTCACGAGGAGTCGTTTTGTAGCTGGACGGACTATTTCAGGCCTCTGTCTTCTCACTGTGAATGCTAAAGATTCCATGTGGGGTTTCCGGATTTGTAAAATAACAACAAACCTTGGAAATCGAGCAATATAATCTACTCAAGAATCTAGACACTACTTGCTATATACAAGTGTAACACTGGTTTTGATATTATCCCATAAATAGATAAAAGATCCAATGGGGTAGACATATATTTGTCGTCCCTATGAGGTCCTCATGTCAAATTCTTAAAAAAGATTATCTTTTACGGAGTATTTGTTTTGTTTGTCTCCAGATGCCTTAATAAACGCTATTCGTCAGAAATCACAATAGCCAATGAGGGGTTTGGTAAGAATTAGGTTAAATTTCTACTTCTTTTTGTCTCATCTCTACTACAGACATTCCGTTACCCTTGAACTTTTTCACGGCTTAGGTACATTTCATGTTACAAATAGGGTTAATTATAATTTGCCCCACTCAAATTCTATCGTGTTTTGATTTATCTGAATACCCTATAAATTTTTTTTTATACATTTAACCTTCTCTATTTAATAGTGAAAACTAACTGTTAGTCAAAACATTAGAAAATGGTGCAAAATTACCGAATTGTCTCTCATATTAATATTTTTGCATGTGACTCAAGACTGTCTTAGTGATGAAAACTTCCATTAAAACTATCTAACGAGCTCTATAAAAGGATCAATTTAATAAATTTATCAAATAGGGAGTAAAGTATAATTTTGTGCCATTCTACGGGTTAAGTTTCTACTTTTTTTCTCTCCTCTTTGCTACAATTATTCTGTAATCCTCAAACTTTTTCACAACTTAGGGTTTTCCGTTATAATTTCCATATTACATTTCATGTTACAAATACTAATAAAAGGACTAATTCTATTTTATACTCATCAACTTATACCTAATTTTTTATTTTGCACATTGAATTTTAATTTTGGATACTTCATACCATTAACTCTCAAATTTGTCTTCCTTATTCCCTTTTTCAACACCTTCAAAATGCTCTATGAAAGTTAATAGAATTTTTTGTTTTTGCATGCAAAAACATGTTGTACGTTCTACTAAATTTGTCATACATATAAAAAAATTCAATTAACTTTTGAGATGGTGGTAAAAAAAAAGGAACTGAATTAGAATGGATTTGAGAGTTTAGGGTGTAAAATGTCCAAAACTAATTTTAAGGTGCAAAGTAAAAACTGAGTATAAATTGAGAGATGCAAAATAGAATTAGTCTTTAATAAGATAACATAGGTTGATCTGTAATTAAAATCAACAAGAGTGCAACTTACTTTTGTAACTTCAGGTTTGACTATCATCTCCCTTCTACCGTCACCAGAAATAATGTTTTAGTTTTAGTTATTTAGGCTATCAAGTATATTTTATTATTTTCCTGTCAGGATTATTTCTACTCTTATATTCCAAATCTAATTGGATATGATCTACTTTGCATCGCTTAACTTATCACTATTTCCTACATTGTATCTTGGATTTTTTTTTTTATCATTTTGCAACTTTATGTTAATTCTTTTGGGTTAATTACACTTTGACCCTTGTAATATAGACGTTGTCTTGTTTTGCCCCTGTAAATTTTAATCATCACTTTACCACTTTTGATCAACGGTCAAAAAGAAATTGTTAGATTAACTAATAGTCAATGATAGCAGTTGACTAAAATGACCTAATATTTAGTTGATAGAACTTTTACCATTTTGAAACAAAAAAAGTATTATTGTTTTATTATTACTCTTCTATTGGAGATAAAAGTGATATGTTGTGAAGTACAACATGAAACTAATAAGACAAAAAAAAAATTTGTATGAAAGGAAGAAATATGAAGTGAAAGAAAAAAAGCCTACAAGCACAGTAGAAAAGATTATAAACATAGTTTTCCTTTAAAATGTGTGTGAAATATGCATGAAAATTTACATACAGATTTACCTCCGCTATTTTATATTAAAGCCCCATCAACGTGCTAACCAATGGCTCATATTGACCTTTTTATTTAAACTTTAGATATTTTTATTTTATTTAGTTTCCTTCTTTTCAATGAAAAATTGAATCATTGTTTGTTTAGATCATATACCATGCACGAGTTATTTTTTTCCTTCCAATAGAACGGTAATGATGAGTCATGAAAACAATGGTAAAAATAGATTATCAACTAATTATTGGAGGTAATTTTAGTCATTTTGATCTCTTTCAATAGCTATCAAAATAATCATTTCTTTTGACTGTTAGTTAAGAGGATAAAGTACTAATTTAATTTTTACAGGGGGCAACGTGATACAAAGTTCATAATTTAGGGGACAAAATGTAATTATCCGTTTCTTGTTGCTACTTTAATCCAATAATTAAAAAATTCCATCAATTTAATGGTTCCACTAACGGTTTGCTGAAATAGTAAGAAAAGAAGTGCAAAGTAGTCCAACAAAAAGTTCGTGATGCAATATGGAGATTTGTGACAAATCAAGCCTAATTTTTGTAAATTTTTAACTTTTCTCTTGATTCTATTAAATACTTTACCTCATCCATCTTGTATGTAAGAAACTTAATCAACAAATTCAAATTACATAGTACAAGATTGAAACTCATTTTTAAGAAGATCATTCGCATGCAAAACTAACCCCACCAAAATTTTATTTTATCATGTTCCAACCTTCAAATTTAAACAGGGTAAGTCTCATTTTCTTAATGGGATTTTAATAAAGGATACCAAAGCTCTTCATTGTCCAATTCAATTTTATTTCTCTTAATTGGTCTTCTATTTTTCTTTTGGTTAATTCCTCTTTACACTCCAAATTTATTGTCATTTGCTACCGTGAATCCGAAACTTTTATTAGACATAACTACTCGATGAGAAAAAAATTCAATTCTAGACATAACCATATCCATATTTTCGACATAAGTTGATTTACTCGATAATAATTCTACACCTACTAACGACTTTGCTAGACAAATTAGGGAATGCAACATCAAAAATCAATAGGCCAAGTGGTAAAAGAAATCAATGGTTCCCATATTATATAACGTACGATCAGATTTTAGACCATGTAATAAATGGGAAGAGGAATCACACAAAGATCATCCTTTCTTCTTACTGTGACCCCAAAGGCTTCTGTCATGTCTAAATCTTCATGCTTCATTCCACTGGGTAAATTCCAATGAAAATGATAGAGCAATTTTGCAAGTGGGAGCTGAACATTAGCCAAACCAAAAGTCATTCCAGGGCATATACGCCTTCCAGCACCAAACGGAATATATTCAAAATTTGTTCCCTTGAAGTCAATTGAACTATCAAGAAATCTCTCCGGAATAAAACACTCAGGGTAAGTCTCATTTTCTTAATGGGATTTTAATAAAGGATACCAAAGCTCTTCATTGTCCAATTCAATTTTATTTCTCTTAATTGGTCTTCTATTTTTCTTTTGGTTAATTCCTCTTTACACTCCAAATTTATTGTCATTTGCTACCGTGAATCCGAAACTTTTATTAGACATAACTACTCGATGAGAAAAAAATTCAATTCTAGACATAACCATATCCATATTTTCGAGACATAAGTTGATTTACTCGATAATAATTCTACACCTACTAACGACTTTGCTAGACAAATTAGGGAATGCAACATCAAAAATCAATAGGCCAAGTGGTAAAAGAAATCAATGGTTCCCATATTATATAACGTACGATCAGATTTTTAATAAATGGGAAGAGGAATCACACAAAGATCATCCTTTCTTCTTACTGTGACCCCAAAGGCTTCTGTCATGTCTAAATCTTCATGCTTCATTCCACTGGGTAAATTCCAATGAAAATGATAGAGCAATTTTGCAAGTGGGAGCTGAACATTAGCCAAACCAAAAGTCATTCCAGGGCATATACGCCTTCCAGCACCAAACGGAATATATTCAAAATTTGTTCCCTTGAAGTCAATTGAACTATCAAGAAATCTCTCCGGAATAAAACACTCAGGGTAAGTCTCATTTTCTTAATGGGATTTTAATAAAGGATACCAAAGCTCTTCATTGTCCAATTCAATTTTATTTCTCTTAATATGGTCTTCTATTTTTCTTTTGGTTAATTCCTCTTTACACTCCAAATTTATTGTCATTTGCTACCGTGAATCCGAAACTTTTATTAGACATAACTACTCGATGAGAAAAAAATTCAATTCTAGACATAACCATATCCATATTTTCGACATAAGTTGATTTACTCGATAATAATTCTACACCTACTAACGACTTTGCTAGACAAATTAGGGAATGCAACATCAAAAATCAATAGGCCAAGTGGTAAAAGAAATCAATGGTTCCCATATTATATAACGTACGATCAGATTTTTAATAAATGGGAAGAGGAATCACACAAAGATCATCCTTTCTTCTTACTGTGACCCCAAAGGCTTCTGTCATGTCTAAATCTTCATGCTTCATTCCACTGGGTAAATTCCAATGAAAATGATAGAGCAATTTTGCAAGTGGGAGCTGAACATTAGCCAAACCAAAAGTCATTCCAGGGCATATACGCCTTCCAGCACCAAACGGAATATATTCTAAAAAATTTGTTCCCTTGAAGTCAATTGAACTATCAAGAAATCTCTCCGGAATAAAACACAGCATCCTTCCAATATGCAGGATCTCTGTTGATTCCCCATGCACTCACCATCACTTTGGTCTTTGTAGGTATCTGATATCCAAGAATCTCACATCTCTGACTGTTTTGTCTTGGGAGTAATAAAGGTGCTGGTGGGTGTAACCTTCATGTCTCCTTTATAATTGATTTGAGGTACCTGAGTTCCTCAATCGTTTGTTCATCTACATATCCTTTGCTATCGAATGCCTCTCTGACTTCTTCCTGTGCCTTTTCCAGTATCATTGGATTCTTGAGCATTTCTGACATCGCCCAATCTACCGTCGTGGCTGATGTCTCGCTTCCAGCAGAAAAAATGTCCTAATAGATATATAGACAATTGAAGATGATATAAAAATAGAGTAGTAGTATTACATATGCTGTGATATAAAAATTTTATTGCGGCATGTTGCTCAAGATAGTTGAGACAACTAAAACACGCAAGAGTAGTTGGGAAGGAGTTAGCTTGCTAGGCATGCAAGATCGGATCATTCTTAGATAGATTTGGTTGACAGTACTATGCATGAATTTCGTGGTCTAGGATAGGCCACAAATTCAGGACATCACCTGAATAAATAACGTGGTTAATTCAAGATATTGTTAATCAGCTACGTAGCATTCAAGATGTACCAAAAACTGATTAAGTAGACAATTATAATGTAGAGATCACTAACCAGAAGTAGTGCTTTAATATTATTAACCGTCATTGAAAACTCATGGTTTTCATCTCGTGATATTCTAAAAGAACGTCAACAAGATCTTTGTGGCCTTGGTGATGCTCAGTCTCAGCCATCCTTCTTGAATTAAATAATCCATTAACCCTGTGTTCATTGATGATGTCCTCGGGTATACTGTCTAATTGTTTATGCAACCTGTCTAATTTGGGTTTCACACCACTAATCAAATGAAGAAACTTGATAGAAGGATATGTGATATCAGCAATATTGAATCCTGCTGCCAAATTGATAGCTTCCTTTATAGTACGAACAAACGTTTCTTGTTCTTCACTTTTCTTGCCAAAAGCAGCCCTCGAAGTGGTGCTAAAGGTCGATGAGTGAATCTTCTCGGTCAGATTAATTACTTTTCCTGCATTGGATGCTATCCATCTTACCAGATTTGAACTTTCTTCCTCTCTTATATATCGGAATGATTGAACGCGTGAAGGACTAAAAAGCTCCGACGCACAAATTTTCCGTAGCTTTCTCCAGTATTCACCATATGGGGAAAAAATAATGCTGGTGGAATTATAGGCCAATATTTCTGATGCAATAATAGCAGGCCTCGAGGCAAAGATAGTGTCATGGGTTTTCATGATTTGTTTTGCACAATCGGGTGATGAAACGACCACCGTAGATATTTCACCAATTTGAAAATGCATAAGAGGACCATGTTTCTTGGCCAAGTTTCTAAGGGATTGGTGGGGTGGTTGAGACCCGATAACAAGCTGATGAATGTTTCCTATAAGTGGTAGTCTCCATGGCCCCGGGGGAAGATGACAAGTTGATTTATTGGATTGACTCTTTAATTTGAGAAGCAAAAGCACAAATAAGAAGGTTATAACTAGTGAAGCTGAGAACTGAATGAACTCCGCATCTGAATCTGAAATATCACAAGGGCCTTGGAGAAAAGTTTGTTTGTGAGATCCAAAGATAACCACTGCCATTATTATTATTTGCAGGCCAAGGGATTATTATTATTATTATTATTTTTTTTTTTCAGGTTTAACGGTGTGGGGTAACATACGTCTTGGATGTATATCATGTTGGTCACAAAGCATCTTCCATTGGTCTGTACAGGAGGCATCTTCATTGACTTCTTAATCGTAGATGAATAATATGTAGCTTTATTAAATGGGATCACTTTTTTTGGACTTGCTCAATTTTACACATTTATACCCACTATCACTTGAACTCCATATTTCAATTTTGGATAAATTATATCCGCAAACTCTTATATTTATTCCACTTCAATTCAATATTTAACACCATTAATTACTAAAAGGAAAAAAATACCAGTTTGGTCTATATTTTTGGAATATCGTCCAATTTAGTCTTTTATCTTTTACAACAGACCAATTTAATCTTTCATCTTTAAAAATGTTAACCAATTTAGGGACTCATGTCGCCATTAACGGCTGCTTTTTGTTTGTCCATAATTTCTATTAAAAGCCTTCAAATTATTATTTTTTTTAAGTATGAGAGACTGAATTAGTCTTTATGATAAATAAGGGACCAAATTAATCAATACACTAAAGATAAATGACTAAATTAGTCTTTTTTCCATTACCAAAATTAACAAGTGGTAGATATGGGCACAACATGCAGTTGCACTTGATTAAGTGATATCATATTAATGGAGGTAGTAATGATTAACTTATGATAAATTTTCACTTTACATAACTAATTTTAAATTTTTGATACATTGCACTCCTAACTCTTTGATCCATTACCTTGCTCCAATTCTAAATAGTGTTAAAATTTTGACAAATATTTCACTTTAGGTACGTGGTATTAATGGTTGGAACATTCCTTAATTTTGACATTAGTGATAAGATTAGATTAAAGTTGAATGAATTTGAGAGTTATGGTTGCAATGCATTTTCTCAAATTAAGTTTTTTATTTGTTGCTATTGGTTTCCACTGGAGCTACAAGATTTTTTTTTTTCTTTGAAAATAAAGACAACATTAATACATAATTTACATTACGTAGTCATTTGAACCACCATTATTCTTGTCTTACACAAAACAGTAGTTAGATAATCTGGTGGTTTAAACAAAAAGGATATACCTTCTACACCGACGTATTACATGCAATTTTTGCTGACACATTATGCTCCCTTCCCGCAAAAACTATTTGGTGGCTCAGGCTCTTGATCTTCTACCGCAGGTTAATGCAATCCCAAGTGATGCTCCCTCTTTTATGTCCTGCTGATAAACTTCTTGTCATGCTGTTGACAGACAGTTTGTAATGAATCAGATTCAATGATAATAAAATCCAACAGCACGTAATTAATAAGCTCTCACGTTCTTTCTTTTTTCAACCGAAAATTGGTTCAGAAGTGGTGCAAGTTTTTGATGCACCAACATTCAAGTTATATATATATATATATATATAGAAAAGTATTTGGTGTGGGCACATTTATTAGATCATATTGCGTAGTAGGATATGAGTGTAAGTTTGGCATATAGTACAAGGAAAATAGTTGACAACATAATCTATATAATGGAAATGATTTAAGAAGGCATAAATTCAATACTACCTACGAAATTGGTTAATTCATGCGGCAAAATTATATTTAATTACTAATTTTAAAATTTTAAATATTTGATCAAATTTTATTTATTTTTGAACGAATTCAATGACGCGTTAATAAATTATGACTTGATATAAATGCACTCATCTATGTAACAAGAACTAATATTCAAGGAATTTCACCTTAGAGTGGGGCTTCATTTACGCACCAAGAAGTAGTATAGCTAGGCCTGTCAATAGGACCGTTTATTCAGGTCTGTATTAATGAAAAATTCTGATTGTCCGGATTCGATTTAGATTATTTTAGTTATTATAATAAATAGATTAGATATGATTTTGTTGTTCTGACCCGATTAGGATCCGAATCTAATTAAAATATTTAATAAATAATAAAATTATGTAAATTATACTCTATCGTAGATATCATACTTAAGTATAAATTTTGAAATAAATATTTTTTATAGTTAAAAAAAAATTTACATAAAAAATTTAGAAGTTAAAAAAATTATAAGACCTAGATCTGGATCCAAATCCGGCAAAATTTAACGGATTCGAATATAGATTTACGTTTATAGATCCGATGAATATTCATATTCGGATTTGAATCTGCATATATCATATCTAGGTCTGGATCTGCTAGTTCTGGTTCGAATTTAACCTATTTACAAACCTAAGTATAAGCTAGTAGTGATACCGGAAAAAGGTAGTGACAGTGCTTATGTGAAGAGGAAACACAAGGAACAAAGGGGTACCAAACTCGCCACCCAAAGGAATCCACCTATGGGATAAGAATTTTTTGGAAGAAACTCGCCACCTATAGGAAATCCACCCAAAGGATAAGAGTTTGTAGGAACTCACCGCTCAATGGAATTCACCAAAGAGATAAGAGAAAGAAGCCAAAGGCTACAAATTATATTATCAATCTCCAGTCCCTCAAAACCAAAAGAGTTGAACAACTTAAATAGATTAAGTTGGAACAAACCTCCACACTTAGTGATAAATGCTAACTTAGGAAATATACTATTACTTAATACATTTGACCAAAAAATAACATGAACCAAGAAAGATTGACATCAAGCAACTAGAAGCTGTTTAAAGTCCCAAAGAAGCCAAGAAATAGTCCAAGAAAGTTGAATCATCAAGCTAAACCCGTAGCTAAACCTCCATCAGTCAGCCTTGCGCGACTTTCGTAAATTGACCATATCTTGCTGTAGAAAACTCCATTAAATTACAAACCGTTTGTTGCATATTAAACTAGACTCAATGATCTTTCCAAGAATATAAAGATCATGAGCTGGTTCAATCTGGGTCGATACAGTTTATTCTTCAAAGTTGACTAAAAATCAGGTTCTGCTAGATTGATAAAACTTCAATCCTTGGAATGTGTTTTATTGGAAATTTAAGTAAATAACTGTCAAACACCCATTCAAAGACTCTTATCATTCTTGAGATCACTCCTGTGTCATATTCTCCGGGTTGGAGAAGACTCGACCCGAGTCTTGAAGCAAATTATCTTCAACATATGGAGAGAGATCAGCGACATTGAAAGTGGCAGAAACTCCATAGTCACCACTGTAATTCAACATGTAGGCATTGTCTCCAATTCTTGCAAGCACTTTGAAAGGACCATCACCTCGAGCTTTGATTTTACCATGCTTTCCACGAGGAAACCTTTCCTTTCGAAGATGAATCCACACCATATCTCCGACTTTGAAAGAAGATAGTTTCTTGTGCTTGTTGGCTTGCTTTTGATACTTGGCATTTTGCTTATGAATTTGATCACGAACTTGATCATGCAACTTCTTAATGTACTCAGCTTTGTCATTGGCATCTGCACTAAATGAATGAGTAAGTGGTAATGGAACCAAATCAAGAGGACTTATAGGATTTCTGCCATAAACCACTTCATGAAGAAGGTAATCTTCTTCAACATCTAGCAGATGTTATAAGACAGATTGATGTTGAGCCAAAATAAGATCCCATTGCCTTGGATTATGTCCCACCAAGCTACGCAAAAGATTTCCCAAACTTCTATTGACGACCTCTGTTTGTCCATCTGTTTGTGGGTGACAAGTAGAGCTAAATTGTAAAACTGTCCCAAGTTTTCTCCAAAGAGTACGCCAAAAATGACTCATAAACTTGGAATCACGATCAGAAGTAATGGTTTTAGGAACGCCATGTAGTTTTACAATTTCTCTAAAGTAGAGATCAGCAATGAGGGTTGCATCAAAATTCTTTTAGCACAAGGCACAAAATGGGTCATCTTAGAGAATCGATCAACAACTACCATGATAGAGTCTTTCTTTCTTTGAGTTGTTGGCAGTCCAAGAACAAAATCCAAACTCACATCCTCCCATGGAGCATTAGGAACTAGAAGTGGAGTGTACAAGCCTGTATTTTGTGCATGACTCTTGGCAATGTGACAGGTGCGGCAACAGGCAACATATTTCATAACATCTCGCTCCATTCTAGGCCAATAAAAGTTTCCTTGCAAGAGTGCAAGTGTCTTATCTCTGCCAAAGTGACCAGCAAGACCCCCTTCATGTGCTGCCTTAACAATTTGATGCCTTAGAGAGCAATAAGGAATGCAAAGTTGGCTGCCTTTGAAAAGTAATCCATCTTGAAGCAAGAAATGTTGCACAGGACCTTGGTTGCATTGCTCCCAGATGTTGCCAAAATATGCATCATCTTCGTAAAGTTCCTTGAGAACTTCAAATCCCAAAACCTGTACTTGTATAACATTGTAGACAACAAAGAATGCCTTCTACTCAAGGCATCAGCAACACGATTACAAGTACCCGCTTTATGTTTGATAAGGAAATTAAAGGATTGCAGGACTCTACCCATATTGGCATCTTTTTGTTGAGCTTTTACTGAGAATTTAAGTATTGTAATGCCTCATGATCAGAAAAAAGAACAAACTCCTTGAACAAGAGATAATGTTGCCAATGATCTAATGCACGGACAATGGCATAAAATTCCTTATCATAAGTTGAATAATTTAAACATGCACCATTCAACTTTTGGCTAAAGAATGCAATAGGTTTTCCTTCTTGGCTAAGAACAGCTCCAATTCCCACATTAAATGCATCACAATCTACCTCAAACACCTTTCCAAAATCAGGTAATGCAAGAATAGGTGCTTCGGTTACCTTACTTTTGAGCAAATCGAAACTTTTTTGAGCATCATCATTCCATTTGAACCTGCCTCCCTTCAAAGTCTTCAAGACTTTATTGGATTCTTGCATAGGGAGCAAAAGTTTTGATAAAACGTCGATAAAAAGAAGCTAAGCCATGAAAACTTCGAATTTCTTGAATGGATTGAGGAATGGGCCAACTAAGAATAGCATCCACCTTGCTGCTATCCATAGAAATTCCATTAGGTGAAATAACATAACCAAGAAAAACAAGGGTAGTAGTGAAAAAGTGGCACTTCTTCATGTTGGCATACAACTTTTGCTCCCTTAAAGTCTTGAAGACTTGATGTAGATGCTCCAAATGCTCTTCTGGACTGGAACTATAGACAAGGATATCATCAAAATAAACAACAAGAAATTTTCTAATAAAAGGTTTGAAAATGTGATTCATAAGATGCATAAAAGTGGATGGAGCATTAGAAAGGCCAAATGGCATAATAAGCCATTCGTAGAGACCATCTCTTGTCTTGAAAGCTGTTTTCCATTCATCTCCTGGTCTCATTCGAATTTGATGATAGCCGCTACGAAGATTTATCTTAGAACCGATGGTAAAACCGGCGCATCAATACACATGCGCCATGTTTGATCCTTTTTGGGCACCAATAGAGCTGGTACAGCACAAGGGCTTTTGCTGATTCAGATCTTCCCTGAAACCAAGAGGTCATCAACTTGTCTTTGCAGCTCTTCATGTTCCTTTGGACTCATTCTATAGGCGGAATTGTTTGGTAGGACAGCACCGGGTACAAGATCAATGCAATGCTAAATATCACGCATTTGAGGTAAACCTGGAGGAATTTCTTCAGGAACAACATCATGAAACTCTTGCAAAAGGGGCTGAACTTGGGGTGGAATATCAACATGATCCTCATTCTCTTCAAGAACAACTAAAGCATAAGATTCACAAGATCTTCCATTCCTGTATCAAATACAGATTTAGATGGTGCAAAAGTGTTTCCCTCCCCTTGAGAAGGTTTAGGAGCACATTCCAACCTTGACAGGAGGCCCTAAAATGATCTTTACGTCATCCTTCATAAAAGAGTAAGTATTCTTCTTCCCATCATGAAAAGTACATCTATCATATTGCCATGGTCTACCCAGGAGCAAATGACAGGCATCCATAGGAACAACATCACATATCACTTCATCTTTGTATTTAGAACCTATTGAAAAAAGAACAAGGCATCTTTTATTGACTTTTACCTCATTTCCCTTACGAAGCCAAGAAAGCTTGTATGGTTGTGGATGATCCTCAATCTTCAAATTCAACTTTTCTACCATTTTGGCAGCAACTACATTCTCACAACTGCCTCCATCAATGATCACATCACACACCTTCCCATGGCTAGTGCACTTTGTGTGAAAGATATTGTGGCGAAGCGAAGAATCGTCTTGTGCATAGGTGGTACTCAAATTTTTTTGGATAACAAGAGCTTCTCCATGATCCTAATAAATGATATCTTCCTCATGTTCTTCATCGTAAATGGGTTCTTCTTCAGCCTCTTCAGTTGCAAAATATCTTCTTCCATCAAGGAAACAATCTTGCGATTAGGACAATCCGAAGCAATATGTCCAAAGCCTTGACACTTGAAACACTTCCGGTGAGCATTAGAAGTATTTGGACGACTAGATCCAGCCGTGTTGGTTTCTCCCTTAGTTGATTTTGTGACTTGCGTCGTAGGAGTAGAAACTTTGGTGGTTGAGGAACCTATCCGATTAGTAGTCCCTCCTTGTTGGTTGAAGAAAAAACCACCTATTTTAGAATCCTTAAGTTGTTTCTCCACCTTGAGAGCCAATTTACATACGTCATGGAATGTCCAATAAGGCTGCAATTGAACAACATTACAAATTTCAATACGCAAACCACCAAGATAACGAGCAATGGTTTGTTCTCCAGGTTCGTAGATATCACATCGCAACATGAGATCCTCAAATTCAGCAGTATAGTCCACCACACTCAAGTTGTTTTGTTTGAAACTGTGGAACTTTAGAAACACATCTTGGCGATAATTCCTGTTCTGGTAGAAACTTTTCTTCAAAGCCTTCTTCATCTTGTCCCAAGAGACAATCTTTCCTTTGCCATCACGAACTCTTTGTTTCTTCAAATGCTCCCACCAAATTGAAACATGTTTTTTTAACTTGATTGCAGCAATTTTTACCTTTTGATTATCCGGTACATCTTTCAATTCAAAGAATCTCTCAATAGTATTTAACCAATCAATGAATTCATCTACATCATGCTTTCCTTCAAAATCTGGGATTTCAATTTTGCAACCAAAATCTCTATCTTTTCTATAGTGCCGAGGAGGAGAATCAGCACTAGAAATTGACGTACGATGGAATGGATTGACATCTTCACCATCCTCTGATAAATCATGCTCTGAAACATGATCATAAACCTCATGTTCTGGAGCCTTGCCACGTTCAAGACGCTGCTAAAGTTGTTGCACTTGTCTCCTTAATTCATCCAATTCAATATCACGAAGGTCTCTTTGATGAGATGATGGTTGATCAACATGGCTTTTTGGCTTGCGACGCTGTCCAGCCATTGTAGCCAAAGCTCTGATACCACTTGATACCGGAAAAAAGGTAGTGACAGTGCTGTAAGGAGGAAACACAAGGAACAAAGGGGTACCAAACTCGCCACCCAAAGGAATCCACCTATGGGATAAGAATTTTTTGGAAGAAACTCGCTACCTATGGAAAATCCACCCAAAGGATAAGAGTTTGTAGGAACTCACCGCTCAATGGAATTCACGAAAGAGATAAGAGAAAGAAGCCGAAGGCTACAAATTATATTGTCAATCTCCAGTCCCTCAAAACCAAAAGAGTTGAACAACTTAAATAGACTAAGTTGGAACAAACCTCCACACTTAGTGATAAATGCTAACTTAGGAAATATACTATTACTTAATACATTTGACCAAAAAATAACATGAACCAAGAAAGATTGACATCAAGCAACTAGAAGCTGTTTAAAGTCCCAAAGAAGCCAAGAAATAGTCCAAGAAAATTGAATCATCAAGCTAGAACCCGTAGCTAAACCTCCATCAGTCAGCCTTGCGCGACTTTCGTAAATTGACCATATCTTGCTGTAGAAAACTCCAAATTACAAACCGTTTGTTGCATATTAAACTAGACTCAATGATCTTTCCAAGCATATAAAGATCATTGATAGCTGGTTCAATCTGGGTCGATTCAGTTTATTCTTCAAAGTTGACTAAAAATCAGGTTCTGCTAGATTTTGAAACTTCAATCCTTGGAATGTGTTTTATTGGAAATTTAAGTAAATAACTGTCAAACACCCATTCAAAGACTCTTACCATTCTTGAGATCACTCCTGTGTCAAGTAGGTTAGGAAGCTCCATTTAAAAATTGTCCTAGTTAGAAATTTAGGATTGGGAGTTCCATTTAAACTCTAGGGTTTGTTAATTGAGATTGGCTAAAACTATAAGTAAGACAAGCAAATTATTGAAATATTGCAAACTATTCTCGTGTCTTCATTATCATGTTTGATGGGCAATTTGCAAGAACTCCACCGTAAGCATATATTGGCTAAAACTATAAGTAAGATAATCAAATTATTGAAATATTGCAAACTATTCTCGTGTCTTCATTATCATGTTTGATGGGCAATTTGCAAGAACCACCATAAGCATATATGTTGGTGGGTCTTTGACATCGGAGAAATAAAAATAACTTTCTCCCCCTCCTAAACTTTTTATTACTGAAAAAACAAATAACTACTGTGGGTTTAGAACCATCTAGTACCACTTCGTAAAAAACAAGTTGAGCCCTCGGTGGAGTTAGTTACGTTTTTGTTGTTGTCGTTATTTTTTATTTTTTTAAAAAAGTGGAGACTCCAACTAGTGCATTATTTTGAGAATATATGTGTATTATTTATATGTGCGTGGTATATAGTACTGGATTAGGAAATATTTTTTAGTAGAGCACAATGTAATAACATATATATATATATATATATATATATATAATATCTGTGCGAGAATTAAAGTTTAGGTTATTAAACTATAAGTAATGACTCAAAACTAGTCCCTAATCTATGAGAAATTGCGATTTTGGTTCACAAACTATCAATTATGCACAAAAAATAAGAGAAATAACAGAAAAATTCAAATCCCTAATGGTTTTGATTATGTGCAGTGTACATGACTGTTAACTCTAAAAAGATTTTGTCAAAATTCATCAATTGTGTGCGAAATTAGTTCCTAATCTTTATTAATTTTAGCTAAAAAAGTCCTCAGTCGAGGATTGTTTGCCAAATTATAAATAATTTAAATAAATACCATGCAATTCATATATTATGCATTACAACAACATCTTAATATAATTCAACAATTAATAATGCACAAAAAAAGAATCAAAAAGTATTTATACCATAATCAATCACTCATAATTGATTTTATTGTGATTGTAGTATTTTATGACCTGTTTGCCCGATAGCAAGGACTTCCGGTATAATGCTTCGTTAATGAGGACCGCCCAAAAACTGTTTACTTATTGTTCTCTCTGTTCGCTTGATGCTTGTAGATTCGATTCGACAGATTTAGGTCCCTTGTTCGTTTTATTGATTTTTTAATTTTTTTTTTAAAGAAACTTCTTGTTATGTATTCTTAAGGAAGAATATAAAAGAAGGGAAAAATATAATTTTAGTTATCAAAGTTTGGATCGTGATTTATTTTAATCCTCAAAGTTTTACATAAAACACAATTAGTTTTCAAAATTTTTAATTTCTACCAATTTAGAAAAAATTTAAAAATTTCATCACTTACAAACGGAAAAAGTCACATACAAAGCACGTGACTGTTATATTTCAAGTTCCAAACGTTAAAGAAATACAACTTTAGCCCCTATAGTTTGGGTCATGGTCTATTTTGGTCTCCAAAATTCCAAACAAAACATATTTAATTCTCAAACTTTTTAATTTCTACTAATTTAAGATAAATTTACAAAATTTGTCAATTATAGACAGAAAAATGCCCGTGGAGGTAAAATTTATCCTGGGATATAACACCAACTGATTTCAAGTCATTTATAACTATATTTTCACTTTTTTCTCTATATCAACGCCAACTATTCACCATTCTTGTCTATATTATAACACTTTCTAACCAATTTTAACCCATTTAACATGGATTTTTGCCAAAAAACTATTGCTAAATGATTTAGCAATGGATTTGCCAATAGAATCCATTTGTTGGAAATGCCTCTTCGATAAATATAGTAATAGTTTTACCAATGGAATTTCAACAACAGAAGAGACCGTGATAAATGATTACTAAATTAGAAAATATTGTGGAATCTTTAAATTAGTGATGAATTTTTTTGGCTAAATTTTGCTACCGAAAATTCCGTTACTAAGAATAACAGTTGCGATAAAAAAATCCATTAGTAATTAAAATTTTAAAATATTTAAAAAGTAATAACGTTGAAAAAACCGTCGCCAATTTAAAAATATTATAAAAGATATTACTAGTACAACTTTGAACTAATATGTTAATCATTTAATTTTTTTCAACTTTAATTTGCAACTAAATATGACTTAGCTTTCATTTACTAAACCAAATTCAGCAAATGTTACAAAGATTAAACTTAATAAATGAGTTCATCATATTGTAAAAAGTGAATTATTATTGTTCTATTGAGCTTCAAAGATTATTCTTGAATTAAATTACTATTTTAATTTATTAGTCAATTATTATTGTATTATTATTATCCTTTCTTTGGATAAATTTTTTTCAACACCATATTAATTGAGCTGTAATTGATTGGGAGGTGTTATAATCTAGGTTAGATTTAACAGTTATGTACATGGGAAGTGGTATAATATAGACAAGAATGGTTAATGGTTATGCACTGTTAGTTTGAGGGAAAAGTGAAAATATGGTTAAATGGGTTAAAATCGATTAAGAAGTATTATATCCCAAGATAAATTTAATAGATACGTGCAATGCATATGACTTTTTCGTAGTAATTGATAGAATTTCAAATTTGTACAAATTAAAAAGTTTTAGAATTAAATGCATTTTGTTTGGAACTTTAGGTACTAGAAACCAAAATAGACTATGACCCAAATGTTGAGGGTTAAAATTGCTTTTTTTTTTCAAGTTTGGAACTTGAAATTTAACAGTCATGTGTTTTGTACGTGATTTTTTTCGTGTATAATTGACAAAATTTTAAATTTTGTCATAAATTGGTTGAAATTGAAAAGTTTGAGAACTAAATATATTTTTCTTGAAACTTTAAAAATCAAGATGGATCACGATTCAAACTTTGAGAGTTAAAATTACATTTTTCTCCTATAAAAGAAAGTAAAGTCGGGATTGCATTAGAGGAAAGACACCTAAAAAAAGTATTAGCCAGAAGGAAAAACCTACAATGTATTGTGAAAAATCCTTCTATATTGGTTTAGATCATCATGTACGTGATGAGTGAAACACATATATTTCGCGAGGTACTAACTCCGCGGGGGTCACGAAAAGAAAACCGTTTAAAATTTACAAAGCAATACTTACTAGTAGTTATTTTTCTTTGAATTTTTTTTAGCTGCACCAAATCTCCATTGAAGAATTCTAGTTGTTTGCCCATTCGAACAATTCCATTGATTTTATATCTGTGTTTTTGCTTAGATTTGGATAACGTTCAAACAGTTCCATTGATTTTATATCTGTGTTTTTGTTCAAATTTGGATAAATCCCAGTACTAATTAAGTTTTCCACTACGAGATTGCAGGACAAGGTTGACTTTCTGATGGCTGCATTTGAGGACATGATAATGTCTGTTACTTATTTCATACTTTCTTTCTATTGTTGATCTTTAAATCTGATTTATTTTTACTAGTGCTAATCCATGAGTGTTTTAATGTTCGTTAGTTTGATTTTTGTTATGTTTTTGGGAAATTCTATGATGTAGGTAGGGTCACGTATCGGTATTATTGTATTTTAAAATTTATATTTTATAAACATATAAAATACATGATATTGTATTGTTTAAATACTCAAAACACATAAGTTAATTGTAATATACAAAAAAAAAAATTATATGAATCAGATTGAGAACATATGATTTGTGTCATGGACCCCTTGATCTATGTAAGACCACATCATCTCATAAACCCCTTATAAACTCCTTATAAGCTGATAAGACCTTATATAAACTAGACTAAAACTAGTATTATAGATTCGATTCATACAAAAATTTCTCACAACATAGAATTTTCCGTTTGTTTTATGTATTAGTGCTTGCTGATGTATGCATAATAGCGTCTGCTGATATAAACGGAGGGTTGCCTGCTTGTGTGAGTTTGCTGCCGGTCCTTGATAAAAACTTTACCAGTTTGCTAAAAAAATGCATAGAGTGAATTATGTATATAATGTATTTATATATATTGATAAAGTGACAAATTTACTAATGTGTCATTAGATTCAAAAATTAATGAACAAAATATAATTAAATATTTAAAATTAATGACTAATGTGACAAACTTTTCTTTGTTGAAAAATATTTTCCTGACTTTAAATGGACGGATATTATGGAGATTCTACAGTCGTTTCAATGGAGGCACAGGAAGTAGTATATCGACAGATAGATCTTTTGTCACCTATTTGCTTGATTTATCATTCTATGTTTTTTTTTTTTTTTTAGGTAAGTTTTTTATGTCTAATTTATCTAAAAATACTATACCCACTGTCTAGTCTGTATGTAGTGAATCACTTGAATATTGAGTAACTTCATTAGTATTTTCAATTCTCAATCTTTTGAAACAAAGAGTAGTTGATGAGGATCAAAATGTGTTCTAACATTTATATGAGGCATAGCATATTATGAATCTGATGTGGATGAACTAGAAGATGCAACTTGTTGCGTGGGGGGAGTTTTCTTTGTAAATTTCATATAATTCATGCAAAGATTTTTTAGTAGTTTCTGTGAGTAACTTTTTGTCTATGATATTTGTGGTACTATGATTATTAAAAAATTCAATGAAAGCATTTAACTTATATAATTTATTACGTGGATCAATAACACATGCCAAATACTACAACAATGGAACATTTTCATAATACTTGTCAAAATTTTCTTCCATTGCGCAAATCAAATCATCAAAAAACTCATTCCTTTTATGATTAAAAAAAACAACTTTAATAACATTTAGTTTAGGTAAAACAACATGAGAGGAAAGTTTATAAGTGCGGAGAACAAGTTTGTAGCATACTCAAATTGTTTTAAAATTTCTACCATTTTTTTAACTCGATTAAAATCCTCCTCACCCAAATAAGTTCCATTAACTGAACTAATATGCTCGTTATAAAATGTGGAAAGTAATTTTTCATAACCAAAAGTATTTGATAACATTTGACAAGTAGAATTCCACATAATGGGTACATCTATTGGAAAATGTTTAGGTTTCATGCCATTTTCTAAACAAAGTCATTTAAAATCTTGTTGACGAGCAATAGAAGAACGGATAAAATGAATAGCACTTCTAATTGGACTAATAATATTTTCAACTATTTTTAAACCATCTTGAACACAAATATTAAGTATATGACATGCACATCTATTATGAAACAATTCACCACCTAAACATAGGTTCGAAAACATCTTTTAACATTGGCACACTTGCAGTATTATTTGAGGTATTATCAAAATAAATGGATACAGTTTTTTCAAGCAAACCATATTCACGGGCACAATGAATAAATAACCTTGTAATTCGGAGGGCATTGTGAGGGTGTTCAAAAATTTGAAAACTAACAATTCATTTTTGTAAATGCCAATCTACATCTATCTAATGTGTAGTGATAGAAAAATAATCTTTATTTTGATTGCTTTCTAAGAATATGCAGTAAAAGCAATTTTACAATTATTCGATGCAATAGTAGCTATCAATTCATTTTCATTTCCCTATACATTCTTTTAATATCACTTCTCAAAGTATTTCTAGGAACCTTTTTAAATTGTGGGTTCACGACTTTGTGCATGTATTATTCGAAATTGGAACTTTCACTCAAAATAAAAGGCAATTCATTTCTAACTATCCATTTAGCCATTTCCTCTCTATTTTTTACATGTGAATATTTAAAATTGCTCTACTAATACCTTGTATGGTGTGAATTTGTGTTTGAACCATTTTTTATTTTTCTTGAGTTTCACTATTTTTTTACTTCTTTGCCTATTAAGTGTTCCGGTTCCCCTCAAAGTACAAGACCAAATTAAATGATGTCTCTTATACACATCTACAAGTATAAGAGTCTCATTTTCTTCATCTCTTTCAAAAAATTCCCAAATGAGAATTTTCATTTTAGTAGTAGTGGGTTGTTTAGTAGGTGCTTGCTCATTTTGGTTATCTATATCATCTAAATCAACAAATATTCTAGGACCATCTAACAGATGTGGGGTGCTTGTGATCTTTCATCCATTTTCTTGTAATGGAAAATTTTTTTAAATAAAGAAACAAATAAAGTTGTATTATGAAAATTGAAGATGCAAGCTACTAAATTTTCAAATAAAAGAATATAACAAAACAATAATAAAGAAAAAAAAAAAGAGTTGATAAAGACAATTAATAAATTAAAAAGTATGAAAAAACCAACTTTGGAAATTGAAATGTTGAATTTTAATTTATACACTTGAGTACTTGAACTCCACTTGAGCACTTCACTACTTGAATTTTGGATAAATCTCCAAATCTTCAATTGAGTTCTCAACTTAAGAGTAATTTTAAATTTCTAAAATACTATATCTTATAATTTAAATAGTATGAAAGAAATTATAATAGCACTTGGATATAGAGTTGGAGAGTAAAATGATGAAATTAGAGAAAGTAGAGAGAAATTATTGTGTGATTTGTTGGAAAAATTATGTGGTATTTAAAGAATTTTTTTTTCAATATTTCTCCCAATAACTAGTCGTTTTATAGCTGTTGGAGGGTAAAACTGTTATTAATAGTTTAAAAGAAAAATAATAATAATTTGCAACAGTTAATCCACGGGCCATAACAGTCGACTCGACGGATTGACCTGCGTCCTTAACCCGTTGGATTTTGTAGGCAGGTTCAACGGGTTGAACTGATGACCGGGGCTGGTTACGGTTAAAAAATGGGCTGGAACTGGCTGAGGGCCGGAACTCCCTGGCCCTGGCCCTATTCCCAGTCTTGGGCTAGGGCCGAGTTTCTATAGTAATTTTCGGTTCGGGGCGGACCGGCTAAAAAATGTACCAGGCGGGCCGGGCCGACAGGTTGGTCCGGCCCACTGCCATCTCTATGTCATTTAGAGGCAATTTAATTCATATGTGATACAATTCTATGATTAAGTATTTAGTTAGGTGCAAAACTAGAAACTAATTTTTTTTTAAAAAAAAAAAAAAAAAACACAACCTCTTTCCTTAGCTCTTAGTGATTCAAACACATGATCAATATAGGTCATCTAAAAAATGTCCAACCACATAAGCTGTACTTTGTTCTCAACTAACTAAGCTTATATATAATATTTGAGAATTCTATAGTCCGTCAGGACACTATACTATTGTGCTTTACAACCATTTTAAGCATATAGTGTCGTACTATATAAGTATTCAAAGTACAATGGTCTTGATATCATAACGGGACCATTGAATTCGTTCTTATAACATCACCAACATGGAATACAACCCAATTGATCACCGTTTAGTTTCTAATAAATCAATTTTTTCAACTCAAAATTCTTTAACTTGATGTCACAGTCACAAGGAAAATAAACAAATTTTGATATTAATACATGGAAAAATGACAAAAACATCTCCCACATTTACAAAATATCTTTTTTCATCCCTGACATTTTAAATGATGCAAATTTCGTCCTTCACATTTTCATAACGTACCAATTTCATCCTCACATTTAAACCATACCAAATTTGTCCATTACATTTTGAAAATGTAACAATTTCGTTCCTCATATTTTCAAAATATATCAATTTCATCCCAAAATAAAATTAAAATTTGATATTCTTTTCGATGTAATGTTATTGTTGCCAAAAAAAATTCCAAAATATCTTATTTTTGTTAGAAAATGCTATAAAATCTCCTTTCATGTGCAAATTCCTATGAAATCTAAATTATAAATTTATGTTGGAATGTATGAACATATTATTTAAAATATCTAAATAAGTTAATAAATTAACAAAAAATGTCAAATTTCCTGACCCTAAAATAAAAAATTTTACTTTGAAAACCTCAAATCTTTATGTTATAGTTGCAATTAGATAACACAGGTATGTTTCTTAGAGAGTGAGCAAACTATCTCGAACAATTCTTAGACAAAAAAATTCAAAATTTTGATGATTTGTGAGCCATAAATTTGATCGAGATTTGGTGTGGAATGAAATTAGTACACTTTGAAAATGTGAAAGACAAATTTGCATCGTTTTAAATGTGAAGGATGAAAATATATATTTTGTAAATGTGAGGGATGAAATTAGTATATTTTAAAAATATGAGGGATAAATTTGTATAATTTAAAATGTGAGAGATGGAAAAAAGATTTTTTTTTTTGAAATATGAGAGATGTATTTGGTCATTTCCCATCGACCTATGTAGTAAAAGCTATAACAGAACTAATTAGTACATCCGGTAAAAACAAGAACAAGACTTATGATGCATCTGTTTAGTTGGTCTGAAAATATTTCCTCAAAAGTATTTTTTAGAAATTTTTTTTAGTGACAAATACCGAAAAATATTTTTGGTGTCAGATATTTTTCAATTTTCCTCCCTCTAGTTGAAAATAACTTAAATTTTTTTTGAACATTAGTTATTTTATGAATAGTTCAACAGTGACATTAAATATCAAATACATATTTTTATAAACACCTTGACTAAATTTATTTTTGTTTTCAATTTTTGTCCATTCGTTTTTTTCTTCATTGTGAGTCCCACAGTGATATAACTCTATCTTTTATGCATATTTTACTTCTATATTATATTATCATTTAATGTTGAACAAAATCTATCTTCTATAAAGAACAATTACTTGTAAAGTATTTATTACAATTGTTATAAGTCTTTATAACTCTTATTCATAAAATTAAAGATGAAAAATGTTAAAAAAATTTATCTCAAAATATTTTCATTTTGTCAACCAAACACTAAAAAATTATATGAAAAAATAGACATTGAATCATGTATTTTCCTCAAAAAAAAACATTTTTCAATTAACCAAACAACCCTTGATGTTGAGGAATTTCGTAAGAAGCATCAAATTAAATCAAGCTACAAGTATTTTCGTAACTCCTTGCCAGCTTCCCATCTTCCATTCATCCATTCACTTTGGATTTAGATGCTATATATCCCCAAAGTTAGGAAAACATTTTAAAACCAACCAAACGGACCCTACATGGTTGAGGAATTTCAAAGAAGCATGAAATTAAATTAAGCGGTAAAATCTTCTTTATTATTTGACAAAAAAAATATCTTCTTTACTTCTTGCCATGCAACTTCTCTTCTCCGATTTGCCCATTAACTTTGGGTTTAGATCTATTTTAACCACAAAGTTAGGAAATTTTTTTTGCTACTCACTCTACAATGCAAAATAAGTATTACAGACTATTGGATAACTGAAAAGTAATAGGATCCCCTGTTAAAGAACATGGGTTCCATCTTAAAACCAATTAGTGACAAGTATGGTCCCCCAGGGCCTATGAACCTTATTAATTAGTCCAAGATCTCTTGGCTAGTCGATGTAGGATATTTGAACTTTAATACCCCCTCTCACACATGACTTGGGTTGAAACAAGGAAATTAGAGTATTAACCCAAATCAGTGAACAGAGATATTAACATGACCGATACCCATGAAATCAAACCCAATACCATAACCAGAAGAAGCATTGCCTTGGCAGAAACCCACGAAGCCAAAACCAATGCATAGAAGAGTCCGAGTCATGTATGGATGGGTAAAACACTTGAGGCTAGCTCTGATACTATATTAGAATGATAAAAGAAATTGGGAGAATTTGTGTATTGATAATTGATACAATAGCTTATATTTATAGGCTTATAAATACAATGAATTTAGACTGTACAATGAACCTAGACACTAACTAATAAGATATACATAAATTTAGGCACTAATGAATAATGTAACTATACAATGAATCTAAACAGTAACTTTAATGAACCCAGACGTTAATAAATGATTTAGACCATAAACAAAATTGGGAGAATTTGTGTGTATTGATAATTAATACAATAGTCTATATTTATAGGCTTATAGATACAATGAATTTAGACAGTACAATGAACCTATACACTAACTAATAAGGTAATTATACATAAATTTAGGCACTAATGAATAATGTAATTATACAATGAATGAAACAATAATTTTAGTGAATCTAGACGTTAACACTCCCCCTCAAACTCAAGGTGGTTGAACAGACACCAACTTGAATTTTGAAACTAAATCGAAGAAACGTCTAGGAGGATATCCCTTAATAAAAATATCAGCTATCTTATCAGGAGATTGTATAGAGAGAAGTTTCACAGTACAGTGCAAAACATGATGACGAACAAAGTGACAATCAGTCTCAATGTGCTTGGTACTTTCATGGAAGACATCGTTGTGAGCAATTTGAATAGTACTTTGATTATCACAGTAAAGTGTAGTAGGAGATTCGTGAGCAATCCCCATATATGATAATAACCAATGAAGATTGATTGCCAGATAAGCTCTTAGGTGACATCAGCAATAGCACGATACTCAACTTCGGTGCTAGATCAAGAAACAACGATTTGCTTTTTACTACGCTAGGATATAAGATAGTCAACCAAAAGAAATAGAATCCTATAATAGAACGTCTATCAGTTGGATCTCCTATCCAATCAGTATCAGAATATGCATGTAACTTGAGAGAAGAACGAGAAGAAAAGAGAAGAGCATGATACAGTGTGCCGCGAAGATATTGAATAATACGAAGAACAGCTACAAAGTGAGAACTCCTAGGACTAGCCTTAAACTGACTAACTATATGAACAACATAGGCAATATCAGGGCGAGTAACTGTAAGATACACCAAACTGCCAACTAGTTGGCAATAAAGGGTTGGATCATGAAGAGGTGTACCGTCTTCTGGAGTAAGATGGGCATTGGCCTCAATAGGAGTAGAGGCAATTTTGTTGTCAGTTAATCCAATACGAGTAATAAGATCTGATGCATATTTGACTTGAATAGATGTGAGATAATACCCACCAGATTATGAAGATACCTTAAGACTGACAAAATAATTGAGCAAACCCAAATATTTCATTTCAAAATGATGATTGAAATACTTCTTGAGTTCAGTAATACCAGCGAGATCATCACCAGTAATGATCATATCATCTAGATAGAGGAGTAAAAGAATGATACCATGTGTAGACTGGCGAACAAAAAAAGTAGAATCATACGAGTTACTTTTGAAACCAAACTGTTCTACTGTACAACTGAATTTAGAAAACCATGATCTTGGAGCTTCTTTTAGACCATAAACAGCCTTGCGAAGTTTACACACTTGACCAATTTCAGTGGAATATCCAGGTGGCGGCTGCATATAAACCTCTTTGAAAATATCACCATTAAGAAAAGCATTCTTAACATCCATTTGAAACTTTTTCTAATGTCGGATAGCAACAACAGCAAGTAAGCTTCTAATAAAAGTTAGGCGAGCCATAGGTGCAAAAGTCCCTTCATAGTCAATACCATATTCCTGTGTAAAACCCTTAGCAACAAGACGAGGTTTATAGCAATCTATAGTGCCATCAGAGCGTGTTTTGATTTTGTAAATCCACTTACATCCAATAAGAGATTTATTTGCAAGAAGATCAACCAGATCCCATGTATGAGTTCTTTCAAGTGCCTGTAACTCATCAGACATATCTTGCTACCAAATAGGATTAGAACAAACTTCTCTATACGACATAGGCTCGTACAAGGAAAGAATAGTGAAAAAACAATGATAATCACGAAGACGAGTGGATAGGTCTCTTACCCTAGTTGATGGACAAGGAGACAAAGGTAGACGTGCTATAGAGGACTCAAGAGAAGAAGAAATGGTAGAACCATCAGTTTGACAATGACTCTCAGATAGAATGTGGTCGTTTGGAGGAATAGTCTCAGGGATAGAATTGGGAAAATCTACAATGGAAGCAGTATCAGGAAAAAGATTGTGGGGTAAGTAAACAAAGGCGGAAAAGAAGATGTGAGAGAGGTTAAATTTGGACATTGAATGAAACATTTTATGTTCCCAGAAAATAACATGACGAGAGACTCAAAGTTTTAGATTGAGGATCCCAACAAAGAAAGCCCTTGTGTTCGATACCATATCCTATAAAGCAACATAACCTAGCACGAGGTTCTAACTTGTTATGTTCATGGGGTTGTAAAAGAACAAAACAAGCATAACCAAAAACTTTCAAGTTCTTATAATTGGGAGGTGAACCATAAAGGCGCTCATAAGGGGACTAATTATCAATGTCAGAAGAGGGAACCTGATTTATAGTGCAAACAGCAATAAGAGCAGCTTCACCCCAAAAATGCTTAGGACAAGCAGAAGAAAGTAAAAGGGTACGAGTAGTGTCAAGAATGTGTCAATGTTTGCGTTCAGCATGACCATTTTGTTTTGAAGTTTCTGGACAAGGACGCTGAAAAATAGTACCTTGTTGGTAGAGAAAATTTAAAAGAGAAGTTTTCTTGTATTCCATGGCATTATCAATTCGAAAAACTTTGATTGGACAAGAAAACTGAGTTTTGACCATTATAGAAAATTCTTATAAAATTTGGGGCAAATCAAATGTATTTTTCTTGAAAAAAATCCATGTATATCGAGTAAAATCATCAACAAAGATAATGAAATACCTAGAACTACCCATAGTAGGTGTTAGGGAAGGACTCTAGACATCGGAGTGTACCAAGTCAAATGGCGCAGTTGAAACATAATCACTTTGAGAAAATAGTAAGGCATGATTTTTAGCTAATTGGCAAGAGACACAATCACTGATTCATTTTGTACAGATCCTAATAGTTCACTAGGTACTATCATTTTAACACGATTTATGGAAGCATGACCTAGACGGGCGTGCTAGAGACTTATGATTGGAATGGAAGATGTAAAGGTGGCAGAATGCACCTGATAAGATGATGGAAGCTGGAGTTTGTCTAATTCAAAGAGACCCCTGACTTTACGACCTGTTTCGAGAAGTTGTCTAGTCTGACGATTGTCCTATAGACGACAACCAGTAATAGAGAGTGAACATCAATTCCAAGTTCAACAAGTTGGCCAATTGAGATAAGATTCAAAGTTAATTTTGGAACATAAAATGTGTCTGGTAGAGAAAAAGAGGTCATGGATATAGTTCTAGTGTGTTCAACATGCATGATAGACCTATCAGCAGTGTGAATGGATGGTATATGTGAGTGTTGTGTTGGAGAAAAAATAGTAGACTCAGATGTCGTGTGATTAGAACAAGCAAAATCAAGATACCAACTAGAATTTGAAATGACAGAATGTGCAGTATTGTAAGATAGAATAAATTTAAACAGTACCTACTTTATGGCCACTTCAAGATTATCAAAAGTTATCGGAGTTTCAGGAGAAATAGGAGCTACTATGGAATTGTATGAAGCCATTATGACAAGAATCAGAGTAACAAATGCAAGAATAAAGAAAGACAGCATCGTAGAGGTATATTTTTAGAAAATTGAGGCTACAGTTGAACTCAAGATTGCTGGACAAAATACAGTAGGGAACCGAACTAAATCGAAAAGGAACCAAGAAGAATCTAATTGAACCGAGTGGGAAAGATTTCTGATCCATGAACCAAACTAGACCAAAATTTAACTCGATGAACAAGAGATCAGTGCTATGATGGCAACAAGTGATGCGAGGCACCAACATGGCTGATGATGTGTCAAATGATGATGTGGCTGATTTGCTGATAATTATAGTGACTGAAAATTGAACAGAAGGTTGAGATATCCCAAAGAACAATAGTGGGAAAATGAACTACCGCAAAACAGAAAGGTTAGGTCTCAAGATAATGCTTTGATACCATATTAAAGAACATAGCCTTCTATTTTAAAACCAATTAGTGATAAGTGGGATGATCCATGAACCTTATTAATTAGTTTAGAATCTCTTGGCTAATCAATGTAGGATATTTGAACTTTAACATCCCCTGCTTTTCAATCATATTAACGGCTATCATACCCTTTCTACATACAGAGTGAGGAGCTGTACAAAACTTACTCAAAAGTTAGAATATCATATTAAAAAAGCCTTATACACCAAAACAAAAAATGTTTTGCTCATCATTTTGTTAAACAAAGCAAGTTTTATTGACCTACACATCATTAAAAAATAAAAAAATACACTGAAGGTCTAAATCTGAATATAATATAATATACTTCATTTAGTTAAAATTTGGTCTAAATACGCATCATTCCTTTTTATGTATGGTGAGATTCTGTTGTAACTTCGGGGATCTTATAGGATCTATTTCAAAATTGATTGACGAAATAGAATTCAAACCTAAAATTGAGAGACAAAAGAATTAACTTACCAAACTTTTTTTTAACTACAACCCTACCCGAGGCATATGAGATATACGTGATTGACGTATTAGTTAATTTCTAAGTGATAGAAATGAGTTTGAGGATCTTTTAAAGTCAAATCTCAAAGTTAAGAGAATTAGTAGTAGAATATTTTTGAAACATTAGGAAGAAATAGGATTAAGAGTTGAACGATGTTGAAGTTGAGAGACGAATTATATAATTTAACCATCAAATGCAATCTTTAAATGTTTGAAAATTATATGTACAGTTTAGATGGTAAAATGTTTCTCTTATAATCTATTAGTTATGAATTATAATCACTAAAGGTAAAAGGGAGATGGATTTTTCTTTTTCTTTTAAAAAAAAAGTTGATGAGAATAAATATATAGGATTGGGGAGAATTTAACATATAGAAATTATTAGATGAATATTAAAAAGTGTACGTGAAAAAAAATCTTGGTACTTTCCTATTTTCCTTCCTCGAAAAGGAATATTAGATAATACTTACGTAAAGTACCAGCGAACTACATCATTTCCCTTACATCAAGATAAATCACTAAACTCATTTCACTCTTATTTTAGTCTCTTATTTTAATCTCAAGATCTAACAATGTGAGCTGTAAGAATTTCCCCGAACTATCCCACCGTTGAGAACAGACCCATCTACCAGCTATTCCAAAATAAAAGGTGATTAAGATTGAATTAAGATATCACCTACCAATCGATTTTTTTTCGATTTTTTCTTATTGATTAGTTCTTATGAGAATTATGATTTCCCTGTTCTCTCTATTTTGATTCCAAAAATCAGAATCAAAATAGTACTTATTGTTGCAAGCTTGATTGCTTCTTCTTTTTTTTTTTTTAAATTGTTGCAAGCTCGATTGCCAAAAACTAAGCAACCATGTATAATAGTAGTGGTAAAAAGGATCCCGGCCCCATAAAACTCTTAGTATAATGTAGTGAGGCTCCAAATTGACAACTTGTATCTGTCAGCATAATAAAAATCATATTATATTTGAAGCATGTACTCTTTCTGTTTTAATTTTTTTGTCACTTACGCTATGGACATACTTTTTTAAAAAAAAAAAAAATCAGCTTTATGATGTTTTATAACAATATTATCACTCATTATTGAGATGAGACATGTCAAAAAGTTGAAATTTAAATATTTAAGCAAGGATAGAATTGAAATATTATATAATATTAACAGAAAAATAACGAATTCTTTTAGAAATGTGATATTTATTTGAAATGATTTAAAATAGCAGATATGACAATATAAATGAAACATGAAGTAGCAAATTAAGGATTTAAAATGTAGGATAAAAGACAGTAGAGAAAAAGACGTAAAGTATAGCAAACAAATAAAGAGAAAGGAGGAGACCTGTACCAGCAATAAAGGGCAGTCGAGGATTCCTCCAGAGCCCGCAACATCATAAAGGACCTCCCCCAAGTAGGGAAATGGGGAAATGTTGTTTTTTGAGGCCTCTGTCTTCTCACTGTGAATGCTAAAGATTCCATGTGGGGTTTCCGGATTTGTAAAATAACAACAATCTACTCAATAATCTAGACACTACTTGCTATATACAAGTGTAGTACTAGTTTTGATCTTATCCCATAAATAGATAAAAGATCCAATGGGGTAGACATAGATTTGTCGTCCCTATGAGCTCCTCATGTCAAATTCTTAAAAAAGATTTTATCTTTTACGGAGTATTTGTTTTGTTTGTCTCCAGATACCTTAAAACCCTATTCATCAGAAATCACAGTAGCCAATGAGGGGTTTGGAAAGAATCAGGTTAAATTTCTACTTCATAAAAGATTATTTGTAGTACATGAAATATAAAAAGAATGTATTTGTAATATACAAAAGATTGTTCGTAATACATGGAATATAAAACAAAAAATCCAAATTTAGGAGTACGTTGCACCAACCGAATAATTAGACTAATTTTGTCTTCGTAATTTGGTGACCTCCTCCCAAAGAGCATCAAATATCTCGATGAGTCCATTTGGCCTCAGGGTCTTAATATGCATGGTTTCTTCCTTGAGATAGAGCTATTCCCTAAGTCGATGCACCTCAGCATCTCGGTCTCTATCTACCTGGTAGGTACCAGAGAATATATTAGTTGTTCAACTTATAGTACACTAATAATACCACTAAGATTAATGGAAATAATCTATAAAATTGTACTAAAACCTCATAAAAATGAAACTACGGTATCAGGAAGGAAAATAATATTAAAATAGTATAAAACTAGTGCCTTTAAAGTTGTATTACTAAAAAATAATACAAAAGTATAACATCAGAGTTATTCCCTTAAAAAATAGTACTACGCTTGACAGATATTGTAAATTATTACTAATGGTTTTAAAAATAGTTCTACAATATTAGTAATATCTTTGTACGTACTAAATCCTTAAAAATAGTAAAAATATCTACTAAAAATGATTAATAAACATAATGTTTACTAGAGCGTTAAGAATAAAATTAATACTAAAAGTGTCTCCTAAAGCTAATAAATTACAAAAATATTTAATCTATACCTTAATTAAACCTTAATGTAAACTTATTTAATAACGCTAAATATCTATAAAAAAAATTCAGTAGAGTCTCCCTTATATTTCAGCTGTTTTTCCAAATTTTTAGAACTAATCAACAACTAAAATACTAGCCATATGAACAAAACCAATACCATAAAGCAGATAATACCAAATACTACTACTTCCATCCAGAGTACATTCAACAAATTTAAGCAAAGTTCACTAAATTGTCCTTAGTTAACACATAATTACTTACATCAAATACATAAGCTGGCATCAGTTAAAGTTGGAAAAGTAATTCGACAATTAATTTGGATAAGTAATTATGATATCATGAAAATATAGTGACAACAAACTGTCACATTGAAAGCAGCAAACGATGACAACTTTGCCTCTTAGCATTCACCAGCAATCCATTTCGAATAAGATATACTATTTCTAATTGAACACAAATTCAGTATGTGTTATGGATGCATCTAACATGAACATGCTTGCATAAAATTGAACCTAAATAAACTTTCTTGTTGTAGTTTATATAGTTCGATTCATTATTTACATTACACCATACAACCATTGTTTAATCTACAATTGTCTTGTAGGTCACAAGTTTTTAACACTCAAAACATAAAAATGGAGAGACATACTTAGATAACAAACCCTAACAATTAGAAGTGAATTATACTGGATATAAGAAAAATGAGTATATTAGCATCTAAATATTCATTTCTTAATTTTTCTTTTGTAAGACAATTATATTGAGTTCGTTAATATTGTCTTATTTCTTTGTTTCATTTAAAATGTTTTATATTATAAACTAAACGGATTTTTTAATTATATTAAACCAAAAAAATATTACATGCATGAAATTAAATAAACCCTCAAATTAAACTTAAAATTAACTTTTCATAAGAGCTAAATTATACATAAATTTAATCCTAAAACTAAAATTGCACATATAATTAAATAACCCAAAATTCAAAAATTTAAAGGCAACAACCATAAAAATTTATGGAATTTAGAACCCTAATTTATATTATAATAGCAATTAAATAAGAATGAAATGGATAAAATTCACTTACAGCCATGAGACAGCTGTGATTGGTGGTGGCTCACAATGGTGAGCAGGGCTAAGGGTTGTGCTAGTGGTTGCGGGTGGTCCTAGTGGTGGTGGAGGTAAAATGGAGTAAGAGTGGGTGAATTTGTATGTGAGACTACCTTCTAATCTGGAAAGAAAAAGGTAGAAAAGGGAGAAAGATTTTGACAAAGAGAGAGTGTGTAGTTAGGAAGGAAAAAGGTAGAGAGATGTGAGATTATAGTTGTTACAGATGAAAAGAGAAAGAATGTGTGAAATGAGGAGAAGAATAAGAAATGGCAGAAGATTAAAAGGTCAAAAAATAGTGACGATTTTAGCAACGAGAAGGTTTCGTTGCTAATTAGCGATGAAATTAGTGACGTCTTTAGTGATGAACAAACTATTGCATTCCAGTTGTATGCCATTATGTAGAGTTGTTAGCGACAAAAATAACCTTCATCGCTAATCATGAAATTAGCGACAAATTAAGCAATGAAAATTTTTAACTTTCCTGCTCAATAATTATTTAGGTGGGATAAAGGTTAATGACGAATTTAGCAACACACACACTATTCCAATCATAGCAAAGTAGTTAGCGACAAGGCTATTTTCGTTGCTAATTTAGCGACGAATATAGCGAGGGTAGCCCATTACTACGAAGTTTGCGACCTTGAGCGCTATAACTTGTGACGAAATTTGCAATGAAAATTGCATCGAAAATTTTTGCTACCAGTTAGTAAAGAATTCAGCGACGAAGTGGTGACAATTAGTGAATTCGTTGCTAATCGCATATTATTTTGTAGTGCCGTTCAAAAAATATAACTGTAGAAATTGTCTTGTTTCAAATTATCTGTCGTTTTAGAAAATTAATCAAATATTAAATAATATTTTTTAAATTTTTACGCTTAATGTCAAATTAATGGAGGAAGAATTGTTTAATTAGAATATTAATGTAAAAGGATAATTGGTCTCTTTGAACTATCTTTTTATAAAATTGACACAATTTAATAATTTCCTTAACTCATGTACATCAATGAAATATCATACTTTGAAACGGAGGGAGTAATTATTTAGGGTATCAAGTATCTTTTATGGGTGTAGATATTGTCAGACCAATTTCTATCCATCTAGAGTAAATTTGTTTTAATGGACAATATTGCTCCTCCCTTAGTTGATACACACTTCTTTTCTCTCTCCCTACTCTCTCTCCACTAGCCAGATTTTAATTGCACCTTCATCTCAATGCTTCATCATGTGATGTGACATCTCCAAAGATTCATTTCACCATCATAGTACCCCATCACAGAAGCAATCCTTTTTATACATTGTGGCCAATTTAGATCGGCTGAATCAATTCATTAGAGAGTGAGAGTAGGAGTAGGGGTGGGGAGAATAAAGGAAATTAGTTTCCAGCACATTCTGAGCATAAAGGATAGCCAAATTGTAGGATTTAAAATCCCAAAAAGAAAATTAACCCACAAGAAAAGAAAGCAATGAAACTTTTAAAATTTGTTAAGAGCCGAGACCTCAATTTGATCAAAACAATAGCAACACAATTAATTTTGTTAGCAAAATTTTGATTTGAACTTTGGCACAAAACCCGAGGCAATAACAATTGTTTTGTTATGAAAATTTTAAACACATGCAGAGGATATTGGCAGCAAATTTTTAATTTCTAATTCTCACACTAAAATACTGCTGCAGCAACTTGAATATATATAAGTTTTCCAAAGCAAACCTAAATTGAGTCCTTATTGGATTTAACCCCACTACCAAATCAAACACCTATTTGGATTTAGTTCCACAAACTTAAACACATATGCAAAAAACTTAATAATCGAGTCCAATTCCTATTGGTACTTTGTTTAACTGCTACATTGCCTCTCTTAAATCAAGATCTTCAAATTTGAACATGCCCAATATTTTCTTCAACTTGACAAATGACTCCAACTTCAACGGTTTCGTAAAAATATCAGCTATTTGATCTTCAGTCTTGCAATAATCGATGACAATTTCTTTGTCTTGAACCAACTCACGAATGAAGTGGAACTTATTGTTAATGTGTTTGCTGCGCCCATGAAATACAGGATTCTTTGTCAACTCAATAGCAGACTTGCTATCACAAAAGATCTTGGTAGGACCCTCTTGTTCGTGTTGTAGAAACCCAAGCGTTCTTGCTCATCTCAACCATAGTGCTTGAGTAGCACTACTTACTGCTGCCATGTACTCCGCTTCAACTATAGATAAAGCCACCACTTGTTGCTTCTTTGACGACCAAGAAAATACACCATTACCCAAATAAAATGCATAACCCGAAGTACTTTTTCTTTGAATCATATCACCAGCCCAATCACTATTTGTATATCCAACAAGGCTAGTATCATCAATATGAGAATAAAAAATACCATCAGATTGCGTACCTCGGATGTATCTCAAAATTCTCTTAGATGCCTGCAAATGGGATTGGTACGGGGACGCCATAAATCTGCTAATCAAGCCAACTCCAAAAGTGATACTAGGTCTCGTTGAAATCAAGTACCTAAGACTCGCAACCAATCTCCTAAAATAAGTAGCATCAACAAAGTCACCAGTACCATCTTTTATCAATTTCAATTTTTCTTCAACTGGGGTCATCATTGGTTTGGCAGTATCCATTTTAAACCTTTTCAAAATATCACCTGCATACTTTCTTACATGTCTCTTCTGGGAAATAAAAATACCACCATCCATTTGACAGACTTCAATACCAAGAAAGTAAGACATTAACCCCAAATCTGTCATTTCAAAATGGCTAATCATAACCTCTCTAAATTCAAAAATTAATTTGAGATTATTGCCTGTGAAGATCAAATCATCCACATACAAACATACAATGAGAACATCTCCACCTGGATTGAATTTGATGTACAAAGTATGCTCATATGGACATTTTTGAAATCCATGATCTACAAAATAAGAATTTATATGAGTGTACCAAGCTCTAGGAGCTTGTTTTAACCCATATAATGCCTTCTTCAACCTGTAAACTTTATTTTCTTGACCCCTTTTGACATAATCTGGAGGCTGCTCAACATAAACTTCTTCTTCAAGAAGACCATTTAAAAATGCAGACTTCACATCTATTTGATAAATTTTCCAACAATTATTGGCAGCAAGTGAGATAATCATTCTAACAGTGTCAAATCTAGCAACAGGTGCAAAGATATCTCAAAATAATCAATACCTGCCTTCTGCTTATAGCCTTTAACAACCAACCTCGCTTTGTAGCGATCCACCTCTCCAGTTGGTTTGATTTTGGTCTTATACACCCACTTGACTCCAATTGGCTTCTTTGTTGGAGGAAGAGTGGTCAATTCCCAAGTGCTATTTTTCTCAATGGCATGAATCTCCTCATCCATGGATTGAATCCAATGATCTTTTTTCACAGCTTCTAAAAATGTAACTGGGTCACAATCTGCAAATAATGCAAAATTCACAATATCTCTTCATCAGATACATCATTATCATTAGAAATCACATAATCCTGCAAACGAGTAGGCAAATGGCGCTGTCTTTGCGGACGACTGGATGACTCTGCTGGGATAGATTGCACAACTGGCTGATCCGACTGTGCACTAGAACTCCCTTCCTCCACAATTGGAATCACTGGTGGAGGTCTTGATGATGGCTCGAGATTCTTTTTGGACCAATCTCAAGCATCTCGCTCATCAAAAGATTAGATAACATCCCTGCTTATAATCACTTTTCGTGTATCAGGGTTAAACAACTTGTACCCTTTTGTCTCATGACTATACCCAAGAAAAATACACTTTTCTGCTTTGTCATCCAATTTCTTCCTCAAAGCGTCAGGTACATGGGCATAGGCAAGACAACCAAATATTTTTAAATAAGAAATATGTGGTTTTCTGACCAGTCCAAATCTCATATAGAGTTCGCCCATAATTACACCTTGCAGGACACCTATTTAACACATAAATGACACAAGAGATAGCTTTTGCCCAAAAACCTTTAGGCATAATTTTAGAATGCATCATGGACCTCACCATGTCCATCACAGTTCTATTTTTTCTCTCAGTCACACCATTTAGCTGAGGAGTGTACCTAGCTGTCAATTGATGTTTAATGCCATGTTTTTCCAAAAAATCATCACACACAAGAAATTCAGTGCCCCTATCAGTTCTCAAATTTTTAATGAAGTAACGACTTTGTTTCTCCACATAATACTTCTTTGAACTTCTTGAATACATCACATGCATCAGATTTATTTTTCAAAAAATACACCCATGTCTTTCTGCTAAAATCATCAATAAAGGTGATAAAATACTTACTACCACCATTGGAAGGAACCTCTACTGAGCACAAATCTGAATGAATCAACTGCAAGGGTTTCTTTGCCCTCCAAGCCTTGCCTTTTGGAAAAGAGTCTCTGTGCTTCTTTCCCAAGATACAAGACTCACGCTGTTTGGTAGGATAATTAATAAAAGGCAAACCAATAACCAAATTTTTTCTTGCCAGAAATTTCAAACTCCCAAAATTCAAGTGCCCAAAACGTAAATGCCAAAGCCAAGTATCATCAAAAGTCACAGAGCTAAAGCAAGTTAAATCACTACAATTTAGAGAAAGAGGCCACAAACGACTATGGTTCATATTTACCTTAGCGATTAGTCCCAATTTATCATCAGTGATAGTACCAACACCATGCTTAAAATGCAAATCATATCCCTTTTCAGATAATTGCCTACCAAACTCAACAAATTATGATATAAACTTGGCACATAAAACACATCAGAAATAAAATTAGAAGACCCATTTTTCTAGAGTAATCCCAATTTTACCCTTTCCTAAAATAGGCACTTTTTCATTATTTCTAAATTTCACATAAGATCTAAAAGATTCGTCCAAATCAGAAAATAATTCTTTTTTTTCCACACATATGATTGCTACAGATCAATAAACCATTCATTCTTTTTATTTTCTTCGGTCTTGGAACTAGAAAATAAAACAGTTTCTTGTTTATCACCATTATTTTCAACTACATTGGCATGCACTTCTCCATCACGATTTTTATTATGCCAACATTTATTTTGATAATGTCCAGTTTTACCACAACAATAACATTTAATTTTAGATCTATCAAATTTTTGAAAATTATTGTTTGACTGATAATTTTGTCGGTCTCTCCTAAAATTACCATTATTATTTCTTTGCTAGTAATTAAAATTACGTCTACCGCGACCTTGAAAAGTATTACCTCTGCCGCCACGTCCTCTATCTCTGAAATTTCGTCCTCTTTGATTCGCTTCAGCCAAATTCACCGTCTCATCCTTTTTTTTGGGTTGATCCACCTTAGCTTGCAACACCTCCTCAAACGTATCAGATGTTTGTTGACTCAGGGACTTCTCATAAGTCACCAATTAACCCTCCAGTACATCAAGTTTCAAAGCATTTAGGTCTTTGGTCGCCTCAAGAACCGTCTTTTCTATGTGAAATTTTGTACTTAATGACCGTAGGATTTTTTCGACAACTTTAACTTCTTCAAGAGCCTCACTATTGGTTCTCAAATCATTGGCAAGATTACTAATCCTATCAATAAAATCTTTAACTGTCTCGGTAGGTTTCATTTGAGTCAACTCATATTGTCTCCTGAGTTCTTGCAATTTGATTTTTCTTACGTCAGCTGTACCACGATTTGAATTCACCAAAATTGTCCAGGCCTCTTTTGCAGTTTTTGCATTCATAAATTTATTGAATCTATATGCAATTGAACCTTAGTATTGAGGTAATGGCGTGCCTTGCAATACAATTGTCTATTTTTCTCCAACTCCTTAATTTTTTTGGCTGTCAATTGTGCACCTTCTTGGGATTCATCAAATCCTTGATAACAATACGCCATAATCCAATACAAGTGAAAAAATCCATCATCTGCTTTTGCCAAGCTTCAAAATAATTTTTGCTATTAAAGACAAAACTAGACAATCTTGTAAGATATATGAACTATCCATGAAATTTTTTTGTTTATCTCCAAAATTTCACAAGGCTCTGATACTAATTTGTAGGATTTAAAATCCCAAAAAGAAAATTAATCCACAAGAAAAGAAAGCAATGAAACTTTAAAAAAAAACAAGAGCCGAGCCCTCAATTTGATCAAAACAATAGCAACACAATTAATTTTGTTAGCAAAATTTTGATTTTGAACTTTGGCACAAAACCCGAGGCAATAACAATTGTTTTGTTATGAAAATTTTAAACACACGCAGAGTGATATTGGCAGCAAATTTTTAATTTCTAATTCTCACACTAAAATACTGCCGCAGCAACATGAATATATATAAGTTTTCCATAGCAAACCTAAATTGAGTCCTTATTGGATTTAACCCAACTAACAAATCAAATTTAGTTCCACAAACTTAAACACATATGCAAAAAACTTAATAATCGAGTCCAATTCCTATTGGTATTTGGTTTACACAAATTAGTTTCGAGCACACGCTGAGCCTAAAGGACAAATGAACCAATTTGGAGAAGTCAGTAGATAATACCAGTAGAAAAGAAGAAGAAAATTTGGAGGCGAGCAGCGATATTTCTGAATTTATCTACCACTTGAATTTAGGCATATTATTCTTAATGAATTGAGCTTTAAGTTTTTTATTGCAAATGTTTAAGCTTGATGCTGAAAAGCCTCAAGTGAAAGAAATTGTGCTGAGTATGATACAAAATTCATATGGAAATTGGCGACACAAGAATCACGACTGATTTTAAAGGACACTAGAAGGTGGAGAATTTGTGAAAAATGATCCGCTTACCCATTTGGTAGAGAAACCAGAGGATGAGGAGAAGTGGAAGGCATCTGCTTTTAATAATTAGACGGCAATTTATTTCAACTTCATATATTAGACATGTTATTATGGTTAGCTAACCAAATGCTTTCGCTGGTTGATTCAAAAAATCGAGCTCATCTGAAATTTGTTTACGAGATGGAGTCAAAGTTCTGACCTAAATGTCATGAAATGGCTGAAGTGCTGGCTAGGTAATAAGATACCTTCCAATAATCTACAGGTCATGGATTCAAATTATTGGAGAATAGGAAAAGAAGTGAGTTATATATATATATATATATATTCAATACACATCACTTTATTTTGATTTATTCTTTACATTTATTTAATGGAGTTTCTTGATTTGCTAATGCAACTTCATTTAGTGTATATTAATTTTGAGACAAATGAAAAACCTGGTCCCATTTAAATCTTTGCCACAACTTATAGGTAGGGGCAAGAAAGGATGGGTTGCTTGCTCCTATTATTGAACAGATACCTGCAAGTGAACCTTCTAGTTTTTAAAAAGCAGCAAATTAATTTTTGCGTCAAATACATTAAATCCCTTTTAAGGTTTGGGCTGTTTTGCACTAAACCCCCTAACGTTATTTTTTTTTTCACTTTGCCCTTTTTACTAATGGTCAAATGTAATTCTACTGTTAATTTTTTCAAAAAGACAAATTTACCCTTAAAGATCAATTGCTGTAAACTCCCTTAAGGTTTAACCGATAAGTTTTATAACATTTAATACATTGGAATAAAAATAAAATTTAATAATATTATCAATATTGTTAAAAATATAAATATGTTCCAAATTAATTACTAATATTCTAATTCTCAAATTATACTTTCTTTAATATTTAAGTTTTAAAAATACGATGAAAGAACTTAATTTAAAATTTTTTGATAAATTATTAAAGGTATTTCGTCTAAATTATTTTAATTTAAGTTTTATTTATATGATACAAGTTCCTTCGTATAATTTATCTATTAGTTAAATTATATTAACAAAGGAAAAAATTAAGAAGAAAATCATTTTAAATAAACATTAAAAAAAACAAAAGGAAAATAGACTGATATAACTTTAATAGAATAAAATAAGTCTCGTATATTTAAAAATTTATTTTTACACGAAAATAAAATATAATAAAAGACCAAAAAATACCAAAAGTTCTAGAAAAATTTTATATTTAAAAATTTTTTCACAAGTATTTTTAAAGAATCACTGGTGTTGGTAGATATTATTATATTTTTAGTTGTTTTAACAATATTTTTATATTGATTAATGACTAAAGTAGGTTAATTGATTCAAAACTTGAATTAAAGACTAAAGTGACAAATATAATGAACTTTAAGGAGTTAATTTTATATATTCTTGTAGTGTCTAGGAGTAAAAATGTCTTTTTTGACTTTTTAATAGTCAAATTGCTGACAAAATGGGCAAAGTGAGAAAAAAATAAAGTTAGGAGATTTTTAATGCAAAACAGGCTAAACCTTAAGACGGTTTAATGTATTTAACCCTTAATTTTTACCCGTGAAGAGTTGCTAAGTTTTCTATATGCATGAACCAGTTAGTTTTTGCACAATTTGTTTTCACAAATGGAAATGAAAATTACACAAAATCTAAATAAAATTAGGAAAATTTAATTTGAGAAATAAGCTTTTATAGTCAGCATGTCAGCTTAATGTTAAGTGTCTAACTGACCCAAATTGAATTCGATTAATTAAATTTAAAATTGATTACCGAATTTAAATTTGGTTAGTCAAATTGAATTTGAAGTCATAATCATTTAAAGGTTTTAGAATAAGTTTTTAAATTTTGATCTAATTTATTAATCAATTAAAGGACGGGTTAAACGATACTTATCCCCATACCCTCCTAGACAAAAATAACTCGTGTATTCTCTTATATCCCAAGAAGTAAACAAAAAGATAGTGCTTTAAGTAAAATAAAAAGGGTTAATTTCAGCTTACACTCTTAATTTTTATATTTACTATTATTTTAGTACTTAATGTTATTTTTTAGGAACTTAAGTCATTTACTAAAGCTAACTCAATATTCATTATTATGCTTTTGACAAAAATATCCTTTCTCTCTCTCTCCCCCTCCTTATTTTTACTCGATTCATTTTTTTCCTCTTTCTCATTTTGTTGACATGATTCAATAATTTTTTGTTTGCCATCACCATGTCTTAAATTTCATCAAACCCCATTTATTGAAAGAAGATAAGATATTTTGGGTGTCATGAAAAAATTTGTCTACATATCAATAATTTGAGGGTAAAAAAGTCATATTTGACCAAAAATTTAACACCTTTACTTTAACCATTAGTCTAGGAATTTAATGTCTAAAAAATAACATTGCGGACTAAAATAATAGTGATCTTAAACACTAAGGAGATGAACTAAAATTAACCCAAAAAGGTCCCTTGATCATCTCCATCACGTGCTGGTTATTACAATAGAAAGCTAAATATAAATTTTTAGGACGGCTATAGTATTTCTTATTATAGAGATAACTCTGTCACGATAGAAGAAAAAGATTAGAAAGACTTTCTATTCATTATCAAACAAAGTTATCACCACTAATCGTAAACGAAATCAAATAGCCAACTTGCAGAATCGCAATTTGTGTCAACTGCCAACTTCAATAAGTTCTCCATTTTTTGCTGGGATCGAATATATATATATATGAGGAGTAAGGTTCGCATTCAGAAATCATAATTAGAATGTAAATCACAAATCCATTATAGTTAGGTTGGGTTTCGGTCATTGTCTTTAGTTATTTGGTTTAAATAGGAATGAGCTTAATTGTTTTAATTAGTTAATTAATGAAGAACCTAAATCACAAATAAATAAACATATCTTACTTTACCAAAGAAGACATAAGTGATGAAACTATAGATGATGCACTTTCTAGAACAATTACTTATGACTATACACCACTATTTAGGCCTATATATCAACCGCCCTTATATGATCACCAAAATCATGATCCTTTTCTAACCCAATCAAAGTCAATCCCTTCATGTGAAGAAGACTCAAATAGTGAAAAAAGTCTAAATGAAGCCTTAGAGAGTAAACATAAGTACACTGCAGAATTTACACATGACTTTAGTAAACCTAGTTATCCGCAAACAACATTAGAACCACCATCACAAATTATAGAATCACTCCCATAACTAAGAAAATCTCAGAGAAACCATAGGCCTATCTCCAAACGGAACCAAGATTATGTTTTCTTCTTTGGTAATTAGACAATTCATCTCATTCAAAACTATTACTCTCTTAATCACATTAGCAATCAATGCCGGGCCTTCCTAACTAAAGTTGATAGAATTTAAAACCTTAAAACCTTTAATCAAGCTAAAGATAAACCAATTTGGCAACAAGAAATAAAAGAAGAATTAGATGCCTTAGAAAAGAATGAAAAATAGGTCATAGTCAAACGACCTTAGGAAAAAAGGCCGTAGGTTGCAAATGGGTATTATAAGACTAAATTACAGATTGATAGAACTTTAGATAAGTATAAAGTTAGGTAGTAGCAAAAGGATTTACACAAACATATGGACTAGATTGTGAAGAAAGATTTGTACCCATAACTAAAATGAAAACTATTAGGATACTATTATCTTTAGCTTCTAACTATGATAGAGTCTTTTCCAAATGAATGTTTAAAATGTATTTTTACAAGGTCATTTAGAGGAAGAGGTTTACACAGGCATGACCACGATTCTGGTTCTGAGGAGAGCCAAAACTGGAACCTGAACCTTGGGAGCCGAATCCGGTTCCGATTTTGGAACCGACAGTTCCAGCCAGTTCCCTAGTTCTGTCCGGTTAGGTCCTTGTTCCAGTTAAGTTCCGATTTCAAAAAATTTTTAAAAAATTTTAAAAAAATTAGAAATTATAATACTAAAAAAATTAATATAACCTAAGATGAGAAACAAAAAAATTATATTTTATTTATATTTCAATTGTATACTTTATTTTTTTTTTTAATGAAGAAGTACACTATTGTATTATTTATTGAACCATTAAAAATTAAAGTAAATATACATTTTGGAAAATCCATACATTTTGAGAGTATTTGAGAGAATTAGAGAGGATTAGAGATATTTAGAGAATTGTGTGTTGAAAATGTTAGGGGGAGGGGGGAGAATTATAATTTATTTATTTTTTTTAAAATTATTGTTAATTCTGGCTTTTATTCCAGAAAATATAGAACTGGAACCGTGTCCACAGTTTTGAATCTGATTCCAGGAACTATCAACGACGGTTCTGGTTCTGGTTCCGGGACCAGAATCGTGGCTATGCCTAGGTTTACATGCATATACCCGAAAGATATCAAGTAAAAGTACCATGTGATTATGTTTGTAAACTCAAAAAAGTCATCTATGGATTGAAACAATCTCCTAGGACATTGTATTCTAGAATAAGCAATGCAATAAAGCAAAATGGATTGAAAGTGTGTAACTCCTACCACTCTCTTTTTGTTAAGTTTGGTTCTCATGGTACTATAATATTGTTCTCATTTATGTTGATGAAATTAATATCACCGGTGATGATAATCAAGGCATTCAAGATGTTAAAATATTCTCAAAAAACATTATTTGACATTAAAGATTTGGGCATAGTAAGGTATTTCCTTGGGATAGAAATGGCCTATTCAAGTAATGGACTATTGCTATCACAAAGGAAATACACACTTGATCTTTTGAAAGATGCAAGTAAACTTAGAGTGAAACACGTATCCACTCCAACTGAGATGCCAAAAAGAAAGAAGAAGGAAGAACATGATGACTTTGATGAAAAACATGCATTGGAAGAACCTTTAGATGACATTCAGATCTATCAAAAATTAGTAGTTAAGTTAATTTAGTTAACCATAACAAGGCCTGACATCTCTTATTTGGTGCACCAAGTAAGTCAATGCATGGCAGCTCCCAAAAAGAAGCACATGAAGATAGTGGAAAAGATTCTTCGCTATCTCAAGAATACTCCCGGCTAAGTACTTAACATGACACCATAATGGAAACCATCAAGTTCATGCTTACTCAGATGCAAATTGAGCAGGAGATTTAGAAGAAAGGAAATCTACCATCAGAGACGTGACATTTGTGGGAGGAAACTTAGTGACTTCGAAGAGCAAAAGCAAAGTGTTGTTTTCAAGTCAAGTGTCGAAGCTGAGTATAGAGCCATGTTTTCTGCAATGAGTAAATTGGTGTGGATCAAAGTTTTTCTTAGAGAAATGGGTTTTAAAATAGACACTCCAATTCCACTTTATTGTGATAACAAATCGGCTACTCATATTGTCTCTAGTCCGGTATTCCATGAAAGAGCAAAGCACATTGAGATTGATTATCATTTTGTAAGAGAAAAAATCATAGATAAGACAATCTCACTACCTTATGTAAAAAGTGAAGACCAATTAGCCGATGTTCTCACCAATCATTCAACTGTACAACAACTTCACTTCATTGCTATTAAGTTGCACTTGTACAATTTGTACAAGTCCAACTTGAGGAGAGGAATGTTGAAAATATTTAAGATTCAAACACAAATTGATTCAATCAAGTCAATAGGCACAAATTTAGGAACTAGCCGTTTATAGTCATTGGAATTGTGGGTATAAATAAGAAACCATTTGTAAATTATTTATTCAATGAAATCAATTCTTTCTCTCTTTTAAATTCTCTTAAATCGTGAATCTCTTGTTCTTTTTCCTTTGTTTGCTTAATTAACACCAAAGCACTTACTTTAAACAAAATATTTTGTAAAAATTGAGTGATAAAACACTTTTGAATATATTTGATTTTAAAGTAGATCTACTCATCAAAACAAAATTATTTATATAATTTGACAATTTTTAGGAATTTTGGTTATTTAAATATAAATGATTATTGAAGAAAATTAGTAAAAAAAAAAAAAAAGGTAATGGTAAGAATTCCAATACCATGTATAGCTGGTTAAATAAATAGTTTAAAAAAATTTCACAAATGTTATCCCATCAAAGTCCAACATTTTGTAAACATAAATCCCATTGAGAACCAATTTTGTACTTGAAAAGTTATGCCTATATCACATGCTAACAAATTTAACGACCAAAAAAAGACACAGATTGCTTCTTGAAAAAATAAATAAATAATAAAATAATAAATGCACATGACTTGTTTTATAGAGTTTCCGCTCCTACCTGCCAAAAATGAGCATTTGATACAAATATTTGCTTTTTCGGAGAAGAGAGTTACGTATCATCATTTCTACCCCTGATTATTAGCACTTGGACTTGCTGCAATGCTTCTGGGCAAATAAGCGACTCAAATTGAAACATTCCAAATATATGGGGAATCAAAATGCACTATTTTCAATTTTAACATGGTGGACTTAACATGGATAACTTAGAAATGTGAAGAATCATTTATGCAATTTTCTCTATATAGTATTCCCTGTATTTGTTTATTTGGTCAGTGATCCAAGATAATTTTACCATTCAAAAAAATTCTCCAGTTTCTTATACTTTATTCTAATTTCAATCCATTACTACTAAATATTTTTTCTTTTAAAGAAATTCCTTACTAAACAGTTCAAAGTACAAAAGCATTGTCTGCTCCTTTGATTTATAGATTGGATGAGGGAATATAAATCATACCGGCATTAATTTCCACAAGGTGACTCATCTTAAGATTAAAATAATTATTTTAGTTTTGGTCAGTATTAGATTATTCATAAGATATCTCATAAAAGAAATTTAGTTTGTATATTTACTGAGGATAATTTTGAACAGTCATTATTTAAGATATTATTCTGAATATTAGTTAGACTATAAGTTAGAATAAGTTCTTAATCTAATTTTAGATATCATATATCTAAAATAAAAAGTGGTTGAAAAATTTATCTAAGAAATAATTAAAAATATTACTCACTTAAGAGTGAATAGTAATTAACAATACAAACAAACTCATAACGTGTTCTTATTTCATCAAGATGTTTTCAATATTCATAGGATAACTTCTTCAAATTCGATGGCTCGTCTCATTTCTATAATAATGAACCAAAGATGCGATTACACAGTGAAACTCCGAAAATTTTCACTAATGAAATACTTTGAGAAAAAGCTTTTCTACTAAATAGTTATTTTACAATTGGATAAAGGAAACAATTTTACAGATTATGGAAATGAACTGTTTCTAAGATAAATGACTTTTATTAGAAAAATTAATAGTTACTTTATTGTAAAAAGTATTTTATTAAGACATACTTTATTTCAAACTAAACACTTATTTATGCATAATTAATTTAGTAAAAATATGATATATCTCATATATTTAATAAAAGATATTATTTTATTATTCTAACAAACTTTTAAAATAAGGATTTAAATCCCACTGAGATAAGTGAGAGATTTTGGTGATAATGTATGTTAAATATCTGAATTAAAGTAATCCTATACTATTTTAACTAACCTTCCTGTTATCTTTCGGTCAATGTTTCTCATTACCCTTATTAGTCGATGTTTTAGACGATGGAAAGAGAGACAAGAAGAGAAAGAATCGAAAAGTCAATTGAAAGAAAGAGAAATAGGAAATATCGATATCATGAAGTAGAAGAAGATCAATCCTATCATAGGTGAAAAATCAAGAAGATGAAGGAAAAAAAGAAGGAATGAACAACTATTAATTTCGGGAGAAATATTATGATTATGGTGAGAATTATTCTGTTATTTTTCGATGAATTAGTATATCCATATTTATGATTGTTTATATATGGTTTCAAGATGGAATAACACGATTAAGATTTGATAACATGGAATTCATTTATTAAGGTTAGAAGTTAAAATTTGTAACTGAGGACAGATTTGCGCAACTTTTGTTAAAAGATCATATCTTGTAGTCGAAAACTCTAATTTGGTCCCTGTTTATTGTGTTAAGAACTAGACTCATGGGCTTTTAAATCAGTATAATTTTATGATATGGTTCATTGTGTATTGATATTAGTAAAATTTCTAATTTGAAAAAAAATCTCCAATAACTGAGATTTTTTAGACAGCACTTTGCTCACTTGTAAGAAATTGGCTATATCTTAATGTTGGAACAACATAATTCATTAAGTTTCTTGAGTTTTAAACTAGACACATAGAACTTTAATTCGGTATAAATATCACTTTCTAACTCATTTTATACTGAATTTGGTGAATTTTATAATTTGACCAAAAATCAGTACTAATGTCATTGGACAAATTCGTCTTTGTTTATGCACAAATTGGAATAATTTTTTAATAGAATATGATCCGAATTATTCCTTCATAAAAGTTTTAAAATATTGTCTTAAGTTTTTAATGGCATAAAGAACAGGAGTTTTAGAGTTTTATAAGTCAAGATATGATGATTTTAGTGAACCTGATCTATTCTGGAAATTAGTGCATGAATTTGTGATGATTCTATAAATTTGAGATTAAATTGAGAATCTGAGAATAATGTCTTCACAAAAGTTGTAGAATTTTGAATACAGTTTACAATGATATAAAGCGTGCAATTTTTTAAATTTGTATCTCAATCCTATGTGTTCGTTTTAGTAAATACTGCCAAAACTAAAATTAGTATTTTAGTCACGATTTTTTATTGGGAAGATCAATATATGTTTATTCATGTTGTGAATCATTTCTAGGATTGAAAAATTAAGAAAAAGAAGAATGCTTCAATAGTTTGAGCCAAGGAATGGAATTTGGAGGCATTTGAGATAAGTAACTCTTACATCATACAATTTAAAAAATGTGTTTATTGAATTTGAAAAATGTGTTTATGAAATAAATGATTTTTATTTCTTATTTTTCTTGAGAAAAATAGAACTGTGGTTCATTTTTTGTCAACATTAGCGATTGTTGACTCATGTATGTACCAATTGTGTCGGTATAAAGTCAGCCCCTTGGTTAAGTTCATGTACATGATCCCGCGTGCTAGGCATAGTATCAGGGTAAACTTTTCAAGTAAGGTAGTACTAGACTGAGTACTCATTGTTAGTTAAGTTGTTTTGCTTTTATGAAATTTTAGAAATTCATGGCGTGGAACTACTTGTTATGTGAAATTATATATGTTTTTGATTAAATACACAATGTTTTTCAAGCTATGCCTGTAGTAATAAGTATGGATGTTTGTATGTTTTAAAAGTCTTTTTTTATATATATATATGTATAAATCTATGTATGGTTCATTATGAAAGAGGTGTATGTTACTTGCTAAGCAGTGTTTTCGCTCACCCAGCATATTCAACATTCTTTTGCAAATGATAATGAGCACGAGTACATAAAGGAGAAGACAACAGTTGGGATTAGTGATCGCTAAGTGTGCTTATAAAGTTGAAGTTCAAGACTTTTGTTAGCATTTAACTTCAGTTATTAGTAATAGAATTTGAGTTTGTAGTTCTTGGACAAGTTAACCCTTAAAATTTAAGTATTTTTATGATTTTTTGTGGTAAGTTGAATTTTTATCGTTTGCAGATTTTATTGTTTTATTTAGTGGAATACTTACAAATTTTGTGGATTCATTATGATGCCTTGTATTCTTAAGTGGTTGTACTTGGGAATATGGCGAATATTGTGTTTTGTGTTTTAGCTGGCTCTGGACGTGACATTTTTAATGGTGTCAGAGCTTAGATTTTGATCTCTGTGTGTGACTTAAGCTAGATGTTTAAGATGCTGGACTGTGGGACTTACTTGTGGTTAAATTAAGATGAACTGGTAGTATAAGAGTTTTTAGATGCAAGTAGATTTTGGTACTAAGAAGGTTATAGAAAGTATATATTCACTTCACTAGTGATATTTTGAATATGAGTCAAAAAGTTGCACTTCTAGATAGTTCAAAGGCAATTTAAGATACATCACAATTTTATAGTTATTATATTAGACTGGTGTAGCAGAAGTGTAGTGCTTGATCATAAGGTAAGCTACCCAGCAAATTTCAAGGATGAAATTTTTGTAAGAAGGGTAGAATATGAAAAACTGAAATTTTCACTAATGTAATACCTGGAAAAAAAATATTTTCTACTATATAATTATTTTTACGAATAGATAAAGGACAATATTTTATAGATTATAGAAATGAACTGTTTCTAAGAAAAATTAATAGTTACTTTATTGCAAAAAGTATTTTATTAAGACCTACTTTATTTCAATCTAAATAAGTACTTATACACAATTACTTCAGTAAAAATACAATATATCTCATAGATTAAAAAAAAAAAAGGAATTACTTTATTATTACAACAAACTTTTAAAATAAGGATTTGAATCCTATGTGTACAAGCGAGAGATTTTGGTGATAACATATGTTAAACATCTGAATTAAAATAATCCTATACTATTTTAACTAACCTTCCTATTACCTGTATCAGTCGTCATTTCATATTATTCTTATCAGTCGACATTTTAGACGACAGAAAGAAGAAGAGAGAGAGAAAAATCGAGAAGTCGATTGAAAGGGAGAGAGAGAGAGAGGAAATATTGATGTCACGAATTAGAAGAAGATGAATCCTATCATAGGTGAAAAACTAGGAAGATGAAGGAGAAGAAGAGGATATGAACAACCTATGGATTTCAAGAGAAATATTTTAATTAAGCTCAGAATTATTCTGTTATTTTATGATAAATTAGTATATTTATATTTGTGATTGTTTATATATGGGTTTAAGATGGAAATAACATGATTAAATATTGATTTGCTAGCATCGAATTCGTTTATTAAGGTTGAAAGCTAAAACTCATAACTGCAGACTTATTTACGTAACTTTTGTGAAGAGATTATATCTTGGTGTAAAAAATTCCGATTTGGTCGTTGTTTATTGTGTTAGAAACTAGACTCACAGGCCTTTAAATCAATATAAGTTTTATGATCTAGTTCATTGTTCATTAATATCAGTAAAATTTCTAAGTTGAAAGAAAAACCCCATAACTAAGATTCTCTAGATAGCATTGCATACTTGTAAGAAATTGGCTATATCTTAGTTTAGGGACATCAGAATTGATTACCGCTTATTGTTGTTTAATCTCAACTCATAGAACTTTAATTTACTACAAAGATCTCTTTCTAACTAACAAGTTTTATACTGAACTTGGTGAATTTCAAAGTTGACCAAAAATTAGCACCGATGACTTTGGACAAATTTGTCTTTATTTATGTACTAAGCTTGGAATAATTTTAAAATTGAATATGATTCAAATCTCGAAATTATTCCTTCACAACAGTTTTCGAATATTGTCTTAAGTTTTTAACAGCATAAAGAACAAGAGTTTTGGAGTTTTATAAGTCAAGATATGATGATTTTAGTGAACCCTATCTAGTCTAGAAATTAGTGTTTGAACTTGTGATGATTTTATAAATTTGAGACTAATTCTGGATATGTTAGAGTGAGAATATGATAATAATTTTGTCCCAAAAGTTGTAGAATTTTGAATATATTTTACAATGATATAAAGCACGCAATTTTTAGAGTTTTGTATCTCAAGATGTATTCATTTTAGTGAACACTACTAAAGATTAAATTAGTGTTTCAGTCACGACTTTTATTGGGAAGATCAATATAAGTTTATTCATGTTGTCTGAATTATTTCTAGGCTTTAAAAATTAAAAGAGAAGTCTCTTAGAGAGAGAGAGAGAATGCTTAAGTAGTTTGAGTTTAGGCGTAGAATCTGGAGGCATTTGAGGTAAGTAAATCTTACTTCCTTCATAGAATTTGAAAATCGTGTTTATTAAATTTGAAAAAACGTGTTTATGAAATAAATAATTTTTAAATTCTATTTTCGTATGAGAAAAAACCTAAATTATATGTATTATGTAGAATTTTAAGTGTTTAGCATACCATATGATTATGATCACGTATATTGTATGTTATGTTCACGTTTTATATTGGTTCTGATATTATGGACATGTTGATACTGATGAACCATGATTCTTTTTTCGTCAACATTAGCGACTGTTGACTCATGTATGTAACAACTATGTCAGTGCACGATCAACCCCATGGACAAGTTCATGTTCATGGTCCCGCTTGCTAAGCCTTGTGCCGGGGCAACCTTTTCTAGTGAGGCAGCACTAGACTAAGTACATGCTGCTCAGTGTTAGTTAAGGCATCAAAACTAGTAGATGAGCCAAGTTGTTTTGTTTTTATAAAATTCTAGAAAGTCATGGCATGCCTACTTGTTATGTGAAATTATATATAGGGAAACATTTATTAGATCATAACCTTAAATAGTTTACATACTAGGAGATGAGTAAGTTTTGCATATAGTACAAGGAAAATAGTTAACAACATAATTTATATAGGGAAATGATTTATGAAAGCACAAATTTAAAACTACTTATTGAAATCAGTCCACATGATAAAAACATGCTTAATCATTAATCCCCTAATTTTAGATATTGGGTCAGATTTCGTTCCTTTAATATTAAATCCTATGACAAATTTGTAAATTCGCCACTTTATTTAAATACACTAATCTATATAACAAGAATTAATATTCAAGGAATTTTGCCTCATAATGGGGCTCCATTTATGACCAACCAGTAGTATCACCTAGTTGGTTAGGAGGTTCCATTTAAAAATTCTCCTGGCTAGAGCTATTAAGGATTGGGAGTGTGATTTAAACTCTAGGGTTTGTTAATCAAGTTCGCTCAAGCTGTAAATAGGCGATTAAATTATTAATGTTTAAAAAAAATGGACTTCCATCTTAAAACTAAATAGTGATAAGTGGAAGGGCCCATGAACCTTATTAATTGATCCAAGATCTCTTGGCTAGTCGATGTGGGATATTTAAACTTTAACACATCGTCTCACACATGACTTGGTTTAACACCCTTCTCACACATGAGAGGGTTAAAACAATGAAATTGGAGGTCTAGTCCAAACTAGTGAACACAGGTATTGACATGAACGATACTCATAAAATCAAATCCAATACCATAACCAGTGAACACAAGTATTGACATGACTAATTTTGAACTCCAGTCATGATAATCATGTTTTGAGGGTGACCAAATCGCACTAACAGTTTGAAAACAAGTGTGTAGAAAAATAGGGAGTTTCGGACGTAAATCATTTTCCGAACACAATCAAGAAAATAATTCCCAGTAAAACTCTACGGACGTTGATGATTTTCCAAAAGGAACTCAATTCGGACGATGATAATCGTTCGACACAAAGGACCTGAAGCCTCAGACGAAGAATAGCGTTTGATCAGACTTACAGAAGACATTGCATGGACCGGATGCAGGTTCGAACACATCCTCGACCGTCCGAATGAATACCCTTAGAGACCGGACGCAGAGGCCATGCATCGAACGTCCGAAAGGTCCAACGGCTAGTTCATTCGAATGCACACTCACAGTATCGGCCGTCCAAAAGACAAAACGGCTAGTTTTTCAAGAAATAAAAAATAGCCGTTAGAGAGCTGGTGGAAGCAATTTTTGGGCTTATATATATACCCGCAAGTCTGTAAATGTAAAATATAGAGAGTAGAACTACTATTTTCAATACATACACTTGTAAGAGTTATTTGGGAAGAAATAGGCTAAAATATTGTATGTTATATTGATTTGGGTAGTGTAATTCTCTTGACTCAACTAGAGGGAATTCAAGTGTGAGCAAGAGTAGACTAGTGAGTGATCTTCAAGTGTAAGAGTGGAGGGATAACAGTGTACAAAAGTGAGGTTATTGTGTAAAACCCTTTGGCTCAACTAGAGGGATTTAGTTGGTGCAAGGATGAGCCTACTTTGTGTACAAGAAGGTTATTGCCTCACCTTCTTTGAAGAGGCACTACTAGTGGAAATACTCCAAACTTGAGAAGTTTGGGAGTTTGGTTTGATACTCCCTATCTCTATTTTTATATTTGTTCTTTAAGCTTTAATTGTTGAATATTTATTGTATTCATTTATGTTTAAGTGTTTATTTGTTGCATTTCCTTTAAAGCACTTTAAAAAGGTTTGTTTTAAAAACAACCTAATTCACCTTCCCTCTTAGGTTGCTTTTGGGGCCAACAATTGGTATCAGAGCATTGGTCTCTTTATTTTGCTTAAATCGCATTAGAGTAAAGATCATGAAAACCAATAATGCTTTGTTTTTAGAGGGGCATTCTATTTCTCCTAGACCTCCCATGTTTAATGGAATAAATTTTGTTTATTTGAGGGATAGAATGAAAATTTTTGTTCAATCTATTGACATTGATTTGTGGTATATTATTTATGAAATTCCTTGAGGCCAATATTTTTTATGAAAATACTCATAAATTAAGGCCTAAGACTAGATTTGAATTAAATGCACAAGATAAAATAAATTTATCTTTAAATGCTAAAGCCATGAATATTTTGTATAATGCTTTGGATGCAAATGAATTTTCTAAAGTAAAAGGTTGCAAATCGGCCAAGGAGATATGGAATAAATTGAATGAAAATACATGAAGGAAATGAAGATATTAGAGAAGAAAAGAAGTCACTTCTTGTAGCTAAATATGAATCCTTCAAAATGGAACCTCATGGAGAATATTGACAAGATGTATTGTAGGTTCAATGATATTGTAAAGGATTTGGAAGGTTTGGGTAAAGAATATTCCTTGAGTGAAAAGAATAGAAAATTTTGAATGCTTTAGCAGAATTTGACATTAAGGAATGGGAACCTAAATCCATTGCCATAGAGAAGTTTAAAATTTTAAATTCTATGCCTATCGAGTCTTTGATTAATTCTCTAACCTCCTTTGAATTGAAGATGAAATACAAGGTACAAGATGAGGAGGCAAAGGGAAAAAGAAGCATAGCATTTAAAACTTCATCAAAAAGGAGAAAAGACTCAAGGAAGCCTCACTTCAACAATTTTCAAATCACTTAGGATGATTACAATTCGGATGGAGAGGTTGAAGAAGAATATGAGGAGGCTCAAATGGCTTTCATGGCACTTGGCAAAAATGAAGTATCCTCTAGTTGTGATTCTTGTGATGATTCATGTGACAATGATGATGATCATGTTGAATCATTTATTTTTAAAATGCATGAATGTTTGAAAGAGTCATATGCTAAGAACAAAGAGCTAAAAATTAAAGTTAATGCTTTATTGAGTGTTAACTCAAAACTTGTGCATGAAAATAATTCTTTGACAAAAGAAAATGAATGAACTATTTTGAAGGAAAAAATTGTTGGAAAAACCAAGATAATGGAAGAACAAGCTTCATTGAAGAAGATATTAGATGATCTTGATGATAATTTGAAAAAGAAGAAAGAAAATGTTTTTGAAAAGAAAAGAACTAGAAATATGTTATTGAACAAAACTTTTATCGCCTTTAGAAAAAATGATTTGTGGTTTGTTAAATATAAATCTTCTTTTTATGGCAATAAGAATATTATTTGTAATTATTGTCATCAACATGGCCATATAAAGAAAAATTGTTATGTTAAAAGAAATGAAAAATTGGGAATAAATTTTATTTGGATGATTAAGCATGTTACTAACCCAATTGGACCCAAGAAAGTTTGGGTACCAAAAGTTGTTGCCTAACTTTGCATGTAGGTATGCTTGGAGAGCACCAAGGAATTCAAGATAGATTATCAATGGAGGGTGTTCAAAGCATATGAACTAAGATGACATTGAAATGGGTAACATTTAAATTTTTTTATCATAAAATAGTGCTCTCACTTGCTAATGTGAACTATGATCTCTTAAATGATTTTCGACTATGTGTTTAAATTTGCTTAGAATGCTTGGGTACAAGTATCACCAATTTCTTGTTTATAGTAAGTCACTATTTGCAAAAGTAAGGGGGAGCATTCTCTTTATACTCACTTAAATTACATTCACCTTTTAAGGGGGGAGAATAAACTCAGGGGGAGCTTAAATTGCATTAATTTTATTATGTTTTGATGATACCAAAAGGGGGGAAAAATAATAGACAAATTCTCTTATCTTGTACTTCATATTTTATGATTATTTTTTGAATTGTCCAATTGATTTGTGATCATCAAAAAAGAGGAGATTGTTGAACCCCAATTATGATAATCATGTTTTGATGATGACCAAATCGCACTAACAATTTGAAAACAAGTATGCAGAAAATAGAGAGTTCCGGACGTAAAAGATTATCCGAACACAATCAAGAAAACAACTAGTAAAACTCTACGGATGTTGATGATTGAAGTTCTGAAAGTAAGTCAATTCAGACGATGATAATCGTCCGATACAAAGGACCTAAAGCCTTAGACGAAGAATAGCATCCAATCATACTTCCAGAAGACATTGCATGGACCGGACGCAGGTTCAGACGCATTCTCGACGTTCGAACGAATACCCTCAGAAACCGGACGCAGAGGCCATGCATCGGACGTCTGAAAGGTCCAACGTCTAGTTCATTCAGACGCACACTTACAGCATCGGCCATCCGAAAGACCAAATGACTAGTTTCTCAGGAAACAGAAAATAGCCGTTAGAGAGCTGTTGGAAGCAATTTTTGGGCTTATATAAATACCCCCAAATCTGAAAATGTAAAATATAGAGAGTAGAACTACTGTATTCAATACATACACTTGTAAGAGTTATTTGGGAAGAAATAGGCTAAAATATTGTGTGTTATATTGATTTGGGTAGTGTAATTCTCTTGGCTCAACTAGAGAGAATTAGTGTGAACAAGAGTAGACTAGTGAGTGATCTTCTCCAAGACAATCTATAAGTGTAAGAGTGGAGGGATAACAGTGTACAAAAGTGAGGTTGTAGTGTAAAACCTTTTGGCTCAACTAGAGGGATTTAGTTGGTACAAGGGTGAGCCTACTTTGTGTACAAGAAGGTTATTGCCTCACCTTCTTTGAAGAGGCACTACTAGTGGAAATACTCCAAACTTGAGAAGTTTGAGAGTTTGGTTTGATACTCCCTATCTATATTTTTATATTTGTTCTTTAAGCTTTAATTGTTGAATATTTATTGTATTCATTTATGTTTAAGTGTTTATTTGTTGCATTTCCTTTAAAGCACTTTTAAAATGTTTGTTTTAGAAACAACCTAATTTGCCCCCCTTCTTATGTTGCTTTTGGGGCCAACAACTAATACCTATGAAGTCAAACCCAATACCATAATCAGGAGAACCATTGGTTTGGTAGAAACCCACAAAACCAAGTCTAATGTGCAGAAGAGCCCAATCATGTGTGGATGGAAAAACTTGAAACTAGCTCTGGTACTATGTTTAAAGAACATGAGCTTCCATTTCAAAACCAATTGGTGATATGTGGAGTGGCCCATGAACCTTATTAATTAGTCTAGAATCTCTTGGCTAGTCGATGTGGATATTTGAAATTTAACAATTAATACCATGTTTGGTAAGTGATTTGTAAATACAACTGTAAGTTGTTAAAATATCTGTTAGTGACCTACCTTGACCTTAGAGATAGAGAGGTAACCTTCTCTCCTAATAAACTTTTTATTACCAAAAGAAAATCACTACTCTAGCTTTTGAACCATCTTGTACCACTTCCTAGAAAAACCAAGTTGAGCCCTCGGTAGGATTTGGTTAGGTTTTTATTGTAGTTGTTTATAGTATTATTATTTAAAAAAAAAAAAAAAATGGGGACTCCAACTGGTGCCACTTCCTCGCAAAACCAAATTGAGTCCCACAAGTGATGGTTGAGGTTAATGCGAGTTGGGGTTGCTGTGGAAAAAGTGGGATTTCATTTACATTTGAGATGAGTCAATGATTTGGCCTGGTAGAAAGCATGTGGCCAGATAAACCAAATTTAATTAGAATTTGGAAGTTTTAATTATATTATATTTTGTAGTTGAATTTGTAAGGGATTTATTCCCTAGTTTATTTAGCGTTAAGAATTTATATTAGATTAATATGTATTTAAAGACTTTGTGCTTAATTATTTTAGTTGAGGAAAATTGAATTAATGCTTTATTATTAAATTTTTCTTAACGATATTCCAATTATTCTGTCGAGAAATATCATTGATGATATTATAGCCGAATCAAGTTGTTTGTCGTTATTACCAAATTGATTGATCAAAATATTATTGACTTGCTTCATTCTTTGTGTGCAAAATTTGTTTGGCTTAGTTCTCGCGGTTAGACCGTGAGCCTTTATTTCTTGGTCTGTTTTTGTGTTTAATTATATATTGGTATTTTTTGGTTCCTTCAAAGCATGGTCGAAATGAATGTCACTGATTATATATAGTCATTGGTCTACTTATGAATAAAATATGCAAAATGTGTTAGTGGATATTTTAGTGGCTTACTCTAACCTTCTTCTTGAAAATGTATTTAGGAAAATTGAGCAAATGTATTTTAATATACTTTCTGAAAATGGACAAATTTTAGACATGAACTACTTAATCGTAGCTTTGCTTACACCTTCAATAGATTTATTGTAAAATATAGAGTTTGTAATATATAATTTGTTTAAAAAAAAAAGTATAAATTAAAGGTTATCAAACTACTACCGTATTTAGAGAATGTGTTTAAACTAAATTTTACCAAATATTACAATATTTTGATATTACGTGTGTATTATTTATATGTTTCTAGTATACACTGGTGGATCTAGAAATATTTTTTTTAGTATTGACACAATGTAAAATAAATTTTATATATATATATATATATATATATATTACAACTATGTAAAAAATTAAAAGAATAAAAAAATAAACATCCACTTTTCATTATTCAATCAATTGAACACTTTCATAGTCTAAATTTCAAAAAGAGTAAAATTCAATATTATCACAAAAGCAATAGTAGAGATTAACGAACAAGTATTAATACCCAAAAATATATAAAAAGATGGTTGTGATTATTAGTGGTTGCCTATCTCTTGATGCTTGGATTCGACAGATTTAGATCACTTATTCCTTTTCTTTTCTTTTTTCGCTTCTTGTTATGTTTTCGTAAAGAAGAATAGAAAACAAAGTAAATAAAGAGAATGTATTACTGAAAAGACAACTACAAAAGGTATCAGCTATGGGTAAAGGGAAATATTTAAGTAAATTTGGTTTTTGGCTCCATTTATAAATCCTGTAGTATATATTAAATATTATAGAATCTATGACATCAACTGATGTAAGAAAGATTCTATAAAATTTAATCTTGACCACAAAGTCTATAGGTGGGGCCAAAAATCGAATCTATATAAATATTTTCCAGGGGAAAAACCTACAATGTTGACGATCAACGCATTACTGAACAAAATAGTGTATTATGAAAAACACTTCTACTCATTGGTTTATATTGGAGAAACACAAAAAAAAAAAAAAAAAAAAATATTGGCCTTACTCTACTTTGTGCTCCTTAACTTGTGGTTGACTTTTACTTTATACCTTATACTTTATTTTTGAATATATTAAACTCTCAATTCTCAAATTTATACCATCTCACTCTAATCTTTAACACATTACCAAAAACTAATAGATGTTCAAACCATACACACCATGCACATAAAGTTGAACATTTATCAAATTTTTAATACTATTAAAAATTAGGCCAAAGTTAGAAATATTTAATAGTTAGGAGTACAGTGTATCCAAAATTTATAATTGGGGATAAAAAGTTAGAATTGATCATAAGTTAGAGGTGTAAAGTGGAATTACTAATGAATACCTCCATTGGTACAATACCTACCTAAATTAATGCGTGGCTTGTACATACCTAACATCCGTTAGTTTTGATAACTGTGTTAAACATTGTATTGAAATTGGATAAATTTTAAAATTTTAGGATGTAATATATCATCCTAAACTAAATTATGAGGTGTAAAGTAAGAATTGACAACAAGTTAAGAATTGCAAAGTAGAGTAACCCCTAAAATATTTTGCAAAGTACTAACTCAGCGGAAAAGAAAATTGTTCACAAAGCAATACTAGCAGCTATTTTTCTTGGGACTTTTTTTTTTTTTTTTTTGTGCTGTACCCCAGTCCATTGAAGAATTCTAGTTGTTTGCCTGTTCAAACAATTCCGTTGATTTTGGGTATATTTTCAAGAACAATATTTTTTAGAAAATTTTTTGATGCCAAACACCGGAAAATATTTTCTAATGTAAAATATTTTTCAATTTTCCTTCCACTGGCTGAAAATAACTTACGAAATTTTTTAGCGTAAGTTATTTTTCGAATAATTCAAGAGTGACATTAAATCTCAAATACTACTTTTATAATTGTATTTGCTAAACTTATTTTCTTTTTCAATTCTTTTACATTCGTTTTTTTCTTAATCATGGATCCCACACTAATATAATTATTATATTATTATGTATATTTTACTACTACATTATACTATCATTTAATTTTGAATATAATCAATATTTTATTAATCACAGTTACTTATAAGGTATTTAATTACCGTTATTATAAGTTTTTTTAACTTGTATTCATAAAATAAAATATGAAACCGTTAAAAAAATTTACTTCAAAATATTTTTATTTTGTCAACCGAACACCAGAAGATTATATAAAAAATGAATTTTTTTCTTGCAAAATATTTTCAATTCAAACGAACACACCCTCTATATCTGTGTTTTAATTTGTTCAAATTTGGATAAGTCGCAGCACTAATTAAGTTTTCCACTACGAGATTGCAGGACACGGTTGACTTTCTCATGGCTGAATTTGAAGACATGATGATATCAGATGTTGAGGAGTATAGAAGGCAGTTGTTTCTTTCTATCTTCTGCTGTTCTTTAAAATCCGTTTTATTTGTTACTAGTGCTAATATGTAAGCGAATCCGTCAAAGTTTTGATGGATATTAGGATCGAGTGTCACATTTTTTGGTATTATATATATATTACATTATATAATAAAGTAATACTTAGATAATATCAAAAAATATAAAAAAAACATTCAAAATTATTTTGATGTTCATTAATTTGATGTCTGTAAGTTATATTTGTGAGGAACTTTATGATCCTAATAAAACAATATACTGTTTACTTTAAAATTTGTATTATTTAAATATATAAAATATATAACATTATACTATTTAAATATTTAAAATAGAACCATATATGATAGTATAATCCTAGCATGAAATTTCCGTTTGTTTTATGTTTTAGTGCTTGGTGATGTATGCATAATTGTGTCTACTAATATCGAGGAGGGCTGGCCCGTTGTTTGCCGGTTCCTGCTAGAATCTTTACAACTTTGTTAAAGAAATAGGGAAAAATTTAAGTAGATCTGATTTTTAGATTTATTTATAAATTTAAAAATGTGAATTAAATATTATGAAATCTATGACATAAGTTGATGTAAGCAATGACTTATTTTATAAAATTTAATTTTGACTACAGGTCTACAGGTGTGACCTAAAACCGGATTTATGTAAGTTTTTTTTTTTATATATATATATATATATATATATATATATACACACACACACACACTACATTAAAAAAATCATTGTGATTTAGTGATTTAGATTTTTTTCATAATTATCCTTACTATAAAATTTAATTTCTTTATTATGTCTCCTAACTTGAATGCCTTTTTATAATTATCTAGATTATTTATGTAAATACTCCTCAAAAACTAAAAGAAGAAATCAAACCTACTTGAGAAAAGCTTCATAGTGAGAAATAAATTTCCTTATGTAATATAATATTAGGAACGAGTTTTAGAAATTAAAGAAAAGTATTAGGAAATAATTTTGGAATGGATTTTAGAAATCAATAATAATAAAAAATAAAATTTATTTGAATAAATTTACATATTTCATTTATACTTTTGGACCATTAAAGAGAAAACAGTTTATAAAGTCCACAAGAAATATGAAAAAAATTAAATTTTTTAAACTTATATTTACAATTAAGTTTGATTGAAACAAAGTCCTCATAGAGTAAAATTTTTGAATAGATTTAGAAATAAAATATGAATATTAAATAAAGTTATTATAGAATTAATTGAATATATATTATAATAAATGAAAGAGTTTGATTTAATTTTAGATTTTCTTTCCCACCCTCACTATAAAATTTAATGACATTATATATGTCCCAACTTGAATGCCTTTTTTATAATTTTTTTTATATTATTTATGTAAATACTGCTTCAAGAGTAAAAGAAGAAATAAAACCTACATTTAAAATTTCATATTAAGAAATAATTTTTATTGAAATAACTTTCCTTATATAACAGAATATTAGGAATGAGTTAAAATAGGATTTTTTTTTTTTTTTGGATGGGCTTTAGAAGTCAAGCAATAATAAAAAATATAAAATTTGCATGTTTCACTTATACTTTTGGACCCTTGAAAGGAAAATCCTACAAAGTTACACATATATGAGGAAATAAAAACTAACTTTTTGGTTGAAATAAATTTTCTCTTAGAATTAAATTTGATTGAAATAAAATTTCTCTTAGAGTAGAATTATGTGATAGATTTACAAAATTGAAGATGAAGATTAAATAAAGTTATCAAAAAAAAACTTAATGGAATAAAATTTCTCATTAAATATAATTATTCATATGATTATTATCAACATAGATAGACTGTGGATACATTAATAGACTAGACTACAGTTATATGCAATTAAAGAAACTAATAGTTTATTAGCAACTATTAATAGCTTTCTTTTACTAATGGTTTATATTTGAGGTGGGTTTTCTTTTTCTTTTTTTTAAAAAAAAAAGAAGAAAAATTCGTTTGACAAATAAAAGAAAACAAGGAAAACAAGATTTTTTAATTTCAAAAAATTAAATACCATTTTGGCCATTCAAACTAAGCAAAAATCTCAATATGGTCTTTTTAATTGAAAGGTCTCGATTTGACACTCCAAATTGAAAAATATTACGAACATAGTCATCTAAAATCAAAGAATCTCAATTTGGTCCATAAAATTAAAACAAATATCCTAATGTATAAAAATTTAATGATTATGAATTCGACCATCCAAACTACTAAAAATATGTTCTTATTTGTCTTGCAAATTATATTTTGATAAAAAAAAAAAAAAAACCATCAACCTTTTAAAAGCACATAATTTTAAAATATATTTTCAATCTCAATGACTACTTTATTGTTAGAATAACATTTTTATACAAAAAGGAGAGTTACATATGGTATCCATTTTTTGAGGTTGAATTTTAGAAATTATACAAGTATGTAAATAAAACTTTTTTACTATTAGAAATTAAATTAAATAATCGTAAAAATTATCTTTAAATAAAAAAGTAGGACTTATTAAGTATAAAACTTTTGGGTTCTTTTGAGAGAATAATTGTGAAATCTTTTTTTATTTTTGATACGAAAAAAAAAGAAAAAGAAACAAAAAAACAAAAGAGGCATAAAATTACTTAAAAGCCGGCAAGGCTATCTAACGTTGAATAAACAAAGATATTATCCTTCATAGATATTGTTAACATTTTCACCTTCGTTCCGCGATGCCTTTTATTTTGTCTTTAATGTTGTTGTTTATACTTTGTAATGATGAAAAAAGATTCATTATCCATAATATGAAAAGAATTTGACGTTTGTGTGGTGTACTAAAAAACAAATATAATGTAGAACCTATATTTTTCATTGTTGTGATCAACATAATTGATTGGATGAGTAAGAAATGGGGTGAAAAATGTGATCAACATTTATTTTATTTTTCTTAAAAGAACATAATCCTTTTCTGGTAATTCTTACTTTATTTTTAGTTCCCTTTTTATGCATTTTATAATTACACATATTTAATCTAAATTACCCTTTTTTATATAATAAAAAATTATTTCCTAAATTATATTAGTTAAAATTCTTATAGAATTGTCATCCTACAAAAAAATTATTATTTTTGGAATTGTAAATATCTAATGTTGAATATTCATAACCTGCATAAATTACATACTAAAAATTAGGGATATCAAATTAGTTACTAATTAGATTTTCACTAAAGTGTATTTTGTCCAATAAGCTAAATACTAAGTGTTTATTATTACTTTTGAATTATTACTATACAAGTTGATAGGCACTGCAGCTATATGTTGTTGATCTGATTCTATCAAATAAATTTATAATATTGAATATATATCATTTAATTTACTACTATACATATTAGTTTTAACATAATGAATTAATCACTAATTAAATTTCGTGCCATAAAATACTAAATATTGTTAGACTATTTTTCACTTTTTTTCATTTTCATGATATAATTCCTATAGTTGTGCAAATTATATATTTAAGAGAGATTTTATTTCCTAAATTTGAAATTGCTATTTAGTATTTGCAGCGAATGGTTCCTTCGACAAGTTGGTTCCAAGAGAGATATAGGGATTCAAGAATAATCAAATACCTTAATTCACTTGATAAATCCAAAGTTGTTAGAATAAAACTTGTTTGAATAATTGAAGAGAATAAAGGAATTCCAATAAACTCTATAAATTATCAATATTTTTCAAGATTATACTACCCTCTTTGATTACTAAACTACAAAATGAATACAACAATAAACTTTAATGTATCCTATCATACATTGTACTCCAATTTGATGATGCTTTAAACTTTTTTATTTGTGAAGTTAAATAGAGGACCAAAACTCATTGTATAATGTTTCAACAATTTTTAATCGAGGAAATGGACTTTTATTTTAAAAACTACAAGGTATGTGTTATTCACAAGGTATAATTGTTTAACTTTTATGAAATTGCTTTAACTATTAAACTAAACAAATCTCTTATATTTTTAACAAAGTATATCTAAAGAAAATGCATAAAAATTACCTATGACAAATATTTCTCTAAACTCATACGAACTACAAAAACTTTCTTTGGCTTAGTGAAACAGAAATCATATAAGTAGAATATTAAATGCATTAAAAAAAATCAAACAGTTAGTATATCCAAACATACTTTACTTTTTAATTCATATCAATAAAAATCAAACAACTAGTATTTTTAAATATGCAAAGTACATTCTCCCATAATAGTTTATATATATATATATATATATATATATATATATATATAGAGTTAATCATGTGTATTTTTATAAATCGATAATCTTAATAAAACTATTAATATGTTACTAAATTTGAAAAATAAAGAACAAAATTCAATCAAATATCTAAAATCAGGAGTTGTCAATTCATTATAATTTTGTCACATAAAATGATTTTTGCAATTAATTTTGAATTTGTGACTTTAAAATATATCACATAAACTCGATTAGTTTGTTTTAAAGATATTTTAGTTAAAATATGTTCCTATCACCGGTAAATGTTACATCTAGTTGACGCGAGATTTGAGTAATTTATTTTGATAAAAAACAGCCGTTAAATATGTTTAGTAGTTGCTTTTGAAGCCATTAGAATCTTTAAAGTGTTTAGGTCTATTTTTAAAATCAATAAAAATCAATTTTGAAATAGGGGAGACATCAAAAGGTGAGTCATCCACCAAAGTGGAAAGGTCTCATTGACACTGATAGCACCTACTAATTGTTCTTACCGACGTAAAACTTTCCATTCTACTTGTCCACTTCCAACTCACAGTAAAACATTTAAGTTCATGCACAATCAGATGCACCACTTCAATAGCAGAAAATTACATTTTGCCCCTTATTATTATTATTATTATTATTATTGCACTTTACCCACACAACTAATGTTCAAAGTTTAATTACGGTTATCTTTTTCATCAAATAACATGGTATCCTTGAAATTAAGTGGCTAGAATAATTTGCCACTCTACTTTTTCCATTTGATTTATTTTTCTTTTTTTCCTCCATTTATCATGCCACCTTTCTTCTCATGTTCTAATGGAGTATTGTTTATATGTTTAGCTTAATTTTTTAATAATTTTTCATCAATTATACTTCATTTACTTTTTTGTTGAATACAACTAATTCAGATTCATAAGCTCTTTATTACAACAACCTTTATATTGCTTGTATCTAGCGTTTATTTACATAGTACCTATGGTTTAAATATAAATTAACAGATTTATCTTATGATAAATAAACTGATAACAATAAGAACTTGGACTTACTCTGCTTATTACCCCATAATTTCTATCCTATTCTTAGTTTGCATTTCATATTTTAATTTTGGACATATTACACTTTAAATTCTAAGATTTATTTGATTTCAGTCTAATTGTTACACAATTACTAGAATTAACAGATGGTATGTATCTACACACCACGAACTCATTTAGGAATGTATTGTAATAATAGAGGGAGTCATAACTTATTCCACTTAATTTGCATCCCCTAATTATGAGCAATTCTCATTTTGCACATTTAATTTTAAATTTTGGACACATTATAGATTCATCGAACTTCAAGTGTGCGATGTTCACGATTGAACACCATTAATTTTGATAATAATGTTAAAATTTGAATTAAAATGAGACAACCATCTAAGAGGTTGCAATTTATCGAATATTGAAATATGGGATGCAAAGAAAGGATCAACTAAAGAATTTGGGGTCCAAATACAACTTAGCTTTAGTTACAGAAAGGGCCATTATTTATTAGTGTAAAAAATATAAAGAGGCGGAGTTTAGAGCAACAAGATTCCTTATCATCATCGTTAAGCACTCTTAAAGAGAAATTTTTATATGAACTCAATTCACGATTTTACAACCTTAAAATTAAAAAAAAAAAATTATATGAGTTCAATAATGTAGGTTGATGTAAGAAAATAATAGTTTGCCTCCTATTTTAGCTTATAATTACTAGATTTACAGTACTTTTCAGTACACGATATGGATATAGGTCTGTGGTACGACATATTGCTAAAGTGTGGTATACTAGGCGTAGATTTAATTGGTACGTTCTTTGGGTACGTGGTATGCTCAATTAATTTAATTGGTACTCTCCACTGTAAGACTTTTAAGAAAGTTAGAATTTCATACAAATGTTATACATAAATTTATTGAGATTTATTATAATATTATTGTAATTAGTATCAATAAAAGTATTAGTCTAATTAATTAATTTCAAGTCAAATTGAATTATTTTGAAAGTAATTTTTGTAATTGGTATGATTGACTTTAATTTTGTTAGTTTGTATGAAGGATACTTGATCCGTAACAATTAGAATAATTTAAAAAAAAAATCAGAATATGTAAATTTATGTATGCAAGTAAAAGTCAACTTTTAAACCATTTGATTTTTAAAATTACAATCGGTCAAATAATAATATTTAAACAAAAGGAATCAAATTAGTATTAGAAATGACAAAACTACAAAAAGTTTAAATTTAATTTGTCAATCTTTTACAAATTAAACCTAAAAGCAGTTCGCCAAATTTAATAAATTGATATGTGTAAAAGTACCATAAATCATAACTGAAACCCAATTAGTAAAATTAACTAATAAATCTGGTAACTATGTTTTAGCTAAGCTGATTTCCAATCTTCCATAAGGTCTTATAGATTGATAGGAGAGGCATAAGGACATCTGTACTTGGGGATACCTCAAGACTTCCAAAGTCGCTGCAGAAAGCTATGACTGTAGCAGCGGAGACTACAAAGGGTAACACAGGACTTCATCTTATGATGTCATTGAACTATAGTGGAAAATATGATATTTTACAGGCAACCAAGAAAATTGCTAGCAAAATAAAGGATGGCATGATATTGTTGGAAGACATCAATGAAAGTTTATTTCTTGAGGAACTAGATACCAAATGCTCGGAATTTCCTAATCCTGATTTACTTATAAGAACCGGAGGTGAGCGAAGAGTTAGCAACTTCAGTGGCAATTAGCTTACACCGAACTTTTCTTTGTTGAAAAATATTTTCCTGACTTTAAAGAGGCAGATATTCTGGAGATTCTGCGGTCGTTTCAGCAAAGGCACAGGAAATACGGCAGATAGAAACTTTTGTCACCTATCTGCAAATTGAATTATCGTTTCTATGACTCTTTTTTTTATTATTCATTTTTGTAGATTTTTATGTCTGATTGATCTACAAAACTATGTTCACTGTCATTGGGACGTAATTTAATTTAATTAGTCTGTGGAACTATTCTATGATTAGCAATTAGCATTTTTTAAAGTCCTACTACCTTTTTATATTCATGCATCCACATGTAATAGGTCTGTTGTAGAAGGTATATCCTTTTTGTCTAAACCACCAAATTATCTAACTACTATTTTGAGTAAGGACAAGAGTAATGGTGGCTCAAATGACTTATGTAATGTAAATTAAGTATTAATGTTATCTTTATTTTCAAAAAAAAAAAAAAAAAAAAAGTCCTGGAACTCCACTAGAAATCTATATCACCAAATAAAGAACTTAATTTGAGAAAACCATTGCAGTCATATATAACTATTAAATTCATTCCATTTGGATCCAATCTATTCATTATTGTCATAATTAATGGATGTTCCAACTGCATATACTAGACTCCTAAAAGTGAAAAATTTATCAAAATTTTAACACTATTTAGAATTGGAGCAAAGTGAGATAGATCAATGAGTTAGGTGTGTAATATATCCAAAATTGAAAATTAGTTATACAAAGTGAGGATTGATTATAAATTAGTCATCACTACCTCTATTGATATGATATCCCCTAATCAAGCGTGTATTGTGCCCAAATGCACCACCTGTCAATTTTAGTAATTAATTATGTTAAAAATTAAATTAAAGTGGGATAAATATAAGAGTTTGAGATACAATATGTCCAAAATTAAAATACAGAATACAAGTGATAACCGAGTATAAATTAATGGTATACAGAAAAAGAATTCCCACTTAAGTACAGAAAAAGAATTCCAATTTAATAAAGCTATATCTTATTCATCTATGACTAAAATCAATGAAGATGCCTCTTGTACAGATCAATTGAAGATGCCCTGTTACCCCACACCGTTAAACCGTGTTTACAACTGAAAATAATCAATCCTTGGTCTGCAAATAATAATGGTATGGGGTTATCTTTGGATCTCACAAACAACTTTTCTATAAGGCCCTTGTGATATTTCAGATTCAGATATGGAATTTATTCAGTTCTCAGCTTTACTAGTTATAACCTTTTTATTTGTGCTTTTGCTTCTGAAATTAAAGAGTCAATCCAATAAATCAACTTGTCATCTTCCCCCGGGGCCATGGAGACTACCACTTATAGGAAACATTCATCAGCTTGTTGGGTCTCAACCACCCCACCAATCCCTTAGAAACTTGGCCAAGAAACATGGTCCTCTTATGCATTTTCAAATTGGTGAAATATCTACGGTGGTCGTTTCATCACCCGATGCTGCAAAACAAATCATGAAAACCCATGACACTATCTTTGCCTCGAGGCCTCCTATTATTGCATCAGAAATATTGGCCTATAATTCCACCAGCATTATTTTTTCCCCATATGGTGAATACTGTCTCTTAGCCGGAAAATTTGTGCGTCGGAGCTTTTTAGTCCTTCACGCGTTCAATGTTGCATTCCGATATATAAGAGAGGAAGAAACTTCAAATCTGGTAAGATGGATAGCATCCAATGCAGGAAAAGTAATTAATCTGACCGAGAAGATTCACTCATCGACCTTTAGCACCACTTCGAGGGCTGCTTTTGGCAAGAAAAGTGAAGAACAAGAAACGTTTGTTCGTACTATAAAGGAAGCTATCAATTTGGCAGCAGGATTCAATATTGCTGATGCATATCCTTCTATCAAGTTTCTTCATTTGATTAGTGGTGTGAAACCCAAATTAGACAGGTTGCATAAACAATTAGACAGTATACTCGAGAACATCATCAATGAACACAGGGTTAATGGATTATTTAATTCAAGAAGGATGGCTGAGACTGAGCATCACCAAGCCCGCAAAGATCTTGTTGACGTTCTTTTAGAATATCACGAGGATGAAAACCATGAGTTTTCAATGACGGTTGATAATATTAAAGCAGTACTTCTGGTTAGTGATCTCTACATTATAATTGTCAATTTGTGTAGACAATACTTAATCAGTTTTTGGTACATCTTGAATGCTACGTAACTAGTCAACAATATCTTGAATTAACCACGTTATTTCTTCACGTGATGTCCTGAATTTGTGGCCTATCCTAGACCACGAAATTCATACATAGTACTGTAAACCAAATCTATCTAAGAATGATTGCATGCTAGCTAGCTAACACCTTCCCAACTACTCTTGCGTGTTTTTGTTTCTACTATCTTGAGCAACATGCCGCAATAAAATTTTTATATCACAGCATATGTAATACTACTACTCTATTTTTATATCATCTTTAATTGTCTATATATCTATTAGGACATTTTTTCTGCTGGAAGCGAGACATCAGCCACGACGGTAGATTGGGCGATGTCAGAAATGCTCAAGAATCCAATGATACTGAAAAGGGCACAGGAAGAAGTCAGAGAGGCATTCGGTAGCAAAGGATATGTAGATGAACAAACGATTGAGGAACTCAAGTACCTCAAATCAGTTATAAAGGAGTTGTACATTAAGGTTACACCCACCAGCACCTTTATTACTCCCAAGACAAAACAGTCAGAGATGTTTGATTCTTGGATATCAGATACCTACAAAGACCAAAGTGATAGTGAATGCATGGGGAATCAACAGAGATCCTGCATATTGGAAGGATGCTGAGTGTTTTATTCCGGAGAGATTTCTTGATAGTTCAATTGACTTCAAGGGAACAAATTTTGAATATATTCCGTTTGGTGCTGGAAGGCGTATCTGCCCTGGAATGACTTTTGGTTTGGCTAATGTTCAGCTCCCACTTGCAAAATTGCTCTATCATTTTCTTTGGAATTTACCCAGCGGAATGAAGCATGAAGATTTAGACATGACAGAAGCCTTTGGGGTCACAGTAAGAAGAAAGGATGATCTTTGTGTGATTCCTCTTCCCATTAATTAAAAATCTGACCGTACGCTATATAATATGGGAACTATTGATTTCTTTTACCACTTGGCCTATTGATTTTTATGTGCACGAAACTTCCCTAGTTTGTCTAGCAAAGTCGTTAGTTGGTGTAGAATTATTATCGAGTAAATCAACTTATGTCGAAAATATGGATGGTTATGTGTAGAATTGAATTTTCTGAGGAGTTATGTCTAATAAAGTTTTGGATGCACTGTGGCAAAGAAACAAATTTGGACTGCAAAGAGAAATTAATCCATAAAAAAAATAGAAAATTAATTTACAGAAATAAAGTAGACTGGACAAGGAAGAGATTTGGTATACTTACCCTAGTTAAATTTGATAGCTGAGAATTTGATTGGGTAGTTATGCACATGTATGATCTTCTTGAAAATGATTTTCAGTTGTACTATGTAATTTGTATTTATTATTTATGTCTTTTGGATGAGGTTAAGTATTTAGTTTATGTTTGGAATGTTATTTTTATTATTACTTGTGGGATTGGTAGTCTGAATCAAGAAAAAAGTTAGAAATTTGCAAAAATTAGGCTAGACTTATCACAAATATGTGTATTAAACTACCAGTCTAATTTGAATTTGCTTTATTTGACTACTTTCAGATCTTTTCTTACCACTTTCAGTCAAACCATTAATTGAACCATTAAATTGACGGATTTTTTAGTTATTGTACTCAAGTGGGAATAAAAAGAGATAATTATACTTTACCTCCTAAATTATAAACTTTGTCTCAACTTTCCCTTGTAAAAATTTAATTAGTACTCTATCTCTTTGATAACGGTAAAAAAAAATGGTTAGTTTGATAGTTGTTCAAAGAGATCAAAATGACTAAAATTACTCCCAATATTTAGTTCATAAATTATTTTTACCATTGTGGTTGGTAAGAAATATTCATGTCTCACCATTACCGTTCTATTGGAAAGGAAAAAAAAAACTTGCGCATGGTATATGATCTAAACAAAAAATGATTTAATTTGGTGCTGAAAAGAAGGAAAGTAAATAAAATAAAAGTATCTAAAGTTTAAATAAAAAGCTTAAATTTAAGCCATTGATCAGCACATAGTTGGTGCTTTATAATTAATATAATCGTATAACAGCAGAGGTAAATTTATATGTAAATTTTGATGCATATTTCACAGACATTTTGAAGGAAAACTATTTTTATAATCATTTCTATTTGTGCTATAAAGACTGTTTTTTTTTTTTTTTTTGTCACTTTGTTTTTTTTTCCTTTCATACCAAAAAAAAAATCTTATTTTTTCCAAGTTTCACTTTGCAACATATCACTTTTACCTCCAATAGATGAGTAATAATAAAATAATAATGCTTTTTTTGTTAAAAATGGTAAAAAATTCTATCAACTAAATATTTGGGTCATTTTAGTCATTTGCAATCATTGACTATTGGTAATCTAACAATTTATTTTTGACCGTTGGTCAAAGGTGGTAAATTAAAGATTAAATTTTATAGGGGCAAACAAAACAGAGTCCATATTACAAAGTGCAAAAGTGTAATTAACCCAAAAGAAAACATGAGGGTGCAAAGTGATAAAGAAAAAGTCCGGGGATGTAATGTAAAAATTAATAATAAGTTAAGGGGCGCTGTGAAGTGAACTATATCCAATTAGATTGGGAATATAAGAGTAGAAATAATCCTGGCAGGAAACTAATAATAGATACTTGATAGCCTGAATAACCAAAGTTAAAATACTTTTGAGGCGTTTGGTATAATTATGACAGCAAACACTAATTTTATTTGTGTATTCTCATTTTTTCCAAGACCATAAAAGAAAAAAACCCAAAAAAAGAAGAAGGTAGATCTAGCCACTGAAAAGGAATTAGAGGGGAAAAATTAATGCCAATCATGCGGTATACGGGAATCCTCTCCTATCTCTTATACACGTGACCGTATATGGGAAATGAGTCATGAGAGTCAAACCTGAAATTACAAAAATAAGTTGCACTCTTATTGATTTTAATTACAGATCAACCTATGTTATTTAGTATTCCCTCCGCCCAATTTTATATGTCACTTTTTCTATTTTAATTTGTCCCAAATCATTTGTCATTCCTTAAAATAGCAAATGTTTAAAGGTTATTTTTCCTTTTATTTTACCCTTTATGTAAGTTTCAAAAATATAGCATTAAATTCATGTTTCAACATTAATTGCTCTCACAAGCCATTTCAAAATCAACTAGCAAATTTTGTATGTTAATTAAAGGACAATTATGAAAAAATAATTTTGCTAGTGGGTCAAACGCTAATTTTTCTTAAATTGTGTGTAAATTTGGCCATGCCAAATAAAATGGAATGGAGGGAGTAGCATTTGTTACATGAAATGTAATACGGAGAGTATAACAGAAGACGTAAGCAGAGAAAAAGTTTTTGAGTGTAAGAATAACTATATATAGTTGAGACTCGGGAGTGTTCATTTGACTGGTATTTAACTTTTCAATTTGTTTGACTTTTTGTTTATTATATTATTTTTTCTCCATATCTATATCAAGGATTTTATTATTTTAATTATTTCAATTTCCACATTATCATCCTTATATAATTTATAATATATTATGTATACAAGTTTCAAATAGATTATATGTACAAACGTTTACACACATATATCTTTGTGTGTATACTAATATTAATATATGAATGTGTATTAGTGTATAAATTATATATAGATATTAAAATGATTTACAAAATTACAAATTAAAAATCACTTACCAAAATTAATTCATATAGCAAAATCTTATCGAATCATCAACCTTTGTGAAGCTACATCTTATATGTATATAGGAATATATATGATTATCTAACTCGTTCTATACTAATAGTAAGTTAGTAATGCATTTAATATATTTATTGATAATAAAAATGTTACAGTAATAAGTAATGTTGTATAAGTATATAAATTAGACATTATGTAAAATATATTTTTATTATAATTATAACTTATACAAATTTTAGTATATAAACATAAGAACATGTGTGTATAGCTATATTATTTATAGATATTTTAATAAATAGTTAATTATATATAATTACTTAACTTTTGTATTTATATGTATTAAAAAGAAATTAGTAATCCATTTAATTAGTTAATAAATACAAAAGTGTCACATTAATAAGTTGTACACTTATATTAACGTATAAGTATATAAATGTACATAACTTCAACAATTATACAAAGAAAATATATTTAATTCTTAAAAAAATAACATTATCAATTATTAACATATTTAATTATTAAGAATTAAGAATATTATGATTAAAATATTATGTACACAAATATATTAATATATTATTACAATTATAGATTCTCTAATATATATATATATATATATGTATATATGTATATATATATGTATATATGTATATATATATATATATACATATATATATATATATGTATGTATGTATGTATGTATGTATATATTGTTCGACTAATTTGACCGACAATTTTGAATGACTTGTTCAATCGTTAAACCATTCAATCTAGTTAAACTATAGATCGGTATTCGACCAGTAGTTTGACTTGAAAGTTAAAATCAAAATCGAGTTGAGAAGTTGCTTAATTAATTTGATTTCGAATTAAAGTCGAGTCGAAAGTCAGTTCAGAACAAATCAAATCAAATTATTTTTTTGACTTGATTCGACTCGACAGTTCAACTTGAATGACTTTGAATACCCCTAAATGAGAAGGAAAAAAAAGTACAAAGTTAACCAAACCCCCTCCAAACCCCTTCATCGGCTATTGTGATTTCTGATGAAGGTTGTTAAGGTATCTCGAAACAAAAACAAAAAAAAAACTCATTAAAAGATAGTCTTCTACATGAGGAGCTCATAGGACAACAAATCTTTGTATTCCATTGGCTCTTCTGTCTATTTATGGGATAACATCAAAACCAATACTACACTTGTACATGGTAAATACGTAGTATTTATATGAAAAATAATTAAGTAAATTTGATTTTTAACTCTATTTATAATACTTGTGATTCGTTTAACAGTTTTACTTATAAATTTTATAGTGTAATTTCTGATAAATAGAGTGGTTAAGGTATCTCGAGACAAACAAATGCTCCATAAAAGATAATTTTCTACATAAGGAGCCCATGGGGACAACTAAAATCTTTGTCTTTTCCATTGGATCTTCTATGATTTTATCTATTTATGGGATAACATCAAAACCAGTACTACACTTGTATGTGGTAAATACGTAGAATCTAGATGGGAAATAATTAAGGGTTGTGTTTAGATTGATAGATTTGGGAAAGAATTTTATTTATCAGAAAGATTTGTAAAGTTAAAATGAATAAATTTCAACTCCATCCAAACTAAAAAGTGCAAAATAAAGAATTTCAAATAACTTTTTAATTTAGATGGATTTAAAATTTATCTATTTTGACTTTATAAATCTCTTTAAAAAAATGGATATATTTCAAAATTTTCTCCAAATTCATTGATCCAAATACAATAAAGGAGATTTGGTTTTAACTCTATTTGAAGAACTTGGGGTTAGTTTCACTTATAAATCTTGTATTGTGAATTAAATATTATGCAATTTAAGACATTAGGTAATCTAAGAAAAATTTTATAAAATTTAATTTTGATTATAAAATACATAGGTAGGGAGAAGTTCAAACGGATTCATGTTAGTATTTTTTCTAGATTGCGGAGTAGATTATATTGCTCGATCTCCAAGGCAGCTTGTTATTTTACAAATCCGGAAACCCCACATGGAATGGAATCTTTAGCATTCACAGTGAGAAGACAGAGGCCTGAAATGGTCCGTCCAGCCAAATCTACTCTTCTTGAATACAAACTCCTCAGGTGTTTTCGTTTCGGAAAAGGAAAAAAAATGCAAACTCCTCTCGGACATCGATAATCAACAGGTCTTCGCTGTCAATTCCTAGTAATCCAGTTTTACCCTAATGATCCTTGTAATACGCCAGCTCGAGGGAGAAGAGACCCCGTGATAGTCATCAGAGACGCACTTGCACATGATCTCGTCTTCTACTACCCATTGGCTGGTCGTCTAAAGGAAGGACCTGGCGGGAAACTGATGGTGGATTGCACCGGCGAAGGTGCTTCTTTTCATTGAAGCAGATGCCGATGTTACACTTGAAAACTTCGGCAAATCCACCTCATCCTCCATTTCCTTACTTGGGGGAGCTCCTTTATGATGTTCCGGGATGTGGAGAAATTCTCGACTGCCCTTTATTGCTCATATATAACACTACCAGAAAAAAGCTTCTTAGCAACGGAAATAGCAACGGATTTTTCAGAAAAATTCGTTGCTAATGACATTACCAACGAATTTGATAATGGAAAAAATCTGTTACTAAATAGCTCGTAGCTAACAAGTTGCAACAGATTTAGCAATGGAATATTCCATTGCAAAACTGTCGTTGCTAATTTAGCAATGGCAAATTCTGTTGCCAAATAGCAATGAGAAATTCCGTTGTTAACTACCAACAAAAAGCAATTCATTCCAAATTGGCAACGGAAAATTCCGTTGCTAAGTGCCAATCAGCAACAAGAAATTCCGTTGTTAACTACCAACAAAAAGTAATTCATTCCTAATTGGCAACAAAAAATCAGTTGCACATCCAAAAAAAAAAAAAAAAAAAAAACCCTAAAAAATTTATCAAAAAAAAAAGCCAAAAACCTGCCAACAATCAAATAGTCATTTGAAACTCACAAATACCAATCAAAACTACAATCAAATTATCATTTCAAACTAACAAATTCCAATCAAACAATAATATCAATAATTAACTCCATTCATTCATTTCAATTTTAATAAAAACTAAACATAAACACAACTAGAATTTAAAATCTAGAGCTCTCACTCATCCTTCTCATCATTCTCACTACTTTCATCATCATCATCCTTAGGTGCACTGCTCTTACCCTCTTTATTATCACTATGATGTGGAGTACCGAATTCAAACGGTGGACCAAATGGTAGCAAGCTAGAGCCTGGAGCTGTTGGACTGTAATGAAGCCATTATTCACTCAATAGTATCTATTCTATGTACTCCGGACTCGTTTATTTTAACTAACTTTTGCTGCAAATCTTGAATCGTTTTCTGAAGCTGCTCAGTTGTTTTCTTGAGGGTCTCATTTACTTGCAACTGGTCCTCCCATTATTTTCTCCCCCAAGTGATCCCTGATGTGGAAAGGGGATCTACCTCTAACCAAGTTAGATTCCCTTGCTAGTCCATAAAGTCATCCTTTCTTCGGCCCACCAACTTCTTTTATCCATTCATCTATTTTAGATGGCAGTTGTAATGATGTCTCCCCCTCAACTTGTGAACTATTATAAGCAGACAGTATAACATTCCACTATGCAATAAATTTGTCCTGTCAATTGCATAATAGTTATATTCCATTTTAAGAGTAATTATATCTCTTTTTAAGCAAAGATTTAAGATTTTAATTATTTATATATCAGCAGTGTAAAAGCAGTCCAAGGAAAGTCAAATTCCCGTATTATATCAAAAGGAAGTCAAATTCCAAGATTACATCAACAACCATCTAAACCACCAATTTACATTAAAATTATGTACATGTAGTTATATCTCTTATACCACACAAGAATCAGTTTATTTGAATGTGTAATACTTATATGAAAATCGTGTGCACACTTATCTACCTCATTGTAGATTGCCACCAATTATCTTTGAATACGTACATAGAAAAGAACGAGCTATACCAGAATTTTAACCGAGATCTTTTGCCCACCATTATAACAAATAATAAATGAGACAATTGAAATGAAGTTCAATTAAAGTTAAAATAATATATAAGTGAAAAATACAATTACCATTCTATCATGATGGGTCAAATAAGTGATACTTCCACCAAAGTGAATTGGATTTCCTTGACCATTACAATCAGATACACAGTTCTTTTGATTATTCATACATATTTTCTTATAATCCTTGTCATCCCACTACTTGTCTAAGTCAAGTCAATGAGACTCTCCAATCCAATGAGGCTTATTCTTTTTCTTTCGAAATTTCGCCATCAAATTCTTTAACTATTCAGAGCCATGATGCCCAAATACCATGCAAATTGCATGTTCAAGTTCCGGAACCCAACATTAAGTGTTCTAATTTATAGCACCAAAAAAAGAAGAAGAGTTAGCATTGTAAGGAAAAAGCTAAAATGTATAATATTTGAAAATATATAATAGCTTTAAGAATTTATAACTCACCTGAAACTCTCTAAACCATAAGTCTCTTACTTCTCGTGGCACCTTTTTCCACAAATGGTAAGCAACATTATGTAATGAGATTTGATGATGGAACTAATCTTCCTAACATACTCTTGTTTGTCAAACCTATTAACTAAAAAATGATATGATTATTCAATACATGTAAATACTAAAATACCAACAAAAAAAAAAAGTGAAACCAATATTTATGTCGATAGTACATAAGTAATATTATAGGGAATTTGTAAGTTCAATATTCTATTTCCCATGCAAATATAAACATCTTAGAAGTGGAGCTTTCAATTTGAGTACCATATTGAGAACCATGTGTAGAAAGAATTGATGATCCTGATGGCTATAAAGAAGGTTACAAAATTTGTTATATTGATTTATATTAATTAAGGGTTAGAAAAAATAGTTATTTGATACTTGTTGAGCACCAGGAATAGGCATTAAATGACATTAAGATTGTTCGAATATTAGTCAAGTCGAACAATCGAGTCAAACAAGTCAAAAAAAATTTGACTTATACTTGTTTAACTTTCGACTCAACTTTGGCTCGAAATCAAATTAACTAAACGACTCTTCGACTTGACTTTGATTTCAACTTTCAAGTCAAACTACCAGTCAAATACCGATCTACAGATTGACTAGTTTACCAGTCAAACAAGTCGTTCGACTTTACCGGTCAAATACTAATCATATAAGTCATATATATATATATATAATATATATATATATAGGATCTACGATTATATTTCATTTCATATTGTAGCATATATTATAATAATATATTAATGTATTTGTATACATAATATTTTAGTCATAATATTCTTAATTCTTAAAAATTAGATATGTTAAAAACTGATAATATTTTTTTTCTTAATAGTCAAATATCTTTTCTTTGTGTGAATATTGGAATTATCAATGTAAATGTAATACTTTACATTACGTACATAATTTATGTACTTATACTTTAATATAAGAGTATAATTTATTAATATAACATTTTTATTTCAATAAGTAACTAAATATATTACTAATTTCCTTTTAATACAAATAAATACTAGAGTTAAGTAATTATATATACTTAAATATTTATTGATTATATCTATATAATATATCTATTCATACATGTTGTGATATTCATATACTAAGATTAATATAACTTATATTTGTAATAAAAATATATGTTTTACACAATCTTTAATTTATATACTTATACTACATAACTTATTAGTGTAACATTTTAATTATCAACAAGTATATTAAATGCCTTACTACCTTATTATTAGTATAGATAGAGTTAGGTAATCATATGTTCTTATATACTTATAGGATATAATTTAACAGGGGTTAGTGATTCAATAAGATCTTATTCTGTCATTTTCTAGATTTAGTGAAGATTGGATTTGAATTAACAATCATTAATCTATACGGAATTGACCAATCACCACTCTGATTGAAGCTTACTTTGTTGAATAATATGATTATAATTTGGTCATGTATTTTTTTTTTGTATTATCTATGAACTTGTATTTTGAATTTGTGGAACTTGCATTATCTTTTATTTCTACAATGTGATATTTTGAATTAGTGGAATGATATGAAATTTGTACGATGATGTACTAAATTTTCAAATTAGAATATGGAATGGTAGAGGATTTATGTTCGACTTATTCCACTTATTAGTCGAATAAGTCAAATTTAAACAATCCGATTTTAATTAATTTTGGATTTATATGACTTGACTTTGACTTTAAAATTTTTAAGTCGAAAGTCAAATAAGTCAAATCAAAGACGTTGAAAAGTTGAACAGCGATCAAATGAACATCCCTGAATGACATGGAGGAAAGAAAGTCAGTGATAAGATGTGGTGGGTGGGATGTAGGTAGTGGTATATCCACTAGCAAGGATATAGGTGGGGGAATAGATATAGATAGTGGCATGGATATAGGTGTTGGCATGGGATATAGGCAATGGAATGGATATAGATGATGGAATAGATATAGGTGGTGGTACTGTGGTGTTTATAGGAGAAGGCATATAATGATGGAGTAGGGGTCTTCTTCTTCTTGCTCATCCCAACCTTACCTTTTTTCTTCCTTTTATCGATCATCTACAAAATTATAAAAAATAAGGTACAGTAATATAAGAAATTAAAAAAAATAGGAAAAAAAAAAAGAAAGATAAGAAATGAAAGTGTACTACGTTTTAGTACACTTCTGCTATATTGAAAGATAAGAAATCAAAAAAAAAAAAAAAAAAGAAGATAAGAAATGGTAGTATACTTTGTTTTGGTACAGTAATATTTATCTAGTTATCTTCTTTCAATGAAACCTTGTGCTCCATTACGAAGTCTGAAAAATTGAACTTGGTCCTTGTTTAGCTTTTTAGTTTCTCTTTTAGTATATGTTTATCTTAAATATTTCAGCAACTAGATGTGAAAAATAACATCATTGAAACATATATATGATTTGGGATGTTCAAATCTTAGGTATGTAGCTCATTCTTATAGAACAGGATTCAGTGAACATGGCATTGCATAATGTACTATTGGAACCAAATTTCAATACCATCATCAAAACAGTGGTTAGAAATCAAATCTTAATAAGCCTATATATGACCTGAATTCCCAGATAATGCATACAGATGGGTAACTATCCCAAAGGACCATTAAAATAGCAAAATTGTAGAAGTTTTATAAACATGTAATCTGAAAAATCTAAACCAAGTAACCAACACAAAGCAATTTGAGAAGATAAGTCCAACTCTGTAACAATAGAACTACTAACAAATATCCTAAAAAACAACACTCTCAACTTTTACTCTTATCTAATCTCAAGATTTCACAACAAGCAAAAGAACAACTCAAATCCAATAAAAATCCTTATTCCAGCTCAATACTCCAATACACAAAAATAGTTACTAGGAAGTAGCGGATTGCAAACACAAAAATATTAACAAAAGAGTGTGATCTATATCAATATAATGATCCCAAAAAAAAAAATCAATGAATCACATTAAAAACAAAAATATAAAAAGACTAAATCACTTACTGCTAATAATCAAATTATTCAAATCTAACATCGACCCAAATTTTTAAATATACCAAATAATAATTGAACAAAAAACCAAAAGTAATAGTTCCAAAAACAAGAAAGAAAAGGGCCCACAAATATACCTAAATCTAAGCCTAAATGGTTCTTGATTTTGCACATAATTGTCTAATAATTTAAGCAATTCTTAATTAATTAAATATAAAATCACATAATCTAATGCCAAATATAACAATAATGTTTCCAAATTCAAAAAATTACATAAATATACCAAATATTCCAAGTGCAAACTCTCTAAATTTATGCTAAATTAAAAATTCATGTTAAAAGGAAAAAAGTCAACAATCTACATCTTCCTCATCCTCGTCTACATCATCTTCCTCATTCATCAGGCTAGTCATTTTCATCTTCTTCCAACTCATCTTCATCTTCTTTCTTCTAATCTTCTTCTTCTTCTTCACCATCTTTATCTTCTTCCTCCTCATCATCTTCGCTTTTGTCATCTTCATATTCTTCCTCCTCGTTTTCTTCCCCCCTCAACTTCTTTAACTACCAAAGGAATTTCAATTTGCATATCAATTTCTTCATATACCTATCACTATCTCCTAGAAGATCAATGTGATTAGTATCTAAAATTGTGACAAGATTTAGAACATGTTGATCTTGATACACATTCTTTACATTATGCTCCTCGTCAATTCTACTTCTTGGCCTTGACTTTATGACTACCCACCAATCCACTTTGTCCCTCATTCTACCAAGATAAGTAACATAATATGCTTGAGCTGCATGTTGTGCAAGTATGAAGGGGTTGAATTTTGGATATCTCCTATTTCTTCTAATTTCAACAATTCCATATCGGTTGTACATCCTAATGCCTCAATTACTCACACAATCAAACCAGTCACAATTAAAAATCACAACCTTTTAGGCATTAGGATTTTTATTTGGATATTGCAATTCGAGCACCTCTTTAAAGATACTATAAAATTCATTGGATCCCTCACTTTTGACAAATACTTCCTTATAATTGGTCTTCCTACCCTCTACCTATTCACTAGTCTAGAAAATGTACTCATTGACAAAGAACTTGGCCATCTTTGAACCTCTCTACTAGTGCCCCATGATAGGTCATGCAAATATTGATTTTGCACCATGTTTTGTGTATTTAAAACCTATTCATAAGAGGTAAAATCTTATATTAGCTGGGATTTACAATTAGTTATTTACTGAATGTTGCACTAATACTTACATATTCTCCAAAACCAAACTACACAGTTATCCTCCACTGATTTCCCGAATTCCTTATCAGTTAGTTAAGGATAATAATGTCGCACCGCCTAATCATACATCCTACACACCATATTTTTTAATTAGTAATAAGATAATTTACAAGCAAGTTAAATCAACTAATGCATGTTATTCTTATGTCAAGAATGGCATAATATCCTTGACTTCATCACAATTTAATAGCACATGCAAGTTTACAGTAGCCATCTCTAGAACAGTCAATAATCAACATTCACTCTTGCTAGCTGGTCGCCTTGTTTTATTGAAAACAGATAGAGTAGCTGGCAAGGTTGCATCAAATCCATTATTTTCATTTGCCCCATCCTTGTGGCTTTTGTTTGTACATCAGTTTCAAAGTAATAAAAACAGAAGTATGATGTCTCGAGAGATAGATAAGCCTCACATATTGAGCCTTCTGGACAATCTATATTCTTAACCATGCTTTTCAAATGATGTAGAAATCTATACTTGATTTAATTAAAAAAATAGATATTATTAATTTACAATACGATAATGCTAATTAAAACTTTACAAAAATGAGTATTACCTATCAAATGGATATATCCATCTATATTGAACAGATCCTCCAACCAATGCTTTGTAAGGCAAATATATAGGCAAATACTCCATTACATCAAAAAAGCCTGGTGGAAATATTCGTTTTAACTTGCCTATCTACAATATGACTAGAATATTTTTTTCCATTTGCAATAACATATCATCCCGCAATTCTGTACAACATAAATCACAAAAAAATGACACAATTCAGATATAGGCTTCTATATTGATTCAGGCAATGCACTGAACGCAATTGATAGCAAGCTCTCTATAAACACATGACAATCATGACTCTTCATCCCTAATAATTTGCCTCCATTCATGTCCACACATCTTGCTATATTTGAAGCATACCTATATGCCATCTCCAACTCCTCAAGCCAAGAACATATCTCTCATATTTGTTTCATTGTCAAAGTAAAGTTTGCTTTTGGTTTGACAAGCTTACCATTCTATAGGGCCAAAAACTCTAATTCACTTCTCCGACAATATATGCCCAAGTCCTGCCTTTCCTTTAGATTGTCTTTTGTCTTGTCTTTTTTATCCATGATAGTGTGGAACACATTGTCGAACACATTTTTCTCTATGTGCATGATGTCTAGATTGTGGTGGATTAGATTAACCACTTTCTAATAGGGCAAATCCCGAAACATGCTCCGTTTGGACCAATTGTGTGTCACCCCATATCCTTCAATTTTTTCGTGATCTACTTTCAACTCAAGTATGTAGGGAAAATTTTTAACTCAACTTTTACTTTAGAAAATTAAAGCAATTCAGCACCACTTATTTTTACCTGCCAATAGTCCTTTTATGTGTATCATATTTTATAAATTTCACATGCTATCTTGGTTTGATCTTTCTTGTAAAAAGAATCTTTATTCCTCCTAAAAATATAATCAATAGTCAAGAATTGTGAATGACAATCAAACCACGAAATTTTTCCTTCAAATTTCAATATGAATTCCTTGGTCTTCTCCATACAAAGAGAGCATGTCAAATTTCCAACTGTACTCCATCTGATAGCATGCCATCAGTAGGGTAATTATAAATTATCCACATGATTTCTGTCTTCATTTGGAAGTTTTGTTTTTTGGAGACTTCATGCATTGGGAACCCCTCTTCCTATAAAAGGATCTTTAAGCTCATAAATCAAAGGCTACAATAAATATCAATCCTACTTTTCGGATTAAGTGCACCTAGAATTAAACAAGTTAGGAATATATATGAAGTTGTCATGCACACTTCTAGAGGAAGGTTACACGGTGTAACAATTACAGGTCAACACGAGTGTGGTTTTCCAATATTATTGAATGGGTTAATCCGTCTGCACACAGGCCAACTCTAATATTCCTTGGTTTTGAGGCAAATTTGGATGCGTTCTATCAAAGTGTTTCCATGCTTCACCATCTGATAAATGACTAAAGACACCCAGCGCTCTCTTATTTTCAAAATGCCATCTCATGTGTTCTGCTGATGAAAATGAGGCATACATCCTCTTCAGTCCTGGAATGAGTGGCAGGTTTTCTAGCGAGGATGATGACAAAGTCTGCACTCATTTTCTTCAGTTTTATAATACAACATGTACCCATTTATGCAACAATCATATGTAACTGCTAAAAGACCAAGTTTCTTTACTAGTTTCTGTCAAAATGAGTAGCCTATGTCATAGAAGTTATTTGGCACACAATTACCAGAAGGAACTGCCCATTTTATGATATCACATATTCAGTCCACACACCCCTAAGATAAGTAATAATCAAATTTCAAACTCACCAATTGAACAACAATAGACAGTTTCAAAAATATTTTGCAACCAGGGTACAGCTGCTGTAGAACATATTTCAACATATCATAAAATCGTGCAGCCTCACCAGTTGGAAGTTCGTCGATATCCTCTCTGTTCTTATCAATATGGTGGAGATCAAATCCAAAATTACTTGGACAAGTAGCATCAAACACCATATTTTGCTATGTACAACGATGTGCATTCATAAATTCAGGTCTACTGGAACCACCCATATGAATATCAACTACAGTTGGTTCAAACTCCCCATGTACAGTCTAGTACTAATAATTTGGCATATACCCGAATTTTAGAATTTGTTCAACCACATTATTAGGATTCACTAGTCTCGTATTCTTATCCTCAGAGCAAGGACACGCAAATTTCATGATCATTTACATATTGTGGTTGCAAATATGCAAATTGCAAAAATTAACTTAAACTTCAATAAATTATACAGCATAACCAGAATGGTTAGGCAAGAGCCTTTCATACATCCAACTATAGTTATGACGCATTTTCATAATCTAAGAATCAAATATTCAAATGTTTTAAAATTTAAACATAAACATATCAACGACATATTTGTTAGTAATCATATTTTAGATTAAAAGAGTAAGGTCTTTTTTTGTAAAATTTTTAGCAGAGTATCCCCTAATTTTAGACCATTCTCGTAGTTCAAAACCAATCAAAATACGCATTCATGACTCGGCGAGGGTTGATTTAACAATTTAATATTCATAAATTTCATCCTAAGAAACCTTTACTATCACTAAAAATGAATAAAACAAATTGGCTAAAAGTTGATTAATAATCAGTAAAAAAAAGAATCAACGAATGTTACAAGAAAGTTCAACTTAAAATATCAATCATGACCTGACAAGCGGTTATACAAAATAATCAATCATAGTGACCTGACAAGGGTTGATACAAAACAATCAATCACGACCCAGTAAGGATTATCCAAAAGATCCATAACAATTTAATATATCACAAAATTTGTACAAATTTTATAACTTGAATCCCAACTAATTTAACATACACAAATAAACCTAAACGACATTTTAACCACACGATAAATATGTTTAAAATAGAATGATGACAAACCTACTTTACAATGCTGTTCGTTCTAGACTTGATTATTGTTCTAAAATGTGTACGAGATTTTCATCACCCTAAACATGAGCAAAGGTTAAATTTATCACCAAAAATTAAATTGAGGGAAATTCATTAAATAGAGAGAAATGGAGGGAAATATAACCAAAAGTGAAACCAAAATCAAATGCATACATTAAATTAAATTACAACTTATATTTCCATTAGGTAGCAAGAAAGGAAGATGATAAGATGATAGCATATCTTTCATGGACTTTAAATTTAGTAGTCCTACACATTGTAATTAATAAATTTTATTGTGATGCATAAGCTCACAAAACATAAAAACCAGGGATATGTCACCAACTCATCAACTCCAAGTAGGTTGTAATTGTAAAATCGGTGTAAATGGAATGTAGTTGAAAGCAATTTCCGATGGACTAATAAGGTTTCATATTTCAATCCTATTCCTAATATTAAAATTGAATCAGTTCAATACCAAATTAACGTAACTATCTTGGACACACAACCAAAAGACAAAAAAATTCATAAAACAAGGCTATGCATGATGCTATTGGCATCTCATCATTTTTTTTAAAAAACTTTACAGCAAAGAAAAACTCCTAAACTCCCTTAGTCCAAGTAACTAAATCAGTAATCACATAGATGATTCACTTTTCAAAAAAGTTAAAAAAAAAAAAAAAAAAAAAAACTATGAAATTTCAGCCACAAACTTGACTTTAATATTGTATTACTTTATAGCACTAGCAGTAGTACTAGCGAGAAACAAAACAAAATCAAACCATTGAAAATATTTAAACCTAGAGCATCAACCACTTTAGATATAGCATTCAAATACTTGTTCATGCACCTATGATAACGAAGTACTATTAAACATGCAATTAGCTAAATGCATATTAAGATAAGGATATGCACAATATTTGTTCATGCAGCATGATTGTCATAAACATCTTAAAATCCTAAATTGTCATGAACTACGACTGAATTTAAATTTCACAAAAGTCATAACTATATCTACCACAACAATAACAAAAACACTTGGTATGCATTCTACCAATGAACATACAATTCCATATAGATAAGAACCATAGCAACCACGTATGCGAAGAAAATATTTTGCTATTTAATTGAATCACGAAGTTAACTGAAAAAAAAGAATCACAGAAGTTTATCGTGTAAAATTAAATGTCTACCTTAGATTTGTATTGAACTTCCTGCTTCAATGGAAAAAGATTTGACTCGCAAGATCTTTTATTGTTTTTTGTTAATTTTGTATTAATTAGAAATTTGGTGCTAAACTGCTTTTTATGAGGATATGGGCTATTGACTATTTTTGTTGTTATACAAAAAGAAAGGAAGAAATGTGGGTTAAAAAGTGGGGAAGAGGAAGATTACATGGGTTGATAATTGAAGAATAGAAAAACCTATAGTAGTTACATTGTAATTGTTACATGTTTTTGGGTAAGATGGGAATTATAATTTTAGAGTGAGGGCAACAAAGGAAAAGAATTAAAATTCCTGCACCAAAACCTTCCTCATTGTTAAAGTAGTAATTTATAGGCTCATAAATATCATATACTTTATGTATTATTTACTTCATTTTTACTGATGTTTAAGAAAGAATTGAGTAATTATGAGCTAAAATGGTTTATTTTCAGTTTTGTAGGGTTTGAGTGAACAAATAATCAAAATTGATCACAAAATTTGAGGAAAATTGCGAAATTGGAAGTTACGCGCACCAGTGAGGAGCGATTTTAACACAGTTTGGTAGATTGAGCATAACTTTCTCGTCCAAACTCCAATATTGGGGTGATAACAAAGACATAGAGCTACAACTTTCATGCTTTAAGTTTTTCCAAATTCGACATGAATCATGGTCAAAATCGAGGAGGAAGTTGAAGATGGTACTGCCTAATGCACCTAGGCGCGACCAAAATTGTAGCGCATGGGCGCCAAGACCAAAAGCTCCACTTTTTGGTTCTGCCAAGTGCACCTAGGTGTGACAAAAGTGCAATGCCCAGGCGTCGATCGTTGGATAGTCTCATAAGTTTGCTTATTTTGCAAGAAAAGTCCTCTCATGTGTCCGGTTGCGTGTTTTTGTCTTATTGCTTTTAAATTCTTAATTGCTTCTATAGTTGAGTAGTTAGGGTTTTATTTTATCGCCTTTGATCACTTTTATAGAGTAGATTAATTTAAATTCTCGAATTTGATTAATTTCTTGCAATTAGGGTAAATTAAATTAGGATTTTCGTCAATTAGTTTTAATTGCTTTTCGTAGAAATAGTATTTTATATTCTAGCCTTTAAATTTTAACTTCTCGTGACTAATTTAGTTTAAATTTAGTTTAAAAAATCTTGATTAATTTGTTTAACTAGTACATAGGCTTGTCATCCTAGTAATCATTCCAATAGTTCTCGTGGAAACGATTCTTACTCATCCAATACACAAACTCGCCTCGTATACTTACGAGTGTATAGGAGTTGATTCAGATAATTAAGATTTTTATTACTTTTTCATTGTTTTTAAAAACCTAATCAATATTCTACCAAACAAGTTTTTGGTGTCGTTGTTAGGGACTATTTTTGTTTGGTAACAATATTAGGTGTAGTGAGTCTTACTAGATTAGACTTTTTCATTTTTTTGTTATTTATATGCAATTATTCCTTGTTCTTTAGTTTTGTTTGGATTTGGTCTTCGATATTTGATATTTGATTTTCTTTTCTTGTAGTTTATGGCCGATACTCGTTCGTCCAATTAACTACTTTTTCCTATTGACTTGGAGATTGAACAGACTATAAGTAGAAATCGTACAGACGACAAAACCCAACCCAAGGTGACCATTTAATGGAAAATCCAAACCGTCCCGTTAATAAACAAGAGGAGCTTGCAGGCAACAATCACAACCTGGTTAATGCTAATGCTAACCCCCAATATCTTAGAGATTATAACATATCTAATTTCGAGGAGGTGAGTTCTACCATTGCTCGGCTACCCGTGTAAGCAAATAACTTTGAATCAAGCCTGCACTTATACAAATCTGCCAAACACATGCTATGTTTGGAAGAGGACCCAATGAAGAACCCTATGAGCACTTAATTAGGTTCGAGGAAGTCATTGATACATTCCGATATAATAGAGTCCACCCCGATTGTATCCGGATGAGAGCATTCACTTTTTCTTTACGTGATAAAGTAAGGTCGTGGTTGCAGTCATATAGACAAGGTACTTTCACAACCTGTGACCAACTCATTCAAGAGTTCCTAGCCCAAAACTTTCCACCGGCTAGGGCCGCTATGCTTCGAAATGAAATCACACGAACAATCATTCAGACAAATCACAAGAGACAGTTTAGATGAAGCATGGTACTGCTTCAAGGAGCTATTGAGGAAGTGTCCGCACCATGCTATACCTCTATGACTGTAAGTCCAAACCTTTTATAATGGACTATTTCCGAAGACTAGATTGATAGTTGATGCAAGTGTAGGGGGTTCTTTCCCCTATAAGACTCAAGAAGAAGCGCAAGAGTTGTTGGAGAGAATTGCATCATTCATTACTATCATGGAGCAATAACTCCCGTAGTTTGACAACAACAACAAGTGACTCAAGCCAACGTCCAGTAAGGAGGTATGCCAAATTATAATACTTTCTTATCTCAGCAGAACATGATGATGAGTGCCATTACAAATTTGACTAAGGCTGCGAAGGACTTGGGAAGGAGTTGTGAACTCTATTGGGCCGACATTTCAAGGGATCTTGAGTTGTGATTTCTGGGAAGGAAATCACCAAAATGGCTTTTGTGAGATTTCGGTGATACAAGATGACCAGGAGCAAGTTCAACATGTTTCTAATCAAAATTCTAACTCACATAATCAGTTCATATACTATGGCAATACATACAACTCTTCTTGGCAAAATCATCCGAACTTTTCTTGGACTAACCAAAATAATGTCCAAAATCCTTCATTTAAACCCAACCAACCATAACAAAAAATTTTCAACCAAACCTCGTTATCTAGACCATATCAACTACCTCATCAAAGGTATGTCCAAAACTTTCCCTTTCAACAAAATAACTCATACCAACCTCCACCAAGAAGACCACCACTTCAAAATCCAAATTATCCTACGTATGTGAATCATGATACATTTAATGGTGATAATCTGAGAAGGGATTTTGAGAAACTACAAAGGGAGTATCAAAATTTGTAAACTACCACGAGGAACCTTGAGCACAATTGGGACAAATAGTCTGACAAAACAATGAGAGACCGATTAGAGCATTGCCAAGTGATATAATCCCAAACCAAAAGAGCAATGCAATGCTATCTTCCTAAGATTTTAGTGGAAAAGAATTGGTTGTGCCGAATGAAAAACAAGAGAATGGTAAAGAAGAAGAGAAGAAAAACTCTAACATGATTGAGGAGAAGAATGAAGTTGGTTGTGATGATGACAGGATGACAAAAGTTGATGAAAACAAGGAGTTGATAAAGAAACGCATAGTGGAGACTTTGAATTTGCATCCTTTGGTAAAGATTCCATTCCTTCAAAGGCTCAATAATTCCAGAAAGAAGGAAAAAGACGAGCAATTTCAACAATTCATCAACATGTTCAACAAGGTTAATGTCAACATTCCTTTTAGTGTTGTGCTCACCAAAATGCTGAACTATGTGTGGTTTATGGAGGATTTATCAGAAAGGAAGCAGAAATGGGATGATGGTGAGAAAATTTATCTCGATACCAAGTGTAGTGCAATTTTTCAATGGAGATTACCTCATAAACTCAAAGATCCTGGTAGCTTCTTAATACCAGTGAATATTGCAGGAACAACACTACATCATTCACTTTGTGATTTAGGGGTTAGTATCCATATTATGTCGAAATCCATATATGATAAGTTAGGAATCTCCAATTTGAAACCGACTAATGTTACACTCTAATTAGCGTACTTGATTGAAAGGAAACCGTATGGCTTGTTGGAGGACATGCTTGTGCAAGTAGGGAAGTTGGTGTTTCCCGTTGATTTCTTGGTGTTGGACATCAGCAAGGACAATGAAATACCGTTGATTCTGGGAAGGCTATTTTTATTTACCACACATGCATTAATGGATGTTAATAAAGAGAAATTGATTTTACAAATTGAAAATGAATTGCTTGAAATTATGTTTTTTTATTATAATGATAATTTTCTTATTTTTGAGGAAAAATGTGCTAATCATTCACTTGATCCTTATATTAGCAGGTCAAATGAATATCAAAACCACCCAAATATGTGTGTGGGGTGAGAAAAGATCAAAAAAGTTGTGCAAAGCATCCAAAAGTTTAAGGAGCGCAAAAAGAAGAGGAAATGGCTTGATGAAAACACTTGGACATCCTACTAAGGACATTGGCTTTGGTGACTACAAGGAAACATGGATTTCTTGAAAGAAAGGCTAGGAATCAAGAAATGACAGTTAAGAAGAATGGGATTAAACTTTTCCCATGGAGGCCTAAAGGAAGGGGTTGGCCAACCACCCTAACATCTTTCACAAGAGCGGAAATGCAATTGACGAGCCTAAGACTATAAACAAGGATGCAACATGAGAGGCAACCTATGTTTTTTCTTAATTTTATTTCTTATGTTTTTGTTTAATTTTTTGGTTTTATTGTTTTTCTTAATGTCTTAAGGGTTTTTATGTTTTGATTTTGTTTTAGTTGTTGATGTCTTCCACTTCGACTCAAGGGTATTTAGTTCAACATAAATGGTACCGAGCATTCTTTCTGGACAGAGAAGCTTTCCTTTTTCCCTTTCTCTTCTTTATTTTTGCATTGGGGACAATGCTATTCTCTAAGTGTGGAGTGGGAAGTTTTCTTACTTTCTATTGTAATCATGTTTGGTGTTTTGTTTGTTTATTTTGTTCAATTTTTTCTTTCAAATCAAACAACTTTTGATTTGAGAGCTTTTCAAAATTTTGAAAATTTTGTTCACAAATTGCTTGACATTTTTCTTTGATTTTCTACTGGATAGTTTTTTAGCTAAGTTGTTATGAGTAGGTTAGTCGCTGTTAATATTTTTCTAGCATGATTTCCAATTTTTGAGCACTAGTGTCACGCCCCAAAAACGGGACCGTAACATGCCGCGCTAATGTACACCGGACCAAAGCGCAAGGCACAAACGAACAGAGCAACAAATACAATGTTGTAAACCATTCTTAACTATAAAACCGCATTTTTACGGTACAAAAGATGCTACAACAAAAACAAAGATCAATACAAAACCAATCTAATACACTACCCTCTCCAAACAAAGATAATTGTGTAATGATTCACTTATATTGCATTTGCCATAAAGATAATAACACCATTGCTTTAAAATTCTCATGCCATTTAAACGTCAATAAACCATAATCATTAGTTTCTAAAATGTCTCATGCCAAATCAGGCATGTTAGCCAAAAAGATCCAATCATTTCAAAACATAGTATGCTAAAGCATTGTACAATTTCAATCCAAAATATAATAAAATAGCATGAGTATAGGCTCAAGGTATGACCTATACTAGGTCTAGTAATCTACCACACCTACTAGCAAGTTATCCCAAAACAAGACCCTTCAAATGTTCATATGATGGATGACGGGTCAGAGCCTCATTGCTTTCATATCAAAAGAGTTTGCAAACATATCAATTGATTAACATAAAATAGCTTGGTGATTTCATAAGTAATAGTTCCAAAACTTGGTAAAAGTGCCCCATAGAAAGTCGTTAAACCAAGTGGAAGAGGGTCTATGTTACCCACCTATCAAAGCAAAAACTTCGCTAGGTGGCGTGGTACCTAAAACAGAGATAGATGTGTATGGCAGTTTACAGATCCTTTAGCTTTTTTAAATTATAAAGCTAAAAAATTTGTTTTATTCACAGAAAAGGTACTCATGCTTATTTTACGATGTGTATAAGAGACAGAACTAGGATAATTTGGATAATTTCCGCTTACTTACAAAATGAAGGAAATCAATTCCACTTGGTTTCAAGTCTCAATTCCTATTAACCTTCCAAGTGTCACTCTTAAAACATCATTATGTGCATAGACATAAGCATTCATAGCATAACATTCTAGGGCCACATATGGAAGACAAAACCCTAACTCATAATCTTAAAATTTGTAATCTAACAGTGGAAAGTTGTTAAAAATCAATTCTTGACAAGAGATTGCACTACACCTGTCTTATGTACTGGCAAAATTTTAGATAATTGGATTGGATTTAAAGATAAAGGTAGGCATTTCTTTGGACGTTTGAGCCTTTCAAGCCAACCATTACTACAAAATTTATCCCTAGTACCCTACTTGAGCCTTAATTTGTTTTGAATAGACAGAGCACCATTCGTTCTTTTTCATAACTTATAATTTTTTATCTACCTTTGTGAGCTATCATAAATGTACCTTAAGAGCTTTAATGCCACATTAATTGTTAAGGGGATATAAGGATGGAAGGTAGTTGTATGAGAGTGTTAAAATGAATGGTGTACAATTTAAGGTGTAAGGGTATTAAAAAAAATTGTGTTGACCATTGCAGGTGGTGCTCATCACTGGCACCTGCATTGAAGTGTTGCAGGTGGTGCCTATCACTGGCACATGTATTGGAGTGTTAGCAGGTAGTGCCTATCACTGGTACTTGCGTAGATATTTTTTGCAGATAGTGCTTATCATTGGCACTTGTTTTGGGAAAACGAAAAAGTAGAAGAAAAAAAAAAGGAGAGGAGTTATTTTTACATGGTGTTGGCAAGAAGGGTTGAAATTGAAAAAGTAGGATTTTATTTTGCTTGTTGCACAAAATTTTTATGGGTATTTGGTCAATTAAGTGCGGGGTTACTTCTTTGAAGGATGGGTGTTTTAATGTTCAAAAAGATTTCAAGTTTTATATTAATGAGCTGCACATTAATTTAAATTTCTTTTTCTTATTTGTTTATCCATTACCCCTTCTTTGTTAGCCAAGACCCTAACCTTACGTTACAAGTTAAAAGTCCTGCCTAATTTAAGTCAAGTCAGTTGTCTGTGTGTGTGGAGAAATGCAAGAAGAGTATGCTATGGAGTGTTTAGAAAAATGCAAAGGGCTTACCTGATTTGATCTGAGTGTCTTAAAATTTATTTTTGTTGTTATGCACGAAACTACACTGGAATTCATGTATAGGGGTTTATTATCGTTTGACTATTTTCCTTGTGATGATTCGGTTCTTGGTTATTTATGTGGATAATTGATGAGATAGGTTGAGTATGTTTGTGATTCATTTCTATGTTTTGCTCGAGAATGATCAAAAACTAAGTGTGGGGTAGTCAAAAGCTGTGGGATAGTTGATAAGTTCATAAATAACGTATATTTCATGTATCATTTACCTCGTTTATACTGATGTATAAGTTGTAAGAATTGAGTAATTACGAACTAAAAAGGTTTATTTTCAATTTTGTAGGGTTTGAATGAAGAAAGAATCAAAATTGATCACAAAATTGGAGGAGAATTGCAAAATTGGAAGTTCCGTGCACCAGCGAGAAGCAATTCTGACACAATTTGGTAGATTGAGCAAAACTTTCTTGTCCAAATTCCAATTCGGGTGATTCAAGATATTTTGGAAACTACGACATAGATCTACAACTTTCATATTTTGAATTTTTCCAAATTCGGCCTGCATCATTGTGAAAATCAAGAAGGAAGTTGAAGCTGGTGCTGTCAAGTGTGCCCAGGCGCGACCAGAATTGCAGAGCATGGGCACCAAGACCAAAAGCTCCACTTTTTGGTTCTGCCAAGCACATCTAGGTCTGAAAAAAGTGCAATGCCCAGGCGCCAATGGTCGGATAGGTCTCATAAGTTTGCTTATTTTGTAAGAAAAGTCTTCCCGTGGGTCCAATTGCCTGAGAAATCAGATACTTATCATCCCAGAGCCTCAAAATCCTAAAAACACCTATAAATACACCAAGATGAAGGGAGGAAACAAGATTAGTCATCAGCCATCATTAGTTTCTTAGTTTTTAATAGTTAGATCGATAATTTAGCTCTGAGGGTAGATTTTCTCAAGTGTTCGAGCTGTTGATTTCATTAAATTGTCAAGAATTCAAGACTTGACAATCATCAACATTTGTTTTTGCTACAATATTGAGTTTGATTTATTTTTATGCAATTTAATTTTTTTCCTTATTTCTTTCTTCTTCTTTAATTATCGTTTTTGTCTTATTTCTTTTAAATTCTTAATTGCTTCGTAGTTGAATAGTTAGGTTTTATTTTATCACTTTTGATCACTTTTATAGAGTACATTAATTTAAATTTTTTTTTTTGATTAATTTCTTGCAAGTAGGGCAAATTAAATTAGGGTTTTAGTCAATTAGTTTTAATTGCTTCCATAGGAATAATATTTCATATTCTAACCTTTATTTTAACTTCTTGTGATTAAATTTAGTTTAAAACTCCTAATTAATTTGTCTAACTAGTAAAAAGGCTTGTGAACCTAATAATTCTTCCAATAATTCTCGTAGGGACGATCCTTGCTCATTCTATACACAAACTCACCTCGTATACTTGTGACTGAGTGTGAGTTGATTAGGATAATTAAGGTTTTTATTACTTGTTCGTTGTTTTCAAAAACCTAATTAATATTCTATTGAACAGTAATACTAAATCAATTACACCAATATTACTACAAATTTTAGCCATTTCCAAAATTCAAAAGCCATTTTTTAAAAGATTGAAAATAAGAAAAGAACAATTTTTTTGCAATTTCTTGAAGTGTTCTTGTCCAGTAAAACACAAGTATTTGTAACTACAAAATATATGAAGGAGTATGAGATTAATGTGTAAAAAAAAATATTTCACTAAAAATGACTTAATCCCCACATCTTTAAGCTTGATAAAGCATAAAATGCACCACAAAATTATGACATTGATGCAATGCATTCCAAATACTAGTAAAACTTTAAATGAGTTTCAGCAAGAACAAACCTAAAACCACATAAAAATCTAGATCAAAAAGCTAATTAATTCTTATTTTCATCTAAATCTGAAAGATCTATGTAAAAATAAGCCAAAATAAATTAATATGAAATAGAAAAAAATACCAAAATTAGATTAAAAATGTAAAATTGCCAAATTATCACATCACAGAATATATCTCCATTATTTCTTTTTCTTTCTTTGGTTAAATGCTTCAATACAAAAACAAAATATTAATTTCTAGAAAAAAAAATTAGGTGCCAGGATAGTGAAACGGGGAAGAAAGTGGTGTGGTTTGAAACTTGAAATTAGCACAAATCAAGGGGAGGTTTTACCTAATTGCATGTGGTGGTGGCGGCTTGACAAGGTACTTCAAAGCTGTGGCATCGGCTTGAGGAGGTGATGTGAATCCAAGTCGAGGCTTGAGAGAAACTCCTTTGTATGAATCGGGGTAAAGGATTGAGGGATTGTCTGAATTAGGATGGCAAATTGAAGATGAAAGAGGATGGGAAAAGGGCGGATAGTGGTGGTTCTGGTAGGGAGTTAAAGGCGGATGGTAGGGGAAGGAGGAGATAGGGGATTTTTTTGCCCAAGGGAGGTAGGGTATCGACACTATAACTAAAAAGGCCAAAAGGATATAGAAGGATTTGATAGCTATCTCAATTCTCTGAGAGGTCAATTATTGTATTTAATATATTTTTATCAACATAGATTATAGGTTTCTAATCAATAATGTGTTTATATTTATTTTCAAAATAGTAGCATGCAAATTATAGCCACCTATAAATTTGTTAAAATAACGGCAATTTTTGTTGCAATGGTTTTGGGAAAAGAAAATCTTTTTTATGAAAATCCATTGCTATTTTCGTTCCAATTTGCTTGGAATTTTTTCCTTTGCTAAATTCTGTAGCTAAAAACTTTTTTTAGTATTGATTGGACTCATAATATCATCAACTATTTTTAAACTGTCTTTAACACCAAATATTAAGTACATGACATACACATCTATTATAAAATAATTCACTACCTAAAATAGGTTTAAAAGCATCTTTAATATAGGTACACTTGCAGTATTATTTCAAGTATTAGCAAAAGAAATAGATATAATTTTGTCACACAATCAAACTTACGTGCACAATTTTGAATCAACCTTGAAATTTGGGCGGCATTGTAAGGGTGTTCAAAAATTTGAAAACTAATCATTCGTTTTTGTAAATGCCAATCTATATCTATCGCATGTGTAGAGATAGAAAATTAATTTTCATTTGTGATTACTTTCTATGAATCGAAAGTAAAGCAACTTTATAATTAGTCGATGCAATAATAGCTATTAATCCTATAAATTCTTTTACTATCACTTTGTAAAGTATTTCTAGGAATCTTTTTAAATTGTGAGTTCATGACATTGTACATGTATTGTTCTAAATTATTACTTTCACTCATAACAATAGGCAATTCATCTCTAACTATCCATTTAACCTACCGATTTTCTCTTTATTTTTTTCATTTGAATACTTAAAATTACCCATTACCAAACTTGTGTGGTGTGAATTTGTGTTTGAACCATTTTTTATTTTCCATGAGGTTCATTATATTTCTTAGTAATGTGACTATAAAAATTTTGGTTCCTCCTCTCCTTTTTTTTTTGCTTAAATGACATCGTTGGAATACATAATTTACAATTAACTATCTTATTTACTTCATCTTTTTCCAAAAATTCCCAAACGAAACTTTTAATTTTAGTACTTGTATATGTAGGTTGTTTACTAGGATCTACAGTAGGTATCTTGTTTTGGTTATTTATATCATCTAAATCAACAAATAAATGAAGACCTTCTAATGTGTGGTGTGGGGAGCTTGTGATCCTTCCATTTTCTTATAATGAAAAAATTTTATTAATAAAGAAACAAATAAACCAGTATAAGCAAACTAAAAATAAAAGAATACTAAAATTCCAATAATAAAGAAAAAATAAGTAAAGTAAATAAAGACAATTTAATAAATTAAAAGTATAAAAATCCAACTTGAAAATTGAAATATTGAATTTCATCCCTCAAAGTTTGGCTCGTAGTCTATCTTGGTCCCCAAAATTTCAGAGAAAACACAATTAGTCCTCAAACTTTCCAATTTCAACTAATTTAGGACAAATTTAAAAAAATTCATCAATTACAAACAGAAACACGTGATTGTTAAATCTCATGTTCTAAACATGTGAAGATGCAATTTTAACACTCAAAGTTTGGGTCATATTCTATTTTGGTCCCAAATTTCAAAACAAAATGCATTTAATTATCAAACTTTTTAATTTCTACCAATTTAGGACAAGTTTAAAAATTTTGTCAATTACAGACGAAAAAAATTATGTGCATTGCACGTAATTGTTAAATCTATTCTGAGATATAAAAATTTTCAACCAATTTCAACCTATTTAACCATATTTTTACTCTTCCCTCTGACTATCAAAACCTATCCATTCACCATTCTTACCTATATTATAACATTGGATTTCCTATACAGATGACTGGTAAATCCAATTTGAGTTATAACACCTCCTAACTAATTTCAACCTATTTAATCCAGTGGTGAAAAAGTTATATCCAAAGAAAGGATAATAATGGCATAATAATAATTTACTAATAAAATTAAAAAATAATTAATTCAAGATTAATCTTTAAGGTATAATAAAGAAATAATAATTCACTTTTTACAGTATGATGAGACACATTTATTGATGTTAATCTTTAGAATGTTTGCTGAATTTGGTGTAGTAAATAAAAACTCAATATTTAGTTGCAAATATTGAACAAGATTAAATGATTAATATATTAATTCAAAGTTATACTTCATGTGCTTATAAGTAACCTCTTTTATAATATTTTTAAATTATCAATAAATTTTTTTGTCGCTAATATTTTTTAAATATTTTAAAATATTAATCACTGACGAATTTTTTTGTAACAATTGTTATTATTAGCGACGAAATTTTGGATCACTAAATTTAGCCAAAAAAAAAGCATCACTAATTTAGTGTTTTCATAATATCTCAAAACCAAATTTAGTAACCGATTTGCAAACAGAAAAATTCGTCGCTGAAATTCCATCAACAAAACCGTTGTTAAATTTTACCGATGAGATATTTTCCTACAAGTTCCGTCAGCAAATTCATAGGTAAATCATTTAGGAACAAATTTTTGCCAAAAAACCGTTGCTAAATCTGTCACTAAATAGGTTGAAATTGGTTGGGAAGTATTATAATAGACAAGAATGGTGAATGAATAAGCGTTGGTTAAATGGGTTGAAATTAGTTGGTTATATTCCAAGATACTTTTTTCATCTTTAATTAACAGAATTTTTAAATTTGTCCTAAATTGGTTGAAATTAAAAAGTTTAAGAATTAAATGTATTTTATTTGGAATTTTCTAGACTAAAATAGACCATGATCCAAATTTTGAAAGATAAAATTGCATTCTTCCATATTTGGAGCTTGAGATTTAACAGTCCAGACGTGCTTTGTATGTGACATTTTTTGTTTGCAATTGACGAAATTTTCAAAATTATCCTAAACTGGTAGAAATTAGAAAGTTTGAGGACTAAATGTGTTTTGCATGAAATTTTAGGAATCAAGATAGACCACAATCCAAAATTTGGGGGCTAAAATTGCATTTTCCCTTGCAATTTATGCACTTGAGTTGAGTACTTGAACTTCACTATTTGAATTTTGGATAAACCTCCAAATCTTCATGTGCTCTTCACTTAATATTTACAATAAATATAAATTTCTAAATAGTACTCACTCTATCCCGATAAAATTGTCACCTTGCACATTTGCACAAAGTTTTAGGTAACTATAAATTTTTACTAAATGTCCATAAATGCCCTTATTGATTTGCATTGACTTCAAGACGAAATTTGAATTTGGAGAGGTTTTATTAGGAGGAAGATAAGAGAGAAAATAGGATTGTCGGATGATGAATTGATTATTAGGACCCACTGATTATTGGAGTTGTTCTGAAATATTTTGAATATTTAGAAGGGTATATTTGAAATTCAAACTATGTAAATGATCCATTTTAGGTAATGTGATATTTTTATTGAGACATCCCAATATAAGAAGTATGACAATATAAATGGGATAGAGGGAATATATAGATATTAAAATTTATATAGTATTAAAGGAATTCTGATAGCACTTGGAGAGTTGGATAGTAGGAAGATGAGAAACAAGAGAAAGTACAAAAAAATTATTGTAAGATTTGTTAGGAAAATTGTATGGTATTTATCGAAAAATCGTTCCAGCATTGCCCCCAAAAACTAATTATTTTATAGCTATTAGGAGGTAAAATAGTCATTTAAAGCTTCAAAAATAATTTTTAAAAAAATAACAACAGTTGACCAGTGCGATGGTTCATAGGCCAGTTTGTGATCCGATTCATCGAGCTAAAACATTGACTGGTGAGCCAGTGACGGGTTAAGCAACAAGCCAAGCAATGGCTTGGGAAATATAGGCCCGGGCGTGCCCTATTAGACGGTTACAGACCATGTCCAAGTTGCCACTATAGCAATGGGGCCGTACCCTGAACTCTCACTTTATTTCAGTCCAATTTTAATGGTGTTACTAAAGTTAACGAATATTAAGTAAGTGCATGTCACATGCTTGTTTAGGGGCGTATTTCACCAACAAAAGTAATCATGACTAATTTCACTTTGCACTAACTTATGATCAATTTCACTCTACACCCCAATTCTGACTTTTGGACACATTGCATCCTTAAATTTTAGATTCGTCCTACTTTGGTATGATTTTTAATAGAATTTAAAATTTGATGAATTTTTAACTTTAGGTGCGTGGTGTGCAAAAGTAGAAGATCTGATAACTTTGGTAACGGCGTTAAAAATTGGAATAAAATGGATAAACCTGAGAGTTCAAGGTGCAATTTATCTAAAAAATAAATATAGGGTACAAAGTGAGAATCAAATAAAGTGGTATAATACAAACTAAATAAAAAGAATACTAAAAAACAATAATACAAAGAAAAATAAGTAAAGTAAATAAAGATAATTAATAAATTAAAATGTTTGAAAAAACATCTTGGAAATTGAAATGTTGAATCTCAATTTATACACTTGAGTTGAGTACTTGAACTTCACTACTTGAATTTTGGATAGACCTTCAAATCTTTAATTGTGCTCTCCACTTAATAGTTATAGTAAATATAAATTTCTAAAAAGTATACAGATATTAGACATTAATTTATGTCATATAAAATGAATTTTAATAGCACTTGGAAAGTTGGATACTAGGAAGATGAGATATAAGAGAAAGTAGAGAGAAATTATAGTAAGATTTGTTGAGAAAATTAAGTGGTATTTATACAAAAATTGTTCCAACATTACCCTAAAAAAACTAGCTATTTTATAGCTTTTTCATTTAAAGCTTTAAGAATTAAAAAAAAAAAAAAAAACCAGCAACGATTGGCCCGCGGGTTTGTTCACGGGTTAGGTCTATGGGCTGGTTCACTGGGTTGAACCATTGACCAGCGAGCCGGTCACGGGCTGACAAACAGGCCAGACAAGGTCACGGGTTGGGAAATATAGGCCCAAGCTCTGTCTTGTAGACATTTATAGGCTAGTCTGGGCTGCTACTATTGCAAACGGGTCAGACAAGCCGGGTCAACCCATCCTTACATATTGCACCTTGAACTCTTCAGTCCAATTTTTGACGACGTTACCAAAGTTAATAGATGTTAAGTAAGTGCATTTCTTACTCTTGTTTAGGGGCATATTGCCCCAATAGAAGTAATCATAACTAATTTCACTTTGCACCCCTTAACTTATGATCAATTCTTACTTCGCACTCACAATTCTAAATTTTGGATACATTGCATCCCTAAATTTTAGATTCGTCTCACTTTGGTACAATTTTTAATAGTGGTAAAAATTTGATAAATTTTTACTTCAGGTGCATGGTGAGTAGAATTGGAACATCCCTTAACTTTGCTAACAATATTAAAAAATAGACTGAAAAGGATAAATCTAAGAGTTCAACTGAGGTGCAATATGTCTAAAAAATAAGTATTAGGTGTAAAGTGATAATTGAATACAATTTACTGGGTGCAAAATGGAATAAACCCAGCTTCAAATGTAACAAATTCTGGGTAATATTTGTATAAGATAACATATTAGTATATCACCTATCCACCAATCTGTGAACAGTTCTGTTTTTTCTCCATTCTCCAAGTTGCATTTGTCATTCCTTACCAGTGAGTTGTATGCCCCTAGTAGTCCTTTCCATTCTCTGGAACTTCCTCTTTTTACCTTTGGTTCAAATCCTGGTTCTCGAAACTTATATTTCGCCTCCAGAACTATTGAGACCAATAAATCATGAGAATTTAAGATTCTCCACATGGTTTTAACCAAGAAAGCTTGGTTATGAAGGTGGGGATCTTTGATATTGAGTTCCCCTAGGTTTTTGAGCTGACAAAGAGTGTTCCAACCCACTTTAGCAAACAATTTTCCTTCCTGTGTTGCTCCCTAGATTAATTTTTGAACTCGTCTCATTTAATCCTGAATGGATAAATGCTTGCAGGAAGTACGTCGACATGGCATAATTTCCCATAGTGATTAACTTATGATCAGTTAAACATAATTTCCATGCATGTGGTAACAAATTGGAATACCAAGTTTTTAGTTTTATATTTCATTTATCCATTATAAATTGAAAATCAAGATTCTTAATTCTTCCCTGTATAAAAAGGCAATCCCAAGTAACGATCCTTCCTTTTGAATGTAGGGATTTCAAAAATTTCTTTCACCCACCTACAATTTTGTACAGGGATATTTTTGGAGAAGAAAATGCAAGATTTTCTTCTATTAATGATTTCCCCAGAAAATTATTCAAATTCCTTGAGGATTCCTTCTACTGCTTGACAAGAACGTTGATCCATTTTGAGAAACAATAAGAAATCATCAGCAAAAGCCAAGATAGGTATTTTAGAACCAGTCTTCGATAGGGGAAAGGGGTCTAACAATCCTATGTACACTAACTTGAACTAACTCACAAATACAACATGTCAAGACAGAGTATAAACAAATAGAGGGATAGAGGATCTCCTTGTCGAAATCCCCTAGCCGGTGAAAAAAATCAATAAGACTACCATTAATAAGAATTTGGGAAGATACAAAAGACACACACATCATAATTCTGGGGCCTTGGGCATCTGCCCATATTCTTTTTGGAGATCCGTTTCTAAAAGCTTGAAGATTAGCTGAAGAATTCCATTTGATCTCATTTTGGACCTCATTAAGTCTTCTCTCTAGGCTTCTAAGAATTTCTTTGAAATTTTGTGGATAACTTTTAGACCAAGCTCGGGTTTCATTTATCAAAGAGAAACATTTTTTAGAAAAAACTGCCCCTTTTGAACCATTTAAATGTCTATTCCATCAATTTGCAATAACAGATGCAAAAAAAGGATCATTTCCCCAATTGTTATCAAATCTAAAAATTCTTTTAAATTTGCAGACTTCACCTTAAGGGTAAATAAACAAGGGGAGATGATCAGACGAAGTAGTGGATGGGACTTGTTGAATAATCCATTTTCCCTATGTTTAAGTCCAAAGATAATTAGCTAGGACTATGTCAAGTCTTTTGCAAATATGTCCTGGTCCTATCATTTTGTTATTCCAAGTAAAATAGGATCCAATGAACCCTAAGTCATAGAGACGACAATCCATGCAAAATTACTGAAATTGTTCCATTTTTTATTTGCCCCTTACGGTCTCCTAGACTATCATCTAGGGAGAGAGTACCATTAAATTTCCCTAATCACTAACATATCCCTAATTATGGATATGTTAAAGTTCAATTCATACATGTTGTTGCTTGTGGGGTTGAGGGTATTGGCACATAGCAGACATAAGAGCTGTCTTTCCTTCCCTTTGTCCTTCATCGTAACATGGATGGCCCTAGTTGAGCAATCCATCAGATGTATGTCCAACCTTTGGGCATTCCGCAACATTATGATACCTCCTGAATAGCCTTTAGGTGGGATCAAAATTCTTTCTAAGTAATAAAGCCCTCCCAAAAATCTTCTTAGCACACTTCTATTCCACATATGTTTCCAAGAGAAAGATTATTTTAGGTTGGAATCTCACTATAAATGACCTAACAGTGATAAAAAAAAAAATCCTTTCCTATCTAAACCTCTACAATTCCAAGCAATCATTTTAATTCCGTTAGTATCCATCAAGGTTTGTTGCTCACTATCAATGCACCCCTGTTTTCCTGGCTATGCATCTTTTCTTTGCCTTTAATGCTCTTTTTTGGTACCATCACAAATTCTAAAGCATACTAGTAAGTCTTTGGCTCGTGGTACTTTTTGAGAAACAGATACATACTTATTAGCTTGGTTTACTCTGGGTAGTAAAGGGATGTGGCGCCTACTGGAGGTCTTGTATGACATAGTAATCCCTTCCTCAATCAAGAAAGCAGTTGTTTGCACTTCCTGTAATGTCTGTGCATGGTAGTTCCATCTTGGGTTCTCTTCTTAAATTTGGATAAGATTCAGAGTCAGTTTTGTGCATGGCTCTTAATCACCTAAACGAGATTGGGAATCTGGGTAGGAAGTTTGGTTCATCTTTGTCAAGGCACTCTTTTTCCTTTTGTACTTTATTAGTGGAGGGTTCTTGTTGTTTTTGTAATTCTTGAAGGTGTTTAGTCCTATTATTGTGTTTGGTTCCCCTATTGGTGGTTTCATTTGTTGCATGATGACTTTGGTAAGATTGTCGGGTGGATTGTTCATAGATAGAGGGTTCACGTGGTTCTTTCTGCTTCTTTATTTCTTGTTTTTTATGGTTCAAGTGAACTTCTTCTGGGTTTATATCTTGTTCACTAAGGTTGGTGTCTTCAGATTTGCTCTGATTTCTAAGCTGTGCATATGGTTGCTTGCGTGCATTGGGTTACGTTCCCTCTCATGTTCTGAATTTCTCTCAGGATTTGTGTCAAATGTGAGGATAGTTTTTTTATCTGATTTGTATTGATCTAGGTAGTTTCTTTCCTTCCAATGCTCGCATGGGGTCCATGGTTCAAAGTCGCGGTCGCGGTAAATAATACGGTCTTGGAACGTATCGTTCCACATCGGTCTCGGTGTATCGGTCGCGTATCAGGCACCATGCATATTTTGTTATATACAAAATCTAAAAAATTCTAAAAAGAAAATTAAAAAATATACAACACTACAACAAATTAAGTTGTCAAATTAAATTAGCAAAATACAATCACAACTAGATATTAGTTGTAGTTGTTTATTATACATAGACAATGATAAATCGTAGCACCACAAAATACTACAAATATATTATAAGAATGTCAGATACACATTTCATATAAAAGTAGAGACTCTGCGAAGCAATAAATTATCTCCAATCTATTAAGAAAAGTTTCTATTCTTTCACGATCAATTTCCTGAAAGGAAAAAAAAATATCTCATTATATAAAAAAAAAAAAAACAAATGCTAAAAAAAAACTAAGGTCATTAGAATTTTTGTCATACCTATCAATACCATGATGAATGACAATGAGGTTCAAAATCATTCTATCCTTGTGCACTGTAATAGGAGTTCTAATCAATATGGCAAGACACTTGGATGAGGTAAAAAAAATGAATTTAGTTGTCCATATGCTAGTTGTGATGATTGCTGAAAGAAATGATCTATTTATTACCTCTTCTTTTATTCACTTGTAGGAAGCAGCTAAGGCAGTTGAAGCTATTGCTCTTGTCGAAAGAAATGCTCTATTGGATGCCACGGACTCGCCAGAAATATTCTTGCATAAACTTGGGGGAATAATTCTTTCCATTGAGGAATTTAACTCCCTTACCCACAAAGCTCAACAAGCTGAAGAACTGTGTAAGACCAAATTTGTAGATACCAATACTTTGTGCCAAACTAATCAAGCAAATCAATCAAAAGTGACCATTTTGAAGAAATTAGAGGAGACAACAAAAGAAATTAGACGCAGCAAAAAATCCCTCCAAGAGGCTTTGGGCAATGAAGATGGTTGTGACATTAGGAAATTTGGATTCGACGATGGTTGTGCTAGGCAGAGAATCCCTGTCATGATCCGACTGGTCAACTTGGGTTTACATTTGAGGCTCGGCCGAGTTGACTCACTGCGACTCGGCCGAGTCAGCGTCTCACCCAACGGAAGCGTGGAGAATCGGCAGAGTCTTCCTATTCCGTGCCGGAGACAGGGCTTCATGTACATGTGCTGGACAGGAATTCGTACCGGTGGGCTCCTCTAATTCCGACTCGATCGAGTCAACTCAGACTCGGCCGAGTCTTAAGAACCATGATGGGGTCTGGTACTATAATTTCTGAAATTGGGCTAGTTGCATAGTTTGCACTTTCTGATACCAATGTCTATTTTTTACCTATCTTGTGGGATTTATATGCCATTTTATCTGGGTTCCAGATCTAGACCTTTTATGGGCCCTTCAAATCTGTTATACATTTATTCATTCATTTCCTTTGATAGGCCACTTTCCTGTTACAATTAACCCACTTTGCCACTTGGTTCTTGTTCCCCTTCTCATGTCTTCATGCTCCTGAAGATCTTGAAATCTGTTCTCCACTATCTATTAGGCCATGCGACCAAGCCTGTCTTGCTTATATGGGCCATCCCCATGGTTTGGTAGTCTGTCACATCTCCTCCTGGACACTATCCTCCAACTCTGGTAGTTTTGTCAAAGCTACTTTGATTATTGGGCAATGGACTCGTTCATCTGCGACTTCCTTGCCTCTTTCAAATATTTGGCCTAGGTATTTAATGAAGGAAAGACTCACATATTACAAACAATTCTTGAGCGCTTAGAAGTGTAAGAGTTCTTCAAGTGTAAGAGTGGAGAGATAACAATCCTTGGCTCAACTAAAGGAAATTAGTGTGAAAGAGTGATCCTCATTTGTGTGCAGAGTTATTGTCCACCTACTTTGAAGAGACTTTTAGTAGCCAAGAAGCTCTTTGTAGTTATTCATGTCTTTTAATCTCAATATTCTTAATTGTTCTTTGATTTTGAATATCTTGTTTGAGATCTAAAGTGTATCCACATAGGCTATGAACTATCCAATTAACAATTATGCATGGATGTCTATTTTGATAGGCTTACCCATCTTACTTCCAATTGCAAACATGATGGGGAATTCATAAAATTCTATAGGCAATTCAGGCAGTTGCATCCACGATATCATGGTACCAATTTTTGCCATTTTTGGTTTGAACTTCGGTCTCCATAACTAGACATGCAAGTAAGATTCATTGATATACCATGGACCTAGTACAAGCCTCACGAAATAGTCATACAGGTGTTCAAAGTAGACCGCAAAATAACCTTCTCCCAATTGACTTATCTATATGTTTCCTTGTGTTCTCTAGATCCTTTGCAATTTAAAATCCAAGTAGTTCAAGGCCAATCTATAGTCTAACAACTTGATGATCACAACTTGATTCTACAATTTGATATATATATATTGCGGCATAGTTCCTTCTTGGAGAACTAAATTTAGTTCATCTAGTTGTCTTGTCTTCTTATTAGACTTCAAAGACTCTCCACTTATAGGCTTTGTCTTTCTGAACTAATCTAACCAATCAAGATAGTACACAGGATTTGTCATCTAGAGTAATTTTGTTTTGTAGGAGATAGTCTGGTCTAGAAAATTCTTACATGAACCCAGTCCACGGTAGATGGGATGGACCCCTTAATCCATATCCATCCACATCACTCTAACTCATTAAAAATTAACTTCTTCAAGGTGATGTGGATGAATATGGACCAAGGGTTTCATCCCACCCACCGTGGACCGGTCCGGATATTTTCCCCTTTATAGCAGTTGGTTATTGGAACCTCATTCGTTACATGACTAGATCGATCTTTAGTTTGTTGCATAAGCCTTAGGTCAATTAGATAGATTTGAAATTGCATGAAATCTATCCAACATCTTGTGATGCTGTTCCTTGATATGTGGCTAAGGAAGAATTTTGGTGTTTGAGATTTTAGTTAGGTGGATTGTTTACGGTTGAAGGCTCTGCAACTTAGATTTTGGAGGAACAATCAAGAATGGTGTTGTTAGTAGAGCTACGAGATTAAGGTTGACTATGCAAGGAAATGTTTTTGGCTATATAATCAATTTTCTACCCAAAAAGGGATAACCTAAGAAGTATATTATGTTTCCTTTTACTTTTTTGATATAAAATTTAGGATAATTTTTATTTTTAATTTAATTTTTTTGGTTGTTTTGTCTGAATTTTGGACAATTTTGACCCCAAAATCATGTATTTTCTGCACAATTTTGTTCGTACTAGCTAATTCTTGGCAAATTCAATTATTCAGAATCTAAAAAATTTTAAAAATAAATTAAACATTAGCAAATGGTTATTTCATCACTAAAAAATAAATAGTTTGATTTTGCAATGGAAAAGTTAGGATAATAAAAAAAAAAAAGAGATGCAAAATTTGGAATCGAAATTTTTTCCATTACTAAATTAGTGATAGAAAATTCTATCACAAACGAATTCAAATGTAGTTCACAACATAAAACAAACTTAACTAGTCATTGAGGCATATGGCCTTTATTAACCCAATGGATTCTTCAACTACACATATAAATAAAACAAAAAATAATATAATAAATAGAAAAATGAAGAAACATTCCCCTATTAAAAGCAAGAAGTCTTGTTGAGGATATTAAAATCCTTAGTAAATGTGCTCCACTGCTTAGCCCATTTGAAATTCCGAAGGACTGGTGAAACTCTAGCTATGAACTCATTCTCTCAATAACTCCTTCTAATAGATACCCGAGATCTCCTACCTCTTGAAGCGACTCTTTCTCCATGAACACTCCAGATGACACCTCTTTGTAATATGTCATCAGGTGATGTAAATAGTCCTTTGCTTCTTCTTTATTGCTCATGCTCCATGACTCAATTTTCTCGAAATCACCCTCAAGGTGATCATCTTCCCCTTCAGTTGGGTAGATTGGTGTAGGAGTTACCTACAAGTTTGGCAAGTTGATCTACTAATCTCTTTATGGATTCTTCTTAGTGTTCGAAAGTGCTCATTGTTTCCTTTATATAGGCAATCATCTTCCTTTCCAATCTTGCCATAGTATCTTCCTCTTGACTTGGTGTAGCTCCTTAACAAGTGTAGGATGGTCTGTTTTGAGCATATTCATAATCCATCAACTTTCTTTGGATCTCATCATAATGGACTCCGATATTCTTTATGGACTTGGCCATGCGTTCATAGGTACGCTCTGCCTCCTTGACAAGGGTAATCATTTGACTTTCTAATATGGACATGGAATGGTCACCACTCTTAGGGGTTCACTTTGTCCATATATAGACTCTGGTATGTAGGAAACGAATAAGGATAGTCTTGGTATTTTGAAACCGTATTTTGATTAACGTACCATTCTATATGTGCTTCAAAAAGAGTGCTTAATTTCAAACTTAGAGTATAGACAATCCTAACCCCCTATTTCTCTTCAGAAGGAAAACACACCTCCTTCCAAATAACTTTAGTCCCATAATTCCTCTTTTCTGATCCAGTCCAAAAAAAGCTAGAAAATAAACTCTCAAGTTTCCTGATCACTTTTTTCAGATCGGAAAAATACTCCTCTAGAGAGTTTGTAAACCCACAAGGACTGACTTGATCAAAGTTAACCTACCCCTATAGGATAATTATTTATTTGTCCAACACTTTATCTTTGTTTTATCTTTGTCAATTAGTACTTGACAATCAGTCACAGTTAGTTGGTTTGAATAAATGGAATACCTAGATAACTCACAGGATGTTCACCACTTCTCATGCCAAGCTACTGACAGACAGCCTTCTTCTTCTGCCAAGAGCATCCAGCCACAAATACTTCACTTTTTCCCAAATTTGGTGTAAGCCCTAAAAGTTCTAAGAATAGTTCTAAAGACTCCTTCATCACTTTCACAAATTTATCAATTGCAACAGCTATAAGAAAAAGATCATTAGAAAACACTATTATATGGTTGACATTAAATTACTTACACTTAGGATGGAAATCAAAACCATGATGTTGAACTTGATAATCCAATTGCAAGGAAAATACTTCTATAGCCACAATGAAAAATAAACAGACACACGATCACCCTGTCTCAAACCTCTGTTACTAGGAAAATATCCTGCCAATGCTTCATTGAAATTGATAAAGAACATAGTAGTTTGGACTATTTCTCAACTAGATTAAAAATTTGGATGGAAATTTCATAGACTCTATAGCAGAAAATAAAAGGTCCCATCTAAGTGAGTCATATGCTTTCATAATATCAACCTTAACAACACACCTAGCACTTCCATTAGTTCTACGGTCCTTTCACCACATCATGCATAAGAAGAATATTATCATAAATTATTCTTCCGCGTATAAATGCACTCTGCTCGTTACTAACCAGGCTAGGCAACACCTTTTTCAGTCTCTCAGTAATCACTTTTGAGTAGCACCAGTAAATTACATTGCAATAGAGAAATAGGTCTAAACTCAGTTATAGTTTAAGGATTTGATACTTTAGGAACAAGAGTAATAACAGTGCTACTAACAAGCTTATATAGATACTCCCCTTCAAAGTAGTTTTTTACAGTACTTATAAACACCTGTCATATGAGCTCCCAATTCTATTTCTAGAAGTCAACTATAAATCCATTAGGCCCTGGTGCCTTCCTATTTTTCATAGACAAAAGAGCCTTCTTTATTTCCATACCCGTCACTTCCTGTTGTAGCATCTAATTTTATTCTTCAGTCACATGTCTTGATATTAGCTGTCCACGAAAAGTTTTGTGAGTTTTAGAGAAAGTCCCTTTCTCAGTGAACAAGAACTGAAAAAAGGACACACGATCCCTTTCTCTGATAGTAACTAACTCTACGAGAATGGTTAGATATTAAAAGGGCCAAAAATTCCTTTTCCATAAAAGAGAAAGCAGATAACTACACATTATTATAGAAAACTCTATCCAACTTAGAGTAAATTATGTCAGTACATCCCCTTCCATTTCACCAAATTAATAAGAAACCTATACAAGGAAAATCTTCAATATGCAATTCCTAAATAAAATCTTCAAAATCATTCGTAGCTACTACATTACCTACGTCACCCAAAATTAGCCAATGGGATACATTCATTGAAATCACCATCTCATAGCCATACCTAATAACATTTAAGTCACCAAGAATTAGCCAAGGGGATAGATTCAGCAACTGCGTAATATACCTTAGCTTACTCCATAATGCTCTTCTATCCACTATATCATTTCTGGCATAAATGACAGAAATATATAAAAGCTTCCTCCAACTCAAATAGTCCACAAAGCAAGTGACTTCTTGTTCATGGACATCAACAACTTGAAAATTCACAACCATAGTGTTCCAATAAACCCAAACTACTCCCACTACGTTAGGTACTATGTTATGGATCAACAAAACTAATAATAGATAAATGGTAAAAATTGATAGCATTTTGAATGGCTAACTATATCTTACCTGGGTCATTTAATCCCTTAATATTCCAGCACATCACATTCATCGGGAAAGGATAGGATTTGAGGCTTACTCTTGCAATTACTCCACAATTATTCTTTGCCCCTCCTTTATTTCTAGTTTGCATTTCTTTGGTAGCTCTACAACAGCATTAAATGAATGGTCAACACAAAGTGATTAGATTCAGAGCTCAAAGAATTCAGAATCTCATAGGAGTTCACCTCCTTAATTCTAGAAGAAGGGACCATAGTCTGTATAGCAACATTTTCCTCTTGCTCCATCACAAATTTCCTTTAGCAGGTGCCTCTGCAATCACTTCCACTACAATTGCAACGACTTGATCTTGTTGAATTTAACAATACTAGCTTCTTCAGCCATTTTGGCAGCTGGTTGATCTGGCTTGTCAACTTTCTTTGGCACCCATACTTTCTTAGGCTTAGAGGACAAGCATAAAGAGCATGGCCAAACTTTTACATTCATTTCACTTAGGAGGAATCCATTCATAGGTAATAGCCAACTTGAAACATTTACTCCCTTTTCTCATTCTTATACGAGATTTGCCCATGCAACTCACAATTTACATTAATTTCAACATAGACCCTTGCAAAAGATAACCTAGACTATTCAGCAGTCATACTATCAGTGTATAAATGCTTTCCTACATAACTAATTAGCTTACTCAGAGTTTTTACTAAATAGTATTGCAGTTTCAAGTCAGGCAGTTTAATTCCTACAAGGACCGAAGAAAAATCCTTTCTTGATAGATCCAGATCAGGAGACCAAGCCTTCAAGAAAATTATCTTGCTCTTGAAAGGCCAAGGTGATTGATCCAACACCCGATGCTTAGACTATTCAGTCTCAAAGTGAAAGACATATATACCATTTTTCAACAACACATAATCCGTCTTACCAAATTCCCTCCACTTCTCAGCCACAAACTATGACATAGCTTGAAAAGGAATAGAGACCCCCAAGCCAAAACTAACCACAGTAGTCTTCCATTTACCCAAACCCTCAGTCACTATCATCATTTTCAATTCTCACCAAAACCCCTTGATTTCTACCAGTAGAAGCAATATAGGACAAACTCAAACCCTCATCCAAAACCCCTTGCTTCCTAACCATTTTAGCCCAGGAGCCCCCAAAGACCACTCCCATACCCTCAATAGGAGGAAGTTGAATTAATAAAGAACTCTAGCACCTCAAACACCAAAGAAAATAATGAGGGTTAGCAAGACTAGCATGTAACCCACTCAAAGAAGGAAATGCAATAGGGTTTTGGAGAAGATCCAAACCCATAGCAAAATCAAAAATTAGAAAATCGAAAAAAAAAACCCTTGCAAGGAGACACAAAGCAGCACACCAAGTAACAATCATTTATAGAAAATCGACTAAACTAAACGATTACCAGTACTAGAAAACTTCAAAATTCATACGCTAACCAATGTAAACACATCTATTGAAGCGTTGCAAAGCAGCAACAATGGAGAATTTTAGTGGCGCACACGAATGCATAGGTCTTCCTTTGTAGTGCACCTTTGCCTAGTAACCGCTTAAAGAGAGAGGGTCCTTCTCCCTATGCATTTTTAGTTGGCTTTTCACACAGGACTCCTCATTCCGTTAATTTTTAGAACATTTAAGTAACTTGAAAAATATTTGAGGGTATTTTAGAAATTTCATAAAGTTATTGGGCCTCTATGTACTTTTAAAATATTTCGAGATCTTTACCAACTTTATTTAAATTCTAAGGGTATTTTTAAAATTTATAAAAACTTTTTTCGGACCTATATATGTAAGGTAAGTACAAACCATTAGGCCTTTCTATGATTCCATAATATTTCCAAGAACTACTAGTATACTTTAAAATCATATGGGACTAATTACCATTTTGAGAACTTAAAAGCCTCAATCTAACTCTTTAAAAATAAAAAGAACCTACACATTTTAGGCTTTATAATGAACTCAAGAAGACTTTGAGATAAATCCATAATCAAAATTGCGGCTTCGTCTATACTGTCCAGATTTGACTGCTTGGATTATTTTTTCCTACTGACCATGTAGAAAATTTTTAACATGTATATGCCGTAACTCGACTTTTTAATATTGATCCGTTTGAATATCTTAGGTTTATAATTCGAAATGAATCAAAATTTTTTGAATCGTGTATCATTTACTACATAGACACCCTTTAACATCTGTCATGAAAAGAATTTATTGACGTAGCACATTATTCTAGAGTTGGACCCCATATAGTGAAAGCCCAACTGGAATACCCACTTATGAGCCCAAAACAAAATTACCATGGTCCAAGGCTAGTTTTCAGCCCATTTCCAGTTCAATCAACTGTCATTCTCTCTGCCCCTTCCTCTCAAACAGAAACAAATAGCCATCACATATCACTCCGAGACTAGTAGGCTTTCATATCTTCTCTTCTTCTTTTTCTTTATTTTACCATTAACATTTTGGGTTATAGTTTTAGTATTTTAATCTTCATTAACTCTTGTATAACTTTTTATATGGTTAATATTTTGACAAGGGTTATAATTAATATGTTATTGTTTGGAGGACTGTGAAATACTAAACGACGTCGTATTGGGATTCTAGGGTTCAAACAAGTTGACAGGGGAATTAGGCCTTTCTTTGTCAGTGTAAAATTTCTCTCTTTTGCATTTATTTCATTTTCTCTTTTGTTTCATTTCTTTTTGCCCATTCTTAGTAACTTTTTCTTTTTATGATTTTTAATTCTAAAAAAAAATAAAAATCTGCTTTCGTGATAAATCAAATCTAATCCTAGCCAATTATTTCTATGTTAATCAAGGGTAATTCTATGTCGTCGTTTTAAAATTCAGCTCTTCTACAACTAGATTGTGTTAGAGCAAAACCTCCGTAGAAATTGTAGAAACATGTCAATAAGGTCGAATTTCCATTGCAATTAAGTTTGGATTTTAGGACAAATTTTTTCGGTTTTCATAGTGTTAGTAGTAGTAGAATCACAGCTGTACTGTCGAATTTTCAATTTAGGAACGATAACTTTGGTTGGTAAAATAACTAGGTGACTGTCATGTGATTGTCTTCCAGTTAGTAATCAAAGCTATGGACCCTGCACAGCTAAGGTATTTAGAAGATGAAGATACTCCGATAATGAAAACAATAAAGGGTGCCACCACAGGTCTAGTTGCAGGTACTATATGGGGAACTATTGTAGCCACTTGGCATGACGTGCCTCGTGTTGAGAGAAGAGTTGCACTTCCAGGCCTGATTCGGACTCTAAAGATGATGGGAAACTACGGGATTACATTTGCTGCGGTTGGTGGAGTTTACATTGGTGTAGAACAGTTGTTGCAGAATTATAGGATGAAACGAGACTTTATAAATGGAGCTGTTGGTGGGTTTGCAGCTGGTGCTACTGTTCTCGGTTATAAAGGTGGTTCTTCTCTTTTTGATGTTTTCCATTTGAGGATTGGCATTGGGGAATAAGATGTGGAATTTCACGGGGTTGAGATTGAGGATCTTTTAATTTTCTGTTCATTAATAGTTCTAGAATTGTTTCTGAAGACGATGAATGCAAAGAAGCTCAAAAGTGTGATGGTACATTTTGTGGCTCCTACAATGCATAGCTATACGTGTTTGCTCAATGGAGATAACACTTCAAGAATATCAATTGAACTGTAGGTTCATCCTATTATCTTAAGGCACAAAATAGCATTTCCATGTGTAGGTTCCATCCCATTATCCATGACCAGCATTCCTAAACCTTTTACGTCCTAACTTTGTTTTCTGTTGTACTTTATGTTGTTGAGTAGATGCCTGTGCCTTTCTTGTGTACACATGAACTGCTTTTAAGACAGCTTTATCATCTCTCTTTTCAGGTGCTTATGACAAAGCATACATGTCAATCTTATACCTTCGCATAGAACTAATGTGACAATCATGTTTTCCTGTCCTGAAATTTTCCAAGTAAATTGACATCCAAGGATATTTCTTGTCATTTCTTGGGCAAGAATATGGATATGCTTGAATCCTAAATGGGTAACACCCAAGTGTTTGTGCATGGGATCAGAAAGTTTCATGTATACACTATTATGATACCTTTGCCCTTGTTAAGGGTATGTTTTTCATTCCGACTTTCAAGCATCTGAGTGCATAGTTGTTTATGAACTAAGATTGTGGATTTGAAATAAGGCACACAATATGGATAGCTTTTTCAAGGGAAAAGTGCATTTTGTTGTCCTCGATACATAAGCATTGTTTGAAAAAGCAAAAAAATTTCCCTACTACTTGATTTTTCTTTTCCAATTTGCTGAGAGTGATTTTGAATTACAAGCCAGACTTTTCCATTGTAGCTAAATATTTTTGGAAAAATGTTGGCTAATGTACTGATCATCTTTCGCAGGAAAGAGCATTGCTACAGCTATGTCTGCAGGAGCTGCACTTGCAGCCACTTCCACCTTCATTGATGTTGGAGGTCAGACCACCAGAATAGATAATGGCAAGGAGTACTATCCGTACACCACTAAGAAGAGGGCTAGTGCTGACTGAGTCATCTCGCATTTAGGTCACACTAGATAGTTGTTGGAACATATACAAGTTGGAGGATTAAGCTTAAGAGTCGTATCTATACTCTGGGACTGTTTCTGGTTAAATGCCTTCTTTTTCACATTTCTTTCCATCAAAAGATTTTCAATAAATATGTTGTCTCCTCTTGTTCAATTTCTTGTGTGACTGAGTGATGTCATTTTTGAGATCGTTCCTGATTACGATTATTGGTTTGTAAAATCTGACTTTACCCCCAAATGGCACGGGTTGAAAATCTTGAAATAGCTGGCTGCATAAAGCTATTTTCTTTAGGATATCTAGTGCTATTTTCCTCAAACTTTGTTATAGTAGTTCTAAGGAGCCAGTTAAATAAGTAATTTTGGATCATTTCACATAGACAACTTACCTTTTGGGTTAATGTCTGTTAGATTCTTTTGGTAAGTTGCAATGGTGTAAATTAAACTTTGAGGGCTAAATTTGTTTTGATAAAAAAAAAAAAAAAAATGGATGCTCTCAACGGAGATCAGGTCCCTCCTTCATCAGAGGAGAATGATATTCTCGCTCAAAGCATAAAGAAGTATAAGCACAAACCCTCTAGGGACCTCAGTGCACGATGTTAGGGTTTTCACGAATTTTTTAGAACCTCCCCCACAATTTGGTTCATAGGGGCCTACCATTCCAGGAAACTCATTTAGAGATCTGTTTGTTTTTGCATAACCGTCACCATCCATTTTTTTTGGTTCTGACGATGATTTGGAGGAAGACTTGGGAAATATGAAGGATGCCGCAGCACTTCATCTCCTCCCAACATGGCCATTTCGACTTCTAAATGGCCAAAAGTTAAAATCTTTGAAGAAAAAAGAATGGAATCACAGAAATTTTGGAGAAGAGCATTGATACTAAAAGTACTGGGTAAAAATGTGTCCTACAAGTTTTTAGCCAACAAATTGAATGACTTGTGGACACCTACTTATCCTGTGTAACTCACTGATCTTACTATGAATTTTTTCTTAGTAAGATCTAGATGCAAGGAGGAACATCTAGATACTATGATCATGTACTCCATGAAGGGCCTTATGATACTCCATGAAGGGCCTTGGACGATAATGAGACATTATTTCACTATTAGGAAGTGGAGTCTGAACTTCAAACTAAGTGAAGATACCATCAATACCACTTTGGTATGGGTACAGTTCGCGCGACTTCCGATGGAATATTTCATGGAAGACTTCTTGTTGCACTATAGTAATGCTATAGGGAGGGCGGTAAAGGTTGTCAAACAAACTGCTAACGCATGTAGAGGAAAATATGCGAGGATTTGCGTAGAAATTGATTTAAATAAACCATTGGTTCCGTTTATCTGGGTTGGGGACGTCTTACAATCCATGGAGTATGAAGGGTTACATCAAATCTGCTTTGAATGCGGAGAATATGGCCACCGACAAGATGTCTGCCGCAGAACAAAAGAAACAATAAGCCCAAAACAGAGAAGTCAGAGCTGAACAACACTAACATAATTATGGAATGTGGTGATTGCAGAAAATCCGTTTTATGAAACATGGGTGATCCTAAATCGGAAAACCTGGATCAAATTGAGAAAGCACCATTCGAGCCTTGGATGATGACACCTTCTGTCCGTAAATCTGGCCAGAAATTGCAAAGATCAATTGGAGACACTAATGTTATACTCTCCAATTTTAGAAAAGAAAGCGCTATGGGGGACAAAGGGAAAAATTCCTTGAATGAAGGCGTGATTCAAGGAGGTTAATTCTCAAATGCACATTCAAAATCATTTATGGTAGGTTCACATAAAAGAAAAGGTCTACGTCTGTGCCACTACATATGGCAAAAGATATGGATAGTCCACCTATAATTTCTAGCGTCAGATTTGCCCCTTTGGATATAGAGTTGGAGGATGAGGAAAATCATGGAAAGTTTTTGCAATTGGAGAGAGATAATATCCTGCCAGTAAGTGCTGGGATTGACCTTATTGCTATAAAAGAAAAGATTCGAGCAATTCCTCCACCCAAAACGGTATTCTTGGGAAAACCATTCAAAAGGAGATCCATAGCCCTAAATAAAGGTTCGACAAGCACCCAAAAATCTAAGATTAAGTCCTCTCAATCTATTGGACCAAAATCTTTAGATGCTTTCAGGGATCTTGGGTTCCAGTAACAAAAGTTCTATGGATGCCTCTGCAATAATCTCGTCATAATATAATGGGTTTTTTGTCCTCCATTAAATCGGAAAAATAAATGGAGGACTATTTTGGTCATTTTTCCATTGTATATAAATCCAATTATCTGAATCAACCAGATAAAATAATATTCTATTAACACTTGATTAAAGACAAATTCCGGTCTATGATATTAAGGTCCAAATTCTGCTAGAATCATTATTTGGAATGTTACCAAACCCGACCCGTTTAGATTGGATTCGAGTAACAACATAAAGATAGCAAATCCAGTTTGCATCCTTATTGCCAAGTGGCAGACACCCATTTCTTCTCTTAAATTTCTGGGCCCGCCGTGGCAGCTGATGGCCAAAGAAACAATCAGAATCAAGAGTGTCTTTCTGTATATCCAAAGATATTCAACTCAATTTGACAATTTGCAACCTCTTTGGCTGGAAATGGCAGGGATTGGTTGCTATTTTCCTTCATCAGGAGCACTCTCTTTTCGTAGGTAAATCAATGCACTCCAACCTCTTTCCTTTTGTGTAGCTCCAAGCTTGGCAATTTACAAATTGTTTGACAAAATAAAGCAAAATTACAATCCTAAATAACATTACACATTTAAAAAGAAAAAAGAAAATTCTACCGTCTCGTCAAAAATTATATCCATTGTATTTTAATTTTAAAAAAATATGTTATTATATTTTACGAATATTCAAAATACACATGGTTCGATATTGTAGAACTTTTCAATATAAGAATCTCAAGAGAATTTCAGCTGCAAAATTGCTATCCAAGTAGTCTATGTTCTGTATAGACTAAAAATGGTATTTGAAAATTTGGCATCTGATTTCAGCAATTTAGCAACATCCTTGGTGGTAGTTCAGATTCGTCAAGGAGGACAAGAGCAACAAAGAAACATCTCCAGAGAAGAAGTTCTTTAGCAGTAAGAGCTGAAGCTGACTATGTGAATGCTGAAGAAGCAAAGAAACTAATAGCAGTCGAGGGATATGCAGTTTTAGATGTAAGGGACAGGACTCAATTTGAAAGGGCACATATTAAGGACTGCTATCATGTTCCTCTATTCATTGAGAACAATGACAATGACTTAGGTAAATATTGTTTTCAATGATTTTTTTTTTGTTTTTCCAGTTTTACTATTTATTGATTGGTTTCCACCCCCCCGCCCCGCTTAAAATTGGTTCAGGAACTATAATAAAGAGGACTGTACATAACAATTTTTCTGGTCTATTTTTTGGACTATCATTTACCAAGCCGAACCCTGACTTTGTGCAATCTGTTAAGAGCCAGTTTTCACCAGAAAGCAAGCTCTTGCTTGTCTGTCAGGAAGGATTGAGGTAAGTTCTCTCTAGTGTTTCCAAATTCTTTGTAGAAGCAGCTCATTGGAACTAATCTTACACATAGTGTAAAAGTTAAAACCAATTTGATACAAAAACCCAAAGAATGAACAAAAATTTGTGTTACTGGTTTCTTGGATTCATGTTGAATAATTTAGGGGCATACATCTAAGTGAGGGTAATATATAATTAGTTTATAATAGCACATGTTACTGAGCTTGATCCTTCTGCAAGTTTGTTAATTAGCTACAAGCAACTGATTAAGCAAGTGAAGGTAATCGACATTTATAGAGACTATTATATCCCTTTCAAATATCTTCCTCATAAATAGCAGGAGACAGTCAAAAGATCATGTACATTGTGTTTCAAATTGCAAAAGTATCGCAAATTGGGAAGCGTGAACTGATACGCGGTATGTAGATTACCTAGTCAATCTGGTAACTATCCTGTGGAGTTTTAAGCCATTCTACATTTGTACTTTGTTAGGCACCAGACTGCATATTATGCAGTGGGATGGGATCGGCCTGGGGGCTGAAAAGTTGCCATAGTTTTGTTGTTTACTTATCTGTTAAATAGTCTGGAGTGGAGGATTGAATTGAATCTTTATCGGGATAATTTTATGCTCTAATGGGGAAATTATAGTGCTGATGCTGATTGTAAACTAAACTGCCAGTGGAGAAAGAATCTTTGGTAACTTTTGCTAGAAGTTCTGACATAGAGTAGATTTGGCTGTTTAGTCACAATGTATGACAAAAGCACTCGTATAGACAGACTAGAGGAGTTAATCTCTACTTTCTGGGTAGTTAGATGCTTTATTATGATCTGATTAGTGTTCTTCATTCTTTTACAATATTTACACGAGTTGTGCTTTAAAACTTGTAGAGTAAGAGTACAAAATATTGTATTGTACAATCCTTTAAAAGGAAAATTCTTATATGGACCCGATTCACGGTAGGTGGAATGTATCCCTTGGTCCATATTCATCTACATCACCCTGAAGAAGCTTATTTTTAATTAGTTAGAGTGATGTGGATGAATATGGACTAAAGAGTCCATCCCACTTATTGCGGATTTTAACTGGTACATGTAAGAATTTTCCCCTTTAAAGTATACAAATTGTTTTTATAAAAGATCATAATATTTTCCGTAATTAAGACGTGAATTTAAATAAAGTTACATTACAAACTCTCATACATATAGAACATAAACAAGAAAGTATTTATATTCGGTGCATCCAAATTTAGCTTCTTTTTTTTTATCTCAAGACCAAGGCCTTATCGACTATCTAACTCATTTCTTGCGCCTTTTGTTTGGTTTTTTTTATTGTCTCCAATTTGTTTATGTAGAAGCCAGACAAATAATGAAATTGACTCTTTTCTATCCTGCATATCTCGAAATTCGGTTGATAGGTTTTTTTTTTTTTTTCGACTTTTTTCTTCAAGGTCTGCTGGAGCTGCCCAGAAGTTAGAGGCAGCTGGTTACAAAAACATAGCCTGTATAACATCTGGGCTTCAATCTGTGAAACCAGGTGAGTAAAATGCCGTTGCAGAATTTCAGACGTCGTTGTCTCAGCGTAGACATAAGAGATAACAAAGGGATCATTGCGATTTCCAGGAACATTCGATTCTGTTGGTTCTACTGAGCTGCAAAATGCAGGCAAGGCTGGTTTGGTTACGGTGCAAGGGAAGATCTCAGCTGTTTTAGGAACCGTACTCATCTGTAAGTTTCTTTAACATCTGTTCCTAAAATTATGCTTAAACTTTTGCCTATTATGGTGAGGGGTTGTGACTTGTGATTCAATAACTAAAATGCAGGTGCTTATCTTTTTATTACTTTCTTTCCCGAGCAAGCAGAAAAACTCCTTCAGATGGCTCCTTCAAGCTAGTGGTAGGACAGATTTTTCTTTTTCTATTCTTTGGTCATGCTGAAGTGCTAGTACTTAGAAGAATTATATTGTTTTGCTCATCGATTGATTACACAAGTTGAGGGAGTTTGGCAAGTTGAACTAACAGCATAAAATACCCTTACCAACCAGGAGGAAAAGTTTCATGAAGATCAACAATTTGTAATGAAGTTTTCTAATGGATTTACAGTGACGAAGTTTCCATTTTATGCTCTTACTTGGTTGCAGTATCCTTCTGGTTGCACGACAATGCAACGTTTAAAGCTGTAGTTGCACGATAATATCATGCTTGGCTCTCAAACCCGGTGCGAATCCGTCAGTTAGATCAACTAGCAATTCAGTATGCAATGCAGTAGAATCATCAAGTGCACTATCTCAAACCAGCCTGTAGTTTAGTGCAACTGCAACCTACTTGCCGGAGCTCTACAAGTGTCTTTATAGTTTTTCCAATGTGTCCATTTTCTGCTTTGGGACATTCATTAGTAAAGCCATCTATCAGAAAATTCAAGCACAAGAATTCAGCCGGAAACTTTCACAAAATGAGCACACATTTGAAACTTTATTTCAATCATGTACATCTACAGCCAAAATGAGTGAAAGATGGACAAACAACAATCCCCAGGAAAAAGCTGAAAATCTAAGATAAATTTAGAAGAGTTTTATGATGAAAAATGTTATAAAATGAATAATCCCCTTCCATAAAAGTACTACAAGTTAGAGAATCCTCTTGTAACTACAACAATCTACACAATAACTCCAAAACCTGTGTCAGATCTCCGTTGCAAGTCAATAGCATCAAATTTCCAGCTTTCTTCAGCACCTTAAAGCAAAAGGTGAGAGAATTGTCGAAATTGAAAACTATCAGGAAGAGGAAAAAGTACAAACTAAGCTCTATCTTTGACAAGTCTATGACATCTTTCTTCAACTTTCAATCGCCTTGTAAGCAGTAAAGTTGTCGGATATTTCCTGACGCTGTCACGTGCACAAGACAAGGAATTAAAATAGCAAATTCATGGTAATTTTTAAGGTTTCTCAAATACAAAATCGTCATAATGATATGATCCTATGAAATAACAATAGTCAAAGCAGGTAGCTGGCATTTTGTTTTATTCCATTGTGTAACAGATATTAACACATCAGGTGATCAGAATACACACGATGTCCAACAGAAAAACTGGATTGGTCCCAAACAAAAACGTCTTTTGAGTTCCAATTAGATTAAAATTTATAGATGATCCACAGATTAAGCACTGGCTCAACAATAACATAGTTCCGTCATACTTAAAAAAGAAATGAAAAAGATTGTTCCAACGGGCCACTAGAAATTATAATTGACAAAACTCATTTTGAAGCTGCATTTGTTTAGCCTTTGTAAATTCTTCATGGACCTAAACCCGCTAATGCTCTGAGCATTAAACAGTGGGCTGGCAACTTATGATGGAGATTTCTTACCAGGGGTATTAGCATTTAGCAGGATCCTTCACTTTTTGAAATACAAAGGAGTTCAAAATCCTTTCAGTTAAATGAGGCAGGGAAATGACACATTAATTAGCTTTACTTGCAGAAGGAAGGGAAAGAAGTTCATCAAGCAAGAAGGCAATGCAAGTACTTATTTCTATGGTAGAGCCAGAATAAAGAATTTTTAATGCTAACTCCCTCTTCAAATGCCTCTCCTATCACTAGATCTACAGTACTCTTCTTACATCAAATGCTTTTTCCATCTTGGGAAGGGAAAATCAAATGATCGAAAAGTGTTCTCAGTAACAGGAAGGGAATCACAAAAATTCACCAACTTGGGATCCTTTGACCTTAGGTTGGGGACAATTAGGAATAGTACATAGATGCCTCGAACAGAAGAAATGTGTGATCAACTTTTTTACCGTTAATAAAATGGGAAATGAAGTAGGCTGACAGGTGTACATCAGGACAGAACATGCATCAGTGACCATGCACTACAAATAGTTGTGAAGTACTTTTAATCCTTTCTTCCCTTGTGGAAACACAACCCAAATTATGCATACTACACGTAAACAAAGCACAAAATGCGTTTTCGGGATCAAAAGCTTCATAGAACTTTAATACTTGGTGCCATATCCAATTATTGTCCAACACAAGCAAGTTTCGAAGTTGAATAGAACCTCAGAAGCTTATTTAAAATCTGAAGATAGAATTCCAGATATGTGTATGATCTACCTCCCGCAAATTAGATCCAATGAAAAATTAGTTGACGAAATCTTACCATACAGCCACTCTTTGAAACATGCATGAAGTGCACTTGACAATTCCCGCTTCCGGTTCTCTTCCAGCTGAGTTTCCTTCAAACTTTGCTTAACCTCCCCCAAGTTTTTGTGCTGAAGGTTTTTTTTTTTTAATAAAAAAAAAAAGAGAGAAAAGAAAAGAAAGATACTTGATCAGAGAAATCACGATTTCAATAAACAAACCTAAGTATATAAAACCATAATTGTCAAAAAAGGCAAAAAAATCAACGGCCCATTGGCCAAAAGGTTAGAAGATAATTTCAATTATCAGACTGAGTGTGGGACATACATTTCTCTGCTGAGATAACATGTAAATATCTGGTAAAGGGAATGGGTTGTCTTTCGTGGACCCAACTTCTTCACCTTCAAACCAATTTGGAATCTAATGACAATGAAGATTCATTCATTAGGAGATGGCATACATAACATAAAATAAAAGATATGCAAGTAAAGGAAGGTGACCTGAATCCATAAATCAACGTAAAAAACTTAATGACTGAACACTTCCGAATGAAACCATAACAACCCAATATGGAGTTCCAGTAATCAAATTCAAATACTAAAACAGTTGAATAAGAGGGCCCATACCAAAAAATTAGTGAACTGGTCTGGGTCTATGCGAATAGCAGACTCAGCTTGGACATCAGAGACACCAGCTGGATGAGATAATGAATCATGTGGATCAACCACACCAAGTGCCAAAGGTTCATCCCATCTGTTAATGGTTGGCACAACACCAACTTGATTCATGTGCTCCTCTAGTTGTGAATAATATGTGTTATATGGAGCAACCTAATCAATAGCCAGGAAGAAAAGAAAATCCTGAAAGCCGATCATTCAGATGAAAGGAAAATACTCAAGAAACTATTTCATGCTGAACTGACTCCATCGAGAGACTGCAACTTCATTAACAAACTTATATGGAGCACAACACAGAAAACTTGAAGTCGATTCTCTTAGAACACAAACCATGAACTAGCATTGGCCCTATATGACAAAACATCGATACATCAAAACATCATCAAGATGAAACCCACAGACTCTTCTTTACATCTATTCATGTTTACACATTTGAGAACCCTTAAGCAATCAGCTAAAACCAATCTGAAAGAGAACTAACGAACAGGCAACTTGCTTTGCCCTATCTAAGAATCCTTAGACTACTTATGTGTTTAAAGAGTAATGCATCTCTAGGACCGAATCCTGATGTCTTTGGTTGCACTTTCTCCTAAAATAACTCCATCCTTTTTACTTAATTGCTTTCTTTTAACAATGTTATTGCAAGAAAAAATCACTACCTAAGACTTGATCACAAAACAAAAAAGTGCTGCCCTAGACATTAAATTAACACTCACAACATCTGAAGCACAACATTTTTTGAAAATATCAAATAAAATAAAAAAATACATAAATAGAATGCAGCAGTCAGCTTGCTTGTACACAATAGAGGGATGACGTACTACTATGTACTGCTGCAACTTGTGGTTATCACCAACAATAAGAGGTTGTTTGTTGACCCCCAGGAAGAATACGCATTCACGACAACTAGCAATACAGATACGTTTTGCCGCTGCAATCACATGAACACGCTCACAATGTTCAACTCTTACAGCCTGAAAAATTCAATCACGTGTTGAGGAAGACAACTCAAAATTTTCCTCTCAAAATCACTAACATTCTGTTTAGATGAAGGGATTTGGGTGAATTTAATTTGAAATCCAAATCTATAATAAGTTATACAAACAAATTAATTGATTTAGGAGTGGATTTGATATCCACCAAGAAGTGGGTGTGTGATTTTAATGATTAAATGAGTGGATTTGAAATTCACCCAAATTTGATGTCATTTCAAATCCATTCATTTCAAATCCTTCCTTCAATTCAAATCTACCCATCCAAACAAGTTGTAATATTATTAGCACGAGGAAAAGACCAAATGCAACAACAATTTAAGTGACAAAACAACCTATACCCAAACTAGGATGGACATGACTCAACAATACAATACATTATTAGTTAGTTATCACAAAGTATACACAGATCTTCATCCCTATGAGATGAGTGCTAAAACCAAAGGCTGATGAGTTAACAATTTTGTTCCAGCATCACCAAGCAACCTTTCCATTTATGAACTTCCTTTGTAGCTGGAGCTCTGCTGGCAAACCCGAAGGCTATTCTCTCTACAAGTTTGTATAAAACATGAAATCGGAAAATAAAACCTATAATGCATCATTTAAAAGGGCACAAAAACGCACGATTCAACATCTTATGGTTTGTTTCCCAGTTGAGTCCTTGAGATGCCTAAAAGCCACTTGTTACAAACAACCCTCTCCAGACAGTATTTGCCTAGTGATCGCATATCTAATAGAATAACTCAAAAATTAAGTCATAATTGTTCCCATTAAATTTAAGAGCATTACTTGATCCTTTGCAAATGAGCACACAAACATTAGCTAATTGCTTACTTTGCACTATGCTTTCTTTGCGTTCTCATTAAGTGGATTAAACAACCACTTTGATTGTACATCAAATAAAGTTCTAGTGCATCAGTAAATCGAAAGTACCACCAATCTTGTAGCATGCATGTCACTATTTGACGTATTTGACAGCTATATATAGCAGTTAGTAAAACAAATAACACGTAGAAACCAACAGCCTATAGTTCACAATATAACAGGTAAAAACAACATAATAATTCACACAATAGCAGTTAACCTTCATGATTTGTACATCAGGAGTTAAGTGAACTGAACAACCAACAGCCTAACACTTGGAATCACCATGCTTTTTCTACTTAAAATTGTAGATCTAATACCTCATTCAGATATAAAATGATATTGCTGGTGTGCTAATTATTAGCTGTTATCCTTACTATGTAATACTAGAGCAGAGAGTGGTACGAGTGTAACCCAACCTGGGTAGTTGTCAATTTTCAAAATGTACTTCCCCTTGATATAACATTCTCAATATATGCAAGGATGGGAATATGCAATTTCAAAGAAAGATTAAAATCATGCTAACTATCTACTTCCCTTTTTCCGCTTGCGCGTGCATAACACTTAAATGAAATCAAGATAGTTCTTAATTAAGCAAACAGATAGAGTGGTTGATGTAAAAAGTACTAATTACTTGAGTAGGAAGGAGTATAGTTACATTCAGAAAAAGATAGTATGATCTCCATCAATCTCAGGGACAAGTACCTTGCCAACTGCTCCAAGAACAATAGTTGCATCAGAGCATCCATATACTGTGGCATATCTCAAAGGTGCTAAAATGTAAATAACTGACTCATGGCAATTTATTACCTACAAAAAGAAACCAGAGAGCTGCTGTAAATACAGTAAAACAAAACGTAGTAGCAAAACGAAATGGGATAAGTAGGCAATAAAAGAAGGAACAAAGTTTTCCTAGTAATTGCCCTGTCCCTGATTGATCTAAATTCCCAGAATATATGCATCTCAAATTCAAAATGCAAAATCTTCAGACTGGTACCTAGCTCAATGCTGCATAGACTCAAATCAAGATAGAGATGGGAAGGATGGCATCTTGTAAACTCGCAAAAACCAAAGGCAAACCCACAGTGAGTATGATGTATAAATGCAAGTGTGAGTATGCTGACAAATGTTACCTCTTACCTGACTTGCAAGAAATGTATCACACAAGGGACATGCACTTCATCCAGATCTTATAGTTGGAATAAATAAAAGGGTTAATTTCACTTTACCTTAACGCTACGGTTACTATCACTTTAGTCCCTAATGTTATTTTTTAGGCACTTAAGTCCTTCCATTCAATTCAACTCAACATTCATTCCCCTTCAGACAAAAATACCCTTATTCTCTCTTCTTCTTTTTTTCTTTTTTTTTTACATTTTTTACTTGATTCATTTTTTTTCTGTCTCTTATCTTATTGACATAATTCAATAATTTTTTATCATTCATCACCATGTTAAATTTCATCAAACTCTAATATTTTAGGTGTCATAGAAAAGAGGGTGTGATTGACTTAAGAAATGTCATTTTAGGTCAAAAATCTTAACACCGTTAGCTTTTACCATTAGTCCAGAGATTTAAGTACCTAAAAGATAACGTTAGGAACTAAAGTGATAGTGACCCTAAGCGTTAAGGGGGTAAAGTGAAATTACCCCTTAAGAAAAGCTAGAAAACAGCCAAGCAGCTAAATATCTTCTAAACTTGTAAGGTCCCAAGCCTTGGAATGCCAGAATAAGCTAACCATGATAGAACTGCCTTAACAAGAGCTAAAGTAGTCCTTGTTTTAGGAAAAATAATTGCACAGGGCATGATACTTGAGAGATGTACCTAGATGTCCCAAGAAATACTTGAATTACTCCATCAATTGCATATTGAAGGCCCTTTCTTTCAATTTTAAGGCTCAAACTATTGGTTTTCTGGAGTACAATGTTACAACTAGTAATTTAGTTTGAGAGGGATAAAAAATGAGAAAATAATACAATTGTAGGAAACTTCTACATAGAAATATTATCCTATAGAGAAGTTAAAAAATGAGTATGAATATTTATTCCAACAAACTAATTTGATGGTAAAAAGAATTGTTAGGCTCAACGTCAAATATAAATAAAATAGAAATATGTAGGGGCAAAAATATTATGAAGGGGCAAGCATATAGATATGCCCAGAACCTTAGAGCACATAAGCGTGATTAGCAGGAGACATAGTGACATAACTAACATATCTCCAAAAGAATTGATAAAATCGAGAAGTTGTCTTATCAGGCTTGACGGACAAAGAAAAAAACCTACTGCTTTGACTAGCATTAATCAAAAGTAGACAAGAATCATTTGCATGAGAGTGTAAAGAGTGCTTAATCTATTTATTAAACAGTAATCACAGGTTCAGATAATGTTCTCGATTCCTAAAAGTTTGCAGAAACAACATTGTATAAACGAATACAACAGTAAAATTTTCCTAATTATCATATCTTCTTAGCTTCTTCCATCTTTACATCCTCCTCTCCTCTCAATTCTTGCACTTTCTCCAAATATAACTAATACCATTTCAAATTATACTTCTTTCTTCTTGCTCTCTTGTTTTTTCTCCCTCTCCTTTCTACATTACCAGAAGTTCATGAATTGACATGAGAACCATTCATGAAATGAAACCTCTGGTAGAGTACGTATTACTACTGACCCCACATTTAATTAAACAATGTACTAATAGAATTTGGAGAACGATAAAGTTTTAGTTAACATAACATGCCTTTAAAGAAGTGCCTTTTAGATCTGATGCATGCTTTACATAGGAAGATTTAGAAATCCCCTCAATGAAACTGGGGCCTCTGGCACTGAGTGGAGCTTTAACTGAAGTTGTCCCGACATCAGCCATTGGGACATCTTGATCAGAAGCAACAGTAGGTCCATTTTCTTTTGCAGAAACTCTCTCAGATATATGCTCCAAGGTGGAGGCTATACTCTGTAGAAGCCAATCAAGAACTTGCGCAGCAGGCACAGGAACAGCAGGCATGTCAGGATCTGAATTGGCAAAAAAGGGAGCATGAATTTGGCTCAAAGAGGTTTTCTCTGATCCTTTTTCACCAACATAAACCAGAAAACCAAGATGCTCAAGTTTCTCCATTGACAAGACCTGGTAAAATGGGTAGGCTAGCATTAGTCTACAGACCTCAATTAATTTGTTTTTTTCTTGGTAAGTCCACAAGTAACTTTATGGTACAAAAAGAGAGAAAAAGTGGAAAGAAATAAAGTGATGATCTGCAAAATTTCCATAGAGATAGCACGATGGTAGACATATCTAAAAAATAAAGTGATGATCTTGAACATTCTGTTACCTCTAATAACTAAAAATTTTTAAAGACATTAAATTAGGTATAGTAAACAGAAGTTTGCACTATAATAGTTAGAGAGCAAACACATTTAGCATTCCACTGTCGCATCACCATAATATACACAATGCCTAAGCTTAAAATACTCTGCAAACTGAAAATTGCATATGCATGGGTACAAAATGTTGGCAAAATGTGAATGCAGAACATGCAACCACGGATAAATCATGATATGGCTACAAAAGGGCTGCCATCAGGATACATTATGCACTTTGAACTTACAAGTGGGAAGCATGCATTGGAATAGAACAATTTTTGCCTTACGATGCATTCTTTTAACGTTTCCTGCTTACTTTTTACACTTTTCTTAAACTCGACACTAAGCAACACAAGCTTCTCCAAGAAAAGCCTAATAACTTTTTAATCAAACTCAGAACAATTTTGTCCCTAAGCTGAACTCTTTAACGTTTTCCACTTGCTTTTTATACTCTTCTTAAACTCAACATTAAGTAGCAGAAACTTCTCCAAGAAAAAACTATAAACTTTTTACTCAGTAGACAAGATAATAGAGGTGTCCACAAACCAGAGACTCCTCGCCTTCGCCTTCGCCTTCGCCTTCCCCTTCAACTGAATCTGCCAATAGTGAGAGAATGTTTCCCAAGTGCTTCTGTAAATAGGATAATTGATGCGCTTCTTCATCAGCTTGGGATGGCATAAACCGCCTTTACTGTTGCTCCTTACAAGCTGCAACAAAGTTCATTAAGCTCAATATTATTTATATCAACTACTTACCATGCACGCTCTAACACGAACACTGATTTGTTAGCTCACAAAGTAGTAAGACATTAAAGCTTCTTCCCAGTAACATATTTGAATATGCACTTAATATTATTTGTTAGCTCACAAAGTAGTAAGACATCAAAGCTTCTTCCCGGTAACATATTTGAATATGCACTTAATATTTATATGCATTCGCTTTTTCAAGCTTACAAATCATTCCAACAACAGCACTTTAAAACAATCATAAATCAAGAAATCCAGAACATTTCAATATGCCCATTAAGAACCCATTGCAAAAGAGTCCAATTTGCACTAAACTAAATCCTACCCACTTCACATTTCCAAAAACCCATTTCAAATCACCGAATTTCACCCGCCAAGGATTACATTTCTCAGTTAAATTTCGAATCCCAGCATTCCTCCAATGAATACAAAAACAAAATTTACAAACACCAATCGGAAATTTAATTGAAACCTAACCTGCAACGGTGAAAGGGCGGACAAAAACCCATCGAAAGCCGACGTAGAAGGCCACACATCGGCAACGGCAGCCGAGTCCCGGTGTCCTTTTGGCAGCAATCTCTTATAATTCTGTACATACAAAAAAACCACCAAATCAAACACTTTGACGCCGACGGCATCGATCTCGGAGGGCTTCGCATTGACAAGAGGGTCATTATCATCGTGAAGAACAGCAGCGATGGTGTCGATGACGAGGCGGGCATGGTCGGGCGAGATCTGGAGGGTTTCAGCAATGGAAACCGAGTTGACCCGGTGAGTTGTAGACTCGGAGGAGGAAGAAAGGGAGAGGAGTTTATCCTTGATTGGAGCTAATGATTGGGTCCCATCTGAGAAAATTAATTTGGAGATTGGAAGAAGGCCATGTTCAAATGGTTCTCTTCTGGGGTGGATTGTTCTCTTCGGTGACTGTTCGGTAGCTGTCATGTAGTGGCTCATCCAAGGAGAGGTGGATATTTTCTGATGGAATGTAATAATTATGGGAAATTATAGAAAGTGAGTGTGGTGGAGGGGGAGAGTGGACTGTGGAGAGGTGGGATTAGGGGAAAATTCATAACCATAGATTTTTTAGCTTATATTTATTTATATCACTTTAAATAAATTTATTTTTAATAAATTAAAATAATATAGATAAAGGTGTGTTCGTTTGAATTGAAAATATTTTCTTGAGAACATGAAAAAGTCCATTTTTTATACAATTTTTTGGTGTTCGGTTGACAAAATAGAAATATTTTAAAATAAAAAAATTTAATAGTTTTATCTTTAATTTTATGAATACAAGTTAAAAAAACTTATAATAATGGTAATAAATACCTTACAAGTAATTGTGATTAATAAAAAATTGATTTTGTTCAAAATTAAATGATAGTACAATATAGTTTCTAAATATGCATAATGATAGTTATATTAGTGTGGGACCCATAACTGAGAGAAAAACGAATGAAAATGAATTAAAAACGAAAATAAGTTTAGCAGACGAAATTCTAAAAGTAATTATTTGAGGTTTAATGTCACTCTTGAATTATCCGAAAAATAGCTTTACACTCAAAAATTTCGTAAGTTATTTTCAGCCAGAGGAAAGAAAATTGGAAAATATTTTCTACCGAAAAATATTTTCAGGTGTTTGGCACCAAAAAATTTTCTGAAAAATATCCTAACGAACATACCCAAATATAAAAAATATTTTCAGGTGTTTGGCACCAAAAAATTTTCTGAAAAATATCCAAACGAACATACCCAAATATAAATTAAGAATTCATCTCATCTATTATACATCGATTTCATATAAAAAATTTCCAAGGACTAGCTGGTTTGGGTTTAGGTGTTACTAAAGGAGGTTGGCTAAAGTGGCATAATATGTTTGGGCCAGCTTGACAAAATTTAGATTTTTAGTCAGGTAAATTCTTTTGCATGGAGCAACTCAGAAGGTGGATTTGACAAAACTAAATTATATGTGAAACATAAATATTGAAAATTAAGTATAAAATTTTAATTTATTGAATTTATAAACTTGTATTTATTCAATAATATATTAAATTAAAATATTTTATCATATATATATTATATAGTTTGAGGATTATTATATTTTTATAGTAGGTTAATTTTTTAATTATTATATTTTTAATGGATGTTCTCAGTCTCCTTATAGGGGACGAGGTGGAAGATCCCCAGTAATATCTAGGGGAGGAAGAAATTTATATAATCCAGATTTCAATACTCTTCCTCGCGAAGAATGAGAAGAACTGGCTTTAAAAAGTCATCCTTTGGCTTGAAAATATTCTCTGCAAAACTGAATAAAGTTTTGTAATAAGAAATACAATCTAGGATGATTATAAACATCTGAAATTAATATTCGCGAATTTGAATATTTGAATTCAATAAGAGAATTATTATTGCGAGCAGTAGAATTAGTTAGAAACTGAGAAGTAATGTTAAGAGAATGCTCTAATAGCAAATCATTTCTATTCCAAGACTCGGCTATTCATGAAAATAATTTATCATTGAAAATGATGGATTTATACACATCTAAAAGACCAAGTCTAAAACTTTTGATATATTATTATCTTCTTTCCTTAATAATGGAAGATTTATCTTTATCATCTGTGTCATATGATAAAAATAAATTAAAAGAAGAATATGATATTCCTCAAGATATGAATTTGCTTAATAAGTGGACAATTCCTAAAATTTCACCATCTGTTATTTATAAATATGGTTTATTTGATAATATTATATCTAAATATGTTGTTAAAACAACTGAAAAATCAATTCCTTTAAAAGCTGCATCAACTGTCTCTTATACACATCTAGATCAAATATAAGAGACTTATAGAACATCATTATCTACCTGTCTCTTATACACATCTAGATGTGTATAAGAGACAGATCTAAAACTTTTGATATATTATTATCATGAATATCTATATTAACACCAAATGGATCTTCCTGTTCTCTTATACACATCAAATGTGTCCATCTAGACATAGTATTGGCTCTAGACCATCATCATCTAGACATCCTTATAGGACGTTTTCATTTCAAAATCTCAGATTTCATTATTTGATGACTATATTCCTGTACGTTCAAAGGAGCATCATTACATACAATAGATAGTAATACTCCATCTACATCACATGTAAATCATTTACATATAAATAATAATATTGTTAAACCAATTCATGCTAATGAATCCGATAATAATGAATTAGATAAGGAAATTCCTACTGAATCCGAATTAGATTTTAATTTATGACTACTGTTATAGATTTTAGTCCCGGTTCATATGCTAGAAAAATAATAAAACAAGAATTTTTATCTCTCAAATTGGTCTCTTATACACATCTGTATTATTGTCTACTAATTTTTGAAAAGCATTAAATGAAAGTGAAGTATTATTTGGTAAAGTAAATTCTATTTCGTCTAATAACCATAATCACTGTCTCTTATACACATCTAGATGTGTCTAGAACCAATACTATGTCTAGATGGAATAATTGATTTATAAAATTTTTCTAAAAGTTTTAAGTGAACAAATTAGTTCTCTTCATAATAAAATGGATAAATTATTTTCTTTAGTACAAAAAATATCAAATTCTATTTCATCTAATAATCATAATCATGATTTTCAGGATATTGCAAAGGCTTCTTTGCAACCTCCACCTATTATTAATGATTTTAATTTTAAACCTATTTCTGATCTTGAAAAACTTCTTGATAAAAAATTTTCTTCATCAAAAAATTAATACTCTTGTTGAAAATCAACCACTTTCTTATACTTATTGGGATTATATACAATGAAATTAATAAACTTCGTCTAGGATTATAAGTTTGGTGATAAACCAACCATGTATCATTATTATTATCCTAGACCTACTCCTCAAGATATTTTATATGCTCCATGCAACAGAATATTACCTTAATAATAGTCTAAATCTTGAAAAGAAATTTATTAATCGTTTAGATGTTTATACTGAAAGACAAATTAGTAATTTAATTCATCGCATGCTACATATTATTCTACAGTAGCAAAAGCAAATAATAATAGTGACAAACGTGTTACTTCAATGATAATTGATGGCTTTACTGGTCAACTTAAAGGTCCTGGCTTACCTACATTATTTGCTGAAAGAATTAAAAAAGCTCTTCGGAAAGATAATATTTCTATTCCTTATGATTATTATACTTATGGCAAATTGGTCAATACTTGTGTTCAAGAAGGTATAGCTTTATGTAATGAAATTAAATTAAATCAACAATTAAAAAGACAACAATTAACTGAAAAAAACAATTAGGTCGGTTTGTAGTCAATTTGGTTTAGAAGATATATCTTCTATACGAGAAAAATCATATCAAAGCCTCATACGGCTTCTTCTAAAAGGATAAAATTTATAAGATCAACAGAAAAACAAAAAGAAAAAAGAGAATTTCGCAAAAAACAAAGAGATTTTCAATCTAAAAAATCTAGAAAAAAACCAATTATCTGTTATAAATGTGGCAAAAAAGGTCATATAGCCCCAAATTGTCATGAAAATAAAAAAGAAAAAATTAAACAATTAGATTTAGATGATGAGAACTAAAAATGAAATTATCAAGATAATAGATATAATAGATCATACAGATAATAGACTAGTTCTAGTAATTATAGTCAGAACTATTATAATTCTGATAATTATGATTCTGATCAAATTAATATGTATGATTCTACAAATTCTGATAATATTCAAAATTGTTGTAATTCTTGTAATACTATCTATGATGATAAAAATAAAGAATATTATAACATTCTTTCTCAATTTCAAGATTTTCAAATAAATATAATTTCAAGTGATAATATTAATATTCATGATAATAATATATCAAAAGTTTTAGATTGGTCTTGTGCATCATTATCTACTCCATCATCTTCAATTCCTAAATTATATTTCACTAAATGTTTAAATAAAAATGATGATTTTATTAAGCATTATAAAAACATTATTCTTGATGATTTGTGTTAGTCTATTTTGTGCTATTATAATTCTTTTATTGAAAATAAAATTTACTGCTTATTAAATCTTTTTTATAATTTTCATAAATTTGAGATTTTGAAGAAAACGTCCTATAAGGACTGTTTGAGAGAATATTTTCAAGCCAAAGGATGGTGATAAAGCCGTTCTTCTCATTCTTCGAGGAAGAGTATTGAAATTAAAATATTTGGAAAATATTCGAGAATTATTATACAAATATAGATTATACCCTATTAGAAATTATTATAATCAAAATTATGAAAATTATAAAAAAGATTTAATAAGAAGTAAATTTTATTTTCGATCTAGAATTATTATAGCACAAAATAGACTAACACAAATAAAAAGAAGAATAATAGCTTTTAATTATACAAATCATCAAGATCCTTCATGGACAAATGCTATATTACAGCAAGAATTTAGAATAGAAAAAGAAGAAATAAAATTCGTACAAATATATATCATTCAAAAATAAGAAAATTATATGAATTATCAATTTGATAAACTTTTTAAATCTTTTACAGGTTTTATGAGACGTGGAAGTTCTCGGTCTCCTTATAGGGACGGGGTGGAAGAACCCATAATATCTAGGGTGGAAAAACATTATTCAAATAACCATTGTCTAAAATCATATAAGACTCGCACATATTAGAAAAATGTATTACTAAGTTTTGATCTATATGAACCTTCAGCTATTATCTATAACATACGTCATAAATTAAAATCTAATTCGGATTCAGTAGGAATTTCCTGATAATTATGAATATCAGCTGTTTCTTCTAAGAGTAAGAACTTTTTCATAATATGTGAAAAACAATGTTATTGTAGATCTTATCAACCACTTTACTTATACTTATTGGGATTATATACAAAGTTTTCATAAAACTTTTTATTATGAGAATTATAAACACAAGCACACTTGGTTTATTAAATTGTATTCTTGATATCCTATCTTAGAACACAATTGGATCAACCAAGTGGTGGACTACTCATGGACCCTCAGTAAAAATTTTACCTGAGCCCTTTCTTCAATTATATCATTCGTGGATAAAAATTTCACCCACTCTCAAAAAATTATATGCCCAGGATCATATTCCATTACCCACAGAAATATCTACCATTTATTTCTTTCTCGAATTTTCTATTCCTTGGATTTATAAATGGGAACTGAATTTAGTTATACTCGATCATTTTCCTTGTTTATATCGAACCTTTTATACCAAATTCGGGATAAACTCATCAAAAAGGGTCCATGAGTAGTCCACCACCTGTCTCTTATACACATCTATAAAAAAGATTTAATAAGAAGTAAAATTTATTTTCGCTCTAGAATTATTATAGCACAAACATTTACAAAATTGAAAAATTCAGAGATTTCATTTGACTGGTCTAGCTTCTTGAATATCTGTCTCTTATACACATCTAGATGTGTATAAGAGACAGGTCTTGAATGTTCCAATGATGCATTCTATGGCTTTGTGTAATTTCTGATTCTTGAATACGAAGAACAATTTCAGTCTAATTAACAAGTGTTTTAGACACACTCAAGCAAAAGAAGAATTGAAGATATTCAAGACAGAAATGTCAAAGCATCTGTCAAGGCATCAATATTCAAGACAGAAATGTCAAAGCATCTGTCAAGCATCAAAGAAAAATTTCATAAAAAACAGAAAATTTACTGTTCAAATAGTAATTTTACTATTCATAGTTTACTGTTCAAATAGTAATTTTACTATTTCTGTCTTGAATCTGTCTCTTATACACATCTAGAGTGTGTATAAGAGACAGCCTTAATAAATTATTTATTTATATTAAAAATATAATAATTAAGGAATATAATTTTTTGAGAGTGGGTGAAATTTTTATCCACGAATGATATAATTGAAGAAAAGGCTCAGGTAAAATTTTTACTGAGGGTCCATGGGTAGTCCACCAGTGGATGAGACCATTGTCTCCCATTCACTTAGGATATTATAGATTTATTAGATTCTGATCACATTATTCTGTTTATAATTGTATAATAAAAAGATATTTATGAAAACTTTGTATATAATCCTTAATAATATAAGAATGTTAGCTGATTTTCAGCAAAATATTAAAAATTTGTAAAAATGAATTGTAACCATTAATTTTAAAATGAACCTTTTTAATAATAAGTTTTTAATTCATTATAAGATAATTGTAAATTAGACTAAACATTATAATGATAAAATTAAATTTATCAGCTGTTTCTATAATACCTGTTTCTTATAATAAATGTTGTCTTATTATATTCGCGCCAAAGATAATTGTAAATTAGGATAAACATTAAAATAAACTGGACCATTAGCCAAACTGGATTGTATCTGTTAAAACAAACTCTATAACATAAACATATAAGTTCAGATCCTGGTACATAATTGTAACCATGAATTTTAACATTTAATGTTAAAGCATAGGTATTACCTTTATGCTGTTGTTGCAATTATTTTTATTATTGTTCGTAAAAGAAATGATCTTTTGGGATATGAACCCAGATCAATATGGGATGAGGATCTTATCCACATCTGGATAATTTAATAAGAGACAGATTATCAAAAGTTGAAAAGATGAAAAATCACTTTAAAGGTTTACAGAATCTTTTATAGCTTTACGAGATGCTCGTAACCTTGATTGGAAAAAATCCTTAATGGGGATAATTCAATCGTTTGGCTAATGGTCGATAGATGTGTATAAGAGACAATATGCATAGGATCAAAATTGGACCAGGATACACATCTTGATGTGTATAACATATAGATGTGGGTAACATCAGAATATTTCTCAGCATTGACATATAGATCTGAGTATATCATGATCACCAATCTAATTGATCATTGGATAATAAATGAAGACATTTCTTCTACATCTAATGCTTTGAATATTACACAGCATGATCCTCAGATTATATCAACACCAAATGGACAAATTGTTCTTCGTTTTGATACATCAAATGTTCCATCTAGACATAGTATTGGTTCTAGACCATCATCATCTAGACATCCTTATAGGACGTTTTCTTCAAAATCTCAGATATCATTATTTGATGATTATATTCCTGCACGTTCAAAACCTGCATCATTACATACAATAGATAGTAATACTCCATCTACATCACATGTAAATCATTTACATATAAATAATAATATAGTTAAACCAATTCATGATAATGAATTAGATAAAGTAATTCCGAATGGTGAAATTTTAGGAATTGTCCACTTATTAAGTAGATTTATATCTTGGTTCATATCATAAAATTCTTTTACATTTATTTTTATCATATCAAATTGATGATAAAGATAAATCTTCCATTATTTGAAAAGAATTCTTGTCGACTGTTATCAAATATTTCAAAAGAATTTTATGAATTCTTGCTTTACATAATAAAATAATTCCTTTTATTCCGTGGTTTATAACTACTTATTTAAATAATTATATGCCTGTCTCTTGAACGAACAATGGAATATGTATCTGACAGATTATAATTTTTTGATTAAGCGAATTAATATGCATGATTCTACAGATCTGATATTATTCAAAAGAATTGTTGTAATTCTTGTAATACTATATATGATGATAAAAATAAAGAATATTATAACATTCTTTCTCAATTTCAAGATTTTCAAATAAATATAATTTCAAGTGATAATATTGAATAGCTTTTAGTGAAAATGGTATCAGAGCTCAGAGACTTAAGATTTGATAACAGTCGACATATTTCTTTCCTTAATAATGGAAGATTTATCTTTATCATCTGTGTCATATGATAAAAATAAATTAAAAGAAGAATATGATATTCCTCAAGATATGAATTTGCTTAATAAGTGGACAATTCCTAAAATTTCACCATCTGTTATTTATAAATATGGTTTATTTGATAATATTATATCTAAATATGTTGTTAAAACAACTGAAAAATCAATTCCTTTAAATTCTGATGAACATGTTATACAATTATTAGAGGTTAATTTTTTAATTATTATATTTTTAATATAAATAAATAATTTATTACTAATATAGAGTATGCGTGTGAGAAGTGTGTGTAAGAAACATACTATGCACAAATGTGTGTTTATATGTGAGATATAATGAATATAAGATATGCAAGTGTGTGTTTTTGTGTGGGAAAAAGAATATAGTGTGTGCATGTATGTGTGTGCTCAAAATGTGTTTATGTGTTAGAGAAAAAAAATATAATGTGTGTAAGTGTATGATTTTGTGTGTGTGTTTATGTGTTAGAGAAAAAAAATATAATGTGTGTAAGTGTATGATTTTGCGTGTGATATAAGGAATATAGTGTATGTATGTGTGAGAGAGAATGAATATAGTGTGTACATGTATGCGTTTTTGTGTGACAGAGAATGAATATAGTGTGTACATGTATGCGTTTTTGTGTGACAGAGAATGAATATAATTTATTCAAACATGTGTTTATATGTGAGAGCTAATGGATATAATGTGTGTTGGTGTGTGTTTATGTGTGAGAAATAATCAATATAGTGTCTGCAAGTTTGTGTTTTTATGTGAAAAAATGAATATAGTGTATATAAAAGATATGTGAATGTAAAATAAAGAAAAATTGAGTAAGTTTTGCTATATTAGTAAAAAATTCAGCAAATTAAGTGATAAACTTTTCAGTTAAAATTTTACATAGAAATTAAATGGCACTTAACCCTTATATTTAGAACTAGGAGAATTTCATTACCAAACAACTTAATACAAGCACTTAATTGATTAAGTTTAGTAACTTAATGGGATTATCAAAAACTCCCAAATTGGTTTCCATACAGGTCCGACTCTAGGTTCCATGTAAAGCCACGCATACTTTGTGCCTTGGACTCTTTAATCATGGTTTCTATGATGTTGGTCCTTTGGGATACCACAATTTTTAATTTAAACAGTCAAATTTAATTGAGAAAATCGTAATTTACTAAATTCATAAAATTGTATATATTTGATAATTACATAATTTGAATACTGAATTGAAGTATTTTACTCCATATATATTACATATTTTAATAATAATATTATATTTTATTTTTTTATGTAAGTTAATTTTTAAATATTATCTTTTAATACAAATGAATAGTTTACTAATATATAATATAGGGTTAATAACACTTTGTCCCCTAAAGTATGGGATAGTTACACTTTACCCCTAAACTAATAAAATTATACTCTTTTGCCCGCATTTAACTATTCATCCATTACTATTTTCTAACATTGTCAAGAAAAGTTTATAAAATGATCGAAATGCCCTTATCACTATTTTTTTGATTTTTCATCTTTTCAACTTTTGATAATAATGTGATAATTATAAAAACAAAAAATAACTAAAATGAAATATAAAAATATCTCAATATAATCCATATCAATATATTTTTTTGTCAAATTTTCGTAATTTATGGAGGACTTTTTTGAGCAATTTCTGAAGTCATTTTATATTATTTTAAATTGTATTGTTTTTAAGAAGTATGGTTGGAAGGAATATTTCTGACTTTTGGGAAGAAGACGGCGCTCAATAAGAAGTTCTTGGATTAAGGGCTAATACAAGTGTCGGCGTAACTAGTCCTTCCACTTTCTTGAGATTGGGCAATCTTCTTTGACCCAAGAGTGGGTGCTTCTTATAATAAGAATAAGGCATAATGGCCATAGTAGTATTTTTGGTGAAATTTTCTATTGAAAATTTTAGGAATTTCTTTAAGAGTTTTGTGTGGCAATGATTTTTCACAAAATGTTTATAATTTTCCGTTGTGCCTTGGTGTTTTATATAGGGCAAAAGGCCATACAGTTCATTTAACTTTCATAGGTTACTGAAATTGCCCATCCAACTTTTTCTGTAGCCAATATGATCATTCAACTATTAATTTTATCGTTTAGTGCCTATTCCGTTTATTTAGACTGTTAGGTGGGCATTAGTCAACAATACGTGCTATCCATGTGATTTTTAAAGGGGCAAATTTGTCCGGCCACCATTTATTTCATATCACATTAAAACCCTAACCACCCTATACTAATTTTTTAAAAAAAACTTATCAATACACCACAACCCTCCATCACCGCTACCACCACCACCCCCATCTTCACCACCCTTTACCCCTCACTATCTCCCTTTTTCCCCTTCCTCCTTCCCTTACTCACCTACAAATTCCATGGACTAATTCGATTTTTCTATCTTCAAATTACCGTCGTCATTTGTCAGGTCTACATAGATGTGGAAAGAGCTGTAGATTACAATGGACCAACTACCTCCGCCCTAACCTTAAGCACGACCAATTCTCAGATATAGAAGTACAGACCATTGTCACACTTCATTAGTTCTCGGGAATAGGTAGCAAAACAACCTACAATCTCTGTCATTTTCAAGTACTAATAACAAAAACTTCTACTGCAACAAATGGTCAGTAATTGCAGATCAGCTACCTGGCAAGGGAAAGAGAAGGAGATGATAGAATTTGCAAGTGAAAAGAGGAGAGGAAGAGGGTGGATGAGGAAGGGTGTGGTCAAGGTGAAGGTGGGGGTGGGGGTGGGGGTGGGAGTGGTGGTAGTGGCAGCAGTGGTGAAGGCTTGTGGTGTAATTTTTGTGCTAAAATTCAAAATTGAGAATGATTTTTATCCAAAAATTAGAATTTGTTTATGTATTTTTTGACTAAAGGTATCATAGGAGAGAATGGAGAAGGCTAGAGGGGTGGCAAGAAAGATGAGAGGGTAGACTTAGCAGAGGAGAAGAATGTGGCAGAGTAAGGGAAGGGAAAGGTGGGGGACAAGAAGACAATTTCTTAAAATTTTAACTTGACCCACCAATTATTTTATAAATATTAGTTTAAAGACATTTTTACCCTTTAGAAAATTCATTTGCAAATCACGTGTTGCTCGTAGTAGTCACTTTAACTTCCAAAATGGACGGAATGAACAGTAGCCGACGATTTTGAAATTTTAATGGTTGTTTTGGCCACAAAAAAAAAAAGTTGTGTGGACAATTTCAGTAACCTGTGAAAGTTAATTGGGCTGTATGGCCTTTTGCCCTTTTATATATTTTTATTTTGGGTTAAATGTGTGCAAATTGATATGTCAGATACAATTTGAGTTAAGTTTTTCTCATAATTTTAACCATCAAAGAGAAATATATTCATTAATTTATAGTTTATTTTTCCTAATTTTCAATAAATATCCACTATCAAAAATAAAAATACTTGAAAACTCAAAAAGTAGTGATAAGGGACACATTTCAGTTATTTAACTAACTTTTCTTGATGGTGTTAGGAAATAGTAACGATGAATAGTTAAATGGGGAGTACAGTGTAATTTTATTAGTTTGAGGTGGTAAAGTATAATTATCCCCATACTCTACGAGGACAAAGTGTTATTAACTCTATAATATATAATGCATAGGTGTAAGGGAGGTAGAATATACAAGTGTGCTTTTATATCTAAGGATGAAGGAATATAGCGTGTGAAATATGTATAAAAGAATAAAAAGTGCATTTCATGTGTATGTGAGAGAGCAATAGTATGTACAAGTGTGTTTATACATGTGTGTGTTAAAAAGTTAACTTCATTTCAGATAATTAATAAATATACAACCCATCATGCATAATATGGCAAATTACAAAAACTAGGTATACATCTTCCAATCATCCTGTATTAATCCTCTAACCACGACGAAAGCAATTCTCTCACTCTACATTATGGATAAGTGCTTTTGTAAAATTTGCTAAATTATGACACTTATTTTCACATTGTAATCATTATAACAAAAGAGAAGCAGCAATACTCAAAAAGGTGACTCAGCTGTAATATCCTTCTATATAATGTAAGGTTTTTCATTTTGACTTGTCGATTTGAAAATTTTATTTGAATCAATCGATTCTAAACCTATAAGATAGGATACCCAAATCGCATTTTATGACTGAGTCGAGTAAAGGATCGGTTGCCTAAGCATATGATTGGGTATTTGGTCACATTATTCACCGAGTACCCAACCCGATCCACCTTGTAGGTAAATTTGTAAAATTGTGCACTAGGATAAGCTCTTAACCTCATTCCCCTAATTCCTTCTGCCTCTTCATCTTACATCATTCATCATCATCTCTCTCTCTTCCAAGTTCTAAGTCTCAAAACAGATCTTTGAACCTAATGATCTTCCTCTCTTATGCTCATTAGATCTTCTTGTCTCACTCTCATCCTCTCTCAAACCAATCATCATCTCCTCGCTCATCGATCCACCACCAATCAACTCGCCACCCAAATGTCTTTTAGATCTCATCGATCCATCACTGAATCTTATCACTTGTCGATATTATACGATTAGATCCACCTCCTCTAGTCTTCCATCAGATCTTAAGTGAAACAAGATGAAGCATGTCTCTTTTGCATGTTTTTCAGTTCTCATGTCTTTACATTTTGGAAAGCTGACAATGATATTGTTATTATTATTTTTTTTTTGTCCAAGCCTGTAAGATTTATTAGTTAGTATTATATTGTCATTTTCTATTAAAATCATGGATCTGTATTTTATTTCTTGGGTTTGGTTCGCATTTGGCTAATGAGTGATTAGAATTTGTGAATCTAATTAGTTGGGTTAAATTAATCAGAATTACCCTTAATTTGATGTTTATAGGGTTGGGTACCCTATCTACCCGACTTACTTTTATGGGTACCCGATCTACCCGACTTACTTTTATGGGTACCCGGCCAATTGGGTACCTTATATGTATGGATTGCGTATTGAGTTGAATATTTTTGACCCAGTTAAATCTTCGGGTCGAATACCTTTTTTGGCAAATGTGAGTACCCGGTCAATGACCACTACTATTTTGCAATGTTTTAAAAGTCGAACCAGACCGGACTGGCTGGTTCGACCAATCGGACCGTGAACTGGAAAAGTCACCGGTCCGGTCCATTTATATGTCCAGTTTGTAGTTCAACCAGTTTTTGTGGTTTTTTAAATTTTAGAATAAAAATTTATTTAAATAAAGATAAAAATTAAAAAAGCATGAAATAAACTATAAAATGGCAAAACATTGAACACACCAAAATCTAAACTATTAAGTTATTATTTTTTTATCTTTTTTATACTTATTTTTGTACAAATTTCATTTTTCTTATTAGAAATTTGATTAGTATTTTTGGGTAGTAGGACTATAATTCTCCAAAAATAGTGTTTCTTTTCTATTTTATATTTTACATAAATATATTTTAAATCATTTTAAACTATATCACACTTTAGTAGAAAAAAAAAACTAAAATTAGTGAACCGGCCAGTTCAACCGATCCGAATCGGACAAACCACTGGTTCAATGCCTTGTCCGATTTTCAAAACATTGCTATTTTTATGAGTATTCCACCTTTCGTTTGATAAACTTACTTGACCAAAATTTTATCCATTATCTATTTACAATTTGATTGTACTTCTATTCTCTTAGCACAAATCAAGTTTGTCTTAGTTAGAGCTTTTTCAATTGTTGCACTACTCTTCTTCTCCTTTTATTTTCTCCAAACTTCAACTAATTTTACTATTCCATTCCTAGCAACAATGCCCCATCCTACTCTTTGTCCTTCAGTAGAGACAGCATCATCAATGTTTACTTTTATCCATCCTTTCTTTGGTTGCTACCAAAAGTGCTGTTCTTCACTTCCAGTTTCATGATTCACTTGGGTTGCCCCTTGCTCTATAGCTTCTTCAAACTTCTTCCATTCAACAATGGCTTTGTCAACTGCATTTGTAGCATCCTTCTATTCACCAGTAGTTTGTCTCCTTCTGTTCACCATTAAATTATCATTTGTTCATCGTCTTCCATATTTGACAAATGATGTTTGTAGTTAAAACTATGTGTTCTCTTTCATGCTTTCTTTTTGAAATTTTCAACAATTCCTCCCCTAGTCTTAAAAATTGTGTATTTTTTCTTAAATTCCATCCTAGTTGATAGGTACAATTTTCCAAATGTTGGTTGAAATATTGTAAAAGAACAACATATGTTCTATAGTCTTTTCTTCATTCCCTCAACATTAATAGATTTTATCCTTCTTTCCTATTCCCTTGTAGATTCTCTCATTTTATAGGTAGTATTTGGTTCAAACACTTCCAGAAAAGAGCTTCACTTTATGCTTAATATTCAAACCCCACAAGACTTTCTATATTGATGCTTTCGTTGCATTTGCACTTGTTTCTCCTTGTTGTACCCTCCGATTGTCCCTTTTTCCTTTTATCTTTGTTGCTACATAGCTTGATTTTACATTAAAATATTCATTTGTAGACTCTAATGCATCCAGACTAACTTATCTTGTCTATTGAAAATACTTTATGTTCAAAAATATTTCTAAGAATGAAAGAATACAATGTGTGAAAAAAATGTATGAGAGAAGAAAGAGTGTGCTTGTTGTGTTTGTGAGAAGAGAAAATTACTACATGAAAGTGTGTGATTACTGTATATGTGTGATAGAAATTATGTAAGTATTTGTGAGAGAAGAGCAATGTGTGTTTTGTGTGTGAAAGAGATTATATGTGTGAATATGTGAAATAAAAAAAAATTGAGTGAATTTTGTTATATTAGTAAATAATTCAACAAATTAAGTTATAAACTTTTCACTTAAAATTTTATATACAAATTAAGTGATATTTAATGTATTTAGAGGTAGAGGAATTTTGTTATCAAATATATTTAATAACATAAGTATTTAATAAATTAGTTTAAAATAGTTAATGGGGTTATCAAGCACCATCTTATTGAAATTTGAAAGTCTAAAGCAAATCAAAGCAAACCAAGACAAAATAATGATAGCACTCTAATAGTTGTGGGAAGCAATGTTTTGAAAACTGGAGCAGATCGGTCGGTTTAACCAGTTAGATCGCAAATCAAAAGAGCTATCAGTTTGATCCATCTATCTAGCTTGAAAGTAAGAAAACCCGGACGGAATCTAAAAAACCTAGGAAACCAAAACAAACCCGATCAAATCAGTACTAGCAAGTTTTCTTACTTTTTTAGATTAAAAAAAAAACTAAAAATGTGAAACTAAAAGGCTACACCTAATCCCTCAATCAAATCCTCAAACTCTAGTCCACTACCATGCCTCTTTCCTCCAAAGCCTAAACTCTCATTCCACACCTCCACTTCGCATCCTCCTCCTACGAGTCCCCTACTTTCCACACCATCATCTACTTTCCTCTATTGCTTCATCCAACTTCATGCCTGCAAGTAAATGTACTGATTTTGATGATTTTTCCCTAAAAATTTGGGCTTATTTTTGGGTTGGATTTTTGTATTATTTAAGAAGCAAATATATGTACTATTTTTGGTAATTTTAACTAAAATTTTGGGGCTTATTTTTCAATTTTTTTTTTTTGATTTTTTGAAGGTATTTTTTGTAGGATTATTTTGATGCATGTATACTGATTGGTGATTTTCACTACAGTTTTGGAGTTGATTTTTGGGTTGAATTTTGGGATTTATTTTCGAAGCATGTGTACTGATTTTTTATTTTTACCCCATTTTTGGGATTGGTTTTAGGGCTTTTTTTGGGAAGTACTTTTACTAATTTCTAGGATTGAGTTGAGGCTTCTGGAAATACTTTTACATTATGTTTGGATGGGCGGATTTGATTTGAAGGAAGGATTTGAAATGCATAAATTTGAATTAGGTAGATTTGAAATGACATAAATTTGAGTGACTTTCAAATCCACTAATTTAACCATTAAAATCACACTTCTATTTGTTGGTGAATTTCAAATCCACAACTAAATCAGTTACCTTGCTTGGATAACTTATTATATATTAGGATTTCAAATCAATCAAATATTCAAATTTCAAATTCCTCCATCCAAACACAATGTTATAGATTTTTGGAACTATTTTGAACTTAGTTTTGGAAGAAATTTTAGTATTATTGGGGCTTGTTTCATGTTAAACATGAACATGTAAATCTTCCCTTACATGTATTGGATTTCTTTTTCGTTATTGGGCTGTCAATTTTGCCTTAAAAAATAAAAAATAAAAATAAAAAGTCAACCTGTCTAGTTTAACCAGTTGTACTGCGAGTCGTTGAGGCCATCGGATCACCTTCCAGTTCGTGTTTCAAAACATTGGTAGAAAGGGGTGACAAGAAATGTCTATCTCGAAACAAGAAGTTAATTTGTCAAAAAAAAAAAAAAAAGAAGCTAATTTTTCGAAGAATGCCAAAAACAAGACAAAAATGAAAGCCAAAATAGAGAAAGATATTGAAAGTGAGGAATTGAGTTTGCTTGTGCTGGAATTGGATACAATCAAGCACCTGTCGAATCTTAAATAGGATTATTTTGAAGGTTGTAGAATGNGATGGTAGAACATCATATCGTAATAAGGATTAAATACAAGAATATAACTTTTATTTATTTTTAAAGATAATATTCAATGAAAATTTATACAAATAAATATAAATTTTTAATATATTGTAGAATAAGTTTCTTTAACTAATATTTACAACATTTGACATTATATATACTCATATTATAAAAAGTTCTACGTTAGCATAAATTTAATAATGTTTTTTGATTAAAAACTAAAAGAAAGTAATATGAATAGTCTAAAGTTATGAAACATAGTAGTTGAATAAAAAAATTATCAAAACACTAACTTAATTTAATAAATATAAATATAAATTACAAGATTCTAATGACCCAATTAGAGTTTACTTATAATAGTGATCTTACATGTAGAATCGGGATTAAATTTTTAAATTTGGATCATAAAAATAAGATGGAAATTCTAACAACTATGCTTGGATATATTGATGTGCCATGGGCCTACAACATATCAAAATGGTCGTACCAATTGCCATGCAACAAAATTAGCCAATTGTGTCTACAAGAAATAGCTTGGCTTGTGGAGACGTCATCGTTCCATTTGGCACACAATCGTAAATTTATTTTGGATCCTTGAACTTTCTTCAGATGTAGACCACACCAGATTTGCAGGGAATTGAGTTGGAGTCCCATGAAAAGCGAAAGAGCATGCACAATTGACTACCACATTTCGAAAAATATTTAAATACACATTTCTTTAACCTTACCCGTAAACTTTATAGTTAGAATTTAATCTTATGAAATCTTACTTACATCAACTAATGTTATATATTCCATAAACTTTAATCCATATCAGGTCTACCTAAATCTTGGCCCCCATCTCAATTCTCAATCAAACAAAATTATCAAAAATAAAATTGTCAAACAAACAAAACAATTTTTGATATTTACCATTGGACACCTGTACGGGGTGTGCATCGGTTTAGCCAATTGGTTAATCGATTAAATATTTAGGTCAAAATTGAAAATGAGTCCTAAAATTGTTAACCAATTTAACAATTTCGAATTGAATTTGGAATAAAATTTGGTTAATCAAATTTTAATGCAAAAATCGGTTTTGAATTCAATTAACTGCATTCGCTAATTAAATCCATTAACAGTAGATTGAAATCCTTTACGAAAATTAAAATTTTTTTTTAAAACAAAACCCAATTAATAAACAATAAAATAGCCATAAAACAAAATCCAACAAACAATACATATACACTATTGCATGATTAATGCTAATTATAACTGCATACATGTTATTATGTATATACTGATATCTATATATATTAATACATTCAAGGTGTAACCATATATACACATGACTAATATACAATCGTTTTAAAACTATAAATTAGTGTTTTGTTTTGGATTCGTAGTTTATATAGAATATTATAAGTCTATAATATTATTAAAACTATACTATATTTAAATTAATGCAATATTTTCCTAAAATTTCATTTATATAAATTCTATATATATGTGTGTATATATATAATATTATTTATGTGACTAATATATATGTATTTTTAAGTAAATTAAAGTATTAGTTTGTAAGACTATATTATATAATAGGTATATTTATTTAAAAAGAAGAAAAAAAAGATCCAAGTTTTAGTTTGCTTTGGTGGCAATGATCATGTAGGTTAGTCTTGAGAGATCTAGAGTTTAATACTCTTTACTTACATTTGCACAAAGAGCTACTCTACATATCAATTGTCACGAATTCGGTTAACAAAATCCGTAAAATGGTTAAAGTCAATTTCAATTTCGTATCTGCTTTCGAATTCCATAATTTGGTTTGACCCAATAATCGACTGAATTTCGATTAACCGATTTCGAAATCTTAATTTAAAATTGAAATTGGTAGGAAATTCGATGAATCGAATTCGTGCACACCCCTAAACACCTGAGAAAATGTGACTTCCATACAAATTATCTTAGGGACCTAAGGGATAAACTAATTAATAGAATTATAGAAAATAATTTGAAGGGAAGTTCGAGAGTCTCATTAATTAACTATTAAAATTGTTATACTTTAAAACTTGTACAATGTAAATTTTTAAAGTATACAATACTATCTTGTAGAAAATTTTAAAGTACAATATAATTAGTTTCATAGAGGAATCATAAAATTTTCATAATTTGTAAAATATAAGCAAACATATATCCCTCCATTTTTATCAGTTGCTTTACAATTTTAATTTGTTTCAAATTATCTATTGTTTTAGAAATTCAAAGAAGTATTAAATGGTTCTTTTCCAACTTTAACCTTAGTGCCATATTAATGGGGATATAATTATGTAGTTGAAAATTTTTAATATAAAAAGGTAATTTAGCCACCTTAAACAAAACTTTTTTGTAAAATTAATACAATTTAATAATTTTGTGAAAATAACTCTAATAGTCCCTCACATTTAATATTTGAATTTTTTAGTCCCTCACATTCAAAATGATGCATTTTAGTCCCTCACAAATTCAAAACGCACCATTTTGGTTTCTAGACATAATTACATGCATATTTAAACTTAAGGAATACTCACATGTATATTGAATGTTACATTTTTCATAAGCAAAATTAGCAATACACAATTTTAAATATTAAATGACACTACCTTATACCTCTTTCACCATACCAAAATTCTCACATACCATTACCACTCCTATTCCCCTCCCTCATTGTGTTTCCTCTACCAACCCTTATTGCAGCAATCTCAACCTTCTTCTTTATAGAACAATTTAGTGTTTAAAGTGATGTATTGTCAATTTTGCTCTAAAATATATAACATTTGATATGCATGTAAGTATTTCAAGGTAAAATACATCAATAATTGTGACGAGAGACCAAAATGGTGCATTTTGAATTTGTGAGGGTTAGAGAAACTTTATTATGAGAAGGTTTTATCAAGTAACATGCCAAGTGGTATTCCTAACTAATGAGATTTCATTATTTAAATTTGTGGGCCTAAAAATAAAATGAATTGGTGGGTCACTATTTAAAATGTTAGAATTTCATTGGTTTGGAGATATCACTTGAGACATTACCACTTGGTATAACCTTCTTATAATAATTTTTTTTGTGAGGGATAAAATGCATTATTTTAAACGTGAGAGACTAAAAAGTATAAATGTGAAATATGAATAACAATTAAAATAATTTTTCTTAATATTTTTTTTAAGCTTTGTGCACTAATCCAAAACTAATGGGTGGAAGTAGGGGTGTTCACAGTTTGGATAAACCGAACAAACAGACCGAATTGTTTTAGTTTGGATATTGGTGTTCGGTAAATTGGATATCGGTTTATCCAATTAATATCCAAATTCAAATATTGGGTAAAACAGTTTGGAATTGGATTATGAATTTCAACACCGAAATTAAATATAACACGAAGTTTTATTCGGTAATTGGATATTCGGTGATTGGATATAACCGGCCGAAAAATACAATAAGTAATAAGATAATTCTTTAGATATTATTTACTACTAGTGATTTTGGCAAACTCTATGTGTGTGTCATTTAAAAAAAATATAAATATAAATCCTTTAATTAAACAATTCAATATTGTTAAAATAGAAAGATTTTTTAAAGTAAATTTAAGAGATAATTTTCTTTAAGTAATTAAAGAATTGGGTAGTTTAAACTTTTTTGATAATTTTCTTTAAGTAATTAAAGAATTGGGTAGTTTTAATTTTTTTTTTGTCAAGATTGGTGAAAGATTGAAAGTTGTGCAAATTGAAAAGTTAGAATTTGATTTTTTTTTTAATTTATAGGGATAAATTTTGGATAAAACGGTTAATACCAATATCCAAACCTATTCTAAAATTCGGTTATATAATCGGCCGAAGTTTAAAATAGATTGGAATTGGGTATGAATTTTTTGGTAAATAACCGAATATTAACCAAAATTTTTACACCGAATAACCGAACACCGACAGATGAACACCCCCAGGTGGAAGTGGTGATCTTCACAAAATAAAAAATTTTGAGACAACCACCAACCTGCAGAAGGGCATTAGCTTGAATAGCCCTTTTGTCCGGTTATTAACGTGAATTCACTTCACTATTCTCACCTGTGTCTCATTTTCCAAGTGTCACAGCACAAATAGTTGAAGGACTACGTGGCAACTCTAGTAGAGAGTATTGTTTGGTTCAAACCCCCAGTTAACCAATGCTCGATCTGGGACTGAAAACCAATTAAATACTCGTAAACAACTATATAAAGTGATAAAGTGATAAAAATTATTAATGTGTTACTAAATTTGGAAACGAATAAACGAAATTCGGCTGATATAATCTTGCCACATAAAATTATTTTGACAAATAACTCTAATTTTGTGATTTTATAAATGATTTTCCTAAATACCCCACTAAAAAAAGTTGCATTTGCAGGTTGTCCACACCGCAAAGAATACGAGACAAAGACGAGGACGTTCAAAAAATTTGAAAAAAAAAGGGATAAATTTTAAAATACCCTAACTGATTCTTTTGCCTCCTTAAATCTTAATCAAGAAGTAACATGCAAAAGGTGGTGTTTTCTAGTTTCCTTTTGTCGGTTTTTTTTTTTTTTTTTGGTATAAATTTTGTCTACTAACCCTTTTTGGGTTAATTATATTTACCTACCCTATAGTTTGACTAAGCTACCAATCGGACCTTGAGGTTTGGCAAAATAATAATTACATTCCTCAAACTCAAAACATTATAACTATGAGACCCCTATCGTTAGTCAACTTACAATACCTACTTCCCCGTTAGTGACAGTCAACAAAATTAGATACTGAAAGCCCCAAAATAACCTCCCAACTCTAATGTAGGATATCCCTACCAGAACCTCGACTAATTAATCTCGTATCTCATTTTTATAATATTCATCGGAGGCAATAATGTCGGAGTCAGAGATCGATAATAATGACGATAGTGAAGCTTGAATTGACCTTGGGTTCTTTTTTTACTTCTCGCTCATATATACTCAACAATAGCTAGTTCTGAATCTGGTTCTTTGGATGGAACTAGAAAGGTTTGGGTGGCCGTGAAGGCGGAGTCAGAAGAAGAGATGGCCATGGAAAAGCATTTGGGTCCTTGTCACACAATTTGGTCAATTCGTGGCAACTGCAATTCATGAAGCAATTATTTTTGCTAAGTCCAATGAGAGTAGGCTACTGGGACAGTAAAACTTAAAAACCTAATAAGAGCCCCAAACTGTTGGTTATAATTCTAGATCCAGAAGGTAAGAAGAAAAGGTTTTGTCTTGGTGCAGTTGAATGTTTGGCTACAAACCACTTGGGCAATTTAAAAACACCTGGTAATGGATATAGTAATAATTTATAAATGGTGACCATGTTTTGATATCTATTACAAACATTATTTTTTAAGAAACCAAAACTTCACCACAAATGCCATTTTTATTGTTTCATGAAACATGTTATTTACTTCCCTCATTTTGGCATGCAATTTGTTTTTGGTCTTTTTCTTTTTTGGATCGGTTGATTGTGTGATTTTGCAAAAAAAAATTTGGATCTTAAACTAAGAAATCTGGAGCCCTTGTTATCTTTTGTATAAATGTATTGACAGAGAAAATTGTACAAATGGGGGTTTTGCATTTTTGGGTTTTGTATCCTTCAATTTTTATTTGATATTCTCTTTTGAGTTGTAGCTATATTAGTTGGATGCTTGTTCCATTATATGTGCTCCACTCTGGCCATTATTGAGAGGAGGAGAAGACAACGGTGTTGTTGTTGGGGACAGCATTGTAGTGGAGACGAAGGAGGTTTTGGTCCAACTAATTTGAATTTTTGGGTAATTTGGTCATTTCCCTTATACTGTTTGTTAGATTTAACAGAATTTACCTTTGGGGGTATGTTTGTTATTTTGTCAAATCTCAGGGTTTGATTGATAATTTGGCCAAATCGCAAGGAAGGTAAATGTAATTAACCCATTTTTTTAAGGGTTAATAACACTTCACCCCCTAAATTAGATAGGCAATTACACTTTATCTACCTAAATTAAAAGAATATACACTTTAAATTTTGACATTGTTCATCCGTTAACAACTTTAATATAGTTAATAAAAGCCAAATAATTATTCAGCTAACTGCCTCTTAGTACTATTTTTTTAATGTATTTTTATTGATTTTTATTGTTACAAAATTTAAAAAGATAAATTGTAATAAATAATTGATATCTTTGTCTTTAAATAGTAAAAATGTGAGAAAATATTAAATCAAAATTTATCTAACATTACAATTTCATAAGTTTGATCCAAAGTTTAAAAAGTGTAAAATATTAAGAGATATCAATATATCATAAAACATTTATGAAAAATTTGTTATCAAAAGACCCTTACAGAAAAATTGTAATAGAAAATAAGCCTACTTTGGGAAGCGTGCTATTGCTATGGATAAACACTCAAATTCAAAATAATATCAAATGAAGTTTAAAAATTACGAAAATTTGATAAAAATATATATTGATATGGATTATATAGGGATATTATAGTTTATTTTTATTTTATTCTTAATAATGTTCACATCACTATAAAATATTAAATACACCAAAAAATAAAAAATAGTATTGACGGCATTTCAATCATTTAATATTAAATTTATTTATTTAATGGTGTAAAAATTATTAACGAATGAATAATGTAAAAGGGGTAAAGTATCTATTCTTTTATTTAGGTGAGTAAAGTACAATTATCCATCTAATTTACGGGAGTAAAGTGTTATTAGCCTGAGTTTTTAGTTGTAAGTATTTAGCAACTCTGTTTGGATGATTATTTTTTAAATAACCTTTTTTTTTTTTTGAGGAAAAACGTCCTCAGTCACTTTTTATTCAGCGTATGCATTTATTTAAAAGTGGTATAATGATTAATATGTTCCTAAAAGTACCTCACAAAGCTAAATGTTTTGTTATTGGGATCATAAAATTATAGTCTAAATGTAAAGCATACACAACTTATTAGAGTTTTTACGTGTTTCAATATTTCCAAATATCAAGTCTTAATTTAACTTATATTTTGTTCTATCTCAGTAAAAAATCGAAGTTGTTAAACATGGTTCAAGTGAAAATTCTCAAGGGAAACTCATCTTGGATTTCTTTTCTTTAAATTCTTTAAACGAGAGGAAAATCACCCAAATAGTTCTTCACATTTAACATTTGCACTTTTTTAGTCATTTATTTTTAAAATGATATAGCTCTGTCCTTCATAAATTCAAAGTATACCATTTTACCCTGGACCCAATTTCCAACATATTTTGACATGAAATAGTTACGTGATCATCACATGCTATATTTTCTAAGGACAAAATTATCAACTCACTCTACCATTTAACACTAACTAACTAGTCCATCACTAAAACTGTCAATTAAGCTTTGTGAGTCGGATTTTGCAAAGTCAAAACTCGCCTCTCAAATTTATTTGGGTTTCGGGCCTTAATTGGGGTAACCCAAACTCATAAATATGAAGTTCATACTTGACTCACAAAATTATTCGTATTTCGGTTTTTAATTGAGATGGCCTAAGCTCACATTATTCAATAAAATTTTTATAGTTTATTTGTTAAAATTTTATTTTTCATACCCGGTCAATACAATATGGAGTAATACATATTTGTACCACTTATGTCAATAAACAATTATTAAATATATCATTGAGTCACAATATTTTGACTAAATGGATTAATGATGTAGGATTATTATTTTTAGTCACCCGAGTTTAGTTAAATTGATAGAATACTAGAATCATTAACCATTATTCATATAAAATTTAGTAGTACTATTTAATTTAAGATAAAATTAGTTTATTTTATGTGTGTACACTATATATATATATTTGGGCAAGGCTTTAATCGGACTGAGCCTAATAAAGTCCAAACTTGGCTCACAATTTAATCGTACATAATATTTAGGTCCAAACCCAACCACACTCACTTTAATGTAAAGGTGACCCTTTATTTGTCGGGCCGAACGGGCCCATCTTGGTCGTTCCAGCCCTATTGACAGTCATATCCATCACATTAATGGTTATACTTATTTAGTCTATCACATTCGAAATTATGTAGTTTCATCTTTCACACATTTAAAATAAGTTATTTTTGGTCTTTGAACACAATTTTGACCATATTTTAAGGATGGCAAGAAAATAGTTGCCTACACATGGGTCATGGGTAGCATAAATCCTAGACCCTAACAACCTAACATGTAGAGCCCAAAAGCCTTCCTATCCATAGTTATTAAACTTAGCCTGGGGAGGAACCCGGTACAAGCGGTGGGCCAATGAGTTATTGGTTCAATCATTGGATTATTGGTTCAATCATTGGATTATTGGTTCAACCGGTGGATTATTAAAATATATTATTTTATTAATATATAATACTTTAAAATGAAAATATTGATAAATTATGTTGTATCAACTTTTTAATTAATTATAAATGAATTATGGATAATTTAGCTAAAAATTTTAATTATCATATGAAAATAATTTAGTTAATTTTAAGTTATTATGCATGTAATTTTAATATGAATAAATACATAGAAAATGATCTTTTTATCGTTTCTTAAATAGTGACTCTGTTATAATATTATATTTAAATTAAAAAAGTTTGTTTGTTTAGACTTTAATTATTATAATTTATTTCATTCACAAAGTTTTAGTGATATAATATTTTGTGGATTACTTTGTTGTTGTAAAAAAAAAAAAAACATAATATTCTTTTGCTAATTTATGCATTTAAATTTTCTTTTCAAATAAATATATTTTGTATTTGGATACTTATTGTTTTTCTGAAAAAAAGAAAAAAAAATCAGTAGTTATCTTATTTAAAAGAGGGGTTAATTTCAATTTACCCTTTAACATTTAGAGTTACTATCACTTTAGTCCCTAACTAAATTTTTTAGACACTTAAGTCCATGGACTAAAGGTCAAAGTTATTGGAATTAAATTTTCAATCTAAAATGACAATTTTAGCCTCAATTATATGTGTAGAGAAATTTTTCCATGAAACCCAAGATATTTTATTTTCTTTCCATAAATAGAGTTTGATGAAATTGAAGATATGGTGATAAATAATAAAAAAACAATTATTGAATCTTGTCAATAAAATGAAAGAGAAAAAAAATGAATCAAGTAAAAATGAAGGAAAAAAAAGAACAAGAGAGAATAAGGGTATTTTTGTCAAAATGATATTGAATATTGAGTTGGATTTCACGAAAGGACTTTAGATCTAAAAAATACCGTTAGGGACTAAAATGATTGTGGTCCTAAAAGCTAAGGGGGTAAAGTGAAATTAATTGTTAAAAGAAGGGTAAAAGAAGTTTTAAATAGGGTTAAATACGGTAAACCCCCTTAAAGTTTGGGGTGTTTTGCAGTAAACCCCCTAACGCTATTTTTTCTCACTTTGCCCCTTTCATTAGTACACATCAGCAATTTGGCTATTAAAAAATTAAAAAGACATTTTTACCCCCAAATACTACAAGAAAATATAAGATTAACCCCTTAAAGTTTATTGTATTGTCATTATAATCCTAACTTAAGCTTTGTGTCAATTAACACACTTTAGTCATTATAATCCTAACTTAAGTTTTGTCATTAATGTTTTTATATTATTTAATGTCAATTAACACGCTTTAGTCATTAAATAATATATAAAACATTGTCAAAATAACTAAAAACGTAAAGATGCCCACCAACACAAGTATCTTTTTAATACTTTTGTTGTGAAACAATTTTAAATATAAAAATTCCATAACACTATTACTACTTAATTTTTTTTGGTTTTTCTGTCATATTTTATTTCCTGTAAAAATAAACATTTTGAATGGAAAAAAATGACACCAGAATATATATACAATTTAATGTTATAATAGACATATATCATATTCATCTATTAAAGTTCCAACCTTCTATTTCCTTTATATCATTAAATAGATGTGATTTTCTTCTCTCTTTTTTTTTACACATTTTTAATGTATAATTCAATTATCACCAAAATATAAATGAAGTAGCTCCATACATATAACATAAAACTCAAATTTAAATAACTTAGATGAAATATCTTTAATAGTTCATTACAAATTTTTAAATTAATTATTTCACTATGTTGTTTGAGTTATAAATATTGAAGAAAGTATAATATGAGAAATAAAATATTAGTTAATTTCGAGCATACTTACATTTTAACAATATTGACACTGTTGAATTTTATTGTTAGTTTAAAGTATTAAATGATATATAAGTTAAATGAGAAACTAAAGTGAAATCTTGCTTTAAACCTTAAGCGGGTTTACTATAATTAACCTTTAGGAGTAAATTTGTTTTTTTGAAAAAACCTAACAGCAGAGTCATATTTGACCATTAGTCAAAGGTTTAAAGTGAGAAAAAAATAGCGTTAGCCCAAACCTTAAGGGGGTTTAATGTATTTAACCCTTTTAAATATATATATATATATAAAGATAACTTTTGCAATATCCAAGGATGATGGAGTCCAGTGGTTGGAAATGATGTGAGTTTAAAGTGAGGTCTTGAGTTCTATTCTATGTGAATTGAATCGGTTAAGTGGCTGGTCATCAAATAAACCGATTAAATTGCTGAGTCGGGTCGATTTTAATAACTATGTCTCTACCTACCATCCCAAATCTTTTCCAATGACCATTGTCTTCACAACCCCCACCATCACTTCATCTTGTTCAAGACAAGCTTCTTTTCTAACCCTCTCCATCCTTATAAGACAAATATACAAGTAAATAAGCTTTCTTTCTTTCCTCTTCTATCTTCATGCGGTTTTGCTGATCAGTATAATTTATTAAAAACTCATTATTGTTTTTGATAGATATAGATTTAAATGAGTAAATAATTGAAAATTATTCGGCTTGAAAATTGTGGGTCTATTGTTAAACAATTTATACAAAATAAATTAGTTTTGTTTGTTCACACTCATAGAAATCTCGAACAAAATCATTTACTATAAAATGGACTTGTGGGACAAGAAGGGGTAGGAAAGGGGAAGGAGTTACTAGAGGGGGGATTGTTGAGTGTTAGGATCAGAATCCTAGGAATTTACAGAAATTACTTAACAAGTTTTTGAACACAATAATGAAGATAATCAAAGAGAAATATAATAACAAAAGGGACACAAAGATTTACGTAATTCGGTCAATTCAATCTACATCTACACAGGGAGGCGAAGGGGAGAAATCCACTAAGTCAACAAGAGGATTACAATTTTAGAGAAACCTCCACAAAATCCAAACAAAACATCCAAAAACCTAAGAGAGACATAATAGATTAAAGGACCTAAAAAACCCAAATCTTTCTCACCACAAGGTGTATACAAATAAGATAAAATGAACTTTAGACACCATTATAACAAAAGCACAAGAGAACTCAAAATGTGGTAAAATGCTAGATGGCTATAAAGACCTTGAAAGCCCACTAAAGTTCTCTTGGTTTGGTGTACTTAAAATCTTAACTAACCTTAATTTATAAACCTTGAGTGGAAGAGTAAAACTCTTACCTAACCGATGTAGGACAAAACAAAAGATACAAGGCATACTCAACAAATATCCACTTTAACTTGTATCACATAATAATTCCCCGTAAAATGGCAAATCTTCACAAAGCGAAATTCTCTACCTTCTCCACAAAATATCACGGCCCAAACCCTTTATTTACAAATGATTCAACTTAGTATGCCATAACTCCACCTTATCCAACAAAGTCCCAAATTTATACTCAAAGTAAGCCAACTTTTCATCAATAAAATAGGCCTCACAAAACTCTTCGCAAACCAAATGGACCTCTCAGAAAATCCAAGGTCCACCAACAGAAAGAAGAGATCAATACAATGGCCTAACACTGAGAAGAAATTGCTAACCAACGAGTAGCCAAAACTTCACATTAAATTTCGATCAAAATTTCTCAACACGAAACTTCATTATTGGCGCTTGAAAACTTAACCTAAGTCCCTGACTCTAATACCAATTTGTTAAGATTGGAATCCCGAGAATTTGTAGAAATTAATTAAGAAGCCCTTGAAGACAATAACAAATACAAATAAAGAGAAATATAATAACAAAAAGGACACAAAGATTTAAGTGGTTTAGTTAATTCAACCTATGTCTATGGGTAAAGGGAGAAATTCACTAAGTCAACAAGGGGATTACAATTTTGGAGAAACCTCCACAAAGTCCAAGCAAAACACCCGAAAACCTAAGAGAACCATAATAGACTAAAAGGTCTAAAAGACCCTATTCTCTCTCACCACAAGGTATAAACAAATAAGACAAAACGGACTCTAGGCACCATTATAACAAAAATACAAGAGAGCCTAAAATATGATAAAAAGATCGATGACCATAAAAACCCTGAGAGCTCACTAAAGCTCTCTTGTGTTAGTGCACTTAAAACCTTAACTAAGACCATTAATTTATAACCTTGAGTAGAAAAGTAAAATTCTTACTCAACCAATATGGGACAAAACAAAAGATAAAGGCATACTCAATATTAGGGATGTAGATGGATAAGAGATACAATGGATTTTGGAGAAGAGGAAATGACAGTGGTGGAGGATGTAAAGGGGTGCAATGGTGGTTAAAGAATATTTGGGATGGTATTCGAGGAGAAATTGAGCTAGTGAAAAATTTAGTATTTAATATTTATGTGTTGTCAATTTTGTTATAAAAAATGTGATCCATGATATGATCCTGTAATTATTTTATGCCAAGATATTGCTAGTGACGAAACTGCATTATTTTAGATGTGAGAATATATAAGTATAAATATAAAATGTGAGGGACTATTTAACTAAGTAGTTTTAAACTAAAGAGAAATGTGAGTTAAAATATAGTACATGATGAACACATGACTATTTCTGACTAAATTATTATCAGAACTGTATTCAAAAATCAAATTGGGAACTTGTGGAGACGAAATTGTATCATTTTAAAAGATATATTCTAGAAAAGTACAAATTAACATTAAATGTGATGGATTATTAGGGCCAATTTCCCTAAATGAAATATAGCACATGATTCTATTGTAGTTTAGAACTAAAAAATATAGCATATTGAGTTAGTCAAAAGTACAAAATGAGGGATAGAGACCCTAGCATATTGTCATGACCGATTTAACCGCAATATAAAATTAAGTTTGTCATAATCAGGTATTAAGTCAACTTTTCTGACTTAGTGTGATCTTACAGGTCGAGTTGGTTAAAGATAACATGAATCGGGTACCTAAACGCACCAATAATACATGTAACATCATCAAATAGTTATTTGACACTTCCACACTGACTCCATCTAACTTTAGTATGTATTCGGTGCAAAGGCACGAGGATGGGCTAAATTACTTTCAAACTATTCGAGTTACTTTGTAATGAAGTTTAACTTAATCTAGTACTTGATTGTATGTTTCTCGACTATGCATACTACCACAATTAAAATCTTTCATATTAGTGTAGATATTTTCTTTCCTTAATAATGTCATATCATTGACGTAATGGGAAGATAAGAAAAGGGCTTGCCAAGATAAGTAGAGGCGGTTGAATGGTTATGATGCATGAAGTCAAATTTAAAACATAAGGCCTTTTATCTACTCCTATTTAATAAGATTAATATAAAATTTCATTTAACATTTACTTTTCTAGTTTTTGAGATGTAATATTGTTAATTATACTTTGATAATCAATTGCTTATAATTTTATTTATTTTCAATTGATAATATAGATAATCCATTTGATTCATACTCGAGACATTGTTAATCTTAATAAACAATTTATTGAGTTTAATATTGAATAACTTCTTTGTGAAGAAGCAATTATAAGAATTTTTAACATTTCTCTATATGCAATTTATGTATTAGGAAAAGAATTGAATCTTTTTGTATAATTAAATATGTAAATTAGAGCCTTATTTTTTTATTTGTACAATTTCGCTTAAAACTTTTAATGCGGAGCCTTGATTCGTTTTTATTAAAAAACCCTTTTTATAGTTATTTACATGATAGTTGTAGTAATAAGATATTGCAGGACTTAATAATTTGGGGTTAAAATTTTCAAGGGCAGAAAAGGATTTAGTGACCTTACTCTTCACCCCGGGGGGCGAGGTAAAAATGAGATGCTACAATTAATTAATTACTTTCTCTCTCATTTTTATAATTTAAAGCGTAAATTACCGTAAATCCTTATGTGGTATAACTCTTCTACTCGCACTCTTCGTATGTTTTGAAAATATATTTTAAACCCCTATATAGTTTGTTTTAAAAAGTAAAATAGATGGAAATTATTCCAATTAACGGTGTTTGAAAAGTATATATTTCGAACCGAGTGTTTAATGAAAAACATAATTTTCTTTAAAAAAAATTTAAGGTAAATTACCGTAAATCTTCATGTGGTATAACTCTCGAACTTATAACCCTCATATATTTGGAATTATACTCTAAACTCTATGTGGTCTAAATTAAATAGTAAAATAGACGTAAATCATCTAAACTAATCTCATTTATTACACACGCGCTCCTGTTACGAGATGATAGATTAACATTTTATACCTAACCTACTCTTTTTATTACTTATATAAACCTATACTCAAATTTGCTATACTTGTCAATCATCTACCATCAAAAAGTACAACTATAAAGTTGTATTAAGTTTTTTTTCGTAGTTCTTTTCTTTTTTCTTTTTTTTTTCTTTTTTTGTCCATTAAGTCACATATATTTTAATTGTAATAATAAATTAATGTCATTTTCTTCATTTTTTTCATCATACAAATTCAAAGGTAAAATATATGAAAATAGGAAAAATGAATTATCTGAAAGTTTGATATTAATTATATATGAGGTAAAAGTATAATTTTGACCAAAACCCGTGAGTTTGGATGTTTTTCGTCTATTTTACCATTCAATCCAAGCCACATGGAGATTTAAGGATATATTTTCAAAATATATGGGAGGTTAGGGGTTACTATATTAGAGTTTACAGTAATTTATCTTAAATTTAAATATGAAAATAAGAAAGTAATTTCAACCCAAAATCGTTAGTTTGAATCCTTTTTGTTTGTTTTAACATTTAGTCTAAGATTATATGAGAGTTTAATGTATATTTTTAAAATATATAGAGTCTATAAATCTAAAAATCATGTCACATGGAATTTACGGTAATTTACCGTTATTTGTGTCACTCAACTGTCTTGCGCTAAAAACCCATCAATTTCTTTCTCTACCTGTTATTTTTCGTTTTGGTGTGGGCTTTCTTTTCTTTCTGGTAGGTGATTTGTTTGGATGTGAAAAGCGTTGATGGGTACAAGTCATATTTCACAAAACTTTAAGTGGGGACAATTAATATTCCAAAAGGGGTCGAGCCTGAAAAGAAAAAAGCAAATGATTGATAATATAAAAAAATCATTTATAAGGTTACAAATTAATAATTATTTATTAAAATAGCTTCACGTGACAAGATCATATCGAATTATTACTCTTGATTTTAAATTTTTAACCGAATTTTATTTATTTATTTTTTTAAATTTAATAACATATCATTATTCTTTATCATTTTATATAAATACACTAATAATAAAAAAACCTAGGACCGTGGCCCTTGCACGTGCCTTGGTGCTCACCTAGTCTCTATGCTGTGGTCGTCTTGGTCAAGATACAAGAAGACAGAGACAACAACGCTCTCCTTAATCCTATAAGTCCAATACTAAATTATTAATGAAAAGTAAGTTTCACTGTTTAGCCCCTTATCTTTGATAATAGTTTTAATTTGATCCACAATATTCCATTTTCAACATATTTTCTCCTTAATTGTATGTTTGTTCCTCACGTATGATGAACGCATATTGGAAAAAAAAAAACTTGGCTGGCACCACATATAATCACCCATATTTGGAAAAAAAAACTTGGTAGTTATATATGACTAACACACTCTTAGTACAATCGTGTGTATGTATGACCCTTTCTTCTTAGTTCTTGCTCCACCACCTCTATCCCTCTAATCCGTATTCAAGTATTTAATCTTATATATTTATCAAGTAATGTCATATGATAATAATTGACAATATACCAAACTATAAATTAACGAATCAAAAGGTATATAGTATCTCGAAGTTTAGACATAAAGGACCAAGTTATAGTAATTACAAAAAATAAAAATACGAATGTCTTAAAAGTAAAACATTAAAAATTAAATAAAAAATGATTTAAAATTTGGAGAATTTCATGATCCCGTTATGATATTCGATATCGTTATATTTTAAAAATTTTATAATATAAATATTCAAAATATATGATATTTTACCGTACAAGTATTTAAAATATAATATACATGTACTCTAACGGGATTATATAATTTTATTAAAACTTAAGGGGCTAATAGTTGAAAAATTAACTTAAGGGGCCAATAAGATACTCCTAAAACAAAAAATCACCTTAAAAACAAAAGAAAAATTACAGACTACGTAAACATGGATCCGGTCCATACTTTTTAGAATTTCTCCACAAACATGTATATTCAGTAGTAAATTCTCACGCAGTACACACTAACTATCTAGGTTCATTGTACAGATTCATCAGATTCCCTTTAAACAAAAATTTTTATACAGATTCAATTTAGAATAGTTAGAATGTATTATTTAATTTATATTTATTTATATTACTGTAATTTATTAAAATAAATTTTTTAAAATAAAATAAATAGATATAAATTAATTTATATATTCAATTTACTGTAAACTGTATTTATTTACACGAGAATTTCTCCCCTAAACGCACAGGAAAAAAACACACTAACAAAGAGACAGCCAGACAGGGGTGTTTCCTTACAGTGGCTTCAATTTTTTTCTTAATCTGGTCTAGACCCTACTACTACTCCTACTGTTTTTCTCTGATGATTTCATTTTCATCCATCCATCCATCTTGAAAAAGCAACAGAACCCATTTCTTCTTTTTATTCCCTTGTTTTGTTTCCTCCAATCTTTCTTTCTTCCATAGAATCTTATCAACAATACCACCACTTCCATTTTCTCCTGCTTCCCTGAATCCTCAAGGTATATTCTCCTACTTTTTTCTGTGTATATTTCCACACAATTCACACACTAAAAAAATACTACCAGTTTGGATTGTTGTGGATTAAGGATTCTACTACATTCCTAAAGGTTTAAAATTTTCTGGGGTTTTCTTGAATTTTTAAATGGGCTAAGTTTTTCTTTTTTTTTTTTGGGATTTTTGATGAGTTTTTGGGTTTTTATTTGTGTAAGGGTTTTCTGTAAAACTTAGTGGGTTGTTGAAAGTTTTGTTCTTTTCACTTTGTTTAATGTTCTTCTTGGATACACAAAGAAGGTCTTCTTCTGTACTTTGCTTTATGGTTATTATATCCTTATTAATTTGTTTTTTCATTTTGCTGTAATGCAGGTTTGATGCCTTCAGATCTGAAGCATTGAATGATGATTCTTGGTTTAGTCTAAATTCAGTAAATGTGGTTCTTTTCCATTTTCTCATAACAGAGATCTAGGTTCTGCGTTTTAACTTCAATCTGTTGTCGTTTTATGCTTCTATCTTTTCTTGTTCTCCTCAATACAGTATTTAAGTCTCCCTGTGAAGCTTTAAATATTTCTCAATATCCAGCCAGGTCAAAGGTTTTCTTGTCTTACTAGTAACGGCTAATTAAATTTTGTTCTGAGATCTGGAAAGGTTGTCTTGAACATTGATTTTTCTTAAAGTTTAAGAAAAAGGAGGTAAAAGAAAGAAAAATCAGGAAAAATGCAGAGGCCTCTGCAGGAAGATTTTCAACTTAAGGAGACCAAACCCCATCTCGGTGGAGGGAAGGTCAGTGGAGATAAACTTACTAGCACTTATGACCTTGTTGAGCAAATGCAGTATCTTTATGTTAGGGTGGTAAAGGCAAAAGATTTACCTGGGAAGGATGTCACTGGAAGTTGTGACCCTTATGTTGAGGTTAAGCTTGGAAACTATAAGGGCACGACACGGCATTTTGAGAAAAAGTCAAATCCTGAATGGAATCAGGTGTTTGCTTTTTCTAAGGATCGGATTCAGGCGTCGGTTCTTGAGGTTACGGTGAAAGATAAGGATTTCGTGAAGGATGATTTTATGGGACGAGTTTTGTTTGACTTGAATGAGGTTCCTAAGAGGGTTCCTCCGGATAGTCCTCTAGCACCACAATGGTATAGATTGGAGGATAGGAAATGGGACAAGGTTAGAGGAGAGTTGATGTTGGCCGTCTGGATGGGTACTCAGGCTCTGATGAAGCGTTTCCTGAGGCGTGGCATTCAGATGCTGCAGCTGTTAGTGGTGCTGATGGTCTCGCAAACATTAGGTCAAAGGTGTATCTGTCACCAAAGCTTTGGTACCTGAGGGTTAATGTGATTGAAGCTCAGGATTTAATACCTAATGATAAGAGTAGGTTTCCTGAAGTTTTTGTGAAGGCCATCCTCGGGAATCAGGCTTTGAGGACTAGAGTATCCATGAGTAAGACAATTAATCCCATGTGGAATGAGTATCTTATGTTTGTTGCGGCAGACCCCTTTGAGGAGCCTTTAATTTTGAGTGTGGAAGATAGAGTTGCGCCTAACAAGGATGAAGTTCTTGGCAGGTGTGCCATTTCTCTGCAGCATGTGGACAGGAGGTTGGATCATAAACCTATCAACACTAGGTGGTTTAATCTTGAGAAACATGTTGTTGTTGAGGGGGAGAAGAAGAAAGATATAAAGTTTGCCAGCAGGATTCACATGAGGATCTGTCTGGAAGGTGGTTACCATGTTTTGGATGAATCAACCCACTACAGTAGTGATCTTAGGCCAACGGCAAAGCAGTTGTGGAAGTCAAGCATTGGGGTTCTAGAATTGGGTATCTTGAATGCTCATGGACTATCACCTATGAAGACGAAGGATGGGCGGGCAACAACTGATGCTTATTGTGTGGCCAAATATGGGCAGAAGTGGGTGAGAACAAGGACAATTATAGACAGCTTTACTCCAAAATGGAATGAGCAGTACACTTGGGAGGTTTTTGACCCTTGCACAGTTATTACTGTTGGTGTGTTTGATAACTGTCATCTGCAAGGGGGTGATAAATCTGGAGGGGCAAAGGATGCGAGGATTGGAAAGGTCAGAATCCGTCTTTCTACTCTTGAAACAGAGCGTGTTTACACCCATTCTTATCCACTTTTGGTTTTGCATCCTTCTGGTGTGAAGAAGATGGGTGAAATTCACCTGGCTGTCAGGTTTACTTGCTCATCTTTGCTATAACATGATGCATTTGTACTCTCAACCGCTGTTACCCAAAATGCATTATGTTCATCCATTAACTGTCAGTCAGCTTGACAGCTTGAGGCACCAGGCCACACAAATTGTCTCAATGAGGCTTAGTCGTGCTGAGCCTCCTTTAAGGAAGGAGGTTGTGGAGTATATGTTGGATGTTGGTTCCCACATGTGGAGTATGAGAAGAAGCAAGGCTAACTTTTTTAGAATAATGGGGGTTCTAGGTGGAATAATTGGTGTTGGGAAATGGTTTGACCAGATTTGTAATTGGAAGAACCCCATCACCACTGTTCTGATTCACATTCTGTTCTTAATACTGGTTTTGTATCCGGAGCTCATTCTACCAACCATTTTCTTATACCTTTTCTTGATTGGAGTTTGGTATTACAGATGGAGGCCAAGGAATCCACCTTACATGGATACTCGACTGTCTTGTGCTGATAATGCTCATCCAGATGAACTGGATGAGGAGTTTGACACATTTCCATAACATCAAGGCCTGCTGATATTGTCAGGATGAGATATGACAGGTTGAGAAGTATTGCAGGGAGGATTCAGACTGTGGTTGGGGACTTGGCAACTCAAGGAGAAAGGTTCCAATCCCTGCTGAGCTGGAGAGACCCAAGAGCTACATCTTTATTTGTGATATTTTGTCTGGTTGCTGCCACAGTGCTCTATGTCACTCCTTTCCAAGTTGTGGCCCTTCTTGCAGGATTTTATGTGTTAAGACATCCAAGATTCCGTCACAAACTTCCATCAGTGCCGCTGAATTTCTTCAGGAGGTTACCCGCTAGAACAGACTGCATGCTGTGATTTTGGCTGCCATTTGCTGCGTCATCTTGCGCTGGGTTTACCCTATTTTCTTGCGGCATGATGAGGATGTAGACCATATGGAGCTTGTTTGTTTATTTCACCTAGTTGGTGAAAATTGCTTCCTGCTATGATGTGTAAGATCTTATTCCTACTGATGTAATAATAGGTTTTGTGGACAATTTGCTGTTAATTTTTGTTTATAGGATCTTTGTTCTGATGCTGAACTTTGATCCGTGTTCTTTCAATATTCCCTCAGGATGTGATTTATCTAATCGGCTCTGTCAATCTCTACGTTAAATTATTTCTAGTAGTATTTTTCCGTGTGAACTTTTTTCATGCTTGTACTACACATTGGGTGACTTCTAAACCCATGCCCAGTGGCATTGGATGTCCAGATTTTGAAATTATTAACTCCTAATATCAGTTGTATTGCAGTCCCCAACCTGTAGTTTGATGCAAACATGATATAACTGTTGCATGTTTTCTTTCTTGTGGTAAATAGTTACTCTTAATTTTTCATGATGAGAATCTTGTTGGTGTCATTTAGTAATCCTGACAATTTTCTGTCTGTGGCACCGACCTGAGGAACGAGGATGGATGTGTTTTACTCCTATGTTGAATAGCTTACTCTACCCTGAACAGAATGTCATATTTGGATCCTTGCATGGCCTTGTCTTGCAAGATGACCTTGTTGGTTGGTAGTGCAACTTACAGAAACATGGCATACTCGCAATGGGTTCCTCGTATTGTTACTGCAGTGTACTACTTAGCTTTGCAACATTGTTTTGACTTTCGTTTTTTATTCTTTCTTGTCGAATTTTGGCTTTGCAAATTGAGTTTGTATGAAATCATGATTTCGTGGAGTTTTAATATTGGACTAAGTTGTTTTGCTGAATTTTCAATTGGGATGGACCGTTATAGTTAGGACAATGATGTGTTGATGTTTTCTAATTGATGGCGACTTAATAACTCTATTAGATAACGACACTCAGCCTCCTTTTTAATTTCCTAACCCTAGCTGTCCTTTATCATTTGCTTTTGTCCAACTTGATCGAAGTAGTTTAGTTGGTAAACTGTCAATTGTGTAATAGGGATGGGTGGGCGATGTTATGGTTACATAAACTTTTTCTTATTCATAATAATTTTCTCAAGCGAAAAGAAGTTATTCTAATATTTCTTCTTTCTAGGAGACAAAAATGAGTTTGATTAGAGTTCGACAATATATATATATATATATATATATATATATATATGCGAAATACTTAAATCGATGTAGTTTTTAGTCTAACATGTATATATTAAGGTTTTGATTAAATATTATAGAATTCTTGAAAATGATGTAAGTAATATTTTATAAAATTTAATTTTGACCATAAAGTTTACGAGTAGAATTTAAAATTGAGTTTATATTAGTATTTTCTTTTATATATATTCAATTTCATTTTAAGGTCAATTAAAATTTAAATAAGATTTAACATTAGTAATCTTTTTAATATGATTTGAACTCGTTTTTTATAAGTTTAAAACTTTAAATTAAATATAAAAGTTTTAATTTATTTGAACTCGATTTAAATTTTATATAATAAAAATTTGTTTAAATTCAAGGTATGATATAACAAAGTCAAATTTAAATATATTTATAAATTTATTAAAAAAAATCAAACAATATTAAACCACAAAAATATTCTACTCATTTAACCTCATTTGCACGTAGTTGTTGTGAAGTCGCAAGAGGCCAGAGAGTGAGAAATCATTACCATCGCGGCCACTTAGGCCACCAATTCACACGATATCGGAGTGGTATAATTAACATTTTGAACCTTGTTTGCTAGCCATTTACAGCTCATCTATTCATTTTAATTCACTGAATCAAATTTCAGCTTTCTTGGATCTGTTAGTTTAGTGGTTTGATTCTCTCACTAACTCTTACTGGATAATTTCGTAAAACTCTCATAATGTTTATGCTAATAGTATATAGCACCTCTAAATTTTTAAAAATCCACAAATCTCCTGTAACTTTCTATTTTGTAACAATGTCATCCCAAGTCAAAAATGGATTGTTAAATATTACATTTTGATAATTTTACTCTTATTACATTAGACGTTTTATGAAAATGTATTATTTTGTATGTGTTTATTAATTTACATTCATTAAGTCTTTTAACTCAAATTTAAGGGAGAGCTAATTTCTGTGTACCTTAATTCAATTACAATAGCCTTAAAGTATAAAAAAAATAATAATTCAATTACAATAGCTTTGTTATATATTTTTTTTATTTAATCAACGAAAAGTGTTAGTTCATTAATTTAGTTTGTAAAGATTACATAATTGTATAAAAAGATTTAGGCTCAAATTTAAAGCTAATTTTTGTATACATCTATTATTCAATTATAATAGCCCGAAATTAAATTCTCCTAAATATCTCTATGAAAAGACTAATTACAAATTTATCTAATTTGGAAGGCTAATGTGTGGTCAAATTATCCTAAATTAAAATTGAATCTACATAGCATCATAAATATAACATAACATAAAATTAAAATTTGATACGATATTAATCAATTACTATTTGTTAATAAATTATTAGCATAGCATACCCTTTTTTTTCCAAACCATTGTAATTAATTAAATTTTGATACTAAATTAATTACTAGAGCAATAAAGTGGTAAAATTGCAATAAAAGAATGTAAGCTTCTCTATTCTAAAATAAATTGTTCATAATTTGTTTTTGAATTTGGCCGACAAATTACAGAAATAAAATAGTAAGAAAAGATTTGTGAAATCTTTAAAAGTTTAACGATGTTTGTTGATATTAGTATAAATCTCAAGAAAGGAAAGTTTATGAAATTATTTCATAGTAAAATAGACATTAAGGATAAATGAAATGTAATTAAAGAAGACATTTTCTTTATTATCTGGTATTATTTATAGGCCATGGTCCGAGTACGTGGGATCCATTCATAATTCTCTCTAAAGAAATAGAAAAAGAGAAAAAAAGGAAAAAGAAAGAAAAGGAAAAAAGAAAGAAAGAAAGAATTAAAGCAGAAACTGTCTTGTCCCCGGAAATGAAGGTAGTTGTTGAATTCTCACCATGTCGTTTGTCCACAAACCAACAATAGTTGATCCCTGCTTATAGAACCGACCAAAATATTTGGCACGTGGGAACCGCCTCGATAACATACAATGACATGAATATTATAGTATCTGTGAATCATTATTTAAAATAAATATTTTAACAATATTGTGAGATATGACGTGTAGGATAAAAAGGTAATTGTAAAATGCATTTTTACAAATAGTAATAGTCCAAACATGAAACATCACTTGTATATTCTTCAACAAAAAGAAAGAAAGAAAGAAAGAAAGAAAGAAAAGAGTCGTGTTTGCTTCTGTACAATTTTTGGTTAAAACTACAATACAGTAATTTATTTTTACATAGTTATACCCGTATCTCATTTTTGGTAAAATTTGGCAAACAAATCGGATATTAATTTTTTTTGGTTAGAATGGAATAATGAATATTTTAAATTGTCTATTCCATTAATTATTCTTCACTTTTATGTATGCATAGTATGTGCACTTCAACACCCCAGGGCTTTAACATTTCTAAATTCTAATTGTTATAAAAAAATTTCTCTTGAATTTTAGGAAAAAAAAATTTGGGCCAATTGGATTTTTCCACACTGAAACTATTGACATCTGAATTTTAACGGAATGTACTTGTAAATTTTTAAGTTCAAGTACAAACCCACAAAACCCATTGATATTTGCACGATACCTAATAGTAGTGTAATATTGTCGGTCTTTTCTCCACGTACACTTCCGTTCACAAGACGGTATTCTTGATAAAAATTTGGATATATAAGCCTTGTAATATTGATTTTCTACTCTATAAACTTATCTAATGCTCGAAAAGTCGGACTGGTTACGGGTCAAAAGGTCTAGCTAATAGTCAATCTAGTTTTCAAGGCCGGAATTGCATAATGTCTAAATTCGTTTCCTTATACATTGGTTTATGGATATGGAAGAGACTTTATTAGAATAAAATTTAGAGTTGGTAATTTCTCATAGGATCGATAATACGATATGGATACGATATGAAATTAATAAGTTATGGCACGATTCAAAGTTTATCGGGTTATTATTGGGTCAATGTATCCTGTTTATGACATGAAATTAAACGAGTTGATTTAGATCAATCCAGGGAGTGGATTGATACGATAATCCATTAAATTACTGAATGAACTGATTTTGTTGACACGATAATCTATTAAATTACTAGAGAGAACGGAAACACCCTCATTTGTATAGAATCCGGATGTACTCCATTAAATTTGAAAGTGTCTAAAACTTTTTCAAAATTCATAAGGTATGTATAGGGGTCTTTATTGGAACTACCTCCGAACATAGCATGAGCTTGAAACACTTGGATTAATGCGGGCTTAATCTCAAAGTTGTTAGCTTGCACGGGTATCCGTGCAATACTCGAGTTCGCTCCATCAAAATTTGTCAAGGCATATTCCCTTAATGGCCTTCCATTCCCATTCATGCCATTTCCATTCCCATAACCACCACCTATCCCATTGTTTCCAACAACATCTTCTTCTTCATTTTTCATGTTCAAATTCCTTTGATGAGTATTAGCATTTGTCATTTCAATCTTTTCTTGTTGTTGCTGTACTCTTCTAAATCTCCGAATTTTTCTTAGCTCGCTATTTTCTTTTCCTTTTCTTGTCTAAGCAAATGAATGGCCCTTGATCACCTCGTACCATACACTACGACACAACTAAGGCAAATAGTCAATTGAAGTCCCAAGTCAATTCAACAAGATATCCAACAAACATTAAAATACACAAAATTATCAACTAAATTAAACTAAAGAGCTTAATCTACACGACCCGTATAGCACTTGATATTCCCAAAAACCAAAGACAATCCCTGACAATGATGCCAAAAACTTGTCTTTGTACTTAGATAGAGATCAATCTAAAGCAAATAAGTAATAAGAATCCTCACAAAACCACTACACTCTACCTTATTTCCGCAAGTAAACGGAATTGGTAGTAGTATAGTATGAGTGGGTATCGTCCCACAAGAATTGTTGGAAGGCAATTACCAAGTTTTATGAGTCTTTGTGTAGTTAAGCAAGATCAAACAAGGGATGGTGAATTTACTGTACTCAAAATCATAATTTAATGCAATCAATTAAAACCTAATATTGGATTCAAACTAGATTATCTACTAAAGCAAATGAGTGAACTAAATAATTATGAAATTGAGGAACTACTTAGTCTACTCTAGTAAAAGCAAGTAAAGAAAACACTTAATTCTAATCTAACTAATTTAAATAGAACTAAAATTTATAGAGCAAGTAAATTAACTCAATAAAAGCACAATAACAAGATATTGCAAAGCTAGATATTACCAATTCTAAACTATATTTTTGGATTTTTGGTAAAAATAATGAAAGTCCACTAAAAATTAACTAGAAATTAATGCAAGGAATTAAGAATTTTTAACTAGAAAGCAAGAAATAAACAAGAACCCTAATTTTTCTATGAAAACCTAGATTGCAAGCAAAGAGATTTCCACTAAATTAAACTAGAAAGCAAGTAAAAATTATATCTACTTGAAGTTAATGAAAAACCCACTACAATTATCTAATCAAAATTTAAACTTGTTAAGAAATGAAAACTAAATCTCAAAGATAATTAAAGAGAAATAAGGTTGTATTAAAGAAGAAGTTTGAAGTTCAAGATATCCTAAGCTATCCTAACACTTAGTAACTATTCTAATTCTAATCCTACTTACCTCTACAATTGTTTTTAAAAGTAACTTAAATAGTACAAAATTTCACAAGGCAAAATCCAGCAGTTGTTTGCTGGAAGTTTACAAAATTGCCTTACAACTTATCCCTCAGCGAGTCGATATTGCGATATGGGATTTTTGAAATCGCGATCTCGACTCCAATACATTTAGAGCAATTTCCCGACTCGAGATCGCAATCTCGACTCGCTAATTACTTAAGCCCTATTATCGAGTCTAGATCGCGATATGGAAAATTTCAGGTCACGATCTGGACTCTCCTCCTAGCAATCCTTCTATTCTTTGATAATTGCAATTCGGTCTTCTAAGCTTTGTCCATCCGAACTTCCAACCTCTGATTTTTAACCTGCATAATATTAACACAATGAAGCCATTAATTAAGCTAAAATTTTAATAAAAACTTATCATATTATTTAATAGGAACAAAAATATAAACACATATTAAAGAAATTAACTTAAACCTTCAATTACCTACCTAAAGTTCGGGATTTATGCCATCAAAATGCCACAATTTAAAGGAAAATAATTCTAGTTTACTAGAGTTTTCACACCCCCAAATTTAGTGTTTTCTAGTCCCGAGCAAAAACGAAAATTAAAGGAAACCTACTAACACATAAACATATAAACACCACCAAAATTGACGAGACACTTGATGAATCGTGGATGTACTTAGAACAATTAAAAAATCTCTCAAAAAAATGTTCAATACTAAATGATATGTGAAGTATTTACGTGAGTCAATCCAAAATTGCAATTTTGTTCTACAAAGAAGCACACGTTCATTCACTACAGAAGATTTCACATCACTAAGAATTACTATTCTTAAAAATAGTTACCAAAAGTTTTAGTTCTATTCATTTAAAACATCATTGCTTCTCAAATCACAAATATTATGAAGTTAGTCAACTATCTCGACTAGACATCATGAAAATAGAAATTCATCTAGGAATCAACTTAAATGCAAATGTCACACATTTCGGGAATAGACCTCTAACAAGGAATAAGTAATATGAGTTCAATGATAAGTATTACAAACATTTACTCCTTAACTTATTGGTGTACTAAAACACAATTCCTAATAGATTAATTAAGAAAAACAACATGGGTACATGTCGGAATCCCGTACTCGCCTTATTACTACTCTAATTGCTTATTTTGGAGAAACAACATGGGTACATGTCGGAATCCTGTACTCTCCTTATTCCTACATAATTTTTTTTTTGGTCCTAAACTAAGGAAGAGGAGTGAAATGTATCTAAAATTAATCTCGAATATCAATTATTCACAAGTTAAAAGAACATTCCCTATGCAAACACACGAAATGTCCCAAAATTCCTTCTATTTCATTTAACTCATTTCTTTCCAAAAGATGGATCATCTAACCAAATAATATAAGAGATTTGATCAGAAACAATATTTCACAAATAAAATTTTCTAAATTTTCAGCATTTCTTTTTGAAAAATAGTGATGCCAAGTTTATGAAATACTTATGTTGCAAACAAACTATTCACTCATACAAAAATCTATGGAATGACTCAATCAAATATTTCAATCATAGAATATTGAATATCAAAATTCATCATCATTGAATACCGAATTGATCAATTTCCATCCATTATGCATTAGGTGACAAAAATATGTATAAAACAACCATTCCCAACACGAAAGAAAATAAACACTCCCAAACTTGTCTCTTTTATTCCAATTGATGAATAAATCATCCTTCCACTCACCCAAAATGAAATATAAAGACATGTTCAAAAATAACAAAAATTACTCAAACCATGACCTAATTTTAAGATAAGAATTACAATTGAGTAAAAATGTTAAGAGTAATAAACCGGGCCATGCATCTCACCAATTAAGCTCTATAAAAATCACTATCCAATTCACTCCATCAACAAATGTAAAAATGACATCAGCTGATGCTTAGGGCCCTTAGCCATGCTACTCTTATTTGGCAATAATCATGACCAAAGCTACACTAAGTATCTATCAAGAAATTCCACAAAGCTTCAATCCATGAAGTATCAAAATAATTATCTACTTGGCGTCAGCTTAAGGCCATTAGCCAATCTACTAAAACAGAAAAACTAGAATACTCCAAATCTAAAAGACTGATAATAAAATAAAACAAAGCTAATAAAAAGTCATGGTGCTAATGTCATGAGAATCAAATAAATTTTTCAACATTCACAAAATAACTTCAATTGGAAGGCTTGGAGATCATCAATGCACAGTGCAGTCGATGGCATTAATCTTTTCAATCCATATCCTCTTGACCCTCCTCAACATCACTAGGCTTGGCTTCTTCGTGGTCATCATCTTGATCTCCTCCAGTCGTTCCTACTAGGCTGGATCCTCCTTGATATGCTGAAGCTGTAGGTGGCGTGTAGTATTGTCAGCGAGGTGGACCAAAGTGCCAAATCTAAGGAGGTAGTGGTGGCTGAACCCATGTGCCCAATGGGGTAATCCTTAAAGTTTCTTTAATCAGAGTCAAATTGTTGTGCATTACCATCTGGCTGTACGTCCAAAACCCTTGCAATTTGTTCATCTCTTTATCATTCACCGGAGCATTAAACACATATCCTAGGGGCATCGGAATCACAAAAGTACTCTGAGGCGGTGGTGACGGTGGACTGGACTCTGAAGAATGCCACATTCATTTTCCTTAAAGAAAACCTATTCACCACTACAACACCGACAAGCGAAGCGACGCAAGAACAAGAGGGCTAGTCACAATATTTGCTTATGAGCGAACATTGTAAATATGTTTCTAGAATCCCACTCCCACGATTACTACAGCCTTCAGTGCCAGCAAGGCACCTGGATTTGGAAGCTGACAAATCCCATACACGTGAAGAGTCTCAGCGCCTTCAAGCCCCAACAGAACTAGATTATCGATGTCCAGTTCCTGATGAATTACAACACTCACAAAGAGTTGAAGGTGGCCAGTTTCATCTGTACATGGCATTTAGGAATTAGTCCGAGGATCTAGAACCCCTCCAAGATACCCATGAGATTCCACCAATTTATACTCAAATTCCTAAATAACCTAGAAAATCAGTGTTGACTTATATATTAAGGCTATTGAATATGTCATTAGCAATTACCATGTGGTAACTTTTTCTCAATGTATAAGGTAATGTATTAATTTTCACTAAACTTTCTATTATTCTTAACTGCCTTTTTGTCAACTGATAAATCACAAAGTTTTTAGCCCACCAAGGGCCACCAATTACATAATTTCCAACTAACTATCCTACTCTAAGGACTAACTTATGAAAATTAGAGTAACTCAGATTTTACCATTATTCAAGCTCGTCTGACCCCCAGAACCAGGTGCAGGACGAACACGATTAACACGCGAAGCCATAGACATGGCTGATAATAACTGTCTGGTTTTGACTAAAGCAAATTAATCCAAGTCACCAGGCAAAGTACTTATGTTTCTATCAGAAACATAGTAGTTTCCCTTAAAAGATCGCAAACATTGTCAACTCTCCCACTAAGAGTAACAGTCAACCGAAGCCTCGCACCCCCTGGCATCTTCGAAGAATACTCAAAAAATTCAAATTCAGAGTTAATACCCCTGCCAAACACTGTTAATTCTCTCATCTCCAAGTAAATATCTCGATCCAACAGCGGACAGAGACCCACCTGGACGGTCCAGACGTATGCCAATTCCCATGTTCCCCGTACCACAAATTTCAGGAAGCCATCATTACTCTAGATGAAAAGGACAATAGTCGTGCAAAAGGACAAACAAGGATTGCAACTTTATGTCATATTATGGGCCCCACAGCCTTTATTTCAAATTTTAAAATTTTTCGCCCACAGTCCCCACTAACTCCTTTTCCGCTATAGGAAAGTCCCTCTGTCCCTCCCGTGTATAGTAGGCACTATTTGTGCCACAGTGCCATTTTACGGAGGGAAAATTGGTCATTTCACATCCCCAAAATCAACTGGGAGTTGCCCAATTTTGATGAGGTGTTTTAGAGGCCCTATGATATGGATCAGAACCACTACTAGATCAAGAGTGGGTTGCTTATAAAGTCCCATTATCTAAGTCATTTTAAGGTACTCTTGCGTGATGTGAGGATAGTTTCTCGGGGCTATAGAAAGGGACTGACGAAGATGAGCGTCCCATGGAGTAGATATTTGTCATTTAAGGGGAGTCGTAAAAAGATAGTTACGTAGTTCAGGAATAATATAGTCACTAATGGTGCTTATACAAATGTAAAGCGCAATGCCACATTAGTTTCATAGTCTGAGAGTGTGATAGCGAATATAATTTAAAGTTTATCATAAATACCAGAATGAAGTATTATCATTGACTTGGATGTGGTCAGCATAAGGCTTTTGTCATTAAAGAATGGCTTCAGTTAATCCTATAGTGAAAAAGGCTAGCGTAGCGTAATTGTTAAGAAATTGCAGAAATGTAAACAAAAAGTTATTACGAATAAAGTTCATGTAAATATTAATTACCATTTGGGTTTCAAGGTTTCTAGTTTTAAGCACTCAGCCATTACGGCATTTACAACAGAACCTATAAGTTGGCCCATTTGATTTGGCCTAACTATATTTGTTGGCCTGAGTTATGAGAGCCCACTTCGCTTATGGAGGGTTCAGGGTCACAGTCTTCTAGCTTCTTAGTTTGTAGGTTGTCCAGTAAGAATCTTTTTTTAGATAGATGATGTGGACCTGCAATCTCTGAGGCATCCTGTCCTGGTCCAACAATAAGTATGTTAGATGTGCTTTGGGTTGTATGGGTACTGGAAAAGGACCTGCATAGAGCACTTTTGGGATTGTAAGTTGCAGTGCCAAACGTCGACCTGGTCGGGTGTGAATTTGTCAAACTAGATGCGCACACTTGGCATTCACAGTTTATTAGATTCGGGGAATTTGCTCGTTGCAAATTTGATGCATCCCCTAATTTTACTGTATATAGAATTGGACTTCAGGTTACTGTGCTCTAATTGATAGTATACATAAATTGGACTTCAGGTTATTGGACTCTAATTGATATGTTTCTATCTAGGGACAAATTGCCTCTTTGGTAGAGGCATAAATGTGCCGTAGTAAGTTATTTCTACGGGACATGTCACTGGAAAAGCAAATTCTACCCGTCGACTATCTATTCCGGTGAGCCTAGTATCGTATACGGTAATGCGTACAGTACCTATGGTGTTATTTGGACATTGGGGGGTGTAAATGAGAATACAAGTATCTATTTTTATTGATTTGCCTACCAGTGGCCTTAAAGAGGGCATAAAAGGCACGGCTAGCCTGATTTTTTGGCCTTCAGATTAGGCCGAGTCTGAATGATTCTGGTTTTCTAGTAATTTGCATTTATTAATTGATTATCTACTTCCATGCTGAAAGTTGTAGTGATGAATATAAGCAATGGGTATGGAAAGAATTAGTCCTTTATATAGATTTTAGGTTGTTCCAGTAAAATAGTAGCCATCGTGTTGATGCCATGGTGACGTCATTCCCTTTATATGTCCAAGCCTTGGAGATAGCCCCCTAAAACTTTACCCATATATACATCTGTCTCTTATAGGGAGTAGTTTTGTATTTACATGTAGGGGCCTTATATTACTAAAGCCCCTTTTGCTGTCACGTGTCAACTGCTAATTGGTTGGAGAAAAAGTAGACTGAGGGGTATAGCAGGACATTTGCACAGTGGAATCCGTATGAGGCCCATGTGTCTGGAAGGGAATCTTTTTCAAAAGATATCTCAGCCGTTGGAATAATTTGGGGTTCTAATGTCACGATTATCTATGGGAGCTGGACCCACATTGTACTGGTTATAGTAAGGACGCGTACTCAGGAATCTTCTAGGTTATCTGTCCTTTCACACTTTTTGTGTCAGAGCACGTGGGAACTGTTTATGAGAGGAAGGACTAAAGTTGCAATTAAATAAGATAATGCTAAATGGAGGGACGGAGAGAGTAAGTCAAAGTATAATTTTTAAAAGTTAGCTATTGAGGTCCAAGACAACGTAGATGCCGATAAGCACATCTGCCCATTAAGAGCATCACCTTCCCGTTGCCCAAGATCGACCTAGAAATTTCCCATCATATTGTATGACCAGATCATAATCAAATGACTATGGTGGTCATTAGATCCCTGACCCAAAGAAGGCATGTGTACATGAGTCTTCCAAGATTCAGACACATTGGATTTTTGTTGGTCCCTATTAGTACCCATCGCCTTGTCAATATCCCGCAATTGAGCATACATGACCTTTGTGAATGACGAATGGCCTTAATCCTAAACAATGTCATGGAGGGGCTGAGCAGCCACCCAGGGACAAGAGTCACCTTACCGGAGTCCGAAAAGGAGTATCTAGAGCATAACTCTTCTTGCCAAAAGAAGTGCTGGATCTAATCCTACTAGAGTCCATAGCCCAAAAACCCCATATCTACAGGTACTAGGCCCAAAAGCTTAAACGCTATTTATAGATGCTCCACCTCACCAGCTAACTTTTAAAAATTATACTTTGACCTAATCCCTTCAAGCAAAATAAGAAGGTGGCATTCTTCAAAGTCTAGTCATTCAGGCCCTTATTATCTTCATTTTTAAGGTATGGCATGTAGGAGCTGTTGACACCAGGGTTGCAGAGGATAATAAAAGGGATCCCATCCTTTATAATGCGGATTTGCCTTATTTTAAATTGGAGTACCAGTTGTCCTGGCTTTCTATGCACTCTTTCCACTGCTTTAGGTTTTGTGGGGTGACGTTGTCTGTGATGTTATACAGGGCCTCGTTGTTATGTTCACGTATGTCCACATGGCCGGGATAGTAGTTGTGTCGTCCTATTACTTCGCTCCTAGGGAGTTTTGCCTATTCTGGATTGGCCTTCGAGGACGAGGCCGTTGGGCCTGTGAGGTCTCTAATGGGCTTCTTTAATGTTTTTATGGACCCATTCTTGTAATTCATCTGGGAGTTGATATTCTATTGGGAATGGGTTTTGGTATTGGATTGGAAGGGGTTTAAAAAGAAGATCAAAGTGATAATTAATCTTCTCGTAATTATAAAAAGAAAGATTTAGAATAAAAAATTTTCATAATATCTAGGGTTTCCTGTTTATTACTGACATTAAGAGCAACTGTGTATATTTCCTTATCCTGTGAAGTTTTCCTCTTCACAATTATCGCCGTACTTTGCTATGTATTTTTTCACAGCTGCGGCATTTTTAGCCCCTTGGATATTTGGGTGAAAAATTACAGAAGTTCTAAAATGTGGCTTTGCACGAATAGCTTTTGATTTTGAGTTTAATTTATATGGGAATTGAAGGAGACAGTGAAGGTGGGGAGTACTATCTTCGTGGAGTTCCTGTGCAACCTTGATATAATTTAGTGGTCGAGCAGTGAGCAGGATTTTAAATTTCAGGAGGGTTTCTTCTTTGGTATGTATGTATACATGTGTATATATACACATATATACATACATATACACACATACAAACACACGCACACATACATATATATACATCTACGTATATATATATGTACGCATACATATGTATATATGTATATGTATGTATATATATGCATATATATATATGTATAAATATGAATACATACATATATTTATATATACATATATATATAAATACAAATACACACACATATATATAAAAATTCAGAACTCTAACACAGATCCTTAGATGTTGCTGAAAAGCAATACGCACCCTTACTTTTCGATTATATATATATATATATGTGTGTGTGTGTGTGTGTTTATGTATATATGTGTGTGCGCGTGTGTGAATATATATATATATATATATGTATATGCATGTATATATTATATATATATACGTGTATATACATATACACACACACATATATATGTATGCATATGTATATATACATATATATATATATATATGTGCATATGTATATATACATATATATATATATATATTTGTATATGTATCTATATATATATTTGTATATGTATATATATGTTTATATGTATATATACATATAAATATGTATATATATATATATGTATATATATGTATGTATATATGTATATATATGTATATCATATGTGTGTGTATATATATATGTATGTATATATGTATATATATGTATGTGTGTGTATATATATATGTATGTATATATGTATATATGTATATGTATATATACGTATACATACATACATATATATATGTATATCTATATGTGTATACACACACATATTTGTTTACATATAGATATGTATATGTACATGTATATACACATATATATGTTTATACATATACATATATACATATATACATATATATATATATATTATATGCATATATATATATATTATATGCATATATATATATATATATAAATATATTACGTATATATTTATATGTATATATACATAAATATATATAAGGAGACGTTAAGTTTTGGAATCTGAATGTACTCCCTTATGAAAAGCTACGATTATATTTGTATATGTATATATGTTTATATGTATATATGTACATATACATCTATATATATATATATATATGTATGTGTTTATATATAGATGTATGTATATATGCATATCAATATGTATATGTATATATACGTATATATACATACATATATATCTATGTATATATATATGTGTATACACACACATATTTGTTTACATATAGATATGTATATATACATGTATATACACATATATATGTTTATACATATACATATATACATATATATATATAAATATATTACGTATATATTTATATGTATGTATACATAAATATATATAAGGAGACGTTAAGTTTTGGAATCTGAATGTACTCCCTTATGAAAAGCTACGATTAAGACTCAAGCTTACCCTTGAATTAATGGCAAATTAATATATTTGTACAAAGTACCAATGGAAAATTTATAAATTCATACAAGTCCTAATGGAAAATCAAGATTATATATGAGGCCAAGAGTTTGATTTCGAGTCTTGGGTTGACTTGGATAGATTGTGATGGCCATCCAATAGTGTAAAGGTATTGATTTACTAAGCAATTAATCATACATTAGCTAGGTCTAATAAGCTTCATGTTTTGTTTAACTATAGGGTAAATTATAGAGAAAGAATGGAAGCAAAGAGTAAAATGCTTAAACTAATTATCAGGAGTGACAAAGAAAAATTATATTATTAGGAAGTAGAGAGGAGGGTGTACTTGGTTGTAGTCTTCCATCTGACCGTCTGATTTTGAAGCATCTCTTGAATATGTTTCAAAGGACAAGAAAACCATGAAAGTGGCTCAATATGGAAAAGGCGATTTAAACTAATGGGTGGAGATATTTTGGGTTAATTGCACTTTGCACCACTGAACTATCCTATTTTTGTATTTTACACCCCAAAGTACTAATTTTGGCAATCAAACACCTCCAACTTCTAAATTTTCACACATTGCGCCTAATTACTCAATAGTGAATAGAAAATGACACATATATATTTACTGCCTTACTTAATTGCGATTCTTTCATGTGATCTTAAAGAGAAGAAGGAAATCTAAAAATCGAAGTTGAGATCCAACGACATTGATTTCGGCAATTATTTATTGGATAATGATATTTCCTGTTATTGCCTCCATCAGAAACCATAGTTCTTCTCTGGTGAAACTAGCCAAAGGTGTAGATGAACAACCTACAACTTAATGGTTTCCGCATGCCATTTTACTGTCACATTTCTCAAGCTGAGTTAGCAGGTTTAATTGATCGACTGCAAAATTTGAAGGTCTAGAGAAACAACTACGGTCTACCTGTTCCTAAATTTATAAGTTTCATTAACCTGAATTTGAATCCAACTTTGGAACACGATTTGTTTTCAAGAATCCAAGGTTGTTGCACTGCTATATGATGTGTGATTGAAGAAGGGATATTTTTGAAAGTTGGGTAAATTAGTGAGGGTATATGGTTTTTTTAATGATCTATCTTTGAGTAATTAGTGCAATGTGAGAAAAATTAGAAGTTAGAGGTGGTTGATTACTAAAATTGGTATTTTAGGATGCAAAGTACAAAAGTAAGATAGTTTAGAGATGCAAAGTGCAATTAACCCAGACATTTTAACACAACCTATCATGTTTATTTTTATTATTATTAATTCCTTTGGAAAAAGATGTTGTAGGATTTTCAAAATATGAAATGGTATAAAATTACATGAAAGGTTAAGCATAGTATCTATTCAATCTAATAGACATATCTATTCACAAAAGCCATAGATTAGTAAATAGGTACGTTTCATCTTGAAGAGACAAATATTTCTTCAAATACAAATCATATAGGAAGAAAAGAAGTATGAAAATACTAATATAGAGATAATAATAATTCTCTTATTCTTCTAGTTTCTCTTAAATAATTAAGACAAATTTATCAAATTTTTGAGTGCTTACTAGATTGATTACGTTAGTGCAAAATGCAATCAATCATTAGGCCTCATTATATCGTAAAGGTTATTTACAAGAATTTTTTACAAACTAATTATGGTAGGGCCATATTAAACCTTAAGGAAAGTGACAATTTAACATACCTTGAAGCCATTTCTTCATCCAATTATGCTGTATTATAGCATGCTTCTATGTTTTTGTTAATTTTGTATAACAATCTTAGGGTTTAATTTTGTCCTTGAAAGTTGGATTTCTGAGAAAATTTGGGAGATGGAAATGGCACATTAATGGAGAAAATTAAGAAAATATAGTTGGAAAGGAACATTTCTAAATTGCAATAATTGTGTGAATTTATATACATTTGTGGTGTGTCTAATGTATTTTAAGACATGTTAAAATTATAATATTGGAAAGAATATGATTGAGCAATTTGGATGCATATGAATACAATTACTTGTGCAAAAAATATAATTGAGCAATTTGGATGCATATGAATAAAAAAAATCACAAGTAAGAAAATTAATATTATTTATTATTGTATACATAATAGTATAATTGGTAAAGATCTATTATGTACTTGTTTGACATGTTATATTGAGAATTTTTATTTGGAGTGTGGAAATGCATTCATGAAAATAATATTTTGGATCTAAGAATATAAATTCATATGAAATTCTTGAATTGATTTTCTTATGATTTTCGGATTAATATAAAGGCTAACCAAATAAAATGTATCCGGAATGATAGCTAGCTTGTATAAAAAAGAGTAAAATGACACTTCTTATTGAACCAATTAAGGAGTGTGAGAATCATAATTAAGAAAAATTTTGGTCAAAATTCTCTTGGTGAAGTTTTTATAAAGAAAGATTTTTAGAGAAAAGTTGAATGCAAATTTGGATTATTGATATTCTTGTACTACATGAAAAACATTCTAAAAAATAATACAAGAGTTGTGTCTTTTTGTTTGAAAAGGTTTGAGTTCTTTTATGAAGTGACACTTATAAATAGTCGTGGCTTTTAAATAAAGGGCTTAATTACAGTTTATCCCCCATAAATAGGAGACAGTTACAAATTATCCCCTATGTTTATTTTATCAACAAATTGGCTCCACTATTAAATCAAATTAAAATTTTCATGTAAATGGAGTAGTAAAATGTTATAATTGCTCTCAATCTTCTAATTGCCTTAACCAATAAAAAATTAGGATGAGTTGAACAGTAAACACTTTGATATTTGATTTTAAATTATAAGCAATTTATCACTCAGGTAATAATTTTTTCATAACAACATTATTATAAAAAAAATTACTCTTCAATATTAATTGTATGAATTAGTTTACTGTTTTATGTTTTTTTTTTGTCGATATTATTTTTATGTCTAGAATACAATATTTTATTTATTTAATCACATTATTTTAGTTTTTATCATTTTTACTTTATTTTGTCTATTATCAATAACTAATTCATCACTTTGTATTTAAGAAATCACATTATTTGAGTAAATAAACTACTTTGTGATATAATAAATATATATTTTAAATAAATTTAAGTTGATTAATTAACTTGCTCTCTCATACTACTTAAAAAAAAAAAACTTAGAATAACGAGTTTAGTTTATTATCATTTTTAAATTTAAGAGAAGTTTTAGTAAAGAAATTCACGAAGTCCAACTAAAAACATTAAAGGCAACTATGTCATTTTAGTACTCTCTTAGATGAAACTTTTAACATTTATTAAATTTTTGAGGGCAATTTGTAAATAAAATAAATATAGGGGATAATTTACAGCGGTCTCCTATTTATAAGGGACAATACTGTAATTAAGCCTAAAGGGACATGTATTTAATGAAAAGAAGTCAACTATTATATACTAAATGATGTCTCATTTCAATTAAAGACACATGAGTAAAAGTATAGACCAGTAACAAAATAAAACACATTGATTAAAGTTTGATCTCGTAGAAAGATCATTTATCAATTAATGAATTAATTAATATTTATGTTTGGTGGAGGTATGATTTCTTAAAGATATAAGAATTGCATGTTTACAATTGATTCCATTATAGTTGAATTAGTAGAATTGACTTTTACAATTGAAAAGTGAAAATGATTAAGGAATTTATTTCCATGGTGTCTAAACCAATTCCACAATTTTGCTTTGAAAATAATACATTCAAGTTTATAGTGGTAAGTTGAGACACAAAATTAAAACACAACTATATAAAAGAATTATTTGGATTTAATATATAAAGTGATCACTATTACTTTTGCATAATTTAGTAACAAAATGGACTAATCAACGGCAAAAGTTTTTACATAAAATCTTGTGAACTAAAGGGGTGTAGCTGACAATGTAGCTGCAGCACATCAGTACAGGGAAGCAAACAGTGTAGCTGACAAGCTAGCTAAGTTGGGAAGTGGTGATTTCAATTGTAATTTTCATTTCACTTGTCACAATATTCCATCTTGTATTACGGGTTTACATAGAATGGATCATATAATGGCTTTCCCTTATATTCGTTCTAGGTACAATAAGATAAGCTGAAGATTTGTATTTTATTGAGAGGTCTTGGCCTAATCCCTTTTTATGTAATGTTTTTTTCTTTCAATTAATAAAATTTGGAAATAGCGTCTTTTATTAAGATTTATTTTTTTTATTCAATTAATAAAATTCGAGAGTAGCGTCCTCTACTAAGATTTAGGAGATTCAGGTGGTTAGCGACAAAAAAAAAAAAAAAAAAAAAAATAATGAAAAAAATCTAAAATGTTCTCTTAATTTCTTTAGTATGTGAAAAGTTTTACAATTTTGTAGTCTAAGCTTTTCAAGCATGTTTATTTTTTAGAAAATTCAATATTCATGTAATTTACTAAAATAAGCATATAAATTCAGATGCGTATTGGTTTCTATGGTGTAATTTTTCCTTTTTTGAGAAAATACCATTTTGATCTCTTATGTTTGGGGTCTTGTCTAATGTAGTCCCTTATCAATTATAGTTAGCCAATTTTGTCCCCTATTTTTAAAGAAAGTGGCCAACTAGGACGCTTAACTAAAAATTTGAAGAAAGTAACGAACAAAGTCATAAGACTTGCATGTGGTTGATACATTGAATAACAAAATAACCATGTTGGTCCCTTAAATTTGGAATTTTATCGAATTTAGTCCAACTCGATATACAAAAATGTAACTACTTAGAAACATAAAAAATACCAAACTCTCATGAAAATTTTGTTATTATTCATAATATTTTTTTTATAAGAAAAAATCACATATTCACCTAGAACATCAAAGTGTACTACTCGTGCAAAAACAATTGAAAGTTGAAAATAAAACGAAATGAACTCCAAAAATTATCAAACTTCCTAAAAATATAAAAATTTTTAAAAATAGCATTTATTAAAATAAAAAAATTTTCCAGTAGTGCTTCTACAAAATTTTGACTCAACGTAGAAGTTATAAAAATGCTTAAGACATAAAAAATCACCAAACTTTCATGTGTTATGAATTGTATAAGGGGGATGTTCATTCATCTTCCCAACCACATCGGTTAATGTGATATTCATCTCCTTGAATTATGTAAAAACTTATTGATCACCGTGATTCATGTATCATATTAAGTGTTTATTTATGAATTTCCTATCTTGTAACTCTATAAATAGGGAATTTAGGTACCTCATTTGTAAGGCTTTTGAATGGGTTTTGAAGGGTTTTTGAAAAGTTTATGAAAGTTGATAATATAGAGCATCGGAGAATTTTCTGTTATAGGTTATTCTCTGTCTACTATTCTCTCATCTATATTTATAAATTTCCTACTTTAGTCAGTTTTGTAGTTAAGGTTAATAATCTTGACTTAGTTTTACAACACGTTATTAGTACGAGGCTCTGACCAACTGAGGTTGAATTTTAAATCAACACTACGAAAGTACGTAGAACTTTCAACATGACGAAGATATGTAGAACTTTAACTATCACAGCCAATGTACGATTTAAAGACTTCGGATATTCTTTATTTTTGTCATTTATTTTTATATTTTCAATTATATCAACATAATATTATTAGAATTTATTTTGATTAATTTGAATCATGTCAAGTTATACCAAATTTGAATTTATTGCCCTCAGTACAATGGGCAAGAACTATCTATCTTGATTTTGGATTATTAAAATCTAGATTTGAATATCACGTGACTGAAGACACAATCAGAAAAAGCAAAATACGATATCCAAGCAAGGCTAAACAAAATCTATGATTTTTGTCATTATATCTCTGAAGTCCAGTAGATTTAATTTTTTATTTATTTAAAAGATCCAGCAGAACTATGAAAAAATTATATAGATCATTGATGAGTACATATTAGAGAAAATATTCTCTACTTTCTTGTCTCAAATATGATCCTGAAGAAGCAATACCGGCAAAGAGTTTTAGAAAATATTCCAACTCTCATGTCTTCTTATGATTGAATAAAATAATGAGTTATTACTCAAATGAATCTCGTCCAATTAATTATGCTCCATTCCTCGAAGTGAATGTGAGAAAAGTTTAAATAGTACTTATGGACGTAGTGATGGTCAAAACTAATATATTCATGATAGTTATCAGTAAACACTACTCTATTATAGTACTGCATCTCACCACCAGTAGTGGTAGATTAGTGAAAAGGTAAAAGAGAAAGATATCAGTCGTATATTTAGAATGATATGAAAAATAAACATTATCGCTCTGTTGTGAAAGACCATCGATCACGTACCTGTTTTACGTTAAATAGTCTTATTGAATTTTTTCAAGAAGAATTCATTGAAAGATAAAGAGAAAATCATAGAAACAAGTTTTCTCTATAATAATTTGGACCATAGTTATTGTGCTATTGGTTTCTTTCGTGTAGGAAGTATTGACCGTTTGGTTGACGGTAAAAATAAGTATGAAAGAAAATGGAGTGATATTTTATTTATTATGTCTTCATTACAATTTTAGAATTCTACATGTCTTGTTGTTTTACCTTAATTTGTTATCTTATATTGTTTTGCTGTTATATTTATTTTGTTTAATGAGAAATGTATGGATATATATTTAAATGTATCTGAGATATGAGAATATGTCTCTGACAACGTAACAATACATATGGCACTCAAAAGTAAGAAATATTTTTCTACCTGAAGTTGGGAGAAATAAATGTTAATACTATAAGTGTTATTGCAAAAATTAATTGAAAGCTCTGGTAGAGCAAATATATGTCTCCCTGAAGGAACAAAATTAGTTATAAATAATGCACTTTCTCTACTAAGTCTTGAGGAATTTTATTAAAGATATTCGCTGAAAAGGATATCATTTTGAGACTATAAATGAGAAATTTTTTGAGTATCTACGTAACATTAGAAATGAAATGTGCAATGGAAAAGTTGCATATCTTTCTTTTTATACATCTAGATACAATTGAAGCACATGTTATAGTAAAGCTGACGTTTACTGATTCACATACTTTTATTGTTTGGCAATGACCAGTTATACCATCCCAGGTCAATTATGATGCATAAATAATTATTGAAAATTCACATGGACATTTATTGGAGAACTAGAAGATTTTTCAAATCAATGAATTTTCTTGTGTTGCTTGTTCTCAAAAAAATTAATTATTAGATCATTACTAGCTAAAATAGGGATTGAATCCCTTACATTTCTAGAATGAAATAAGGGTGAGATATATGAGCCCACTCATTCTTCATGTGTACCATTTAGATTTTTTATGATTTTGATAGATGCATCTATTAGATGGTCACATGTGTTCTTATTATCGATTCGCAACTTTACTAGAGTTAACGTGATTACTAGCTTAAATAATTTGATTAAGAGTACAATTTTCAAATTATGAAATTAAGAAAATTTGTCTTGATAATGCCGGTGAATTTATATCTCAAATATTTAATGATATGTGTATGAACGTCATGAAGCACGTGTTCATACATAAAATTGTTAATAAAATGCCTCCAAAAATAGTTAGACCATTACTTATGAGAACATGTTATGTTGCTTGCAATAGCCTTTATACGCATCAACCCAACAAGTTATTCTTCCCATTATAATTGACTTTTGGTCAGAAGCCTAATTTTTCCATCTATGGATTTTTGATTGTGCGATATATGTTCTAATTACTCCACTGCAACGCACAAAAATGGGTCATAAAAGAAAGTTGGGAATATATGTATGATGTGAGTTGCCTTTTATGATTAAATATCTAGTAATATTATAGGGCACTTATATACGACATAATTTGTCGATTGAAATGAAAATATTTCCCAACATTAGGGGGTGATAAGATAAGCAGTTGGATAAAAAATTGAATGAAATAAATTATCGTATTTTGATTCTCGTACAAAGTATGTGAACTTGAAGTTCACAAAATAATTCGTTTACAAAATATTGAGAATCAATTGCCAGATTCATTACTGACCTAAAATGGGAAAAATCTCATATACTAGTTGAAATGCTCCACTTGGTGTCCTAGCTGGACAGCCACATAAATGATAGCTAGCCACGCATAAATTGTGGTTGACCAATCGGTTCCAAATGATAAGAATACTTGTCAAAGGAAAGGTGCAAATATTAGAAATGGCCATAACATGGAGGCGGGTGCTTCTGAAGAGGCCATAGACATAACTAATAAAAAAAACCCAGAAGTGGATCAAGTACCTGAATCTAATGAAAATAAAGAGCTTTTGATAAGTTATGTCACTACTGAAAAAGATGCAACCGAAAGTATATTGTTGTCGACAACATATTATTGTTTATAATATTAGTTGATGTTTTGAATGAAAAATGAGGATCTTCTTGAATGTAAATTTGTCAAAAAATATCGACATAAAAATGATTAAAAGATGCAATATAAGAAAATTCACGTTCAAAACGTGAAGACTTTGGACTTGCAGTCCAAATTCCTAAAGATGTAGAGTCGGTTGGGTACAAATATATTTGTGCAAAAAACAAATGAGAAGAATGAAATTGTGCCATATAAAGCACACCTTGTTGAGTGAAAGTTTTCACAAAAATCCGGCATTGATGATAAGGAGATTTATTCTCTTGTGGTGAATGTAATCACCTGTAAATATCTAATTTGTGTGACAGTTAATGAAAAATTGAAATGCGTCTAATGGATATTGAGCATATTTTGTATGGCTCATTTGATATGATATCTATATGAAATTTTTTGAAGGATTTAACATGCCTGAAGCATGTAAAGTTTCTCAGGAACATTGTTCAATGAAAATATGAAAATCTTTTATAGATTAGATTAAAGTAATCTAGGCGAATGTGATATAATTGCCTGAATGAGTACTTCTCTTGAATAAGGGTTATAACAATGACCTAATTTGCCAACGTGTTTCCAAAAAAGGCATAAAATCAGAGTTTGTGATAATTACTGTACATATTATAATGATAAAAATATTATTTGAATTCTTGAAGAAGTTCATTAGAACTTCTGAAGAGTTTCATTAGAACTCCTGAAGAGGTTCAAAAGATAATAAATTGATTTTGGCAAAGATCTATAATTCGAGCACTTATCGAATGAAATTTTTGTTCATCAATGAACTTATACCAAAAAGGTATTAGAACGATTCTATTTGGATAAAATATATCCATTGAGTATCCCAATAGTTGTGAGATTGATTGATATCTAGAATATTAATTTCTCGTCCTCGTGAGAATGGCGAAGAACTTATTCGTCCTGAAGTACCATATCTCTTAGTACTAACATGTATTGTAAACTTGTTAGCACCATCAAGTTTTTCTTAGATATGAAGATATTGGAATGACATCAAGCATGTACTTCAATTTCTCTTAGGCACTTTATTGACATGAGTCTATTTTACTCAGTCGAATCTAAATCAAAGTTAGTTGATGATGCAGATGTTGGATATTCATCTAATCCGCTACAAAGTTCGATTTTGAATGAATTATGAAGAAATTGATACCATGGCGATCAAAATTTAGTCACTACTTCTTGAAATTATTGTTGAAATAATCGCAATATATGAAGCAAGTAGTGAATATGTTTGGCTACAGTCATTGACCCAACATATCCAGAAGATATGTGGTTTAACATTAGAAGTGAGACTTCTAATGATATCATATAAAGACAATGCTGAATATGTTTATTAGCTAAAGAGAGGCTACATTTCTCCAAAATTTTTCTTCTCTCATGATTTTCAGAAGAATGATGAAATTGATATCCAACAAATCTGTTCATGAGATGATCAAGCGGATTTTTCAAATATGCTATCAGCAATAACATTTGAGAAGTTAGTCTGCAAAATTGAGATGTGTTATCTCAAGGATATCAAGTGATGCATTTTTATAAGGAGGGAGTAAAAGTACACGCTGTACTCTTTTTTTCTTGGCTATGGTTTTGTTCCAATGGGTTTTCCTAACAAGGGTTTTAATGAGGCTGCATGCAAAAGTGTACTATAAACATTGAATATGCACTGTACTCTTTTTTCCTCTATCATGGTCTTTTTCCTACTGGGTTTTTCCTGGTAAAGGTTTTTAACGAGGCAGTAATTCTTCGCGTATTCTTTAATGCATGGACATCCAAGGGGGAGTTTTATGAATTGTATAAGGTGGATGTCCATTCATCTTTCTAACCACATCAGTTAATATGATATTCATCCCTTTAAATTATGTAAAGACTTATTGATTCCCGTGATTCATGTATCATATTAAGTGTTTATTTATGAATCCTCTATCTTGTAGTTCTATAAATAGGGGATTTGGGTACCTTATTTGTAAGGCTTTTGAAAGGATTTTGAAGGGTTTTTGAAAAGCTCATGAAAGTTGATAATATAGAGTATTGGAGATGGATTTTCTACTATTTTTCTGTCTACTATTCTCTCATCTATATTTATAAATTTCCTACTTTAGTTAGTTTTGTAGTCAAGGTTAATAATATTGACTTAGTTTTACAACATCATGAAAATTCTACTTTAGTTTTTTGAAAAATTTCAATTATCATACATTATATAGTCAATGTAAAAATGTTTGTTTAAGAAATACACTAACAATACTACTTTTGTAAAGTGCACTGATGGTGAGAAAAACTTTAGGATTTGAGCTAATACCAAGTGAACTTCAAGAGTCATCAAAATATCTAGAAATGTTTATAATTTTAAAATATATAGCATTAGTTAAATTTGAAAATTTTCTAATAATGCTTCTAGAAAATTTTGCTTCCAACAAGGAATATAACTTTCGATTATACAAACTTTATTTCAACATTTTTGAAGAATTTCCAGAAAAGTTCAATTTTAACTTGCTCAACAACTTATTCTTTTCATTGAGGTTTCTTGCTTCAATTCAATCAATTTTACTTTTTTAGTTGTTTTGATTGGGTTTCCCATAGGTCTTGGGTAGATTGTGAAATAGTAGACTCTTTGTGTCTCTCTTCTTTTCTTTGCTTCAATTTTATTTTACCTTTTTTTCCTTATCTTTTGAGTTTTGATCTGGAATTCCTATGATGGTTTCTGCAATTGTTGGGAATGGTAAGAGTTGTTTTTCTGGGAGTTCTTCTAGGAAGAAAAATCTTATTACAGATGGACAAATTGATGCTGTGTTGAATTTGGGGTCTAGAGTTCATGGTCTTGAAGATAAAAAATCATGGGTTGTTGTTTTGTGAAATAGGTAATGATAAGAGGGTAAGGCTTGATCAGGATGATGTTGTTGATGGAGTCGAAAAATTGAAGAATAGTGTATTGGGCTTTGTTCTTGGAAGCTCTCCCCTTTTTTTTTTTTTTTTTTACAATAAAAAAATTTTGGACAGTGTGTGGAACAATTTTGGAATTATTGAATTGATTTTTCGTAGGAGTTGAGTGTTTGTGTTATAATTTTGAAGATCTTGAATCTAAGTGTAGAGTGCTTGAGCAATCCCCATGGCCATTCATGAGTAAAATGCTTTTTCTAAAGTGTTAGGAATTTTGGCTAGTTTTCTTTTAGGTAGGCTTCTTTGTGTGAGGAAAAAGTAATTTATTAATATTGTAATTGCTTGGAGTAGTGGCAAGTAACTTCCTAATTTGTAGGGTTTGGTGTCTAAGGCAAGTTATTTGTTGATTGATGACCAAGTAATGTCCCTTATAAATAGGTGGGTTGGTATTCCATCATAGATACAAGAGAGCAAGAGAATTCATACAAAGGGATGAGAGAGTTCTTGGTAGTGAGAGAGTGAATACTAGAGGTTAGACTTGGGATATGAGTTGTATTCTTGTATTTGTTTTTTCTCTCATAACAAAGAGAAGTTTTTCTCTCCGTGGACGTAGGCTTGGTAATTAAGTCGAACCATGTTAAATTATGTGTGTCACTCATGTTTCATGTTTTTCTTTTTTCATTAAATCAATTGTGTTCTTAATTTCTCAAATGGTTGTGTTGCTTGTGCGTCTAAATTCCTAACGAGAGGTATCAGCGCTATGTTGGGGTTCTGATCAACTATTTGAGATCAAGTGGTTGGTGGCTTACCATGGCGATTGGGAATATTCAATTTCCAATTCAACAATTTAATGGGAATACAAGTTTCACTCTTTGGCAAACAAGAGTGAAAGACATCCTAATTCAACAAGGCTTGGCAAAAGTGTTGAAGGGAAAGGATGCGAAGCTAGCGAACATGAAAGATGATGAGTGGGAAGATTTGGAATCAAGATGCGCTAGTATGATTCGACTCTGCATTATGGACAATACAATAAATAATGTGATGGATGAGAAAGATTTAGCAACTGAATTCTGGCAAAAAATGGAAAGGCTCTATCTGGCTAAGAGCTTGTCCAACAAGTTACATCTGAAGCGGCAACTTTATAGGCTGAAGATGGAAGAGGGTGAAAATCTCATGGATTACTTGAATATATTCAGAAACGAAATTCTGGATCAACTCTAGAAAGTTCGCGTGAAAATTGAGAAAAAAGATAAGACCCTTTTCCTTCTTACCTCGGCCCCTGATTCTTTTGAAAGTGTAGTGACGACTCTGCTATACGAAAAGACACTTTGGAGCTCAAAAAATGTGCAGTCATCATTGTTGTCTCATCAAAAACAAAACAAGGTAAACCAGGATGAGACAAAAGAATTTGCGTTGATTGCTCGAGGGAAGAATCAGAATGGGAGAATAATTGACGGTGGTCTAAGGCAGGTGGTTCAAAAGTCAAGGGAAAGGGTGGAGTCCAATGCTATAAATGTCGTGAGTATGGGCATGTCAAAAGAAATTGTCCTTACCGAAAGAAAAAGGATGATCATGACAATATTGTTGGATATGTATCTGATAGAGATGTTCTCATAATCTCTAAAAGTACGGATATTTCATCCCATGATGGTTGGATTTTAGATTCTGCTTGCATACCACATGCTTGCTCCAGGTTAGATTATTTATGATTGATTCAGTGGAAATAAAGAAGGCCGATTTTCTCTCTTTGGGAGATGAATCTACTTGCGAAGTCAAAGGTATTGGAGTGGTAAAAATCAAAATGTTAGATGGAGCAGTTTGTTATTTGGGTGTTGTGGCATATGTCCCAAAGATACGGAGGAATCTAATTTTACTGAGCCAATTAGACTCCGATGGCTATGAATATTCAGTTGGGGGTGGAGTCTTGAGAATCACACATGGCGAGACGGTCCTGTTGAAAGGGATGAAGTATGAAAATTTGTACCATTTGGTAACCTCAATGAATTGGGGGCGAAGTTCAGGAAAGGGGATCCAAGATTACTTCCAAGTTACAAATGGTTCTGAAAAGAAAAGTCCTGCAAAGGGAGAGGGTGAATTGAGGTCCTTCTCACGAGTCAACTAGAAGTTGAACTCGGTTAGCTGTGCACGTCCATTTGCCGATTAAATCAATTAGAGATAGGACCATATTGATTTGTGTGTATAGATAGGCACCACAAATTGGTAATTGGTGGTAAAAAGGAAAATGAGTTTATTTTTGTCAGTTTGCTGTTTCTTATTATTATTTTTTTTTTACTAAAAGAAAATTCACCAAGGTGGAGATTTGTTAGGAATTTTGGCTAGTTTTCTTTTAGGTAGGTTTCTTTGTGTGAGAAAAAAGTAATTTACTAATATTCTAATTGCTTGGAGTAGTGGCCAAGTACCTTCCTAATATTTAAGGTTTGGTGTCTAAGGTAAGTTATTTCTTGATTGATGACCAAGTAATGTCCCCTATAAATATGTGGGTTGGCATTCTATTGTAGATACAAGAGAGCAAGAGAATTCAGACAAAGGGGTGAGAGAGTTCTTGGTAGTGAGAGAGTGAATACAAGGGGTTTGACCTGGGATATGAGTTGTATTGTTGTATTTGTTTTTTCTCTCATAATAAAGAGCGGTTTTTCTCTCCGTGGATGTAGGCATGGTAATTAAGACGAACTACATTAAATTGTGTGTGTTACCCATATTTAGGTTCCCATTTTTCTATTTTCATTAAATTGTGTTCTTGATTTCTCGAATAGTTGTGTTGCTTTCGCGTCTAAATTTCCAACATGAAGCCCTAGACACAGGATATGAGTATAGAAAAGGAGGATTTTAGTAGTGTTCCTGTGTGGCTTAAATTGCCTAAATTGATGTTTCATTACTAGACTTCCTGAGGTCTTAGTAAATTGTGTAGCTATTCGGGTAGACCTTTGTCTACTGATAAGCAAACTTAGCTATTTGGGTAGACCTTTGTTTACTGATAAGCAAACCTGCTCTCAGGAGAAACTATCCTATGTGTGGAGATGGATTTTGATTCTAATTTCCTTAATGTTATCCCCTAGAAGATGAATTTGGAGAAATGAAGCTGCAGCCAATTGAATATGAGTGGATTTCTCCTAGTTGTGACTTGTGACAAGTGTAAGATGTTTGGACATTCATCTAAAATATGTCCCAAGCATTTTAAAACCACTCAGGTTTGTGTTCCAAAGCCACTGAAATCAGCAAGTTTAGTTGGTTGAAGAGGCAGAGATGGATCAGGTGATAACTTGTATAAATGTGAATGAGACAGCTGTGCCTGATCTGAAAGATAAAGGGGAAGTAGAAGGCTGAAGAACCAGAATTGAAAATGGGAAAAAAGGGCAAATAGAATGAGAAAGTATCTTTACCAAGAGTAACAAGGAGCCAAGCTTCTATTGCATCCTCTAAATCTTTTCAGCTTCTTGAAGATGAGCCTGAATGTGATCTCATGGAGCAGATGGTGGCTGATTTGATAGAAGATTAACAAGGCCAACCTGGTAACAGTAACGGAGGGGATAAACAAAAAACTCTCAATAAATGGGGTAAACATGCCTTTAAAAGACCTGGTAAAGGGGGTAAACCTTCCTTCAAATGAATATTCTAGCTTGGAATACTAGGGGTCTTAATGACCCAATTAAACATCTAGAAGTTAAGAAAATAGCTAGTAGATTGGGTGCTGATATAGTTGGGTTATTGGAGAGTAATGTCAGGAAAAGCGTAATATTGAGAATATAAAAAAAAAAAGTACTTCCTAATTATACCTTTTATCATAAGGATGTGGGTAATAGTGTGGCTAGAGTTTGGTTTGCTTGGAATAGTAGAACTATTGCTTGTATTCTTGAATCTTTACATGAGCAAGCCATCACTTGTAGTGTATAGCATGTTGCTTGAAATTGTGATATCACTATGGTGTATGGTTTTAACGCTATTGAAGTTAAGAGTGTGGAAGTGTTTGACTAATGTAAGGAATACTATTGCTGGGAGGCCTTGGATAATTTTAGGGGACTTTAACAGTATTAGAGTGAGTAGTGAAAGAATGAGAAATGTTGTGTTTGAAGATAAGGGTATGGAGGATTTTAATGATTGTATTGTAGCCATGGATATTGTTGAACACCATGCTAAGGGTTATTATTATACATGGTGTAACAAAAAAAAGAGGGGGGATAAAGTGTATAGCAAAATTGATACTTGTTAATGAAGGTTGGTTTGCAGAGTTCCCTTATGACAGTTAATGTTGAAATTTTGGATCCCTCCATTTTAGATCATTGTCCTATATTGTTCAAGTAAAAAAGGATGTGAGTTATGGCCCCAAACCTTTTAAATTTCAGCAATTCTAAATGAATCATGTTAAGTATCATGACTTGTTAACTAACACCTGTAGGACTGAGGTGGAAGGTAACCCTGTGCAAAGACTCTTATCAGAATTAAACTGAAACTATTTAAGGCAGAGTTGAAGAAATTTAATAAAGAGAAATATAGTGATATCACTACTAGAGTAGATCAAAAGAAGTTATAGTTAATTATGGTACAACATGAGATGTATAGGAAGCCATTTGATGCTGATCTGCAACAACAGGAAAAGTTGTTGATTAGTGATTATGCAGAGTTGTTGACTGCAGAGGAACAACTATATAAAGCTAAATCAAGAGCGAAGTGGCTGGCTATAGGTGACAAAAACACTTGATTTTTCTATCATAAGGTAAAAACTCAGAATGCCAAGAATAGAATAACATCACTACTTAATAATTGCTGATTACTGGGAGTTAGTGATTGAGTATGATCAAGTAAAATGTTGTGCTGTGGACTTTTATAAAAAAAAATATTATTTGAAGAAAGGAATCCATTTACTGCAGAGAAGCTGGCTCAATTGCATAATATAATAGACAAGAGGATTACTATAGCACAACAGAGTGCTTTAATGTTGGCATATAAACTAAGCCTAATTAGGATTTGTTAGTAATTGGTTTAGGAAATTAGTAGTTGAATTTGTAAGGGATTTATTCTCTAGTTTATTTAGTGTTAGGAAATTGTGTTGGTTGAATCCCTTAAGGATTTAGATTAGATTGATATGTATTTAAAGATATTGTGCCTAGTTATTTTAGTTGATGAAAATTGAATTAAAAATTTATTATTAAAATTTTCTCCTCCGATATTCCAATATTCCGTCGTCCCGTTTCATTGAATTTTATTATAGCCGAATGAAGTTGTTTGCTATTATTACCAAATTGATTGATCAAAATATTATTGGTTTGCTTCATTCTTTGTTTACAGAATCTGTTTGGCTTAGTTCTCGCAGTTAGGCCATGAGCCTTTATTTCTCAGTTCTTTCAAAGTGGTATCGATTATGTGTTCAACTGCCTAATTTTTAGAGTCTATCAAATTGGTATCAAAGCTCTAGGTTCAAGAGTTTGATCTTGGGGCGTTTGTCAAAAATTGGAGAAAATGTGTAAGTGTCTTAGGCTGCGGTCTTGGACGTGAAAATTGTGTTAGAGTTCTCAGATTTTGAAGATTAGACCACAAGAGAAGTTGGTCTTGGAGTACTTGTTTAACAATTAGGGTGTAACGAAATTGACTCTAATTGGAACAGTGATATGAAAAGAGAGATTCTGTCTTGTTAAATTATTAGAATTGGACAACGATCACAAGAAAAAGGAAAAGGTCATTTCAAATTTGCACTTGAGGAGCAAGGTAGGCCAAGAAAATTCAAAAACAGAGAAAAAATTTCAAGGTGCGTAAATTTTTTTCTTTGGTATTAAATTAGCATGATGGGCAGAAAATTTGTTAATGGTGAAAAAATAGAAAATTTGCACATGTTTATGGGTAGTGAAGAAAGATTTGAATAGGCTGAAATTATGGAAGAATATTTAAAAAGATGTAGTTTAGGTGATGTTATAGATTGAGATGATCTAACCCTTTGCCAAAAGAAATTATAAAGAGGAAGGAAAAATTGTTTTTCAAAATTATGCGTAAATCAATGGTCAAAAAATTTTTCAAAAGGGTTGTTGTTAATGTTCAATCACCTGAATTTTTTTGGTCAGATTTATTTTATATTTTAATGAAATTTGCGAACGATGATTGTGATTGCCAATATGAGTTTGAGTTGGAATGGCAAGTTGATTATGAAAACGATAGGTATGTCGATGATGACATAAATTGTGAAAATTTTTATGAATTTGAAAATTTTGATTTGCATTCATTATTTGTGTTGATTGAGGATAAGGAATTTGTCCATGGAAAAGATAAAATTATTGAATTAGATGAAGGAAGAAATGAAAACTTATGATTTGGTTGGGGAAGAAGAAAAAATATTTGAAAAAGATACGATTAATAATTCTGAAAATATTATTCAGAAGAATAATGTGATAGATGAAATTGATTTTCTTGGAATCCATGAATTATTGGAAGAAAAGAGTGATTTTAAAATTATTGTTCAAAATCATGGTGGAGTGGACCAATTAATTGAAGATTGTGGTATTGAATAATTTGGTGGTTCAAATTATCAAAAAGAAAGGTATGATTTCTTGGTTTTCGGAAATAATTTGAAAGATTATTGTGTGAGACAAAATTATAGTGTCGTCAATTATGACTGGGCAAGTATGGATCAATTCTTTGATCGAGAAGAGTTAGTCATCAAATTGTATGCGAAGTACAAGATTCGTTGACTATCATGTATAAAAATAAAGATGAAAACCAACCATAAGTTGGGGTCACAAATGGTCTACACATCGACAAAAATTTCAATGGAGATTATAGCTTGTGATGGCATTAGTCAGACCAGATTTTGTGAAGGCTTAGTTTAAGGGAGGCAATGTTGGCATATAAACCAAGCCTAATTAGGATTTGTTCGTAATTGGTTTAGGAAATTAGTAGTTGAATTGTAAGGGATTTATCTCTAGTTTATTTGGTGTTAGGAAATTGTGTTGGTTGAATTGCTTAAGGATTTAGATTAGATTGATATGTATTTAGAGATATTGTGTCTAGTTATTTTAGTTGAGGAAAATTCAATTAAAAATTTATTATTAAAATTTTCACCTCCAATATTCAGTCATCCCGTTTCATTGATTTTTATTATAGCAGAATGAAGTTGTTTGCTGTTATTACCAAATTGATTGATCAAAATATTATTGGTTTGCTTCATTCTTTGTCTACAAAATTTGTTTGGCTCAGTTCTCGCAGTTAGGCCGTGAGCCTTTATTTCTTAATTCTTTCAAAGTGGTATCGATTATGTGTTTCGTTGACAGATTTTTAGAGTCTATCATTTAACTAGAAGAGAATCGCTAATGAAGAAATAAAAAATGCTCTATTTAACATGCAAGAGAACAAGGCACTTGTAACTAATGGTTACACTGGAATTCTTCAAAAGGAATTGGGATTAGATTGGTGTGTATTTTCTTCATGTTGTTCATTATATGTTCAAAAAAGATTATATACACTATTCCGTCAATAGTACTATAATATCACTTATACCTAAAACCCTAATGCCTCTCACATGAAAGACTTTAGACCTATATGTTATTGCAATGTGGTGTACACGTGTTTCTCAAAGGTTATTACTAAAAGAATTAAACCTCCTTTACATGTCTTGATTAATTTCAACCAAGGGGCTTTGTGGTGGGAAGACAGATTACTAATAACACTATGCTAAGGCATGAGCTTGTTAGAGGTTATGGGAGGAAAGATGGAAAAGCTAGAATGGCTATAAAGGTCGACATTATGAAGGCTTATGATACACTCAACTGGGATTTCTTGTTTGCTGTTCTAAAGATTATGCAGCATAATTTCTTGATTAGTTCATCAAGTGGATTAAAATGTGTATTACAACTGCTTTTTCTCACTTAATCTTAATGGTTCATTGGAAGGGTATTTCGGAAGTGAGAGGGGTTTAAGACAAGGAGATCCTTTATCTCTTTATCTCTTTGTTATAGCCATGGAGGTTTTCCGTCTGCTGTTTAAATTGAATATTTCAAAATGCCAGTTTCAGTATCATCCAAAGTGTGAAGCTTTGGGAATCTCTCATATTTTCTTTGCAGATGATTTATTTATTTTGTGCTTAGCTACCATGGAATCTGCTCTAGTAGTGAAGGAGACTTTAGACAATTTTGGTGCCTTATCTGGACTGAAGCCAAACTTCTTGAATAATAGTTTGTTTGTTCCTGGTGTTGCTGAGATGGTGGGTTAGCAGCTGGGGGATTTACTGGGTATTGCCATTGGTTGGTTACCTGTCACCTATTTTGGTTTACCATTAATCTCAACAAAGTCAGGCTATGAAGATTGCTTGGTGATTACAGACAAGATTCAGAGAAGAATTAGCGGTTGGGGGGCTAAGAAGTTAAGCTATACAGGTAGACTTCAACTTGTTAAGTCTGTTCTGAATAGTATTCATCTCTATTGGTCCAATGTGTTCATTCATCCTAAAAATTTTATCAAGAAGAGCATGATGGCAGTTTTTCTCTGGCCTAGAGAGATTAAGTCCCGTTATGGTGCTAAGGTTTGGGAGTTGTGTAAGCATCTGAAAGAGGGTGGTCTGGGACTGTGTGATGTATAGGTGTGGAACCAATGTCTTATAATGAAACATATATGGAATATATGTGCTAAAAACGATATCTTATGAGTGAAATGGATTCATGAGTTCATGTTATTATGACATGGAAGCTTTAGGGGTATGAAAATACCCAATGATTGCTCCTGGATGTGGAGAAAAGTTTTGCAACTCAGGCATGTTGTACAACATATGTTTGCAATTGTGATTGGTGATGGTAGGGTGCTTTCTTATGGTATGATCAACAGGCACCTTAGTGGCCCTATAATGCACAGGCTCTCTGAAAATCTGTTACACTTATTGGGAAGTAGTAAAGATGCTAGAGTGTCTTCAATTATTGATAGAGAGATTTCCATGGAGTGTGGAGCTGGCTTAGATCATGCAATATAAACCTCGGTCCAAATTTGCTGGAGAGCTAGTTTATTTAGCTTAACAACTGTATTGGCTATGGAGGAAGAGAAATGAGATTGTTTTTTAAGTGGGCACCTTCAATGCTTTTGAAGTGGTGAAGGTGATTGTACAAGAAGTGCAATATATCACTTGGAGCAGGAAAAGGATTAGAAAAAATGCAGTAAATTGGAGATTGAGACTAGAATGTGGTTTGAGCCCACAAATTTTTGACTTGTAGAGTTTATTGATACTTGATGTATAGTAAAGCCTTGTGGCTTCATTGGTGTAAATATTCTTTTTCTTATTAATGCAAATATTAATAGTCTGAACCGAAAAAAGTCAATTTTAACAAAAGTCAAGATTTTAATGTTTTAAACATTTTTGGAATGAATTTTTTCATGGCGGTATTGGGGGCGGATTTTCTAAATGTAATTTTCACAGTAATATTTTGAGTAGATTTTTGAATGAAATTTATGAATGATAAATAATTTTCACGAATATTTGGTATTTATTTATTTTTTTTATGTTAGTAAGTACTTTAACAATTTTTTTTTTTAACCTTTTAAGACAAATTGGTGCAAATAACACTTGGTATGACTATACTGGACAAGACCCCAAACACAAGGCCGAAATAGTAATTTTTTGTTAAATTTAAAAACACATCCGTTAAATGTTCTTTGTTGTCTTCTTTTTTAAACATAAAGAATTAGATTGACTAGTTGAATAGACTAAATCGAATAATGCCCCAAAGATGAAGGACCAAATATTTTTCGTCCCTTTTTCCATACAGATGTATTATATTACTTGACATGTAAGACATGTAAAAGAGAGATTGCCATGGTCTTACAGGAGAAATAAAAGAATAATTCCAAATGGCTACACAAAAAACACACTTACATTTATCTTTTCCCATTTGATCACATTTCTTTATAATTTTCTTTGCAGTTAGTGAAAACATTTTCATACTAGATTATGCCCCCATGCAAATGCTGTAAAATTCTGAAAGCATTTGTGAAAATGGAAAAAGAAAATAACCGGTTTAAAGTTAGGTTTTGAAGTGCATCAAATGTGAAGTTACTCCAAGTCAATTAGTTCTAAAAATATGCAAACTTATGAAATTATCACGCAACAAAAAAAATGTAGATATTCATGAACAATTGAAGAGGAATATGATCCATATTTTTGTCATTGAATGATATTTGAAATACTAATTTTTTTTCTTTGCCGTGAAATTGCTAAGCTCTTATAGGAACAAAAAAGTTCAAACAAATAGCATAATTCAAGAACACCATAAATAAATAAATTTAATAATACTTACAACAATTCTTTATGATATATAGATAGTAGATGAGTAACTTTTGCCATATCCTCTTTAATGTTGTCTTATCTTGGATATTTTCCTTTTCTTGATAGCAAAAAAAAAAAAAAAAATGGTTAACATTACGAGTCTGCCATTAAGGAGATAACGGGCAACATCCCAAACTGAAAATTCAAAGTCTGTGGCCTAGTGAGCCAAAGAATGAGCATAACAGCCCAAACTACTTGAAAATCCCTGCATTTTTTAAACAAATCTTCTCCAATCAAATGACTTACTGGTGGCCTATACCTGTCCTCCTTGTGAGTTTGACATGAAAAATAACACTACATTGAATTACAAAATACATTGAATTACAAAACAAAAGGAAATTACAATTCTATTTCTTTCTGATATCATCTACAAGATATAAAGAAAATAAAAAATAAATATAAATTGCACAAATCCAACAATCGAGAATCACATTAACAGAATGTAGGGGATCAATGAGAAAGAAATAGTATTTCTAGGCAACTGAATGAAGAAAATTAGGAGATAGAGTTCAAAGTTTGAATTCATATAAATTAAGGTCCAATAAGGTTGAGTTCGAATTTGAAATTCAAATCATATGTCAATTAATATACAAAAGGCGAAAGGATTAGTAGTTGCTAAAATTTTTTCAATGTGATAGGTACAATAAGAAGATAAAATTCCCGTGTTTAAAACGGGAAAAATTAAACTTTTTTAAGAGATAAGGTTAGGAGTTTCAATTTTGGATAAATTAAGGTGATAGGGTAAAGAGTTTGAATTTAAATTCACATCCTATGCTAGTTATTAATATGTAATAATAGGTGGAAGGACTAATAGTTACGAATAATTTTTCAATGTAATAGGTACAATTAGAAGATAAAATCCTCGTGTTTAAAATGTGAAAATTTATATAGAAAATAAAATATAAAAGTAAAAGATATACAAAAGAAAATATAAAAATAAAAGGTAATATAAATTTTATTTTCTTGATTTAAAATTTAAGTTCCAAATCTGGCCTCCTATCCCTTGTATCTCCTACTATACAAAACTACTCGGTTGCATTTGGGAAATGAATTACATTTACGTGTGAAAAGGATAACAGATATCCTAATGGTTTCAAATGCACGTATGAAGGTGTAGTGCTGTCAAAATAGCTTCCAATAATTTGAACCATTTGAGGTGATTAAATGAGTGATTTAAAATCAAATTTGGTTGGGTGATTAGGAAATTTGACTTTGTACACATTTTGAGGAAGAATAGACTATCCAAGTAGGCGAAAATTTTGAATACATGGCTAGTAGAGAACTTGTCCACAACATCGACCACTAAAATTGAGAAATGTATGTCATTTTGTTATATATATATATATATGAAAAATTCTACATTCCCTTTTAGGGAACTATTCTTTTGTGCTTTAAGAGCTTGTACAGTATAACACTATGTGTTTTAAAAACTTATACTGTACAAGTCCTTAAAATCAAGGGAATGGTTCTTTCAACGGGACTGTAGAATTCTCCTATATATGTATATGTGTGTGTATATATATATATATTTATACACAAATATACATATATACATATATATATGTATATATATATGTATATATATATGTATATGTATATATGTATATATATATATATATGTATATGTATGTGTATATACGTATACATATATATGTGTGTGTGTGCGTGTGTGTGTGTGCGTGTTGTGCGCGCGCGCGTGTGCATACATTTACATTCACATTCTTTCTTTCTATTTGCAAAATAAGAACATTTTCTTCACTTATCCCAATTGCTCTATACCCAAAGAAGAAGCTCTCCTGAAACTTAAAATCCTGTTCACTGCTTGACCACCAAATTATATCAGGGTTGCACAAGAATTCTACGAAAACGGTTCTCCCTACCTTCACTATCTCTTTCATTTGTCGTATAAATTTAAAACCCAGAATCAAAGGTTATTCGACCCGAACCATTCCAGAAGCTTTGCAATTTGTCACCCAAATATCCAAGGAGGTAAAAATCCTATATCTGTGAAAGAATGCATAGTAAAGTACGGCGATTACTGTGAAGACGAAAACTGTCACAAGCAGCAGAACAAAGGGAGATAAAGAATTATATGCATTTGTTCTTAATACCGGTAACAAACAAGAAGCCCTAGATATTATAAAAAACTTATGATCCTAAATCTTTCGTTTTAAATTACGAAAAGATTAATTATCACTTTGATCTACTTTTTAAACCCCCCTCCAGTTCAATACGAAAACCCGTTCCTTGTAGAATATCAACTCCCCGATGAATTACAAGAATGGGTGTAGAACAACATTAAAGAGGCTAGCTGAGATTGCACAGTCCCAATAGCCTCATCATCGAATGCCCATTCAAGATAGGCAAAACTTCTTGAGCATGCATCTTAGGACGCCACAACTACTATGCCGGCCATGTTGATCTGTATCATCATGATGACGAGACCCTGTATAACGTCATAGATGACGTTGTCCCATAGTACCTAAAGCACTAAAAAGAGTTCATAGGAAGCCAGCACAACTGGTATTCCAATTTAAAATACGGTAAGCCCCGCATTAATGAAAGGGCGGGATCCCTTCTATTATCCTCTATAATCCTGGGGGCAGTAGCTCCTACATACTATACCTTGAAAAGTAAGATAATAAGGGCCTAAAGGACTGGATTTTGAAGAATGTCACCTTCATTTTCCTTGAACAAATCCTGTTCACACCTAGAAATCAAACTGCAACACTGGCAAGCAAAGCAACGCAAGAACAACTGGGCCAGTTTCAATATTTGCTATTGTGCAGACCTTTTAAATATAGATAGTTCTAGAATCCCAAGATTACTATAGCCTTCAATGCCGGTGAGACACCTAGATATGGATTCTGACAAATCACATACACGTGAAGAGCCTCAGGGCCTTCAAGGCCCAACAAAATTGATTATGGATGTCCAATTTCTAATGAATTACAACACTTGCAAAGAGTTGAAAGTGGCCAGTTTCTTTTGTACATGGCGTATATGGATTAGCCTGAGGATCCAGAACCCCTTCAAGATACCCATGAGATTTCGCCATTTTATACTCAAATAGAAATGGACCTTCCTAAATAACCTAGGAATAATCAGTGTTCATTTATATGTTAAAGCTATTGAGTATGTTATTAGCAGTTATCACGTTGTAAGTTCTTCTCAATGTACAAGGCAATATATTAATTTTCAATAAATTTTTTATTATTCTTAACTGTCTTTTTATATGTATACACACACACACACACATGTTATAAAAGTTAAACACAATATATGAAGATATAAAGAAAATGTATGGAATTGAGAGAAAGAGAGAAAGAAATATGGAAGTTTAGATTGTCTGTACTTTTATTTCTCATGTAGTACATATATTTATAAGAGTATAATGACCCATAAATTATGTAATGTAAATAACGTAACTTGTTTCCACAGTTATTAGATATTTAGATATAGATAGACTTTTACTTCAACTTATCAAAATTAAAATACATGTGTAGACATCCACAACCTATAAAATTTATAACACTTCCTTTTGGATGTCTATTAACTAGAACATTTACCTCATTAAAACTTTACTAGGAAAAATCCAGTGGGACAAAAAACCTAATGAAGGAAAAAGAGTACACAATATTTTTTGTACACTTTTGCATGTTGTCTCATTAAAAACCTTGCCTGGAAAACCTATTGGGAGAAAACCATGGTCAAGGAAAAAAGAGTACAGTGTGTACTTTAACCCCCCTTATGAAAACGTCACTTAATATTCTTGAAACGATGCATTCCAATATTACAAACTGACTTTTCAAATGTAGATGTTGGTAGTGCCTTGTGAATTAATCAACTAGATTATCACATGAGTGAATTTGTTGGATATCAATATTACCATTATTCTGAAGATCATGAGTGTAGAAAACCTTTGGGGAAAGATCCTTCTTTCTATCTCCTTTGATATAATCTCCCTTCAATTAGGCTATACATGCTGCATTGTCTTTATATAATATTGTTGGCAAATTCTCTTCTAATGTTAAACCACATATCTTTTGGATATATTAGGTTAATGACTTTAGTCAAATACATTTTCTGAAAGTACTTGTCTCATGTATAGCAAATAATTCTGCATGATTTGAAGAAGTAATGTCTATAGTTTGTTTTATTGAATGCCATAATATAGCTGTATCTCCATATGTAGATAAATAACTAATTTGAGATTGAATTTTATGTGAGTCAGATAAATATCCGGCATCTACATTGCTAATTAATTGTAATCTAAATTCATGGAATAAAGTAAATCCATATCAATAGTCTCTCAGATGTATCTAAATATATGCTTAACATCATTCTAGTGTTTTCGTGTTGGAGAAGAACTAAATCTTATTATTACCAAAATACATTAATGCTCCTATAGCATTTAGATATGATATTTTGGGACCAAGAAGTTTTTCATCATTCTCCCGAGAACAGAAAGGATCTTTTTTTACATCAAGCCATCTTACAACTAATGGGGTACTCAATGGATGTACTTTATCCATATAGAATCGCTTTAATACTTTCCTGTATAAGTTGATTGATGAATGAAAATTCCAGGCATTAAGTGTACTCAAATTGTATACCTATACAAAATTTTGTTTTATCTAGGTCTTTCATCTCAAATTCTTTTATATAAACAATTCATTGTATTTTGAAGCTCTTCAAGAGTTTCAATAATACTTATATCATGAATATATACAGTAATTATCACAAATTTTGATCTAGTTCTTTTTATAAAAATACATTGGTAAATAAGATCATTTTTGTAACCCTCTTTCAAGAGATACTCACTGAGACGATTATACCACATACACCCAAATAGCTTTAATCCATACAAGATTTACGTAGTTTTATTGAACAATATTTTTGAAAAACTTTATATGCGTCAAGCATGTTAAATCCTTCAGGGATTTTTATATAGATCTCTGTATCAAATAAGCCATATAAATAGGCTGTCACAACGTCCATTAGAAGTTTTTCATGAACTGCCAAACTAATAAGATATCTAAAGGTGATTGCATCAACTATAGGAGAATATGTTTTCTTCATAAACAATGCCAAGGTGTATTGTTGTATCGTACAATTTCATTCTTCTCATTTCGTTTTCGCACAAATATCCATTTGTACCTCTCCGCTTTTACACCTTTAGGTGTTTGGACTACAAATCCAAAAACTTCATGTTTCAATCGTAAATTTTGTCCTTCTACAATTGCGTCTTTCAATTTTGACCAATCATTTCTATGTCAACACTTTTCGATAAATTTAAATTCAAAATCCTCATTTTTCATTCAAAACATCAGCTGATATTTATAAATAATAATATTGTCGACAATAATATCTATGCAGTTCCATCTTTTTCCAATATAGACATAACTTATCGAGATCTCTTCATTTTAATTTTATTCAGGTACCTGATTCACTTCTGAGGTTCTATAATTAGTTATGTCTAGGGTCTCTTTATGAGTATCCACCTCTATTGTATGACCATTTTGAATATTTGCTCTTTTATTTTATAAGGATTTTTATCTTTGGAACTAATAGGTCAACCACGCCTTATGCATGGCTAACTATCATTTGTATCATTATATTAACAAGCTGTCCAACTGGGATACTAATTCGAATTGGAGCATTTAAGATGGTATATGAGATTTCATAACTCATTTTAGATTAGTAAATGAATCTGGCAGTTGATTCATAACGAATTATACGTTGAATTTCTATTTTACATTACTTTGTATGAGGATCAAAATATGATAATTAATTTAATTTAATTTTTTTGTCCACCTACTTATCTTTTCCCCCCTAATGTTGAGAAAATATTTTTCATCAAAATGACAATCGACAAATCACGCTCCCCTATTAATATTTCAAAATATTTATTATAAAGGGCGAGTCATATCTAATATGTATTCTCAACCTTTTTTAGGGACCTATCTTTGTGCGTTGTGGTGGAACTAATGAAATTTATGTCGCACAACTAAATATTTATATGGGAAAAATTAGCTTCTTGACTAAAAGCCAATTATAATAGAGAGAACTTAAAATATATCTTGGTTGGATGCGTGTAAGTGCTGATGCATGAAGCATTGCACATGCCCCTATATAGAATTACTAATTTTTGTTCTCATAAAGAATAATCCAACTATCAATTGGGGGCATTTAATTAATCATTCTACTAGACCATTTGACTACGGACATATACTTCAGGATGTTCAATAATTACATCAATTGACCTATATATATCATTAGATGTATGAGATATAAATTCACTAGTATTATCGAGATAAATTTTCTTGATTGCATAATTTGAAAATCATACTTTTAATCGAATTATTTGAGTTAGTAAGCTTGCAAACTGTAGGTTGTAATTTGATAATAAGCACACATGCGACCATTTAGTAAATGCATCTATTAAAATCATAAAACATCTAGTTGGTCCTTAATACAAGTGATTGGGCCCATAAATATATATCACCTTGAATTTGTTCCATAAATGTAGGGGATTCAATTCCTTATTTTAACTGGTGATTATTTAAATTAATTTCCGTTTGAGAAAAATCAGCACAAGAGAATTCATTGAATTGAGAAATTTTTACGTGGTTTTTCAATAAATGTCTATGTGAATTTTTCATGATTTTATGCATCATAATTGACCCGGGGTGGTCTGACTGGTCTCACCAAACGATAAAATTCTTTGAATCAATAAACTTCTGATTTACTGTAACATATATTTCAATTGCAGAGTATAAATCAAAAGAAAAGTAATTTTTTGATACTATTCTTTAATATAAAGATATTCAATATTTTTCTCATTTACTGCTTCAATATGATATCTATTTCGATACATATCTTTAAAATTTAATAGATTTTTTTTTTTGAAACTCTATGGTTAATAATATGGTGGTTCTTCTGGAACCATCAATCAATTTAACACTACCTGATGAGAAAGATATATATATATATATATATATATATTTATTTATTTATTTATTTTAATATCATATATGTGGTTATATTGTTAGCGAGAGATAATTGTCATATCTCGAATACATTTAGATATATATTCATATGTTTCTCATCAAATAAGACAAATATAATAATAGAATAAATATGATATAAAAAATTCATGAAATAGAATAAGACATATAGAATTTCAAAACTAAAATAAATATATATACAAGACAAAATATCACAATATTTTCTTTCTTAAATATTTTCGTCACGAACTAAACAGTCATTATTTTTTTCAGAGAAGAAATCATCAATTGTATAACCATGGCTAAAATAATTACAGACAAAATTTATTTATATAACTTTAGCATACGACAGGTATGTAAAGTCACTTTGTCTATGCTTTGGCGTATGACCGGTATGTGAGCAATGCATTTTTCATGCCACAACGATAATATTCATTTTTCAATATTTTCTGGCGAGATTATTTTAGTTACTATTTTTCACTTTTCTTCTTTAGAATTAATCCACTTTTGGTGGTATGAGTAATTATTACGGCCTTGTCTACGACCACTGTCACGTTTACAATCATAATCACAATTATTTTTAGGAATTGTTATACATTACCGCATTCACTTCAGTGAATGGAACAAATCCAGACTAGTCGTATGATAGCATTCAATTCAGGCAATGAAACAAATTCAACAGTATAACTTTCTTAATTTATTATTTAATTTAGCCACAATATGGCATGAATTAATTCGAATAATTTCTTAAAATCCTTTTGAGATATTGCTGCTGCAGGAGCATATCTTTAGCAAGAAAATTAGATAATATTTTCTTGAACATATTTTTAATTTTCTAAAGATCTGCTGGATCTTTTAAATAAGATAATTTTTTTTTTCATAAATCTACAGGATCTTTTACGGTAAATACTCCTTTTTAATCCATTATAGATATATTAACGAAGGAAAATCATTGATTTTACCATGTCCTGATTGGATGCAATCTTTTCCTTCTTGATGGTGTCTTCAAGGCCCATAGAATATTTTCTTTATTTACGGTGTCTTCAAAACCCATAGATTCCAAATGTGTTTCAACATTCAAATATTTCCTGTTACGTCAAGGGCTATAAATTCAAATTTGGTAAGATATGATCTAAACTAATTGAACACAATAAATAATAATAAACAATGATACTGAGGTAGTACAATTAAATCAAAGGTATATAAAAATTCAACGTAATAATAGAGAATACCCAATATCGAATCATACTTTGGTTGTGATGATTTAAATTTCTATCATTCTTGTGATATTCTACTTGGTTGTGATGATTTAAATTTCTACTGTTGTTGTGATATTCTACCAATTATATGTCAATTGATTAGAGTATCATGTTGATAACGTGTTATAAAAGTAAAATACAATATATGAAGATTTAAAGAAAATGTATGGAATTGAGAGAAAGAGAGAAAGAAATATGGATGACTTGATTATTTGTACTTTTATTTCTTATGTAGTGCATATATTTATAAGAGTATAATGACCCATAAGTTACGTATTGTAAATGACTTGTATCTAAGTTAATAGATATTTAGATATAGATAAACTTTTACTACAACTTATCAAAATTAAAATACATGTGTAGACATCCACAACCTGTAAAATTTATAACTGTAGGTACATATATATATATATATATATATTTATATATATATATATATATATATATAAGATTCGTAGTTGTTGCAGGAAAGGGCCGTAAAACTTAAAAACAAAATAGTAGGAAAAGATGGAAGCGTTGTCCCCACATTTGATTTGGACTTAAACTTCTAGCCCTTAGATCATAGTTTTACTCGTCTTGTTGGTCCCATTGTCTAACTCTCAGTTTTTTCTTATATCACCAATATCTATGTGTACAGTGACACAAAAATATGAGTGTTACGTGGTTTCTTTCATGGACCTTATATTTGACTCACATTTTTTGTAATGTGTAAGTGTACGTGAACTTTGGTCCAAGAAAGAATGCACCTCTAACACTGTCTTAAAATAAATGAGAATTGGCACATATTGTTTAATATGTATAGTTGGTGACAAATAATTACACGGACACCTTGTTGACCGTATGATTTAAAAGGAAAATAGATAGGTAAGACCTGGTCATGAGCCCACATATAGAATTCTGTGATCAAAATTAAATCTTATAAAATCTTGTTTACATCCGCTGATGTCTTTTATTTGATATAGTTTAATCCTCACAACAAGGTTTACAAGTAGAATTAAAGATCTAGTCCACTTAAATATTTTCTACTGGTCAAAAGAAAAGTTATTTTGACCATTAGTTTAATGAAGCAAAATAGATAAAATAACTTTCAATATTTAGTTGTTAGGGCTATTTTGTCATTTTGGTGACAAAAGAAATAATTCAAGTACTCTATTAGAAAAATACTAGTATTCTAGACGATTTTTCTGGCCAACTTTGATAACTCTTTTATATAGAGTTATTTTACCCTTATTTCCAACGTTATTTTGACTATGTTAGTTCCACTTGATTGATTTTCTGTATTTTTGTACATATTTCATATTTATTTATGATTTTTATGAATTTAGATGTGTATTAGGATTTTTGGTAGAAATATGCACTAAATTGGACTAATTTGACATTTATCATATTAGGTGCATTTTATATTTATGTATTGTGGTATGTTTTTTAGGTAATTATAATGACTGGTTGCAATTTGAAGAAGTGGAAGAAGCCAGGAACTGGAGTGCAATTAACTGGAAAAGTCAAAGTTCAATCAATAGTTTCAGAACCATGGTCAATTAATACAAGCCGTGATAATCATAACCAGGGTTTCAAACTCTTCTACCTCAAAATACAATAATCAGGGTCAAGAAATTAGAAGAGAAAATTCAACGACCGTGGTTTTCAAGCAAAATGAAGAAACCCGTCAAGAACCGTGGTCACCGAATTTGTATAGCTAGAATGGTGACTGCAGTTGTGGACAAAAATTCAGCACTTTGACCTGTTGAATTTTTGAAATTACCCTAGAAACACACCTACCAACACATAGTAGTAGGTGTAGTTAATATAGCCACCTTAATTAGTGTAGTCTAGTCTTGTTAAACTTCTCTTTTTATTTCTTCATCTTCAATTCTATTTTAGCTTAATTTTAGTTGTAAACTTTATCTTTTATTGGTTTTGGTTCTAATTAATTGGGCTTTTCAATCTCTTCAATTTGATATCCATTTTACTAACTTTTAATCTTTCTTGCTTACATATCTGTCCTAGTTCATTTCCACTATTTTTCTAGAATTATCTTAAATCTCCATTTTAGTTGTCGATCTTGCCTTTGATCTAGTGTTTTCTTCATTTCTAAGCTTTAGTTAGTTGTGGGTTGCATTTAATCTCATTTTCATATCCTAATCATTAACCTAGATCTATAAATCTTGCATTTAAATTTCTTTTCAAAAACAGTAAAAATGAAAAAAAACTCTAGCATTTAGTGTAGGAACTTCTATTTTTAGCATATTCCTTCATGTTTCTCTCAATCATTTCCCAATCATTAGCTCGTAGACATTAATGTGCTCTCCTAGGATAATATTTAGTGTATTTTTTCTATATGTTATTTAATGCCTTCCTTTCCTAGTTAGAGTTAGTTTAATTGCTTTCTTATTTGTAGAATAGTTCAGTACTGGTATGATCACATTAGTTTAAGTGTTCACTTGTTTAGTTTAGTTTGCCTCTTAGATTAGTATTTTAATTGTCTACTTAGTTGCTTAACCTTTAATTGCACTTTAACTTGGTAATTTAGAATACCATTTAGATTATTATCATTGTTCTAGTAGACATAGTCATCTATTTTAGTATTAATTCCATTCTTTAATTACGCTTTGCATTTTATATTTCATTTAGTATATTATGCTTTCTTATGTGATTGTTATGTTAAAGCTTGTCCAGTTTATTTAATTGTAGCCTTAATTACTCTTTAGATTAATTTAGAGCTTTCTTATTTGTGATCTTTCATTGCATTAGTAGAGTACATAAATTACCTCTTTTTATTTGTCTAAGTAGTGCATAGACTCGTATAAGCTAGTAATTACCTATCAATTCCCGTGGGATGATACCCACTCACCACTACTTACAAATTCACCTCTTATACTTGTGAGTGTGTGAGTGTTGGTTAGGTATAGTTGAGTGATTTTATTACATCACTTGTTTGTGCATTAATTTGCCTAACCATTATTTACCAAACAAGTTTTTGACGCCGTTGCTGGGGATTGAATTGCAATTTCATATTAGATACTAGCGAGTTTTACTAGATTAGACATTTTCTTTTCTTAGAGTTACTTATAACTAGGGTTAGTGTAATTGCTTTGATTTTTGGTTATTTCTTGCTTTTCGGTGTTTTCCACTAGAATTTGACTCTATTTTCTTGTTGTGTAGTTTATGGTCACGGGGAGAGGTTCGTTAAGACTATTTGATTGGGAAATTGAATGTTCCTTGACTAGACTCAGAAAGGAAAAAGCACAACAAGAACAAACCGATAGTTTATTGTCAAATCCATAAATCAATGCTAGAGCTTTAAATGAGAATTTTAGACAAGAAGATCAAGAAGAAGTGATAGGTAATAATGGACTTAGAAACGGGATGGGTAATGGTAATGGTAATGGATTGCATAGTGAATTTAGTAATCACAAAAATAGGGGTAATGTCCAAAAGGAATGGTCGACCTCCTAGGGACTATGCAATGCCAAATTTCGAAGGGGCAAACTCCAGAATTGCCTGAACCTATGCAAGCCAAAAATTTCGATCCAAGTGCTCCAAACTTATGCCATGTTTGGGGATGGACCTAATAAGGAACCATACTCAGACTTGTTAAATTTTGAGAAGGTTATTGATACATTCAAGTATAATGGTGTGCACTCGGATTGTGTTAGAATAAGAGCTTTTCCTTTTTCCTTTAGGGGTAGGGCGAAGGCATGGCTACCCTTCCACAAGCAAGGGACGATTACATCTTGGAATCAATTAGCCTAAGAGTTCTTAGCTAAACATATTCTGACCTCAAGAACTGCTAAGCTCTGTCAATGGTATCACATCTTTTAAACAAGACAGGGGGGAAAGTTTGAGTGAAGCATGGGAGCAATTCAAGGATCCATTGAGAAAATGCCTACATCATGCCATCCCATTATGGCATCAAATCCAAACTTTTTACAATGGGTTGTTTCGAGGAGACAAGGACAATAGTTGATGCTAGTACGGATGGTTTCATATCTTTTAAGATTCTAGAAGAGGCACAAGCTCTACTTAATAGAATAGTGTCCAATTATTACCACCATGGGCCAATCAATCCAACTGGTGGACAACAATAAGAACAAGCCCCACAAGCTAATGTCCAAGACAGGGGAATGTTGAATTTGAACACAAATGACACCTTGCTTGCCCAACAAGGTCTCATGATGAACGTGATGACGAAGTTAACTAGAGCAATTAAGAATCTTGGGAGAGAAAGTATGGTCAATACAATATCTTCAACCTCTCAAGTATTGCTTTCTTGTGATTTTTGTGGGGGCAATCATCAAAATGGCCAATGTGAGATGCCTATGGGGTTAAGTGAGCAAGTACAATTTGTATTCAATCAACCATCAAGCTCACAAAATCCTCCTAGAGTATATGGAAACACCTATAATCCCTCATAAGGAAACCATCCCAATTTTTCTTGGAACAACCAGAGCAAATCAACAAAATCCATCATTCCAACCAAATCCTCAACCTCAAAATTTCTAAAAGCACGCTTCAACTTCTAGAACCTATCAACCCCCTCATCAAAGAAATGCTTAATTCAATCAATCTCAACCGAACCCTCCATACCAAATCCAACAACCAAGACCTCCATTTAAACCTCCTAATTATTCTCATCTTACATACAATGACCATTACTCTCAAAGGGATCATGCACATGAGGATAACATGATGAGAGAATTAGAGACTTTGAGAAGAGAAAATGAGAACCAAAAAAGAGATTTAGAGAACCAAATGAGAGAGATAGAGAATCAAAAGAGAGAATGAGAATTTTAGGGCTACCACAAGGAATTTGGAGATTCAAATAGGTTAAATAACTCGTCAAAAGAATGAAGGCCATTAGCGAATTTGCCGAGTGATACCATTCTTAATCTGAGGGATAACCATGAAAAAGAGCAAGTTCAAACCATCCCTTAGGAGTAGGAAAGTTTTGGACGAAAAAGTGGTTGTGAGCTCAAATTCAACGGAAATGGAAAGTGAGGTATGTGTAGAGAACGGGATGGAGAAGGGGGAGTCTTTGAAGGGTATGGTTGGACAAGAAGAAGAATCTACTACGTCCCTTAACCAACAAAACAAAGGCAATGATCCATTGGTTTCATTGACTAAACAAGTTAGAGTCTTGTTTCCTCAAAGAATTATGGAGGAAGAGAAGGCAAGAAAGCTCAAGAGATTCTTAGAGATATTCAAGAATATCAAGATCAATATTCCTTTCATTGAGGCATTGGAGAACATGCCAATTTACGCCAAATTCATGAAGCTGATTGTCACAAGCAAGAGGAAGCTTATGCGAGATGAATTTTGTGCTTGAATGAAGGATGTAGTGCCATAATCCAAAAAATCTCCCTTCAAAGTTGAAGGATTCCGCGTTATTTTCAATTCCCTGTGAAATAGGAGAGTTGGCCTTCAATAGGGCACTAAGTGATCTTGGGGTCTCAATACAACCTTATGCCTCATGTAACACATAAGAGGTTGAATAGGGGAGGTTTGAAAGCTACAAATGTGACACTACAACTAGCCGACCGAAGCATTAGGCAACTGGTGGGTATTATGGAAGAGGTTGTTGTCAAAGTGGGCAAGGTGTTCCTACCAGTCGATTTTAAAGTGCTAGAAATGGAGGAGGATGTTGTAATCCCATTGATTTAGGGAGGCCATTTAGCTATAGGAAGGGCACTCATTGACGTCCACGAAGAAAAATTGCAATTTAGAGTTAATGGAGATGTTGTTTCATTTAATGTTTATGATTCCTTAAAATTCCTTCAATTCAAAATGATGTGATGAGAGTGGATTTGATTGATGATCTAGTTGATGATTTTTGTAGGGAAACTTTTAAGGAACACTCCGTGAACTTGACTTGCATGCAAGCCAAAGATGAAGTGGAACTTGGGAAAGACACTCAAAAAGGCATAAATAATGGTGATGAAGAGTTGAAAGCAGAAGTGGGAGATAAGCAAATTTCAAGGACAAGAGGTAAAGGGGAATTTTCGACCAACGAACCCCCGAAGGTTGAACTCAAACATCTCCCTTTGCATCTTAAATATGTTTTTCTTGGAGATAGTGGATCTTATCTAGTCATTTTGAGTTCTTTACTTTCTTGTGTTGAGTTAGAAAGATTGATTTTTATTTTGAAAAAGCATCGTGGAGCTATCTCTTGGAGCATTGACGACATAAAAGGAATAAGCCCTACTATTTGTTTCCACAAAATTATCCTTCATGATGACTTCAAACCATGTAGACAATCTCAACATAGGTCAAATCCCACCTTAAAAGAGGTAGTTAAAAAGGAGGTCCTTAGCTTTTAGATGCTGAAATTATATATCCCATAAGTGATAGTTAGTGGGTAAGCCCGACTCAAGTGGTGCCAAGGACAAGGGGGTAACGGTGATAGTGAATAAAAAAAAAAGAGTTGATACCTTTTAGGATAGGCTAGGTGATGGATATGCATAGACTTTCGAATGGTAAGCTTAACGAAGCCACTAGGAAGGACCATTTTCCTCTTCCATTCATTGAGAAATGCATGAGCACCTCTCGGGACATGCCTTTTATTGCTTTCTAGATGGTTATTCGGGTTACTTTCAAATTGTGATGGCACGGAAGACCGAGAGAAAACCAACTTCACTTGTTCTTATGGCATCTTTGCTTACCAATGAATTCCCTTAGATGTTGTGCAATGAGACTAGCACGTTCCTACATTTCATGTTTACTATTTATATGATATGATTGAAAAATTTGTTAAAGTTTTCGTGGGTGATTTTAGTGTTTTTGGTGATTCGTTTGACTCTTGTTTGTAAAACCTCTCTTGTGTGCTTAAAAAATGTGAAGAAACAAACTTGGCTTTGAATTGGGAAAAATGCTATTTTATGTTTAAGAAGGGGATCGTTTTAGGTCATAGGTGCATTGAAGTTGATAGGGCTAAAGTAGAAGTTATTGAGAAATTGTGCCCCTAACCAATAATAAAGGGGTGAGAAGTTTTTTGGGTCATGCCAGTTTTTACCAGCATTTTATGAAAAAATTTTCTTTGATTTCTCGAACTTTATGTGCTCTTTTACAAAAAGATGTTCCATTTAATTTTAGTGATGGTTGTTTACATGCCTTTAATCTTTTGATGAATGCCTTGAATCGCACTGATAATAGTTGCTCCTATTTGGGGCTTTATCCTTTGAATTAATGTGTGATGCGAGTAACTATGCCGTGCGACCAGTTTCATGTCAAAGGATTTATAAAGTGTTGCATGTGGTTTATTATGTTAGCCGAATCTTCAATGAGGTACAAATTAACTATTCAACGATAGAAAAAGATCTTCCTACAATTGTGTTTGTCTTTTGTAAGTTTAGATCATACCTCATTGGGAACAAAGTGACCATTCACACCAATCACTCGGCTCTTAAATATATTCTTGCTAAAAATGATGCCAAGCCTAGAGCAATCCGTTGGATATTATTATTGTTGGAGTTCGATTGGGTCGTACAGGGTGAACAAAAGAGGTAGTGAGAACACCATGGCCGATCATTTCTCAAGATTAGAAGGACCAATGGGAATCATAGATGAAGAGGTACCAATCAAGGAAAGCTTTTCAGAGGAACAAATATTGATGGATATAGGGTTTACACCATGGTATACGGATTTTGTCAATTTCTAGTAGCCAAGGTGATTCCCTCAATTATGGACTCTAATCTAAGGAAAAGGTTCCTCTCAGAGGTTAATTATTATATGTAGGACGACCCTTACCTACACCACCGGTGCAAGGATCAAGTAATTCGGAGGTGTGTTGCGGAAGAACAAGTCTCAAGTGTGCTCTATAATTGCTATTCCTCACTGGTGGAAGGACACCATGGTTCCCAAAGAACAGCGGTCAAGGTTTTACAAGTGGATTCTTTTGGCCAAGCTTATTCAAGGATATTGGAGAGTTCATTCTCCAATGCAACAAATGCCAACGTGCCGGAATATTGACCAAGAGGGATGAGATGCCTTTCGAACAAAATAATGATATGAGACAAGTGTTCAACGTATGGGGAATCGACTTTATGGGACCATTTTCCCTATCGCACAACAAAAATTTATTCTTGAAGCAGTGGATTACATCACAAAGTAGGTAGAGGCCGTGGCACTTCCAACAAATAATGCTCGAGTTGTGGTAAATTTTGTGAGAAAGAATATTTTCTTGAAGTTTGGAGTACCCAAGGCCATCATTCGTGATGGGGGAACACATTTCAAAAACTTATTGTTTGAATCCGTCTTCTCTAAATACGAAGTTGCCCATAAGATTTCTCTCGCTTATCACCTCAAACATCTAGAGAGGTGGAGGTCTCAAACCTGGAGTTGAAGAAGATACTTGAGAAAAATGTAAGCTCATCAAGGAAGGATTGGTCCAAGAAGCTTGATGATACATTGTGGGCATTTCGAATAACCTTCAAGACACTAATAGGGATGTCCCTTTATAGGATGGTTTATGGTAAACCATGTCATCTACCAGTTGATAAATTATGTAAATTGAACACAAGGCATATTGAGTGTTAAAAGCCTAAATTGTTATTTGAAGAAGAGGAATGAGAAATGGCTTCTTTATTTGAATGAGCTTGACGAGTTCTGGAAAAAAGCCTATGAGAGTTCAAGAATATACAAGGAGAGAACCAAAGCTTGGCGTGACAAACACATCTTGAGGAAGAGTTCAAGGTCGGGGACCTAGTATTGTTGTATAATTCAAGGTTCAAGCTATTTCCCTGAAAACTCAAGTCAAGGTGGAGTAGATCTTATGAAGTGTTGCAAGTGTTTTCCTATGGTGCGGTAGAGTTAAAAGGAAGCAAAGGAAATTTCTATGTCAACGAACATCGCCTCAACTTTTACCTTGAAAGAGTGATCAAGAGGAACGGGAAACCGTTCACCTTACTACAACTTGATCTCACATTCCAAAGTCGTGCAACGACTATAAACAAGAGCGCTTCTTAGGAGGTAACCCAAGTTTATTTTCCCTTATTTGTTTTTATTTTTGTTGATCAATGTGAATGTTTAATCTTAGATAGGTTAATTAGCTAGTTTTAGTGTCTTTATAGTTTACCTTTAGTTTGAAGTTGTTTTGGTTAGAATGGTAGCGGAAGGACTCTCTAAATCTATATTTTCATGTTTGCAGGTGATGGAGAGGCCAAGGGGATGAATTGAAGAAAAGCTAGAAAGTGGGTATAAGAAAAATTTTCTAAGCGTTAACAACCGCAGTTTGCTCATTTTGAGAACTGCAGTTGTCAAAAGTCCTAGCTCTCCGGAAGTTTGGTCGCAGTTTGAAAATTGTGGTCATAAGAGAGATTTTGTGCAAAAATTTTTCAAAATGTTCAAAACTGCGGCTTGTGTTTCCAAGGATTATTTTTCAAAATCGCGGTCATTAGTACAAAATTCTTGAAATTTTTTTTTAAGTGTTCAAAACCGTAGTTTTCCCATTTTCACAACTGTGGACTTCAGCATGGCCAAGCTCTCTGGAAGCTTGAGAGCAGTCCCAAAACTACATTCACAGGCCTAACTATCAGTTTGAAATAAAGTTTTTCTAACTATTGAGAACCATGGTTTCCTCATTTTGAAAACCGCAGTTGTCAAGGATCATAAGTCTTTGGAAATTTGACTGGGGTCTCAAAACCGCAATCATCAACTGGGTTTTCAATTTTTTTTTTAAGTGTCAAAAATTGTAGTCACCAAATTAAAGCTTTATTTTCAGTGAGCACGGTTACCAAGTCTATTTTTTGAAAACCCTAGCAGTCTTGGATACAGAGGTTTTCATTTTACCATTCAGAATTTCACAGTCGTCATATCCAACCCTCTGAGTATAAATAATTTTTTGGCAAATTTTTTTAGAAAAACTCTTTTCTCCAATTTTCAGCCAACTTTTCTCCTTCCAAACTCTCTCTTCCACCACAAATTACTAGTATTTATCCCAAATCATCCCCAAGTTTGATTTCGCCCAAGAATTGGAAGTCTTCAACACCGGAGGATCTTCGAGAATGCCAAATTCAACATAATACACCGGTAAATTCATTACCCAATACTCTCTTTTGGTTGCAATTCACCAAGTTATTTGAGTTGAAATTTGTTGTATTAATTTTGAGCATACTTGAGCAATTACTTGTCGTGAACTTTTGGGTATGTTTTTTAGATTTGTGGTTATTACATTGAAGTGATGCTTTGTTCCATTTCATACTCATTTTTTTTTCTTGATTAAATTGTTGAATTGTGAGTAAATGGCCAAACACAAGGGTAAAGGTAAGGCTATGTTAACAACTCTGGCCAGTAAGAAACAAAAAATTGGTGCGGGTAGTAAAAATGGTGGTGCTAACTTTGATAATCACCTTTTTATTAATGCCAAAGCTACCAAGATATATAAAAATCATAGCAAACATAGTATCATTCATGAGAGAAGTTTTGGAACTTTCAAGAGTTGGGTAAAGTTTGAAAATTTTAGAATGGAAATAGATAGGCAATTGAAAGAGAGAAATTGGCTGGCTTTTAATGAAACAACTCCAGTGGGGAACATTAATTTAGTTACGGAGTTTCCAGCACTGCAACTTGTGTCGGATGCAAGACGATAAGGTCTACGTGAGGAGAAAGTAGGTAAAGTTTACCCTTGAGAAAATTAATGCATTCTTTAAAATCCCAAATTTGAATTGTAACAGCTATGGGTTATTTGATGAACGCAACAAATAAGGGCCTTGATTTTACGACGGTTTGGAATAGGCTCTGTGAGGAGGAACCCAAGTGTGATTATAACGCTTCCAACACCAAAATTTTGGACTTCAAGAAGAAGCATATGCAACTATTGCCCAAAATTTGGTTATACTCTAGCAGTTGTTGGATTTTGGGGACTACCACTTTTAGGTCTGTGCAGCGAGAGAAGGTGTGCTTAATTTTTGGGATTCTTGAAAGCCTAAGAATAGATTTAGGAAAGATCATCTACTATAAGTTCCTAAGAAATGCCAAATCAAGAAAACTTTCATTTTATTTGCCTGGTCTTGTCACGCATTTATGTATTAATGCAAGTTGTCCCAGTTTGGAGGGAGACGACATGGAGGTGCAACCCAAGGGCAAAATCAATGGTGCCTATGTTTGCAATATGTTAATGAATTTTGAAGGCACAACCAGTGAATGTAGCACCTGGTGAACTCTTCAAGCACTAGCTCAAGCAACTCTGCAAGCACACAACGTTACTTGGCCAATGGGGGTACATATATAATCCCCCTTAGATAGACTATGAATGAAAGGAGCTACATACTTACTGGACACATAGTCACATGGCTCTCCACAACATTTTGACACTCCTTGGCTGAGCCCTTAAGACCACAACTCACAAGATATGGGTCCACCCACGCCTTTCTCTACTTTGGCATTTTGGACCACCTTGAGGCGAGTCCTTTCTCTACCCACATGGTGAGCCACAACCGCTACAAGATGAAAATGGATAAGAAGAAGGAGAAGAAGTGGAAGCTAACTTGGAGGACTCAAGTGAAGATGCATATGGAGAAGATGACGAAGAGGAGGAAGGAGATTTCTAAGCCGCCAGACCCTTACAACACCTTGAGAAAACCCTTTGCCCTCACTTATTTGCTGCTTTACCTCTACTCCCACTCTTATTTATACACAGTTTGATTGAGAGAAAGAGAGATCCATTCCCATTACTTTCCTTTTATTTCTAGATTTTAGCATTCTGTTAGTACTTTCAGTAGTTTATGATTCTGAATAATGCTTTTGGTTAAGGGGTCTAGTTTGGATGCTTGATTGGTTTTGACCCGTTAATGTAGTTGGTTTTAGTTTTATAGGGTAACCATTGGGCCATTTTGGTACGGTTAACCTTTAGTTTCTTTGATTATGTTGTTTGGATATTTTACGAAGCTTTGTCAGCATAATCCAAGTTTGGTTTTCATAATTATGCTTATGTTTAGTTGTTTATTTTGCTTTCTTGTGCTTAAGGTGAAAGGTAAGATGAGTGGTGCGCATCATCTTAATAAGGTGGAAAGTGTGGTAGTATCTTTATTGCATGTTTTTATGGTTTGTGTGTTTGGTATGGATGAATTGACCGACCTTTGTGAACTTGGTTGCATTACTTGTGCAGAATGACCTTTAACTCTTTAAACTTTACCAAGTGTTTGACCACTTGTATTAAAATGCTTTTTCTTGGCTAGTTTAGATGATAAGGTTATTTTGACTACAAGTATTGCTTTAATGCCACGTTCATTTTTTAGTTGATTAGGTTTAAATGTGTTGAAGTTCTTGGAAATTGATAGATAGTGTAGAAAGAAATGATTTAAGCATCTTTCTCCATTTTGCATGACTTGCATTATAGGATGTTTTGTGGGCTTATAAGACTTAGTTTAGGACACCTGTTTAAGTATTTTGAATCCCCTATTTACCACATAGCCAGATTTTGGATATGAACTAGGCTTTTCTTTTGATCGATTAAACCATAAAACCTACCCAAAAATCTATTATATCCCTAGTGTCCCCGTTTGAGCCTTTAAGCTTTAATTCTTTGCGATCCACACAAATTCAACCATTCATCTTTTGTTGATTTACCATCGTTTCATCCCCATCACCTTGGTCTAATTAGGACCTAAGTTGTAAATTGAAATGACAAGAAGCAATGAAGTTATGTTTTGCATATTGATTGGGAAATTGAAGTCTTATTGTTTAATCCTTTCTCAATTTCCATTTTGGTAATTAGTTGCAATAAAATCTAATTTATCTTGTAATCTTGTATTTAATCTCTTCAAAAAAAAATTATTAAAAATTTATTCTTGTTCTTTTATTTTATCCAGTTTTGTATGTTAATTTCGTAATAAAGGAGATTCAAAAATATCTCCTTAGCCAAAGATATAGTGTTCTGGTACTTCAAGTGGAAATTGCTTCTTGTGAGGCATTTGTGGGGATGTTTATTCTTGGGAAAGGTCCAAAAGTTTCTCATGAATGACTAAGGTCAAATTGAGCCACTTTTATCTAAAATTTATCCTACCCTCACCCTTAGCCTACGTTACAAGTTTGGAAAGTCCTATGAGATCCTTAATCTAGGCTATATGATCATATAGATTAATATAAGGAGGGAAGCATTGCCATAATTACTTTTCTTTTCTAAATCTTATGATGTCCATAAACATCCTTGCATGCTCACTTGCATCTTAGTACTTCTTAAAACAAGTCTTAGTGATCTTTCTACACTTGGAACTGATTTTTCAGAAATTCGACTTGTTTATTTTTTGTCACCTTGGAATTGAATTAGCATTCTCTTAATACTTCATTTATCAATGTGAGAAATGCATTTTAAACTAGTCCTATTATTCACAGTTAGCAACTAATTGAACATATTTAGTTTGTTGAGTTTAATCACCATTTGTACATGCTTGAATGCTTTCTAGTTCTCCTGGTCAATTCACTTTCATTTCGATTGGTGGTGTGCTTAGTTCTTTTTCTCTCTTGTTTTGCTTGAGACTAGCAAAACGCTAGGGCTGGGGGTGTGATAACTCTATTACATAGAGTTATTTTACCCTTATTTCCTATGCAATTTTGACTATGTTAGTTCCATTCGGATTGGTTTTGTTCATTCATACTTTGTACATATTTCATATTTAGTTATGAATTTTAGAATTTTATATGTATATAAGGATTTTTGGTTGAAGTATGCACTAAGTTGCACTAATTTGACATTTATGATATTAGATGCATTTTAATTTATGTATTGTGGTGTGTTTTGTATGTAATTTTAATAATTGGTTGCAATTTGAAGAAGTGGAAGAAGTTAGGGACTAGATGCAATTAACTGGAAAAGTCAAGGTCCAGTTAATATCTTCAAAACCGTGGTCAAGAAATACAAGCCACGAGAATCATAACCGCAGTTTCCAACTCTTCAACCTCAAAGTGCAACAATTTCATCAAGAGATTAGAAGAGCAAATTCGACAACCGCAGTTTTCAAGTAAAACGAAGAACCTTCAAGAATCGCGATCACCAAATTTGAATAGCTTGAATGGTGACCGCAATCGTAGACAAAAGTCAGCACTTTGACCAACTGAAAATTTGAAATTACCCTAGAAACACACCTACCAATACATAGTATTGGTATTAAGTGTAGTTAATATAGCCACCTTAGTTCGGGTAGTCTAGTCATGTCAAGCTTCTCTTTTCATTTCTTCATCTTCAACTCAATTGTAGCTGAATTTTAGTTCAAAAAACTTTACCATTTAGTTCTAATTAGTTGGGATTTTCATTCTCTTTAATTTGATATCCATTTTACTACCTTTTAATCTTTCTTTCTTACATTTCCATCCTAGTTCATTTCCACTAGTTTTCTAGAATTAGCTTAAATCTCCATTTTAGTTGTTAATCTTGCCTTCGAACTAGTGTTTTCTTCATTTCAAAACTTTAGTTGGTTGTGGATTTGCATTTAATCTGATCTTCTTATCATAATCAGTAACGGAAATCTATAAATATTGCATTTAAATTTCTTTCCAAAAATAAAGAAATAAAAAACACTCTAGCATTTAGTGTAAGAACTTCCATTCTTAGCATATTTCTTCATGTTTCTCTCAATCATTTCGTAATCATTAGCTAGTAAACAATTCAATGTACTCTCCTAGGGTAATATTTAGTGTGATCTTTGCTATAAGTTAGTTAATGCCTTTCTTTTTTAGCTAGAGTTAGTTTAATTTCTTTCTTAATTGTAGAATAGTTTAGTACTAGTATTGTTTAAGTGTTCACTTGTTTAGTTTAGTTTGCCTCTTAGATTAGTATTTTAATTGTCTACTTAGTTGCTTAAACTTTAATTGTACTTTAGCTTGGTAATTTAGTGTAGCACTTTAATTGTCATCATTGTTCTAGTAGACATAGTCATCTACTTTAGCATTAATTCAATCCCCCTAATTGCCCTTTGCATTTTATTTTTCATTTAGTATATTATGCTTTCTTATGTGATTATTTATGTTAATGCTTGTCTAGTTTATTTAGTTGTAGCTTTAATTACTCTTTAGATTAATTTAGACCTCTCTTATTTGTGATCTTTCAATACTTTAGTAGAGTTGGTAAATCACTTTTTTTATTTGTCTAACTAGTGCATAGACTCGTATATGTTATCTAGTAATTACCTATCAATTCTTGTGAGACAATACCCACTCGCCACTACTTATAAATCTACCTCGTATACTTGCGAGTATGCTGGGTGTTGGTTACGTGTAGTAGGGTGATTTTATTACTTGTTTGTACATTAATTTGCATAACCAATATCTACCGAACAAACTTCTAAATGATTTCATCTATTTCATCTATTTCTCTTTTTATCCTTATTCTCTCTCGTTTCTTAACCTTCTTTTCTCCAAATCTTAATTCTATAACCGTCATCTGCTCCTTAATCTTCTCTCACCTTTCTCATCACCTTGTCTCATACTCTCCCTCCCTAGTATTCTCTTTCATCCTCTTTCCCCTTGCCCCCAAATGGATCAATAGTGATAGACTAGTGTTCTGTGTTAATAGAGTGATTTGTGCAGTGCTAATGGTGGTTTGTATTAGTGATAGTGATTGTGGTGCCGATGGTGTTTTGGAGATTTGTGTAGTGATGGTGGTGTTTTGTATTGTTGGTATTAATGGTGGTTTATTATGGTGATGGTGTTTTATATTTTGATTGAGTTTGTGCAGTGATGGTGTTTTTGATTGGTAGTGATCATGGCGGTAGTATAGAGGAGATATTGGTAGTGGTGATGTAGTGTGATGATAATGGCTAGTGGTGGTGGAATGGAGATAGTGGTTGTGGTTGTATGTTGCTTCAGCACTATTGGAAGCGAGAAAATTAAATTAGTACTAAATACTATAAACGAAGAAGGGTAAAGAAGGAAGTAAAATTTTGCCACGTCAATCGCATGTATATTCCTCCTATAATTATCGGCCAGTGTAGGAGTACTTATTCTATTATTTTCCCTCCATTGGAGAAAAAATTAGCATGTGCATAGCATATGCCTAAAAAAAGAAAAAAGTTTTAGTTTGTAATACAAATAGGAAAAAAAACCAAATAAATAAAAAACTTTAAAGCTTAAATTCAAATTTTAATTTTAAACCGTCATCAGTTGCTGCTCTTTAAGAATTGTGAAGGTAACGCAACTAAATTGATATGTGCAGATCTATTTTACCATATTTTAAGTATAAATCAATCAACACATAAATTATTTTTTAAATTCTTTCATGTTTATTCCTGAGGCTCACTTTGACTCATTTTTTTTTTCCTTTTATACACCAAACTATTTTGGCTTTATTTTCTCAAGTTGTATGTCACAATATATAATTTTAACCTCTAATAAAGGGGTAATAATAAAATAAAAATATTTTTGGCTCCAAAATAGTAAATTAGTATATCAACTAAATGTTTAGGGCCATTTGAGTCATTTGATACCATTGACTAAAAGTCATACTAACCATTCCTATTGACCAGTAGTCAAAGGGAGTAAAGTGATGTTCAATTTTTATAGGGGCAAAGTGAGACAACATCCATATTATAAGGAGATAAAATGTAATTAAACCCTTTAAATTAAATCTCATGAAATAAATATGGAATCGGGTCAAGTCGAGTCGAAAAAAATTGACTTGACTTGTTTGATTTTCTACTCAACTGACAATTGACTCAAAGTTAATTTAGTAATCGACTCCTCAATTCGATTTTAACTTCAGCTTCCAATTCAAATTACCAGTCGAATAAGTCGAACAATTACTTTTTTTTAGTAGTTTAGCCATATATATCAATTACTTTTTTTTAGTAGTTTAGCCATATATATTTTTAAAATAATATGTTAATATATTCTTGTGCATAATATTTTAGCCATAATATTCTTAATTCTTAATAATTAAATATCTTAAACTAATAATATTCTTAATTCTTAAATCTCTTTGATAATTGTTATAGTTATTAATATAATACTTCAAATTATGTATAATGTATATACTTATACATTAATATATATTTACAACTTATTGGTGTTATACTTTTGCTTCAATAACTAATTAAATGAATTATTAAATTCTTTTTAATACGTAAAGTGACTAGAGTTTAGTAATATTATATATATACATATAGAGAGAGAGAGAGAAAGATAAAGAGAGAAATATCTATCATCCATGCTTACAGATAAATGTTCTGATGTTGATTTAATGACTAGAATTAAATAATTATATATACTTTAATACTTATTGACTAATGTTCTGATTGTAAGATTTTGTAACTTGATTGTGCATTTGGTCATGTATTTTGCTTGCATTAGCTATGAACATGTAATTTGTGAATTAATTTTTATTTCTAGTATATCATAATTTGAATTTGTAGAATGATGTACTAGATTTTGGAATTATAATGTGGAAGTTGTGCAATGATGCACTAAACTTTGGAATTAAAATATGGAACGAAAGTGAATTTCTGTTCAACTTATTTAACTTATTCAACTTACTGACTAAATAAATCGAATTAAATGACTCGACTTTAATTTTATGATAACTATGAAAATTTGGGGCTACTCGAGATCTATTTTATACCCTAATTTAGGTATTCTACGTCTGTTTTAGTGTTATTGGGTTAAAATTATGTTTGTGCAATTTTAATGTGTAATTATAATTTTAAATATTGAGTTTTGATAAGAATATAGTGATGGATGTTTTTTTCTATTTTTCTTGGCAGCTTTGAGGGCATTTTCGTCCATTTTAGGCTTGGGACCAAGGATTGGAACAAAGTCAAAGCTTATGGTAAAAGTCAACTCTTAGAGCAAGAGCGAGGGTACCAAATCATGAGAGCTTGCCGATGGCAAGTCTAAACAAAATGGGTTTCCCCGATGGCAAGCATTCCCTTACCTACGGCGAGAGTCCATTTAATAAAGGTCAAAATGTCAAAATCTCACCAACGGTAAGGGTTCTTGCGCTCGGCGAGGTCCCTAAACAAAATCAAGATAAAGGGCTACTGTTGCAACCCCTCTTCACCCCTCAATTTAGTTTAGTTACGGTCTAGAGAGCTTCCTAAAGAGAAAATTTTCTTGTCCTTTTGCATTCAAAACTTGTTCTTTTGTACTTTAGCTCTATTAGTGTGCTACTTGCTACTATTTATTCTTTAAGCCACGGAAATATAACTTCTCTCTCTTTGTAAGTTACAACCTACTCTTGCACGTTGTAAACTTCTTATGTGTTAATGGTAGCTTAAAAAATCTTGTCCTTTAGTGTTATTGTTGTTGTTGTTGTTTATGTTTGATTGCCATTGATGCCTTGAATCTACAATTTTACTATTCTCCATTATCAAGCATGTTTTTTTTATTTACCATTTTACCCCTTCTTCTTCTTCTTTGCAATGAGTAGTTAAATTAATCATGGGTTGGGTGTGGGTAACCCTAAGTTCATATGGGTTACACTAGAATTTGAACATTTGAATGAAAAATTTGGGAATAAGGCAATTTCTAGTGCATTTGAAAAATAGGTGATTTGGTCAATTGCCTATTTTGTTTTGGTAAGGGGTAGATACTAGCCATTGAAACTTCCCATTAAACCTACACTGGAACTAGGTTGGGTGATTTAACTCTTCGCTAGTGTTAGATTAACAACTAATTGGAAGTCGTTATTCCTTGTGTTCTCTTTGCAAGCCTTTTTCTAGAATAGATTCAAACATGCTTTAGGATGGCTCCTTAATCCATTTTGGTTGGAGTAATTTTAGTGATTCTTTCCCCTTGTTAAGTCACAATTCTCCCATAAATTGTTCAATTTGAGTGTAATCCGGAATTTAGGTAACTTATAACTCAACCCTTATAACTCAACCCGCTTGTTTTCCTTGCTTCTAATTTTAATTGTATGATATTAATAGTTTTAGTGTGTAGCTAATTTATGTTGTTAATAGTTTATTGTTGTAGCAATGTAGTACTTTGTAGACTTAGTGTTCCTTTAGTTTACTCCTCTTTATTAATTGCACTTTAAAAACACAAAAGCAAAGCTTTTATTTTTCTAGATAGTATTCCATCTTTAGTTGGCCGGTAATTGCTAAAACTAGATCCTAGAGGAATGATTCCTATTTTCCTCCCACTTACTACACAAGCCGTATACTTGCGGTGCGTGTTAGTGTTAATAGGAAATAGTGGTTTACAAATTTGTCACGCAACAAGTTTTTGGTGCCGTTACTTCGGAACCACTTTTTTGGCAATATTGAATCGCCTAAGATTAATGCTAATTTAGACCTTCTTTTCTTTTTAATTATGAATTTGAGAATATCATGTCTTTTGTTAGTCGTCCAAATGCTTGATGTACTATTGGTACCTTGATTGGTGTGCTAGTATTTTCCTTTTCAGTGTATGAACGTTGAAGAAGGAAACCTAAGTGCTATAGAATTCCACAGACTAAGAAGGAGACCGCGAGCACGAGAAGCCAAAATTGTTATGGAGAATCAAAGGAGAAATGAATGCAACGAGAGAGATTATCAAAGGAATGAGAATGATAATGCTAATGAGAATGACAATGCTAAAGGGAATGAGAGGAATAGATGACTTCAGGAATACGCTATGCCTACCTTTTGATGGGGCTAGCTCAAGCATAGCACGGATACTAGTTGCGGCAAACAACTTTGAAAACCAACGAGCACTATTCCAATTGCTTCAAAGTTATGCTATGTTCAGAGCGGACCAAATGATAGATCCTCATGCCTATTTGGGAAATTTTGACGAAGTGCCTGACACATTCAAATTCAATGGAGTTCCTCTAGATGCCATAAGGATAAAGTCCTTTGCTTTCTCATTAAGGAATAAAGCTTGGCTTGGCTCTAAGGTTTTGATCAAGGAACTTTCATCTCTTCAGAATAATTGACTCGTGAATTCTTGTTGAGATATTTTCCTTTATCGAAGACGGTTAAGTTGAGAAATAAGGTCACCTCTTTTTTATAAGATGGAGAATCACTTAGTGAAGCACGGGAGAGGTTTTCAGAGATGTTAATGAATGCCCCTACCATGGAATACCGTTGTGGATGGAAGTTCCCATTTTTTACAATGGGTTATTCCAAGAATTCAAAACTATTGTGGATGCATCAACAAATGGCTCCATTTCATTCATGAAGCTTGACAATGCTAAAGCAATGTTGAGCAAAATGGCTTCTAACAATTACCAACACACTCCTTAAAAGGTAGGCCAAAGAAGGTGGAATTTTGCATGAATTCAATACCGTGAATGCCATCCTTGCTCAAAACCAAGCCTTGATGACTCAATTGACAAATATAGCAAGATCATTGACCAATCTTAATGTGTATGTGGTAAACACAATACCAATTCCAAACCTCATTATTTGTGATTTTTGTGGAGGCAATCATATAAACAGGCAATGCTCGGTTGAAGAACCACCCATGTATGAACAAGTGCAATATGTCAACCAACCATCCCATCAAAGGCCACAAAGAAACCCATATTCCATCACTTATAACCCCGGGTGGCGGAATCATCTAAACTTCCCTTAGGAGTAAACCAAAAACTGCAACAACCACATCAAGCTCATGTCCAAGCACAATACCCCCATCCAAGACCATTTTTTAACCCAAATCACCAATATTAAGGCCAAGAAAATCGATCCCAATTTCACCATGGCGAACCAAACTGCAACCAATATCATTCTAATCAATACCATGGGGAGTCGAGTAGCTCATAGTTTCAACAACACACCAAAATTTCTAACCCAATCAATTCCAACATCAACAACCATACCTTACTCAATTTCAAGAATGTTTGCACAATTCATGAGAAATCAAAAATCTTTCTTCAAAAACTTGGAAAATCAAATGTGGCAAATTTCAAGGCATTTATCCGAAAGATCTCATGGCACTCTTCCAAGTGACACCGTTCCTAATCCAAAAGAACCAAATCCGAGGAAACATGCCAAGGCAATTACTCTTCGGAGTGGGAAAGAGTTGACTAGCAAGGTTAACGAGAAGAAACCAAGGGTACTGATAGAAATGAAGAACCTTCTACGGGAAACGACAAGAAAATTAATAAGCCTAAGAAATACAAAATCCCCACTAGAAGAAATCAAGAGGAAAATAATACTTCCTTGGTGCCTACCAAAAACATAAAAATTCCATTTCGTCAGAGGCTCAGGGGTGATGACAAGGAGACGACATTCAAGAGATTTTTTTGGAGATATTTAAGAAGATTGAAATCAATATTCCCGTTTCATTGAATCTTTGGAAAACATGCCAAACTATGCCAAATTTTGGAAGCAAATGTTCACCAACAAGAGGAAACTTATGAGGGACGAAATATTATGCCTTAATTAGGGATGTATTGCCATCATTCAAAAAAATCTTTTCCCGAAATTGAAGGACCCTGGGTCATTTTCCATTTCATGTGAAATAGGAGGGCTAAACTTTTAAAAGAGCTCCACATATTAATCTCATGCCATTTTTCCTCTACAAGAAATTGATTGGTGGAGGCATGAAAACTGTCACGCCCCAAAAACGGGACCGTAACACGCCGCGCTAATGGTACACCGGCCCAAAGCGCAAGGCACAAACGAACAGAGCAACAAACTTAACCGCAATGTAATAGAACCATCAAACTATTTCTTAACTATAAAACCGAATATTTCATTTTACATAAAAGTACGAATTACAAAATTCCTTCTTAGTACAAAAGATGCTACAACAAAAACAAAGTTCATCAATACAAAACCTATCCAGGTGGATATCATAAAAGCTCTTCAAATGGGGCCAAGCATTGCGATAAAAAGAAAACATAAAGATAATAACATTTGTGAAAACCATAGTCATGAAGCAGTTTCTAAAATATCTCATGCCATTTAAACGTCAATAAACCATAATCATAAGTAGTTTCTAAAGTGTATCATGCCCTTTAAACGTCAGGCATGTCCAAAACATAGCCAAAAAGATCCAATCATTTCAAAACATAGTATGCTAAAGCATAGCGAACAAATCCAAGTACAGTTTCAATCCGGAATATAATAAAATAGCATGATTGGCTTTTACAAAAGGCCCAATTATTTTTCTCTATACATCAAAAGTGCTTTTTTAAATGGTTTTGGGAGCATATTACTATTGATTTTGTACATGGGTTACCACGGACTAGGCGAGGTAATGACATATCATAGCATCACCATGGCGTCCCATGGATGACTATAGAACCGTTCTCCCAAATCAAACATTTCCAAACACATCCCAAAATTATATACCTAGGTCACCTATGAGCCAAAACAGTCATAAAATGCTTTCATATCAAAAGAGTTTGCAAACATATCAATTGATTAACATAAAATAGCTTGGTCCCGATTTCATATGTAATAATTCCAAAACTTGGTAAAAGTGCAGTTCCAAACATCATACACATTTTAAAATCCATCCAAACATATTTCGAAAGTCGTTAAACAAAATACAAGTGGAAGAGGGTCTATGTTACCCACCTATCAAAGCAAAAACTGCACAAATGATCACTGAACGCGATCGCCGGCGGTAGGTGGCGTGGTACCTAAAACAGGTATAAGAGGACTCTTAGAAGAGAGGTAACTGTGAAGAATCCAATACCAAGGTATTCAAGGGACCTTGGTTACAACCCAACTCAAAACAAGATATTCACTAACCAATTAATCCTAAAGGAAAGATTCACCGGAGCAATAGCCGGGACTATATCAATAGCATCCCACAACAAAGGAAAACACCTAAAACCATCAAAAGATCATTAAAGACCCTTCAAACATAACCAATTATCCAAATTATCCTAGCTGCGTCAAACTTCCGCTTACTTACAAAATGAAGGGAAATCCTATTCAATTCCACTTGGTTTCAAGTCTCAATTCCTATCCAAACTAACCTTAAAACACTCTTAAAACATCATTATATGCATAGACATAAGCATTCATAGCATAACACTCTAGGGCCACATATGGAAGACAAAACCCCAACTCATAATCTTAAAATATGTAATCTAACCGTGGAAAGTTGTGAAAAATCAACCCCAATCACTTCCCAACCTCCAAAACACTAAAAACAACCCATAACATACATAAATCATAACATATAAGGCTGCAAAGAGGGTTTTATTTTCAGCCATAAAGAATCCTACAAAACTTGAAATTAAAGCTTGGATCATAAAGCCCATAAGCCATAAAGTGCTAAAATACATAAAATCTTACCTTCCAAGTGATTTATACTTGATATCCAAGAAAATTTTGGGGGAAAATGGGGAAGAGAGTTTCGGCCAGCAGCTAGGAGAAATGAGGAAGAAACAAAGCAAGAAGAAGACTTTGATTTCAAGGTTGACCCAAATGCATCAGTTCCCTTATTCTGACCAAATAGTCTCCAAGTTGACTATTTAACCCAAAAACTAATTTTTCCACTAAATTAACTTTTTTTTTTTTCTGAATAATTCAGCCATCATACAGATGTGTATAACACCACAGCTGCACTAATTACACTTAGTCCAATTTTTGACCAGCTTACCCGCCGGAACCGAAATTGGCGTAAACCGAAAAATTTGCCGAATTGAGAAATGAATAAGTTGAAGTACTTTATGACTAAAAATAATATGAAAAATATTTTAAACCAGTTAAAAATCAAAGAACAAGGCTAGTAAAATACTGGGTTTCACAAAAACTATCAATGTATCACTCTAATTAGACAATAGAAGTCTCAAACAACCAGAAGGAATCATTGAGAACGTCACTGATAAAGCTGGGAAAGTATATTTTTTAGTTGACTTCTTTGTGCTTGAAATAGAAGAGGATGTCAACATGCCTTTATTCTTGGGAGGTCATTTTTGGCAACCGGGAGGGCACCAATCAATATCCGGAAAACGCAAAGAGGGCAAGCTTCAATTAAGAGTCAACAAAACATAGTTTCTTCTAACGTTTTTGACTCTTTGAAATTCCCTTCTTTATATGATGATGTCATGAGAATTGATATAATTGATGAAATTGTGGGTGGTTTTTGTAGGAACAACTTTAATGAGCTTTCAATAGACATGGCACTTATGCAAGGAGATGAAGATTAGGAGCAAGAACAGGAAAAACAAGAAAGTATTGACATGCACAAGAAGGAATTGATTGTGGTAGAGGAGGTGCAAGTAACGAAGGAAAAAGGTAAAGGGGTTTCCAACCATTGAACCCCCCAAGGTTGAATTAAAACCCCTCAATTTGCATCTTCAATATGCTTTTCTTGGTGATAATGAATCATATCTGGTCATCATTAGTGCATTACTTCCTTGTGACGAATTAGAAAGAATGATTGTTGTTTTGAAAGAGCATCGTAGGGCACTTGCATGGAGAATTGATGACATAAAGGGAATAAGCCCCGCCATTTGTATGTGCACAAAATCCTCCTTGATAATAGCTTCGAACCATTTAGACAACCTCAATATAGGTTGAATCCCACCTTGAAAGAGGAAGTTAGAAAGGAGGTCAATAAACTTTTAGATACTGGGATTATATATCAATAAGTGATAGTGAGTAGGTGAGTTTAACTCAAGTGGTGACAAAGAAAATGAGGGATAACAGTGATAGTGAATGAGAAAAATCAACTAATACCCTCTAGGATAGTGACCAGGTGACAGATATGCATTGCTTTCAGAAAACTTAATGAATCCACTAGGAAATGCCACATTCCTTTACCATTCATTGACCAAATGCTTGAGATCGTTTTGGGACATGCCTTTTATTACTTTCTAGATTGTTATTTGGGTTACTTCTAAATAGTAATAGCCCCGGAAGACCAAGAGAAAACCATATTTTCTTGTCCTAGCACTTTTGCTTACCAGCGGATGCCCTTTAGTTGTGCAATGCTCCTAGCATGTTCCAACGATGCATATTTGTCCATTTCCACAACATGATTGAAAAATTCATGGAAATTTTCGTGGATTATTTTAGTATTTTTGGTGATTCATTTGACTCTTGCTTGCAAAACTTGTGTGATTAAAATGTATGAAGAGACTAATTTGGTTTTGAATTGAGAAAAATGCCATTTTATAGTTAAGGAAAGAATTTTTAGGCCATAGGATCTCTTCTAAGGACATTGAGGTAGAAATTATTGAGAAATTGCCACCTCTTACCAATGTGAAGGGGGTGAGGAGTTTTTAGGGTTATGCCGATTTTTACTAGCATTTTATTAAAATTTTCTCTTTGATTTCTTGACCTCTATGTGCTCTTTTACAAAAAAAAATGTTTCATTTGTTTTCAATGATGATTGTTTGCATGCATTCAATCTTTTGAAAAATGCCTTGATCACGACCCCAATAATAGTCACTCTCAATTGGGCTTTGTCCTTCGAGTTGATGTGTGATGCGAGTGACTTTGCCATGGAAGCAGTTTTGTGCCAAAGATAATGATCAATGATTGATAAGTTGTTGCATATAGTATATTATGCTAGCCGAACCTTGAATGAGGCACAAATTAACAACTCAACTAACAAAAAAGAACTCATTGCAATCGTGTTTGCATTTGATAAATTTAGGTCATATCTCATCAGGAACAAAGTGATCGTTCATACCAATCACTTGGCTCTCAAATATCTTCTTACAAAACGCGATGCTAGGCCTAGACTAATCTGTTGGATATTTTTATTGTAGGAGTTTGATTGGGACGTGGTAGACAAAAATGGTAATGAGAATACTGCGGCCGACTATCTTTCAAGATTGGAAAGGCCCATTGGAAAAGTAGATGAGGACATGCCAATTAAGGAAAACTTTCTAGAAGAGCAACTATTTATGGTTAGAGGCTCTACCATGGTATGCCACTACAAGAAAATTGCTGTTTTCATGCGGATTTTGCTGCGGATTATAATGAAAAATCCGCAGCAAACAAGACTTTCTGCGGATTTTGGTGCCAAAAATAATCCGCAGGAGGGTAAAAAGGCCGTGGATAATAATTTGCTGCGGATTTTTGATGGGGAATTTGCTGCGGAAATATACATGCGGATATTTTGCGCTGGTAATTCCGCATCAAAATTTCGTCATTTTGCAAGGGTTTTTGATGGGGATATTGCTGCGGAAATTATCCCTGTGTAAATTTCCGCAGCAAAATCCCTAGCAAATATCCCCAGCAAATTCCCCATATAATTTCCGCAGCAAAATCCCTATATAATTTTAATAGGAAAATCCCTAGGGGATATTCCCCAGCAAATAGGGAATATAATTTTCGCAGTGGATTCCCCATATATTTTCCACAGCAAAATCCCCAAATAATTTTCACAGAAAATTTTTGTTAGTATTGTTTGGTTTTTTCATCCCCCTGTACCATCATGCCACATTCCAACAATTTCATCACAAAAAACAATTCGCATTGATCATCATGTCACATTCGAGCAATTTCATCTCAAAAAACAATTCGATGAAACAAATTCAAATACAATACATATAAATAGCATTTAGTTATCTAAGTAAACAATTCGATCATCATGTGGGCATTTGTTTGTTGAGTTTGTGATGCTTGGGAGTATGGCGGTGGAGGAACTTGGGCTGACACGCCTGCTGCTGTCACATCCGCCTCATTTGTTTTTTCCCTGTCTTTTTGGTTTTTTCTCCTCCTTGATCTCCTGCATCAGCCATCTACAACAACCAATGAAACCAAGTAAGATATTGATTAATTCAAATACAAAATCACATAGCAATAAATAAGGATTCTTGAAAAATTACATGAATATGCAAGACAAATTCACATGGCACCAATGTAAGCAATATTGGAAAAATAACATGAACAAATCCCTCATTCAAACCATAAAAGAATATAAATGCAAAAAATAATTATTCTTGTACAAAAATTATTCTTCTTATATAACTATTAGGATACTTATGGATCTACTATTCTTCGTCTTCGCCTTCGCCTTCGCCTTCGCCTTCTTTTTCCTCTTCCTCTTCGTCTTCCTCATTCCTCTTCGTCTTCCTCTTCCTCTTCCTCTTCGTCTTCCTCTTCCTCTTCCTCTTCCTCTTCCTCTTCCTCTTCCTCTTCGTCTTCCTCTTCCTCTTCCTCTTCCTCTTCCCCTTCCCTTAACTGCCTCCCACCTAAATCAACTTCTTCACCATCATATTCATCATCGTGCAGTTGGTCGATTGGGTCTTCCTCAATCATTGCATTAAAATAGGATTGATCCGCTTGATAGGCAGTTTCTAATGTTTGTTTGCCATCCATAGCTGCGTTTGGCTTATTTTTAATAACCACCCACCAATCACTTTTGCCAATTTCTTTTCCAGGATAAGGGCAGTAATAAACTTGTGTTGCCATTGCAGCAAAAACAAAAGGATCAAACTTTGCGTATCTTCGATTTTTCTTCAGCTCAATAATTCCATACTTGTCATGAACTTTCACACCACGCGGAGATGTATCAAACCACTCACAGTTCAATAATATTAGATTCTTTATTGGCATTTCCCGCCACTCCAATTCAAGAATCTTTTGATGGAACAGTTGGGCATTCTTCCTGGATCCTCTCGTCGCTGTCTCTTATACCCTAACACACACTCCATTGTTGTACGTTTTCTACCTTCACCCCATGCAGTAGTATGAAATTTGTAGCCATTAATGAATATGATAGGCCATGACTTTGCAAGTCTCAGTGGTCCTAAGGCCAGGTAATGCAAATGGGGATTATGTGACATGCGTTCGGCATTATTTGTCACCTATTAAGACTATCTTGTTAGTATGATATACATTGACAATATTGTATACAATATACATATCTATATTTGAATACTTACATACTCTCGGAACCAACGGGGGAAATCAGCTTCAATTTGTTGATCAATAATAGCTTCGCTAACATTACTACACATACTTCTCACTTGATGCTCATACATGCTGCACCAGAATTATTGGTATGGTAAGAGTATTATCCAAACACAAAATATTAACTAACTTAAAAGGGGCTCAACTTACCCAAGATTATTCTTTAACTTCCACACAATTTAACAGAACATGTAAGTGGGCAGCTTGTAATTCTTTATCACTTAGCCATCGAGTTGTGCCCTTACCAGCTGTACGCCCAGGAAAATTGAAGATTGAAAGGGTTGATTGCCTTTCATCATTGACAACACCATCGTCATTGCGCTGAACTCTATGTCTACTACAGAGTACATGTGGCTCAAAGTAATGTGAACTAAAGTAAGCTATTTCTTGAACAAAATATGCTTCACATATAGACCCTTCTACATGAGCTTTGTTCTTCACAGTCTTTTTAATCTTGTTGAGAAACCTACATTTCAAAAAAAGTCTTATAATCGTGAGCAAATTCGTTTGAAGAATGGTTTTCAAATCTGATAATAAATTAATAAGCGGTTGGTTACCTTTCAAACGGATACATCCATCGATATTGGACAGGGCCACCTATCCTTGCTTCATATGGTAAATGAATTGGCAAGTGCTCCATTGAGTCAAAAAATGATGGTGGAAAGAGCCATGGACGACGAGCATAAATTGGCAAGTCCAGTCTTGATTTTACGTTGTCCTTGGTTTTTGATTTGTTGTCCATAACAGTATGGAACACATTGTCAAACACGTTCTTTTCAATGTGCATGACATCAAAATTATGTGTCGTATGAGGTTATTTTTCCAATAAGGCAGGTCCCAAAATATGCTTCTTTTTGTCCAATTATGTGTTTGACCATATCCAGCAAAGCGAACCTGCTGACCACTATCGGTTATTGCTCAAAGTTGACATGGGGACTCCCATAGTTGGTCCCCATTCAACCTCGGAGGAGGGATAGAACGTTCTTTCTTTCCTCTTAAGAAGTCATTTGTATTCCTTCTAAAAGTATGATCAGGGTTCAGAAATTGACGATGGCAGTCAAACCAAGAATTTTTCTTCCCATTCTTCAAGTAACTGTTATCTTCGAATGTTCCATACAAAAAGCAAAATTGATGTGTCTTCCAGCCGTACTCTATCCTGCTAACATGCCATATGCAGGGAAGTCTCCAATTGTCCACATTAATGAGGCACGCATTACGAAATTCTATTTTTTATATGCATCATAAGTCGAGACCCCATCGTTCCACAATTGTTGCAACTCATCTATGAGAGGCTGTAAATACACATCAATTTTCATGCTTTTTGGATTATGTGGACCTGGAATGATGTGTTAAGAACATGAAAGAGACCTGTCTTGCATACACATCTAGATGTGTATAGAGAAGTAACAATTACGGGCCAGCAAGACTTAAGGGTCTTCTTATATGCTTCATCTAGATGTGTATAAGAGACAGGTATATGATGCCCAAGTCTAACATTTCGAGGCTCAGAAGCAAATTCAGGATAAGTGCGATCAAAATGCTTCCATGCCGCTCCATCAGACGGGTGACATAATACACCTTCCTCCCTACGATTTTCCTGGTGCCACCTCATATGCCTTGCAATGGTCTCTGAAGCATATAAGCGTTGAAGTCGTGGAATGAGAGGCAAATAATGCATCTTTTTACGTGCCACCTCTTTGCAATTATGTTTACGACTTTTACGCTCTTTATAACGAGGTTCATAGCAGAACTTACATTCCCTCAAGTCCCTATCATGCTTCCAATACAGCATGCATCCATTAATGCAGTAATCAAATTTTTTGCTCGTAAGACCCAGCATTATCATCTCACATCCAGGCCATAATGGTTCTTGAGCTAGATTCAACATCTCATAGAACCTAGCAGAATCTATATTTGGAGGTTCCTCTACATTTTGTTCACCTTCTTGACTAGATCCTAAACCTGCAGCATCATATACCATGCCCTGATAGCTATTGACATGTTCATAACGGCCAGTAGAAGGCCCACTCGTTTGCCCAGAATACATGTGAAAATGACCCCTTTCAATCCATATCAAATTTTCCTGGGCATGGTATATGATGCTGCAGGTTTAGGATCTCCAATACCAGTATCTAGGTTTAGAAACCTTTCCTCAGAATATGAACTGTCTCTTATATCAGGGACATGTATACTGAGGGAGTTATTAGATGTCCTTGTGTGAAGTGCAAAAATGCAGATAAAAAATAGTTTGAACTTCCATGTTCCTAACCAAACTAATGACTTACTTAGTCTCTTGTTAAACAATTAATTTCTAGACAAATATAAGAATATAATTTCATCAAAATTTTCCACTTGCTTATTATAGTAAAAATTTAGTATATGATAGTATAGGTGTTAAATATTGTCATTATATGGAAATAAATTGAAAATAACATACCAAAAATCCTCGACAAATTATGGATAACAAACAGTTGAAAAAAAAATGTAAATAACACAACAAAAATCTATACGATAACAAACAAAATAAAAAAAATAAAAATAAAAATAAAAATGCAAAAATTATAGCAAAAATCCTACAGAAATTAGACCTGGATAAAAAAAATCAAAATAACATAGCAAAAATCTATACGATAACAAACAAAATAAAAATAAAAATAAAATAAAAATAAAATTTGTCCAAAAAGATTTCCTCTAGCTGCAACCGTTTACATCCTCAACCATTTCCAACTCAATGATCCTACACAATTTATTGACATGTAGATTTGTATAAGAGACAGGTTAAAGGGACTGAAAATAACAAAATAAACCACCCACAAAAATTATGGATAACAAGAATTAAAAAAAGAATAGATAAAAGAACAAAAATTGAAATGGTGATCAATCAATCACCTTGGAAATGGTTGAGGATGTAAACGGTTGCAGCTAGAGGAGATGGTGGCTGGACAAATCGAATCCAAGATGAACACCAAGTTCACGCGGCTTCTTCAAGAGGAAGGATGGAGCAAAATTGCTTGAGGAGAGAAAGAAATGAACCATTTGGAGGAAATTTAGGTTTGGAAATAATGGATGGTAGTTGGTGGCTGGTGGTGCAGGAAATGGAGGAGGAAAAGTAATTTTTTCCCGATTAGATCTGTCCAAAATGTGCTGGGTTTCTGCACTGTAAATTGAATTTTCCTGCGGAATTTTCAGCAGGAATTTCCGCAGCAAATTTGCTGCGGAAATTAACTTTAAATTCCGCAGCACACTTGCAGCAGAAAATTAATTCCGCAGCAAGTGTGCTGCGGACATTAATTCCGCAGCAGGTGTGCTGCGGACATTAATTCCGCAGCAGGTGTGCTGCGGAATTAAATGTCCGCAGCAACTATGCTGCGGAATTTATTTCTGCAGCAGGTGTGCTGCGGACATTTAATTCCGCAGCAAATTTCCTGCGGAAATATATTCCGCAGCAAATTTGCTATTGTCCTTCGATTTTTGTTGCGCAATTTTTGTAAATAATACGTTCCCGCTTTATCGAGGGACTGTTATCTGCGGATTTTGATGCGGATTTTTTAATCCGTAGCAAAATTTTAATCCCAAACCGTGAAAACTAAAATTTGCAGTAAAATCCGTATATAATTCCTGGGGAAAAAATCCGCAGCAAAAATCCGCATGAAATTTGTAATTTTCTTGTAGTGTGCAGATTTTGTCAATGTTCTAGTGGCCAAGATGATTCCCTTAACCAAGGACTCTAATCAAAAGAAAAAGTTTCTTTTGGAGGTCAAATATTACATATAAGAAGACCCTTACTTATACTGCTGATGCAAGGATCAAGTTGTCTGGAAGTGTGTCCTTGAAGAAGAAGTTATAAGTGTGCTCTATCATTGCCATTCATCACCGGTAGAATGACACCATGGCTCCAAAGAACGGTGACCAAGGTCTTAAATCGTGGATTCTTTTGGCCAAATTTATTCAAGAATACAAGAGATTTTGTGCTCTAATACAACGAATGCCAACGTGTCAAAAATTTGACCAAGAGGGATAAGATGCCATTGAACAACATAATGGTGTGTGAAGTGTTTTACGTATGGGTAATTGATTTCATGGAATCATTCCCCTTATCACACAAAAAGAAATTTATACTCCTTATACACATCTATCGCTGTGGTTGATTATGTCTCAAAATAGGTGGAAGCTGTGCCACTTTCAACAAATGATGCTCGGGTTGTGGTGAAATTTGTAAGAAAAATATTTTCTCGAGATTTGGAGTACCCAAGGCTATCATTAGTGACGAGGAAACACATTTCAAGAATTCATTATTGGAATCCATCCTCTCCAAGTACAGAGTCACCTACAAGATTTCTCTCGCATACCACCTTCAAACATTCTGTCAAGTGGAGGTCTTATACTGGGAGTTGAAGTGGATACTTGAGAAAACCGTAAACTCATCAAGGAAGGATTGGTCCAAGAAGCTTAATGATGCTTTGTGGGCATATCGTCTACCTTCAAGAAGCCTATAGAGATGTCCCTATATAGGATTGTTTATGGTGAATCATGTCATATTTTGGTTGAAATTGAGAACTGTTAAAAGCATAAATTTTGATTTGAAGGATACAGTTGAGAAAAGGCTTGTTGATTTGAATGAGCTTGATAAATTTCGGAGACGTCTTCGTAGAGATGGAAGCCTATGAGAGCTCACGAATTTACAAGGAACGAACTAAGGGTTTAGCATGAAAAACACAGCTTAAGGAAAAAGTTCAAAGGTGAGAACCTAGTGTTGTTGTATAATTCAAGGCTCAAATTATTTCTCAAAAAACTCAAGTCAGGGTGGAGTGGACCTTATGAAGTGGTACAAGTGTTTCCTTATGGTGCATAGACCTCAAAGGAATGGAAGGGAATCTCAAAATTAACGGACATCGCTAAAGCTTTACTTTGGAGGAGTCATTGGGTACAAATGGGAGACTGTTTGATTCATTCAAGATTGAACAAGTGTCGTAGTCAAGCTTAAGACTATAAATAAGCATTTCTTGGGAGGCAACACAAGTTCTTTTACCTTCTTACTCTCTTTCTTGTACATTGTTGATTTCTAGTGTAGGGTTAATTTTAAGTAATTTTAGGTTATAATATGTTGATGATTGAGTAATTAGTGTTCAGTAAGTTTTCAAAACTATCATTTATTGATGTGGAGGTCTTTTGGTAGGCAGAAGTTGAAAAAGATTGAAGAAAATGAAGAAAAAAATTTTGGTTGGAAGAAGACCCTCGCCTATAATGAGGGGTCCCAAGAAGGATACCTTACTGACGGCGAGGTAACACAGAATAGGGTTCGCCTTGCTTGTCTATGGAGAGGATACAACTTTGTCAAAAAAAGAAAGTTCGAAATTCAAAAAAAAAAATCTGAAACACATAAAGACTTATTGACGGCAAGGGTAAACAGAAAGGGCCTCTCTTACGACGAGGAATTTCTCGTCGTAAGTGAGGTCATGTTTTCAAAACTTTTAAAAGGGGGCTAGGTCGCAAACCCTAGCCCTAAAACTCAATTCTTACCCTGTTAAACATCTCTCTCTTCATCTTCCACCCCCAAACACCTTAACCACCCTCTATAACCACCCAAAAACTCCTCCAATCCTCTATCTTCTTCCACAATTCTTTCCACCATCATCATCCAAACCTCACATAACCCTAATCTACACCCAAAATGAACTTCTTTCTTTTTCCTCTATCCAGCATCAAGTTTCTACCACAAAGGAGTTATTTGAAGTCAAGTTAGGGGATTCTTACTAGACATCCAAGGAGCAACGGTAACAAGTTCAAATTCTTCTCTTCTCAAACAAAAGTAAGATATTTCCCTACACCTTTGATTTTTGGATGAATTTTTTTGGATATTTTGGTTGAGTTTGATATTTTAGTTGGTTTATTGGTTGTTTTTGTGGCGCAATTATAGAATTTGTGGACTTATTTGGGCATAATTGAATCAATTTGTGGATTGTTTGTTGAATTGTTGGGTTAGATTAAATTTTTGTGGGAATTTTGTGCTCTTTTTGTTTAGTAATATGCCTAAGAATAGTTCTCGAGTCTCTCGAAAAGTGGTAAGAAATTAAATTTGTTAGCCTTGATACCTAGTATTGATTTAATTAATTGGCCAAATATCCTTGTCTAGAGAAAGGATTTGTTTTAACTAAGAAAGGGGAACATCAAAGTCAATGTGAACTCATTCAGGCTAAGATTGAGAAGGAGATTGCACATAGAGGTTGGGTTAATTTTGGCTACCCATCTGCAGTTGTGGCTTTTGCAATTCCTATTAAAGAAAATATTACAAATACCTATAATCTTGTCAGTCATGTTTCACATGTTAGGCAGAGGCCCTTCCTTTTTAGGAATGACACAATTAATGCACATTATGGGTTCATTGACATGGCGGAAAAGAGTGAGTATGCAGGATTTCTGAGGGGTAACATTGACTACGTTGAGGTTTTAGGGTTTCTGATTGATGATGCTATACTCAATGAGATTGCTAGTTGGGAAACGCATAATAGAGAGCAAAACAATTTCTAGGAGTATTTTTGTCTAATAAAGCCACTACTTGGTTTAACTTCATTTGTGCCCATTTTTCCCTATTATCATGTTAACGAAGTCACAAAGGAAAGAGCTCTTCTAATTTATGCTATAAGGAAAGGGTATACCATTGATATGGGGCTTGAGCTTCAACAGGAGATTCTCATAAATGGCCATCGTGGGGAGCATGTGGGCTATATGTTTCCTAATCTTATCAAGCATCTTTGCATAAATGCAGGGGTTAGTTTGAGGACCAGTACAAGGATTATTAAGGCACTACCAATAAATAGCTAAAATCCACTATTCAAAGGCACACCAGGGAGGTTCGAGCTTGGGTAGCAATGAATGCATCGGGTGGTTGGCAAACTGATCAAGAAGGATTTGGGAGCCATTGGAAGACGTCAGGGCAAACTATTCTTTCTACACCCCCGAGACCAAGTCTAGAGTTAAGTCCATCCTTTCTTATCACAATTGGGTCCTTAATGTGATAAATGAGAACTGGAAATATTGGCCATGAGGATGAATGAGATTCAACCCTTCAACATGAAAAAGTGGACCAAGGATCCCAAACCCCCAAGTTCGCACTACACTAATGGCATCAAGGAGTCTGATGAAGAAAATGAAGAAGCTGATGATGATGCGGGACCATCAAGAGCAGGAGGTACCAATGTCGGAGCAAATATATTCGGTGATGGGCAGGATGATGGAGTTGCTTTATTAAATTATTTCATTTATGCATGATGTTTATTGGACAAGTAGCTTTATTTTTCTTTGGTTTGCTTTATTTCATTTTAAGTAACTAGTGTTTGTTGGTTGTTGTTGGTTCGCTAGCTTTTGGATGTATCACAGGGATACATGGACTAGAATGGTTTAAATTTGCTCTTTTTTATTAGTTGTCTTGGGTTTTGGATTGTGAGAATGATATCTCTGGGCTGGTTTAGCAAGATTTCACCCCTTATCTAGGTTAAGTTATGTGTTTATAATAGTTATGTGTCTTAGTGTTCTTAATTCTTGTGTTGGGTTAAGTTTTCGTTAAATGCTTATTGTGGGTAAGTTAGGATAATGGTGTTGTGTTATTATTATGTGTCTTAGGAGAATTTTCAAATTATTTTTTTCTTTTTATGCATCGATGTTTTTGCTAAAATAATCTTTAAAATACATATATACGAGGCAAATACATATACACAGAGAGAGAGAGAGAGATTTTTGCTCTTTGATCCATTGATTCATGGTTTTTATTATCACATGGATATATTGATTCTTGAGTGAGTATGTGTGGTAATTTCATTACTTTTTAAAGAGTGATAATCTTCACCACTTGTGGAGGCTTGTATTTAACTTGTGACATTGTAGTTGAAGTTTTTTTAAAATTGTGACATATGAGTGAGATTTGGACATGGGAAATGACATAGGTATTTCTTTGGACCGTTTGATCCTAAAAAGCCTACCTCTTTATTATGATTATCCCTAGTCCTTTTGATACTATAAGCCTACTTTTCTTTGGTAACTACATCATTTAGCCGCTTTAACTTTTTTTTTTTTTTGTTTTTCTATCTTTCTACCCATCACCTTAGTTAGTGTTGATGATATGCAACATCGATACGGATTAAATTTTTTGGGTAGAAGGCTGAGATATGTTATCAGGACTAGAATTTCAAGAAACATTTTATTAGTTGGAGTCACCTTTTTTATTGTAAAGTTATTTTAATGTTAATTTTTATTATTATTTATTATTGTTATTGTTATAGTAATAATAATAATAATAATAATAATTAAAAAAATTTGTAATGTTTTATTTTATGTGAATAAGGAAGGCAAGTTATAGCCTTTGTTTGGGTTTTGAGTGGTTAAATAAAGTGGTGGGTTGGATACAAAATAGTTCAATGTTTGCAAAATGATGTAACTAAGGTGATTTGAATTACTTAATTCCAAATTTATCCTACCCATCCCTTGCACAATATTACAAGTCGAAAAAATCCTAATTGATTTTTTGTCCAAACCAACTTGTACTAATGGTTGTGAAATGATGACATTCTTTTGGATGTCCGACTTGGTTGTCACTTGTTAAACTATAGCCGAAATGAATTCTGTCAAAATATGAGAGGTAGAGTGAATATGCTTCTCATACTATTTCTTTGTGAGTGAAGTGTTCACATTGACATGTTGAATGTGGGATGCAAGGTCAATGAATTTTCTTATATGTGTGTTAGATTCACTTGACATTTTCATTAAATGATTTATCATTGATGTATGGAAGAAAAAGTTAGTGTATTAGTGTGTTTTTGTTTTATTCGTTTTCTTTTCTTTTAACTCGGGACGCCCAAAATGTTAAGTTGAGGGAAGTTGATAATTATGAAAATTTGGGGATATTTGAGATCTATTTTGAACCTTAAATTGATACCAGTTCTATGATCAAGAGGATCAGTCGGCTTGTAATCCTAATTTGGGTATTTTTCATATGTTTTAATGTTATTGGGTTAAAATTATGTTTGTGCAATTATAATTTTAAGTATTGGATTTTGATAAAATATAGTGATGGATATTTTTTTGTATTTTTCTTGATAGCTTTGAGGGCATTTTCGTTCATTTTGGATTTGGAATCAAGGATTGAAACAAAGTCAAAGCTACCGGAAAAAGTCAACTTTGAGGTCAAGATACCAAAGCATGAGAGCCTAAATAGAATGAGTCCCGTTCTAGATGTCGACAGTGAGTATTTGAAGGTCAAAATGTTAAGACTCTCACCAATGGTGAGGTTCGGCGAGGGTCGGCGAGATCCCCAAATAAAATGAAGATAAGGAGCTGCTGTTGCAACCTCTTCTTCACCACTCAATTTACTTTAGTCTTTGGATAGTTTAATTAGGGTTTAGAGAGCTTCCCAAAGACAAACTTTCCTTGTTCTTTTGCTTTCAAAACTTGCGATTTCTTTTGTACTTTAGTTGCATTAGTGTGCTACTTGCTACTCTTTAAACCATGGAAATATAACTTCTCTTTCTTTGTAAGTCACTACCTACTCTTGCACTTTGTAACCTTTTTATTTGTTAACAGTAGCTTAAAACATCTTGTCCTTTTAGGGTTATTGTAGTTGTTGTTTATGTTTGAGTCATTAATGTTTTGAATCTACATTTTTCATATTCGCCATTATCAAGTATGTTTTTTCTTTTATTTACCATTTTACCATTCTTCTTTTTTCTTGCACTGAGTAGCTCCAAATTAATCATGGTTTGAGTGTGGGTAACCCAAAGTTCGTATGGGTTACATTAGAATATGTACATTTGAAAGGAAAATTTGAGATTCTAAGGGCAATTTCTAGTGCATTTAAATGAAAAATCGGTGATTTGGCTAATTGTCTATTTTATTTTAGTAGGGAGTGGATACTAGCCATTGAATCTTCCCATTAGACTGACACTAGAATTAGGTTGGATGATTTAACTCATGGCTAGTGTTAGATTTTCCCAATTGAAAGTTGTTGCTCCTTGTGTTCTCTTTACAAGCCTCTTTCTAGAATAAATTTTAGGATGGCTCCTTAATCCATTTTGGTTGGAGTAATTTTAGTAAGTCATTCCCCTTGTTAAGTCACAATTCTCTCATAAATTGTTCAATTCGAGTTTAACCCGGAATTTAGGTAACTCATAAATCAACCCGTTTGTTTTCCTTGCTTCTAACTTTAATTGCATTATCTTAATAGTTTTAGCATATAGTTAATTTATATACTATGTTAATAGTTTATTATGACAGTAATGTAGTACTCTGTAGACTTAGTGTTCCTTTAGTTTACTCGTTTTTATCAATTGCACTTTAAATCCAAAAACAAATCTTTTATTTGCCTAGATAGCATTTCATTTTTAGTTGGTTGGTATTTGCCAAACTTAAACCTAGAGAAGTGATCCCTATTTTCCTCTCACTTATTGTACAAGCTGTATACTTGCGGTGCGTGTTAGTTGATGTTTTCCAAACCTTATTTTGATGATGACATAAACACTTAACTCTGTAAAACAAGCTTTCGCAGGAACAGATCTTTCGGACGCACAGAACAGTCCGAACTAGGTCAAAGCTCCTCGGATGCATTGCATCGTCTGAACAAACTGGCAGAAAGAATGGGATCCTACTGCCTTTTCTTCCGACGCTCAGGACCGTCTGAAACCTCTGTCGGACGAAGGACCAGACGCATGCACGGACGTCCAACCGAAGCCTCTCAACAAAACTGAAAGAAGATCGGACGCTTCCTCTGAGATCTGTCAAATATACAATACATTGAATACAAGCCTAAGAAAAGAGTAATTTGAGTGCAAATTGACTATAGTGCTTTGTTGTATTAGTGTGAAGTTGTGAGTGCAATTCAACTTTGAGTGGAGTGATAATCTTGTATGAAAGTGTGGTTGTAAGTAAGATTCTTGGCTCAACTAAAAGAGTTTTAGTGTGAGCAAGAACTTCCCAACTTTGTAAAGATTATTGGCTCACCAAGTGTGTGAAGCATTCAAGAAATTTGATACTTCAAGCTTGCTAGCTTGGAAGTATTGTTTGTTCAATTTTTCTCTCTTTACTTTACTGTTCTAGTAAATTTATTATATCTGCATTTAAATTAAAAAGCTCACTATTTTCTGAAAGACATAATTTTTAGGAACCTAATTCACCCCCCCTCTTAGGTTGCTTTGGGACCAACATTAGTATTAATAGAAAATAGTAGTTTACAAATTTGTCGTGCAACATTTAACTTGAATTTATATGGTTTGATTTTGATTTTGAGATTTTTAAATCAAATATCAAATAAGTCAAGTCAAATAAATAAAAAAGTTGAATATTGGTCGAACAAACACCCCAAGAATTATGTGATGGATGAACGATTCTATTAAATTTAATTTACACCACATAATCTATAATGGAACTACATTACATAATCTACAAGTGAGATAGTAAGTTAGTAAATACAGGTATTTTTTTTAACAATACATCCATCTAAAGTGACAAAAGTGACAAAATCACTAACGTGTCGCTAAAAAATAAGGAATGAAATCTGGACAACTATCTAAAATCAAGAAATTGATAATTTAACATATTTTTTCTACATAAATTGTGTCTGACATGTGATTTTGAGTTTTTGATTTTGTAAATTATTTTATCCTTTTTATAATTGTAGACTTACATTGGCTTTATCAAGTGTTTCCGACCAAAGTCACAAAACTGCCCCAAAATATTTGGTAACGGCTGCCTGGAGTCCACTAAATTATGTAACGTTTGTTCCTTTTCTTTTTCAAGAAAAGAGTTCTTTATTTTAATCTTTTTCCTTTTGAAGATGAACTTTTTATCTTGCTTTGCAACTAAATAAGAAGGGTACAAAATTTGAGCTAAGAATCGGTGGATCTGTTTGAGCTTTGAAAGTCAAAGTATTATTTTTGCTTTTAGTTCAATGCAATATGTAGTTAGAAAGTTAAGTCCAGCTCAGTGTTCCCCTCCCCCTCCCCCCTACCCCCAACAAAAAAAAGAAATAAAATAAAGATAAAAAAAGAGAAGAAGAAGATAGATATCAAGCTTAGTGCATTACGTGTACTAGATATCAAGCATAGTGCATTACGTGTATTAGTCATTCACACACGATGTGTGTGCATTTCATTAAAAATTAATAATGTTTTTTAATATTACTATAAATAAACAAATTCAATGATAGAGATAAAGAAATAAATAAATGAGACGAAATTATAACAGGAAGAACTTGTCATGTAGATGTTGGATTCTCTAGAGTATTAGTATTGCTGTAAACAAAGGAATAATGCTAAGATAATTATTTTGTATAAAATTCATGTAGAAGAGGAAATATTATATTTGTGTTGTATATTAATTCTAGAGTAATCCATATTAGGAAAATAACTAATGAAGAGATGATAGGAGTTTCCAAAAGATGAGCTATTATTGGATATGTGGAGAACTAATGTGAATAACTTACATATTAGTTGCTTTAGTGGTAGTTACTTTTAGTATATTTTTTAGTAATTAAAAATTCCCTTAAAATTAGGAAGGATTCCAAAGTGACTCTCTAGTAAAAACGTATTTGCTGTTTGTTTGTTTTTTTTTTTTTTTTTTTTTGTGCAATTAGAAAATTCATTAAAGGTAGGAAAGAGTCCAAAGGAGGATTAGACCAACATTCCCATTAGGGGCTCTCTCTTTTTATATAGAATATATATATATATATATTGCAATTACGAAACTCCTTAAAAGTAAAAAAGAGTCTAAAGGGAGAAACCACCATACTAATTGGGATCTCCCTTTGTATATAAAAAGATATTCTAAATAGTGTATTTATACAAAATGATAAAGTGACAAAAGTCACAGATATATCATTAAATTCAGAAAAGAATGAGCAAAATTTGGCAAATGATCTAAAATTAAGAAATTAGTGATTAAATATAATTTAGCTACGTAAAGTGATTTTGATAAGTTGTCCTAAATTTGTGCTTTTATATATCATTAGTTAGAACTATTCTAAGCGAGTGGCTAGAGCTTGGAAGCCTGTAACTTTGAGACTTGCTGTTGAGTTGATTAAATAGTCCATGCAAATCAAAGCCACAAAGGTGTTCAATATAATTGGCCTTAAAATTGAGTAATTATTCTCATATGGGTTTTAGTTCAAATGTAACTTTTGTGAACATTCGATTAAACATAGATGTTGTGGATTTGATTCAGATATAGTGTTCGATTAAACATAGATGTAGTGGAACAAATAAATTTAGGTTTTGGTTACTTGGTGGTGGAAATTTAATATAGGTACGATAAAAGGTGCAAACAAGTGATTGCTTTGAATTGAAATACATTACATACATAAGAACCCCAAAAATGCTATTATATGGGTACAAAAATAAGAAATTTGTAGACTTTAACTATCCTTGGGTGCTGCAGGAAGATTTAAATTAGTTTGACCCACAAATAAAATAAAATTTTAAATTAATTATTATTTTCTAAAGTACTCATCAAACCCCAGATCAATCACAATGCGACACAAGTTTACTCTTTTTGTTATTTTTTTTTTCAAAATTTAAAGAAATAAATGTGCTAATGATTATTCCATATAATTTAGATTTGGGTTAATAACACTTTGCCCCCTGAACTAGGTGAATAATTACACTTTGTCCCCCTAAACTATAGAAATATACAATATTTGCCCTTATTGACACAATTAATCCATTATCAATATTAAAATTGTTAAGATAATCTAGATATATGACTAAAATACACTTTGTGCTATATTTTGATTTTGTATGCATTTAAATTTTGATATTGATGTGATAGTTAATTAAAAATAAGCAAAATATACTATATAATATTTCAATATAATCTATATCAATATATTTTTTGGTCAAATTTTTAAAATTTTTGGATTTTATTTTATATTATTTTGAATTTAAATATTTAACTATAGTAGTGGAACAATTTCTAAATGGACTTATTTTCTGTTGAATTTTTTTTTAAAGGTATTGTATGAAAATATATTTTCCGTAAAATTTTTTAATTTTTTTGATGTCTCTTAGTATTTTACACTTTTAATATTTGGCTTAACCTGTGCAATCTGTAATGTCGGATATAACATAATTTAACAGTTTATCACATTTTCACTCTCTAAAATTAAAGATATCAATTGTTATTATATTTTATTTTTTCCAATTCTTTTATCCAATAAAGTATCATACATCAATTAAATGCATGAAAAATCAAAATATAGTACTAAGGGTATTTCAGTCATTGAACTAGATTTTCTTGATATTTAAAAATTTTTAAAGAATAAATAATGTGAATGAGAGACAAAGTATATATTTTTATAGTTTAGAGGGGACAAAATGTAATTGCACACCTAGTTTAGTGGGCAAAATGTTATTAACCCTTTAGATTTAATGCTACTTGCTGTTAATTAATTCTTTGTTTAATTAGTTTATACACACAAATAGATGTACAACATGGTTTTTCTAGTCTAATTGATTATCATTACTAAATAATACTTCCTCCATCCTATTCATTTTGTCGAAATTGACTTTTTCTTGGTCAAACAAATCTATTTTTAATCAATAATTTATATAAATTTATTTAATTTTGATAAAATTTCTTCAATAAAAGTAAACTTACATATCTTATTAAAACACCAATATCTTGATTTTAGATATTTGATCGGATTTCATTAATTATTTTGCAGATATAGTGACACGTAAGTATAACTTTTAAATAGCCTTGAATTTATGGTATTGTATAGGGATACTTTTTTTTTTTTTTTTTTTTGTTATCCTGGAAGGGGGGGTGGGGATGTTAAAAATGTGATAACATTGTGGTACTTATTCAGCCATTTCGGTTCCCCTAAATTGCTAAACAAAATTTCTTTATCATCTTGAATACCTGATTATTCAAAGAATCTGAGGTTTACTTGTAAACTAATGAAAGTCATTCAATGAAATGGTTATCAACAACTATACGTGCAAGCGGTGAGCGGAAGACAAGAAATCACTGATTCTATCTCAAGAAACCGTAGTTTAACATAAGCAATTATATAAACATGGATTCCAAGTGATCAATAATGTACGAAAGAGAGCACATATTTTAGAGGATTTCAAGGGTCTGTCATACAACATACTCGTTTAATTTCACATTCTAGTGCATTTAGTTTTAGAAGTTCATGCATTTCAAAACCACAAAAAATGCCATGCACAAAATTAATATTCAGAATAACTGAAATAATTAAGATGAGCGAAATCACCACATTCTTTCAAATAAGATTGTACACTAAAGTTCGTTAATAACTATATCAGAATAATTCTAATAAATTACAAATTCCTTTCAAAACTTATTTTTCACTCTTAAATTTTAGGTTAATCCTATTCCCTAGTTTTTTGACACTCATCCAATAAAATAAAAACTATTCGTTAAGAATTATAAATTGTTAGTTACCTTGAAAATATGCTACTATTACTATTTTAAAAAAGGCCCCAAAACAGTTAACATTTCTATGTTTTACCCCACAAAAAAATAATCGAAGAGCTGATATGAATACTTTATTAGGAATCAATTACTAATTTGAAAAAAGGCATGAGTTCGACAAAGTAACTGGAGAGTTAAGAGTAAGATGTACTTTTTCCCCACGGAAAAGTACTATTTTTCTTTCAAACAAAAATCTACGGGAAAAAAAAAAAAAAAAAAAAAAAAGGAATAAGTAAAATATCCATTATTTTAATTTCATGTTCCTAATTCATTTTGGGGTTCGCTTATAATCACGACCCTGCAAGACTGCATACCTTGTAGCTTGGGATATCAATTTTAAGCTTAGGTTTACTAGTTCATAATCATGATTTTATAAAAAATTAATGTTCGAGTACTTCGACATTTTCTTGAGCACGAAACATGTGCAGGATATGAGCCTATATATGAGGTTGACGGTTTTATGACTTCAAACAAATATTTCATGGTCAGTCATTATGCCTCTCAAGTGACAACACTCGAGTTTTCCAAAAAAAAAAAAAAAAAAAAAAAGATGTTGACAACACTAGAATGTAGACACTACGTAACCTTCGAATCCTACACTACTGAAAGATACCAACCTCTAGATTTCAGGTTGGTGGCTATCTAAGTATTTTTTATTTAGCTGCTAATTCAATAAAATAATGGTACATCTTGAAGCAAGTAAAGCTTGCTAATTAATATAACATTCGTTCTATTGAAAGTGTCATAAAAGTAAAATTTCTATTTTGATATGTCTCAAAATATTTAAAGTCAAAGGTATCTGTCTCTTTTCTCACTATTGTCCTCCTTTACTTTTTATAATGCTATATTTAAATTTAGAATTGAAATTTCGGGGTCAAAATTAGAAAGGAAAGCACTAGCATCTCAATCAAACTAGTATTTTTAAAATGTTAGATTCTCGAAATGTGACAAAAAAAAAAAAAAAAAATAGGATGGAGGAAGTAACGCTTTTCTTCCCCCCCTAAAATTGATCATTAACCAAGTATTTCTTCTCATAAATGTGGAATATTTATGAGATAAAAAGGTATTCCCTCTGTCCCATTTTATTAGTCATTCTTTCTATTTTTGTTTGTCCCAAATTATTTATCGCTCCTTAAAAAGGCAATTAAACAAAAGTTAATTTACCTATTTTACCCTTCACACAAATTCCTAAAAACGACATTAAAGTCATGTTAGACCATTAATTACTTTCACAAACCATTTCAAACTTTAAAACTTCAACACCAACAATTAACAAATTTTGAATTTGAATATAAGGACAATAATGAAAAAAATGTGTTATTAGTTGGTCAAAATATCAATTTCTCTTAACTGTGTGTCGGATTGACCATACCAAATAAAATGGGACAGAGGAAGTAGTTGAAAAGTATCTTAGAGAATGCTTTTCTTTGTTACCAAGTATTTCTTCCCATAAAAATATAACACCAACTAAAATATTAATGAGTGAGAAATGCCAAGGAAATTAATTAAAAGAAGAGATGGGAAAGAGTCTTAAAAGAATTGGAAAACTTGAGATGGCAGCCTCCTCATCACCCTTCTACCTTCTACGTGTAAGCTAGGCCGCTGCATGAAACTGTCCATAAATAAAAAGTGTAGATGACCAAGGGCATTCCTGTAATTTCAACACCATTGAATAAGATGATCGTACAAGGAACCAACTACAGTTTCACTACCAATTTTTCTCCTAGAGAGAGAAGAGGAGTGTTGAAGCATGAAGGATATGCTTCAACTTAAGACTAGAAACCGCTTTATCTGAAAATTTGGCTTGTACAAAGTCTTCTAGTTCTAATTGTATATAAAGAGAGAGTGAATTAGTTGAGAGCTTAAAATAGCTTTGTCTTTTGCTACATTTGCATTCAATTTACTCTCTCTCTTTTTTCTGTCTAGTTTCTAAATTTCTATCCTCTCTTCTCAACCTCTAGTTCTTCAATAACCGACCCATTTTTTCTTCTCTAGCGGCATACTTTGTCTACATCTTGATCACTATTTATATATATATATATGGCCATTATCACTAGCTAGAGGATATATATATGAGTATTGGGTTTGAAACTTCATCTGATCAGCAAGAAAGAAAGGTTTTTGTTGTTGGAGGAGGAGGTGCTTCATCTAATTCTATTAATTATTCTCCTTTCATGGCTTCTTCTTCTAATAAAACCAACAACCACACTGCACAACCAGTACATGTGTTAGACCAACAACAACAACAATCACCAAAGATTCATGATCCAAGTCATCATCAGCAACTTCATCATCATAATCAGAATATTAATAAGATTTCTTGTGACAGCATGATGCAATCAGCATCAGCAACAGCATCAGCCATTCCTGGAAATTTTAGGTAACCTTTTTTTTTTATATATATATTAATTACCTAATTTCATTTGAAAAAATAACCTCAAGAAAACCTTACTCATTTATTGAGAAAAAAAAAAATTTTCCATTGATTCTCTATAACCATTTTGTGGGAAAAAAAAATAATACCCTTTTCTTTTCTATTTGTTTTTTGTTGTTCTCACTAATAATTTTTTTTTTCTTTCCGGCTGGGGTATCATCATGATTTGTGAGCAGAAGCAAAGATACTGGATCTTATGATTTGGGTGACATAGATCAAGCCCTTTTCTTCTACCTGGATGGCCAAGAACCCTCAGCAAATCAAGAACAAAGACGTGAGCTCCCCATCTTTTGTCTAAATTTTTCCATAATTTTCAAAACCATTTTAAGCTCCTTTCATTTCTTTCTAATTTTAAACCATATATTCCTTAAAGATTCTCTTGGGGAATCCCTAGTCTTTGGTCATGAGAAAAGTGTGTCTCTACAAATTAAATCTGACTGTACTTTCTTTGACCAGATCTTCTGAACAGAAAAATTTTCAGTTTCCAAGAAAAAATGTTGTTGTTTTCTAGTATATATGTCTATTTTTTTTTCAATTTTTATTGATCTGTCGATTTCTAGGCGTTGGACCACGACATGTAACAAACTTTCTGATCATTCTACATGAATTTCCCACAAAGTTTTGTTTTTACCTCAAAAGGGTATGAATCAAATTATTATTTTAAAAAAAAATCTTTTTCTTTTTGAAAATACAATATCAATTGCAAATCTTTATTTTTATTTATTATTATTTTATTTTTTGCAGAGAATTCTGGGATGAGGCCTGAAACTCTGAACATTTTCCCTTCTCAGCCCATGCATGTAGGCCCCTCATCATCAAAGGTATGATACCCTTAAAAGATGTCTCTATTTATTGCTAATTAGTTAGTTACAATTAATTTTTTTTTTTTTTTTTGTAGGCAAATACTGGATTAGTTTCCAATAATTCTCCATCAAGCAGTGGTTTCAAGAGACCATCTGAGCCGTCCATGGAATTATCAAACCCCAGAAATGATGTTGCTTCTGCATCTCAACCAGCTAAAGTTATTAAGGTGGTGTTGTGGGACTAATTAACTGAATACTACTTACTACATAAGAGTCTATATATATCTGAAAATGCCGGCAAATGATTGATTTGTTAGTTTCTTGTAGACTGAGATTTCAGGGGATTTTTATGTTTATTATTTTAATGATTGATTTGATTATTCTTAATTATTTTTTACTAATTTTGTTTTGATTATTATTGTTGTTGTTGCAGCACGAGGGAAACGGCAAAGGTCCATTTTCAAGTCCAGACCAAGAAGGGCCAAAGACACCAGATCCTAAGGTACAACTTATTAATTAGCTTCTATTTTTTTTTTTTGGGGAAATCAAATAAATTTATTCTTGCCTGTTTTTATATTAAATATATCTTGTACTAGCTAAATAATGGAATTCTCCATTTGTTTTATTTCTACCACAGACACTGAGAAGGCTTGCTCAGAATAGAGAGGCAGCCAGGAAAAGCAGACTCAGGAAAAAGGTCACGAGTCCACCTCAAGATCAATTTTTTTTTAATGTTTCCAAAAAAAAAAAATAATTACACATTTTCCAGATAATTAATAATTTTTTTTCCTGTTTGATCAAATTTACAGGCTTATGTTCAGCAGCTAGAGACAAGTAGGATGAAACTTACTAAGTTAGAACAGCAACTAGAAAGAGCTAGATCTCAAGTAATTATGATTGCATTTCTCTCTAATTGATGAATTGATGTTCCATTTATTTCACTATAAAATGTTACTACCATTCAATTTTTATCCTAATAGATATATATTTTTTTTTCAAACCAGGGAGTTTATCTTGGTGGAATTGCTGCCCTTCTAGGAGGAGACCAATCAATGCCACCTCCCTTGGGCAACTTAAGCTCGGGTACTATTTCTTCTATAGAATCATATATTTTCATAGTCAATTAAATTTTTTTTCAAATAATTTAACTCAAATAATAAGTATTTACACACTTAATTAATTAATTTGTGTGTTGCAGATGCTACGGTGTTCGACCTGGAGTATCAGCGCTGGCTCGAGGAGCATCACCGCCTAATGTCCGAGCTTCAAAATGCAATTCAGGAGCAGTTGCCAGAGACCCAGCTTCGGCTTTTCGTAGACAACTGTGTGGCTCACTATGACGAGGTGATGAATCTCAAAAGCACGATCACAAGGTCTGATGTTTTTCACCTCGTTTCCGGCATGTGGAAGACTCCTGCCGAGAGATGCTTCATGTGGATGGGTGGTTTTCGCCCTTCCCACCTCATCAAGGTACACAAATTAATTAAAAACCTAGAATATATATTCTCGAAAAAAATTAGGTTTTGTGTAATAAATGCTAGTTAAAACGTTAAAATACCATGCAAACCCTAGCTATTACTAAGTCGAAAACCGAAAAAGGGCGGGTCACGATCATATTTAATTAATTAATTGTTTTATAATTTCGTGAAAATGTTATGTTTAACCCGACAAATTAAGTAGACATATTATATCTTTCTCAAACAAGTGAATTATGCATAAAAATTTGTGCGATTTTTTTCTTCATTCTTAACTAATATTTGGTTTTGGTTTTTTTTATTTTTCTAATGTAGATGTTAATGGGGCAAATTGAGCCAACAACGGAGCAGCAACTCATGGTGATATATGGATTACAGCAGTCAACACAAGAAGCTGAAGAAGCTCTGTCTCAAGGACTTGAAGCTCTTAATCAGTCCCTCTCAGACACCATTGCTTCTGATGCACTAGGCTACCCAGCCAACATGGGTAACTACATGGGCCAGATGGCTCTAGCCATGAACAAACTCTCTACTCTTGAAAGTTTTGTTAAACAGGTATGCAAAGCAAAAATCCCCCAGCCGTCATACATAACAGAAATTTTAAAATGGACTATAATAAAAATTGTACAGAATGGATTGAATCCATTTAAAAATTATTCATATATAACCCTAATATGTGAATATGCATGCGTAGGCATGTCTAAATTGGTTAGTCACATTACGCAATTAGACATTCTTCCTTACATTATATAAAATCATTGATCGGTCAATGATCGTAAGCATGCCTTTAGATGTAAAATATGCACTATAGATATAATGTATATACTATGGAAAAATTACTACATTTTTCTTGTAATAATACATATAGAAAAAAAAAAATTTGATGGCATGCATTTTGAATTGATGTCATGTTGAACGTTTTTGTTGGGTCGTAATCGTAGAGCACAAGAATCTTTTCATGCTTGGGTTGGGAGACCTACCAACTCTCTTATATATTATACGTACTAATATAAGTGTAATTAATATGCTAGGATTATTTTCTTAAACCGAAGAAACCCTAGAGTAACAGTAGACTAAGATGGTTTGGTGAAGGAGAAATCTCTCACGTTAGATTTGATCATCCGGCGATTAGGTTAGGGTCCGGATAAAATTCTTGATGAAATTCTTTGATCCGTTTGCTTGGCATTAAACTTCCAACTCTGTTTTGAGTCGATTTCAGGAAAGCTACAAAATATATTATTATTATTATATTTATGCTTCTCAATATTCACGTTTATGGAGTTCTTTGTCAGATAAGTTTTCTTCTACTAATCATATTAGGGCTACAATTATAATAAATATATGAATATTACAATTAATTATTTTTGTTTAGGATGAATTTTAATGGTTTTTTTTTTTTTTCAGTTGTGGCAGGTTACTTGGTTTCGATTCATAGATCGATCTCATATTGATTTTCATATGGCTATTACAAATATGAAAAAATAATAATAATAATAATACTGTAGCTATTATTTCATGTTTTCTTATTTAGGTTTTGTAATCTATTATTATTACATTATTTTTTACCTCTTTTTTTTTTTAACATTTCCAGGCTGATAATCTGAGGCAGCAAACAATTCATCGTTTGCATCAGATCCTGACAACCCGTCAAGCTGCAAGGTGTTTTCTGGCGATAACCGAGTATTTCCACCGCCTCCGTTCTCTCAGCTCTCTTTGGTTGGCTCGTCCCAGGCAGGAATAAGAAGGAAAGAAAAAAAAGCCCTAGTCATCGATCTGAAGATCATGATCAGCTTTAATATTATCTATTTCATAAAAATATTTATGGTTTTTAAGTTTTATAATTTTCAATGGGGATGTATATATTATATGCTATAGATGGACAAAACGATGGCTAGCTAATTTCTATATTAAACTGTAGAAGCAAACTCTTTTAATTTGTACTTCTCTTTTTTGGTGTTGTTTTCTTGCTGGTTTTGGTTTTGTTTTCTTCTCTGATTAAGAAGATTAAAAGGCTAATCGTGATGGTTTGGATGGCTTGAAGAAAATCATGCATAGTTAAAGAATGATAGGTTGTTGAGAGTAGTTGTTTTTACTGAGGATGAGAAAAGATAAACTTATTTAGTTGAGATTCTTTTTTTGGAGGTCCTTGGGTTAAGATAGACCAAAAAGAATATGAAATGAGAAGGGAATTTTAAATATGTGGAGTAACTTTATTTTTTATTTATTAGAAAACAAAAACTAGCTGGTTTGCAGATGTGGTTGGTATGCTAAATTCAAGTTCTCTCTCTCTCTCTCTGAAACATACATCCATGCTCTTGTTCACCTGGTATAGTGTGATATCATTTCATCCTTTACTAAATTTGTCCAAAATGTGTCTACATAAGATAAAGATGCAACAATATGAACAATTCGTATGTAGAAGCAGAACTTCATCTTTCAGAATAGCATTTTTTTTTTCTTTAATTTGTTTGGGAAGAGATGGTATTTGCACAAGAATTTGATGGGCAAAACAATTATGTGAAGCGACAGAATTAAACCTTTACAAAATGGAATCCTGGGAAAATGTACCTCATTGCTTATTGAGAGAAGAATTTTAACGAATCTTTAGAAAAGACAAATGCCCACAGGACTCCCCAACTTACTTGATTTAAGTTCGATTTATGGTTTCCATCACCGTTTGGTATTTAGGTAAATCATTATCAGCGTTGATTAATAAAAATAACATATGTTAAGATATCCAAATCATTTGAGCTATTGGCCAGTCTATAATTTAGGTGAAAAGACTATGGAGAATCTAATAGGCTTCAAATACATGGTGTTAGTCCTAAAAGCCAAAAAAGTTCCTTGGCTGCAGAACAAATGGATAATATTGTCACTACAGGAAAATGAGGCTTTAGTGACGAAAAGTATAGTGACGACATGAAATCTCGTCAATAAGGGGTGTTATTAGTGACGACTTTTGACTTGGTCACTACAAAATGGAAGGATTTGCCTTTTAGTGACGAAATACAAAAAGTCGTCACTAAATAGTCATTACGTCATCACTAAAGATTAGGCTGAAAATTGCGCGAAAATATCTAGGATTTAGTTATGATATTTTGTTGTTACTAATATTTTCAGTGTTAGGGACGATGTTTCATCATCGCTAATATTTTATTAAGAGTATTCTAGGATTTAGTGACGATTATTCATCATTGATATTTTTAGTATTAATTATTGGTTTTAGTTATCAGTACAGACTTTACACATAGAAAGTAAATGTTTGAAATTTTTCTATGTGGGTTTTGGTGGATTGTATTGAAAAAAGTTAGCTAGTTTGTGTAATTATTTTTTTAGATATTAATTTTGGATTATAGGAATTAAAGAATTTAGATGTGTTATTTTAAATGAAAATAATAAAATAAATATTGAGTTAAGGAAAAAAAATTATATTGTTTATGATATATATTTTTAAGTTATATATTTGTAAAGATTATAAATTTTATTACTGTAAACACAAAATCCAACATTTGTAATTGAAGGGGAAAAAATTGTCTTTTCCCTAATATAAAGAATATTAAATAAACTAAAGATTAAAGAAATTAATTAATATTTTGTAGCAATCAGTATGATGGCCCAAATTAGATGAAAAAAATTAATTAGACTACCTTATTGGATGCAAGGCAATATATTTACCCATCAAGGAAATTAATTCTAATTCGAAAGTCCAACTATATATAAAAAAAGCCACCTAAACACTTTGTTGCCACATAACATGCCAATGTATGCATGTATGAGCCAAATAGGCCATTTAGGTGGCTTGTGTTAGTATGTTGTAACCCAAGTGGGTAGATAATACATTAAGATATATATATATATATATATATTGACCCATTAAATAACAAATTATGATACATAATGTAACTAATTGGGCTTGGTAGTTGGTAGCCCAATTAAAAGTCCATAGATATTATTATCTTAAGATGGTTTCCATATAAGCTTAATTTGGTGGTTCGTAAATTTATTATGTGATACTTACGTTTAATAAATTTTTTTTGACTCTCTAGTATTCTAATTTTGTCCTAAAAATTTAATTAATGCATGATATTTATTTCTATCAGTACAAGAAATTACCCCTATTATAACATATCTATAGAAGCACTGTAACAAGAATGCCTTAAAAAATAATTAATGAGTCTAGCACTTATGAGTAAGTGCCACATAAAATTAGAAAATTATAATTTAAACGACAACGTAAAGTAAACTTGTAAAAAAAAAATTCTGAAAAAAATAGAGCTTAACTTAACCTGCTAAAAATATAAGAGCAAAATTTTCGTATAAAATATCTAATATGCCAGATCCTTCCCCATCTTTTCTTTTTCCCCCAATTTCCCTTCTCTTCTTCTGCCTTAACTTTCTCCTTCCCCCTCTTATTTTTTCTTTTTCTCCCAATTTTCAGAAGCCCTTCTCCTCTTCCGTCCCAACTTTCCCCTTCCCCCCAAATTCCAAATTCTCCACAAGTCTCCTTTTCTCATTAATTTTCAGAAGATCTACGTAAGTCTTCTCTCCCCTCTCCTTCTCTCTTTTCACCTTTCTAATATTTTGTCTTATAATTTTTTTTTTTTGAAACCCTAGATTAATCCTTTGACTCTTGCTCCAGAGGCTATTTTTTTGTTGATAAGGAATTTTTTTAGCAGTCCACTGGTTTGGCATCTCAATATGCTGTCATGGAGGTATGCTTATACAATTTTATAGAAAATTTAAGGTTTTAAATTTTGGTATAAAATCTTAATGAGTGAAATCAAAGAAAGTTTTTTATTAAAGTTTCTAAACCTTGAATATAATTGTTGTTCAAGTCTTATATTGTTAATATCCTTGAGAAAACTGTGTGTATTTTGGTGATTAAAAAACTAAAAGGCTTTTTGATCTAAATTTATGAAAGGAAAATCCTGTCTCTTATAAAAGTTGAGATTTTTTTCAATTTTTTGTTTTAATTTTTTTTAGTTTTATAGTCGTTTCAATGGGAATTTTTAGTGCTGGAATTTGCTAAATATCCTTTGTGGAACAGTCACATTGCACAGGAGAAGCATTATGGGCAAGAAAGATGAAATTTTGCTTCTTTTTTTTTTTTTTTTGTAAGTTCAGAATTTTTATTAAATGATGATGATGAAATAGTAAGCTTTACAAAGGACATCCCAGACCATCCTCCAAGTCTCTTAGAGGAATAAATAAGAGATGAAAATCAAATACATCAAGAACAAAAGATATTGGTTCAAAGTTGCAGATCAAAATTCGCTTTCTAAAAGTTCAAGAATTTTATGTATAATCGATTAATAAAATTGTATCCTCCCGAAATTCCGTCGTCCACCCGATTCTTGATTTGATTTGTTTCGATTATCTGATCAACTTCCCATATTGTTTTTCATTTCATTCTTTGTGAGTAAAAGCCTTGTTGGTTTAGTTTTGTGTTGTAGGCCGTTAGCTTTGATTTTTTGGTCCTTTCTTTGTGCTTAAGTATGTTATTTTTGGCTATTAAAGGAACCAGTTTGGTTGTTCTATAAATTGGAAAGTGAGATGCATGCAAGTATTAAGAAGAAAAATAATCATTTTGATAGCTGCCGTTGGTAATACTATATAATTAATTACACATGAATTAGTACTAGACTAATTACAGTAAATTGGAATTTGATGAATACACTGTCTTTGGTCATTTGTAATGGTTGACCAGCATAGATGGTTCTCTTTAAAATAATATGAAGGCCTAATTGATAATAGTGGAACAGAGAGCTTTAGTCCCATACTATATACACTGTAGTATATATTTATGGTAGTTGTTCGGACTTTGTTGGCTGTTGCTTCCTACAATCTCCACTTTATTTTGGACTAATTTTATTTTATATCCCTTAATTATATCTAATTCTCACTTTACACATCAAACTTTAGTTTTGAGCACTTTACACCTCAAACTCTCAAGTTCACCCTACTTCACATAATTTTTTAACACTGCCTAAAAAATTAATGGAAAATTTCATATGTATGACATTTCAGTAGGATGTACAATAATATTTTTGCATGCAAAAAACAAATATTCTGTTAACTTTATTGACAGGGTAAAAAAAAAGGCTAAATTGGAACTACTTTGAGAGTTAGGGTGCAAAGTGTCAAAAATTAAAATTTGGTATGCAAAGTGATTATTGGTATAAGTTGACGGGTATAAAATGGAATTAGTACCTTTATTTATTAAACCACTGCCAATGAAGTGAATAATCGGAACTAAGTACTTATCATCTACAATGAGGCTTAGTTTGAAAAATGTTTCTAAAAAATGAGTTTAATTTTTTTTTTTAAATGTGTATAAGTTGTGGCTGAATAATCATATCTTAAAAGATTAGAATAATCAATCATCTTCGTTTTACACACGAATTTTCAATATTTAGCTCATTTCTTAAACACAATTTCATCTGACTATATCAAATTTTCAATTTTGTGTTCTCAAAGTGGTCATTTAACACCACTAAGTGGACTATAATTTATTCATGTATATTTATTATATGAGTTTTTATTTTTATATTTGAGAAGGGGAAAGGGCGAGAGAAAAGAAATTGAGGCACGTATTATGAGGCAGAAGAAGTTAATAAAAGCTGAGGGAGTGATTAGTAAACAAATGGGAATTTTGTTTTGTAGTGATTTGGAATTGGAATGCATATTAATACTCTTAGAGAGATTCAATGTTGTTTTTTGTATCATGGTTAATTGATATGACTACAAATCTAATTTGAAAGATTCTACAAAACTCAAGATATATTCTTCTCGAACCTAGGATTAAATTTTTTTTTCTTAGTGAAATTACTTTTTACTATATTCTTATACTATTTTTTTTGTTACAATATGGATTTACTTATATAATTGAATACATTTGTTTAAAGCTAGATCTTAAGACTAAAATTGTTCATAGGATATTTGTGGTTGTATGAGTAATTAGTTGCTATTGAATTTCTTTTTCTTATATGGAAACTAGTCTTTGGCTTATTTAATTTCTTTTTTTGATTGATTTTATAAGTCTTGTCTAAGAAATGCATGAGGTCCTTTAGTCAAAATAATGATTTATATATAAATGTTTTGTGAATACATCTTCCTTACTATTTGCTTGTATGTTATAATTTATTTTGTCAGGTACATACTGATTTATTCTGCTTCCTGATATAGTTTGCTCAATAAATATCTAATACTCATAATAACATATGGATAAGAGTTGGATGCAAAAAGACAGGCGAAGTGATGAATTCGAAAAAGGTTTAAAAGCATTTTTAGATTATGCATTTAAGCATTCAAGTGTAAATGGAATGATTGCATGTCCATGTTCAGAGTGCAAGTGTGGAGTAGCTGTGTCTAGAAAAGAAGCCAAAACTCATTTGAAAGTCTCTGGATTTCTTAAGGGATACACACAATGGGTAGCTCATGGAGAATTTTTATATTCAGCTCAATCGACATCCAGTTCTAATGATGTTTCACATGATGTATTTGGTGTTCCTGATAACATGCATAATCTAGTTCATGATGCATTAGGAGTTCCTCAACATGATTCTACTTTGGGTGGTACAACAGAATTTGATGGGGATCGACCTAATACAGAAGTTGAAAAATTTTACAAATTAATTGATGATTCTCAACAAGAGCTCTATCCAGGGTGTAAAAGCTTTTCCAAACTTTCTTTCATTATTCGTTTGCTTCATATCAAATGCCTAGGCAAATTGAGCAATAAAACTTTTGGAAATATGTTTGTTGATTTGTTGAGAGAAGCATTTCTCGAAGCCATGGTTAATTTGCCTAAATCTTATTATGAAGCAAAGAAGTTGATGAAAGAATTAGGACTTGGTTACGAAAAATATGATGCTTGTCCTAATGACTGTACTTTGTATTGGGGGGTAGATCCAGGAAAGACTAGTTGTGAAATATGCAAGGAACATAGATGGGTTACATCAGAAAATGATCCCACTGGTGCATTATAAATTATACTAATGTTAGAATGATTTTCATAATTCTTTTTGGTTAGTTAATTAATTTGTTAGTAAATCATTATTTAACAACATGTTCTAATTTGAGTAATAACTATTAATTTAAAATAATTGCAAGTTCCCAGTTTAATCTAAAAACAACGTGTTTCTTTTTTGGCTTGTTAATTTGATACTTTCTAAGAAAGATAACAATAAGTATTTTTGGCTTGTGTATACTAGACAATTGAAGAAAAATTAGGCTTATTTTTGTCCGTCTCATAAAAGGGAAGTTCGTTATCTGTCTTGGTTGCCTATCGTTTTTGTTTTCCTTATGTTTAACATATTCAACAAATGTTTATTGAATTTGGTATTTGTTTAATAAGTCCAGTTGTCATACTTTAATGGACCTAATAAATTTGTTAATTAACGTATTTTATCTTGTAATGAAGCTCACCGACAAGCAAGCTTATTTGGGAAGAAGTGTAACTTTTCTCTTGCCCATGCTTTTGATGTTGCAAGCCTTGTTTGGCTCTTTTGTACTGCTGAATTTATGTTAGTTATATTTGAAGACATGGATATTGTAATCTAGTAGGTGTTGGAACTTATAAATACTTGACTATTATAGTTATTTGGCACTCTTTTATGCTGTGGACTGTCATTATGTTGTTGGACTGTGATTATGACAATGAAATCCTATTTTACAGGTTATAAGTTTAGTTTTATAATTGGATTTCAGTAAAATGTCAATGTGTTTTTTTGGTTTTGGCATTGTTAGTAATTAAATTTCCCCAAGGAAAATTGCTTACAGGTCTGAAAAACTTGTGACCAATTTCACTTGTCACAAAAAAGTTTAGAAAGTCGTAACTAAATGTGTTGATCAAACACATATTTAGTGACTACTTTTAGTCGTCACTAAAAGTATTGACCGAACACATATTTAGTCACTCCTCTCCTATCATCACAAATGTCGTAACTAATTATATTAACCAAATGCTTATTTAGTGACACCAGCGTCGTCACAAGTTGTCACAAAATATTGTCAGTAAATGCGTTGACCGAGTACATACTTAGTGACGTCATTTGGTCGTCACAAAATGTCGTCATAAAATATAGCATTTAGTGACGACGTGCCATATTTAGTTATCATTTTTTAGTACGTTTTGTGACTACGTATACTCGTCACTATTTTGTGACAAATTTTTGTCGACTCTAAAAACACTCATTCAGTGACGACTTTGAATTGTCGTCACTATATGGCTTTAGCATCAAGCCTTTAGCCACGCACAGTGATGACAAGTGAGCTGAACCGTCGTCTCTAAATTATTTTAGTGACAACTTCTTAACTTTTTGTGACGACTTGGCATGGTGACTAAAACTCTATTTTCTTGTAGTGTGTCATGTAAGCATAGGCAAGACACATTTGCTTGTTTATGTTCGAAATTGAATGAAACGAAGACAGAAGGGCTGAGCATCTTCACAGTTGGAAAGTGTTTAAAAGTGTTAGGATTGACATTATAAAATGGGTAATCTTTCCCAACATCGATGAAGTAGAAAAGTTCTTACAATATCAAGTGAGATGCATGTCAAAAGACTAACATTTGAAATTCAGAAAGTATTTACGTGACTTGCATGTAGATTTGATATTAAAAAAAAATTTACTGACTGCTGGTGCAGCTGGAGAATTAACTTGAAAGAAAACTATATTATGTTTGGTTAAGTACACATGTCACCTCTCTTAGGTGATGTAAAATAAGTGTAACATCAAAATGTACCCAAAATCATCTAGGTTGCAATTTATTGTTTGATCATGTCAATTCATTATGGGGTTTTTACCTAAAATTCAAATCTACTTACTAAATTTGAGTAGTAGGAAAGCAAAATAATCACATTTTAACGAAAGAATCATGCATCTTAGACGTTTCAAAGACTTGTAAGACAAAAATTCTTTCTCCTTTCACAATCATATTTCAAAGTGTTTGCAGAAAGAGCATCTAAATTCTCTTGCTAGCAAATGAGGATTTTGAAGCATCATCCTGCCAGTTAAATTTGAAGAGTGTAAAAAATCACTCTAGGTAATAGATTGGAATTTGGACTTCATCTAATTTTCTTCTGCCAAAAACTCACTTAATAAAGTTGATATAATATTGTTGCCGTTGGTATGAAAAAAGATTAGTTCTAGCACAATCTATAATTAGCCAGAAGATAAACAATTTCTTCGTAGCTAAATGTGGTATGTACTATGGAGAGTTGGCTCTTGGATATGCAAAATTGGTCTCAAAACAATTTGCTTTTGAGACACAGTCACTCAGCGTGTGAAAAAACATGAACACTAGTTTGCATACCCGCGCTTAGCACGGGACATTTTTTCAGTTATTCGTTATTTTATCAATTGCGCGTTTAGAAATATTAATTGTTTGATTTTTTATGCTACGAATTAAAAAATAGAATACATTTGGAGATACTAATTGTTTGATTTTTTTAATTTACTCAAATTTTTCTTATATAATTTTTGTTTCAACGTTTAACTAAATCAAGGAATTTTTTGTAATTTGTATAACTTTAGAAAAATATTTTCTCATAGGTGATTTTTATACATTTTCTTTAGATATATTTTATTGAAAGCAAAAGAGATTTTTTCACTTTAATAGTTCAAAAAAATTCATAAGAGGTAAATAATTGTGCCTTGTGAATAACACCTATATCTTACAATTTTTAATTATTTAAACATTCTACAATGAGATCATTGATACTCTATTTGACTTCAAAATTAGGAAACTTTAAAGTATCATCAAACTAGAGCACAATTATGACAAGAAATATGGTCATAAAGTTGTGATTAGATGGACAGATTTTAATTGAATGAACGATATGAATTAAACGGAATTGAATTAGATAGATTTGAAATGATATAAATTCAGGTGAATTTTAAATTCATTCATTTATTTATTAAAATCACACCCCCACTTGTTGGTGGATTCCAAATCACAACTAAATCAATTACTATGTTTGGATAATTTATTATAGATTTGAATTTCAAATCAAATCCATCCAAATCTCTCTATCCAAAAACAATGTAAAAAGTTTCCATTATATCCATTATGTAAGTTTAGTAATCAAAGAAGGTAGTGTAGACTTGAAAAATGTAGACAATTTATAGAGTTTAATAGAACGCTTTATTATCTTTAATTAATCAAGCGATTGGAATATTTGATTATTCTTGAATCCCTATACCTCTCTTGGAGCCAACTTGATGAAGGAACCATTTGTGTGCAAATACTAAATAGTAATTTCTAATTTAGAAAACAAAATCTTTCTTAAATATTTGAGTTTGCACAAAAATAGGAATTCTATCATGGAAATAGAAAAAAAAAAAAGTGAAAAATAGTCTACCATCTTTTAGCAATTTACAACTTGAAATTTAGTAACTAATTCGCTATGTTAAAACTATTAATCTGTATAGTACTAAATTAAAAAAGTAGATATTCAATATTATAACTTTTATTTGATAGAATAAAATCGATAACATATACCAACACTAGCTATCAACTTATATAGTAATAATTCAAAAGTAACAATAAACATTTAGTATCTAAATTTTATTAGACAAAATACACTTTTGTTAAAATCTAATTAGTAACTAATTTGACATCTCCAATTTTTAGTATGTAATTTATGCAGTTACCAATATTTAATATTGAATATTTACAGGTCCAAAGACAATAATAATAATTTTTTGTAGGAGGATAATAATTATCTATTAAGAATTTTAGTTAATATAATTTAAGAATTAATTTTTGATTATGGGAAAAACATAACTTAGATTAAATATGTACATAATATATAAATTATTCAATGCATGAAAAGGGAACTAAAAACGAACTAAGAATTGCAAGATAAAGATTGTGTTTGTTTTAAAAATAAAATAGGTGTAGATCACATTTTTCACCCCCTTTCTAATTCATCCAACTAGTTTAACAATAATTAAAAAGATAGATTTTGCATTGTACTTGTTTTTTAGTACACCACACAGAAACTAAATTCTTTCATATTGTAGATGACTAATATCTTTCGTCATTACAAAGTCAAGACAATAACATTAGAAACAAAATAAATAGCATTGACAGAAAGAAGATGAAAATGTTGACAATATCTATGAAGTATAATGTCTTTGTTAATTCAAGTTTAGATGGCTTGAGACATTTAACCAATTTTGTATTTCCTTTGTTCTGTTTTTTTTTTTTTTTCCTTTTTTGTATAAAAAATAGAAAAACATTTCAAAATTATTCTCTCAAAAAATTTCAAAATTTTTATGCATGATAAGTACTATTTTTTTTTTTGTTTAAAGATAATTCCACTACTATTATTTAACTTAATTCCTAATCGTAAAAAAGTTTACTTGCATACTTGTGTAATTTTTTGTTTTGAAGGTCACATTGGGATATTTGTCTTTAAATTTGTAGATCAATTGGTCTACAAAACTTGGTCTCAAATATTATACACATTGAAATATTTTTTTTAATTTAGAGGGTGAAATCAAGACCACTTTAATTTAAAACGCCATATTGAGATTTTTACTTAGTTTTAGTGGCCAAAATGATATGTATTTAACTCTTTGGAATTAAAATAACCTTATTTTTCTTGTTTTCCTTTATTTGTCAAACATATTTTTCCTTTTCTTTTAATAGTTTTTAATAAATTATTAGTTTCTTTAATTGCATATAATTGTTGTCTAGTCTATTAATATATCTACAACCTATATATATTGATAATAATCATATGTATAATTTTATTTGATGAGAAATTTTATTCCATTAAGTGTTTTTTTTTTTTTGATAATTTTATTTAATATTCATCTTCAATTTCTAATCTGAATCCCAAAATTCTACTTTATGAGAAAATTTACTTCAATCAAATATTTGATTTTAAACGAAGTTTCAAAAAGTTAGTTTTCATTCCATGTGTACCTTTTTAGGATATTTTTCTCTTTAAGGGTCCAAAAGTATGGGTGAAACATGTAAATTTATTTTCCAAGTAAATTTTACATTTTTATTATTGCTTGATTTCTAAAACCCATCCCAAAGAAATATTTCTTACTCTTCTTTAATTTCTAAAATATTTCTTACTCTTCTTTAATTTCTAAAACTCATTCCTAATATTCTATTACATAAGCAAATTTACTTCCATCAAATTTATTTCCTAATATGAAAACTTAAAAGTAAGTTTTATTTCCTCTTTTACTCTTTGAGGAGTATTTACATAAATAACTTAAATAATTGTAAAAAAAAAGGCATTCAAGTTAGGTGACATAACAAAACAAAGTAATTAAATTTTAGAGTAAGGGTATTTTCAGAAAAAAAAAATCTAAATTACTAAATTATTATTGACTCTTTTAATATAATATAGATATAGATAAAGCATGTAACTAATAACAATTTATAGTAAAAATAGGAGAACAGAAATATGATAGAATAACATTACTTTTCACTTAAGGGTTAATCTTATATGCATCGTCAATTTAGAAAATTTTTTACACCATCAAATATGAATGCATGTGTATTTATTAAATTTTAAATATCATTTTTGTATATGTGCATATATCCATATTTGATGGTAAAAAATTTTCTACACCGACAGTATATGAAAGATTAATTCTTCATTTAATGACTTGTTGAACCAAATTCCCACCAAAAAGAATATTTAGTAGTTAAAAAATGCCAAAAAAAAAGTTGTACATCAAGCAATAAAAAACACATTCACAACAAAAAAGAGTGGAGTCTGTAGCCAGACAACTTTAAATAAGAAACTTTCCAAAATATTTTTGTTTCATACATAAGAAATTACTGAACATGTAAATTAATTCTATCAAAGTTATAATTATTCTAAAGTAACTTAGTATTACTGTAACAATAAATTACCACAGAATAGTAGGAACAAAAAAAAAATGGATAAAGATTTAATCATTGTATTAGATTCGAATTGAGTCACGATGAATTTTGAAAAGAAAAAAAAACAATTTCAGGACATTACGTGTAGGATAAATAATAACCAATAGGTATAAACATTATAATACACATGCATATATTAAGTAGCGGAAACATAAATCAGGATTACTTCCAATCATAATCGTTTAAACAAATTGAGTTCATGTATAAATTGAATCCATGTGCATGCCCCACGAACATATGCTCAACTCTAACAATCAAAGAATAAAAATATAAAATATATTTAATGTAAGAGTCTTCTAACCTATGCCTAACTAGAAAATACCGTGGAATAGATTGAGTATCACAGGCTCATTTATAAGCTAGGCTAGGGTGCTCTTACTTGAAAAACAAGAAATTCCTAGGATTTCCTTCTATCAAGGAAATGTCTATAATTACATAACCGGGAATCATTAATTAGAATATATTATATTTCCTAATACGCAATATTCTGACTAATTGATTGAAAATATTATTCAATCATACCAAATGTGGGATATCAATCAATTAGGTAAAATTACCAATTATCATGTGGGTCACATATAAGGCAAGTCTTGTATTACAAGTCTTACATTCTCCTACTTGTCCCATATGTATTAGTTAAACAACTTTTTGAGTGACAAAGGATGCCCAAAATATTTATTGTTACTCCACTAAATTAAAAGTTATGTAACAAATACTTAATTAGAAACTATTAGTACACAAATCATGGTGGTTATACTCTAAAAATAAATACTTCCTTCCATATATTATAATGTACAATATTTTCCAATTAAATACTATAAAAGCTTTACGAATGACCCATTATAAATCTAACTCAGAGTCTAACTTTATAGATCCAATGATCTCAAATTTATAGATTAAAATAATGTGCACCGAAAATCATTTAAACAATAAATTATCTTGAATGTCTAGACTTTGATAAGAACCATGGCTAGAGAATAATTGCAAAACTAGATGAGCTAATGAATCCCTTGTGAGTTATATGATCGTTGACAACTTAGCTGGCAATTTTAGTTGTCAGATCAACAACTATAACTCGTTGCTTATGTACTAAAAATGGCCACTTTTGGTCCCAAAATTATCCTTAACTATTAAATCACTATGTTGATTTGCGTGTCTCGCTCCCATTTTTCTTAATATTCTTAATGAAAAATATCGGGATTGAGATAAAACCTTAATGGCCAAACAATAATATCGAATAAACTTTAAGCCATAACAAAATGCTTGTGATATAACTTCATAGAATCATCATATTTTTGCCAACTATATGCGAATTCCAATATATAATGTGAACGTGTATGATTTGTTCACTCCAAGAAAAAATAGTTTGTGAAAGTAAGCAATGCATAATCGTGAAGAACTCTTTCATGAAGGCTTGTGAGATAAGTCAAATACATTCATGTTCTGTCTTTGTGAATGCCAATCATGTTATGAGGATTCACTAATATAAGATTTAGTAGTTCTATGTAAAAAATAGCATTACCCCATATACTTATTGTAAGAAGAATTTTATATGGACTAAATATAATTTCCTCCTACTAACCTTGATGTATATTAATTTTGTCAACTGATATTCTTCTAAAAGATCAAAATAAAGAGACAAAACTAATATACCATTAATGTGATGTTTAGTTCTTGAATATAATTTTTCAATCTTACAACAAATAGACTATATTCTCTTCAAAAGTAAACCTTTAAAATTGACACATATGTACCTCAAATTTATATTTCTTCACTAATATAACTCCCAATAAAAATGACTTATTGTTGCGGTAAAAATCTCTAAAAACTTAACAGAGATTTAGTAGTAATCAATATCTTTCTTTTATGATATCATACCAAAATATGAAATTTTCTCCATTATGACTTTGTGAAAACATAACTTAATAATTTGTATGTCTAATCTCGTAATTAGACTTTTATAGGTATACGGAAATAACATAGTAACTAAAAGTCATGTTACTCTTGAGAAGTTTTTCACTCCCACTGTTTTGAGAGATAACAAGACTAGTGGTTATATTAATATAGATTTATCTTGATGTGATTACTTAATATTGAGCCATTCATTTGATTTCTTATGCAAAATAATTTGAAAAAAAATACTTTGAGAAAAAGCCATCAATCTATCATATGTAAAGCAACCAAAAATGGCTCCTTTACTCTTTTCAAATTCCATTAAGTTAAATCGCTCTTATTTACTTTATATTCTTCAAGAACAATGGCTACTAGGTCTCGACGTGGCGGTGTATACATAGCTCCATAGCGGAGCTAGACACTGGCTAGAGGGTGACCGGACCAGGGGCAGCCGATAGTGTTATGTCAAAAGGACCAAGGAGGATAAAAAAGAAGAAGGAGTAGGAGTAGAAGCTAGCCTTCATTGACAGGGTCCTTCGAAGCCAGGAAAGTCCTAGCCTTTCTTGTACCATCACAGGAGCGAGTAACGCATAGGATGTCGTCACGAAGGTTGAGAATGACGCAATGGTGGAGCTCGATCTAGTTTAGTATCAAGGTGATTCTGTTTCTCCTTCTATATATCTATGGGTCTGTGCAGCATTTCCACGATATCGTTATGATCAATTAATAGGGGATCTCAATGAGTTTCCCTTCAGCTAATACAAAAGGAGATCAAAGCTTACTATAGATGATCAGTTCATATATAAGGCTTAAAAGTGCCTTGCCCCTGATTTCTTTGGCAACCTTGGGACACTTCTGACTTGTTAGCTATAGAGACAAACATAGGGAGTTTTTTTAAGTCCCACCCGGTCTACAAAAATAGAACTAAACTGCTAAATAAAATGCGTCCCATGCCTAAATATCGCAAGTACCACCTCGTCCTGGGCCGTCGCATGAAAAACTATAACCGAAATTCTTTTTCTCTAACATTAACTTGAGCTTGTGTGCATCTAAAGCACCTTTTACTAGGATCGTTTCAACGATTTTTAAAATGTATATAATGCGAAAGAATATAAATTTCTTGAATTTAATAGTATAACCTTGTTATCAACTTCTTTATGTGTGGGTTTATATACCCTCACTTCAATCAAAGATGTGTATATGTGTGTACATTTTAAACTTAGTTTTCATTCATTCCATGATTCAAATATTGTTTAAACAATATTGGAAAGAACCGTATTCAAGACATACCTTGATCATAAGATTTTAGTCCCAAGAAACAAAATTAATAAAATTGCTAATCATGTTTTGATCATGTCTGTAATTACTAAACTCATTCCCTAAGTTATACTTTTAAAGTGTAACCAATCATGCATTGTTTGTTCACCAATCAATGCCTCGTAATTAAAGAATTATGAGAAATTCACATACTGATACTTTTCATCATATTGTCTAGTCTTAAATTTCAAACTCTTCACTTCTTATTTGAATACTTGTAAGCGCATTAAGTGTTAATTTCTTATCAAACAAGAAAAGAAGATGCAATATCTTTGACTAGTTTTCTTAATAATGAGATAAACAAATATTTCTAACTAATCCAAAAATGGTAGAAAATAATTCACAAAATTTTAGTGTTATGGTCAAATGACGAAAATCCCTTTGGGATCTTTAACATGGTTGAGTAGTTTGCTTTTCTTATGCAGTCTACTCAACTACCCTAGTTGATAAATCTAAACTTTTAAGAGTTTATAATTAACCAACTCTTTATTTTTCTTATACAGATATATTCAACCTCCAATGTCAAAGAAACTTAAAGAGTTCCATCAGTAATACATATAATTAATGCCAATATGTTTACGATCAAATGAAGGGCTTTGCTCAATTAAAAAGATAGTCAAAACTCTAAAACGAGTAACTTAGTTTTAAAAATTTTAAATTTTGAAGCATTAAAAAGAATAGTTTTTCAATAAAAACATTTTTCTGAGCAATACACTTCAATTCTCCATATGTCAAAACATATTTCTGTAGAAGTACATTTTCTTGTATTTTGAAAATTTAATACACATATGTCAAAATGACAATGTGAATTGTTAATAAAACACTTTCATCAAGTGTATCAACATTCATAGCACATCAAAATTGAGATTATTTTTATTTGAGTTATTTCTCTCAGTCAGTAGAAAATCACTTAGAGTCTCTCTCATATAAACAATATTTATCTTATTGTTGTTTGACTTAATGAGAATATAACTTTCTTTATTTGCATTTCTTTCATGAAACACGCTGTAATCTATACGTGTCTCGTATGCAAATCTACCTTTATTTCTTAACCTCGTCATCCTTTTCAATACATATGTTAAAGTTAGTAATTAACCATGTTTCCTTAATTATATGTATTGCAGAAGATTTGAATAGTTAATAAATGCTTTAAAGAGAGAATCGATAATGAAATGATCCAAGCATAACTCAAAATCTCAATTAAGTTCATGATATAGCAAAATTTCATTCTTTTAAATGAGTTCAGGCACACTTCTTAAACTTAAAGTGTCACATAAGAAAACCTCTTAAGGGTGCTTATGTATGGTTAAAACATGCAATAATTTTTGAATGATTTTCACACATGTTTTGATTATAAAATAAATAGGATTAAAACCTGCCTTTATGTGAATACGAGACCTAAAGAGAAAAATATCTAAATTTCTCTTATCTCTCATATTCAACTATTATATTAGTAATTATATACTCAATAATATAAAAATGAACAATTCATTCTCATAAAATGCAAATTTAAAACTTGCATCCAAATAAACAAGAAAATGTATCAAATAGTCAAACGAACAGAAATTGGAAAAAACAACTTATCAAGTAAAAGAACAAAATTACTTGATTAACCAAGAATATAAAGCATTTAGGATATGAAGATTTAAAACATATATTTTGAATTAACCCAATGTTGACTTAAATAATAAATTCAAACCTTCTTGTGGGTAGAATAGAGATGGCAGTGGGCCGAGCCAACTGCCCGGCCTAGACCGTAAATTACTGTAGCAACCCGACCCTAGCCCAGGATTGGGAATAGGGCCGGGCCTAGCTAGTTCCGGCCTACGGCTCGGCCAGATCCATTTCTTTTAATTGTAACAGGCCACAATGAACGATTCATCCCGTTGAACTAACCCAAAAAATCCAATAGGTTAAGCCCGCAGGTCAACCCGTCGGGTTAACTGTTAGGGCCCACGAGCCAACCGTTGGAAATTATTTTTTTATTTTTTCTTTTAAAAGGCTGTTAATGACAGTTTTACTCGTCCAAAAACTATAAACAACTAGTTTTTAGGGGTAATATTGGAAAATTTTTCCTATAAATACCACACAATTTTCCCAACAAATCACACAACAATTTCTCTCTACTTTCTCTTCTTTCATCTTTCTACTCTCCAACTCTATCTCCAAGTGCTATTATAATTTCTTTCATACTATTTAAATTATAATATATAGTATTTTAGAAATTTAAAATTACTCTTAAGTTGAGAGCTAAATTGAAGATTTGGAAATTTATCCAAAATTTAAGTAGTGAAGTGTTCAACTGGAACTCAACTTAGTACTCAAGTGTATAAATTGAAATTCAACATTTCAATTTCCAAGTTGTTTTTTTCATACTTTTTAATTTATTAATTGTCTTTATCAACTCTCTTATTTTTTTTCTTTATTATTGTTTTGTTATATTCTTTTATTTGAAAATTTAGTAGCTTGCATCTTTAGTTTTCATAATACCACTTTATTTGTTTCTTTATTTAAAAAAAATTTCCATTACAAGAAAATGGAAGAATGATCACAAGCACCCCACATCCTACTAGACGGTCCTAGAATATTTATTGATTTAGATGATATTGATAACCAAAATGAGCAAGTACCTACTAAACAACCCACTACTACTAAAATGAAAAGTCTTGTTTGGAAATTTTTGAAAGAGATGAAGAAAATGAGATTGCTACTTGTAAATTTTGTGTTCCACCTATATCATTTAAGCACAAAAAAGAGGGAAACCAGAACACTTAATAGGTACATTACAAAAAAATATAGTGAAACTCAAGAAAAATCAAAAAAATTGTTTGTCTTGATTCAAACACAAATTCACACCACACAAGGTATGGTAACGGGCAATTTTAAATATTCATATGAAAAAAAATAGAGAAAAAATGGCTAAATGGATAGTTAGAGATGAATTGCCTTTTAGTTTGAGTGAAAGTTCCAATTTCGAACAATACATGCACAAAGCCGTGAACCCACAATTTAAAAACGTTCCTAGAAATACTTTGAGAAGTGATATTAAAAGAATGTATAGGGAAAAGAAAAATGAATTGAAAGCTACTATTGCATCGACTAACTGTAAAGTTGCCTTAACTGCCGATTCTTGGAAAGCAATCACAAATGAATATTATTTTTGTATCACTACACATTGGATAGATGTAGATTGGCATTTACAAAAATGAATTATTAGTTTTTAAATTTTTGAACACCCTCATAATGCCCCCCAAATTACAAGGTTGATTATTAATTGTGCCTATGAATATGGTTTACTTGAAAAAATTATATCCATTTCTTTTCATTATACCTCAAATAAAATACTGCAAGTGTGCCTATGTTAAAAGATGTTTTCAAACCTGTTTTAGGTGATGAATTATTTCATAATATATGTGCATTTCATTTACTTAATATTTGTGTTCAATATGGTTTAAAAATGGTTGAAAATATTATTAGTCCAATTAGAAGTGTTATTTATTTTATCGTTCATCTACTGCTCGTCAACAAGATTTTAAACGATTTTGTTTAGAAAATGGCTTGAAACCTAAATATTTTCTAATAGATATACCCACTAGGTGGAATTCTACTTGTTAAATGTTATCAAGTACTTTTGGTTATGAAAAATTACTTTCCGTATTTTATAACGAGCATATTGGTTCAGTTAATGCAACTTATTTGGGCGAGGAAGATTTTAATCGAGTTAAAACAATGATAGAAATTTTAAATCAATTTGAATATGCTACAAACTTGCTCTCCGCTACTTATAGACCTTCCTCTCATAATGTTTTACCTGAACTAAGTGTCATTAAAGTTGTTTTTTTGCTAATCATAAAAGGAATGAGTTTTTTGATGATATGATTAGTGCAATGGAAGAAAAATTTGATAAGTATTATGAAAAAATTCCATTGTTATATTATTTGGCATGTGTTATTGGTCCACGTAATAAATTATATAAGTGAAATGCTTTCATTGAATTTTCTAATAATCATAGTACCACAAATATCATAGACAAAAAGTTACTCATAGAAACTACTAAAAAATCTTTGCATGAATTATATGAAATTTACAAAGAAAACTCCACTACAACAAGATGCATTTTCTAGTTCATCCACATCAGATTCACAATATAATATGCCTCATGTAAATGTTAGAACACATTTTGATCCTCATCAACTACTCTTTCTTTCGAAAAGATCTAGAATTGATAATACTAATGAAGTTACTCAATATTTAAGTGATTCACTACATACAGGAGATGACGAGTTCAATCCCAATTTTGATATTATTTCTTGGTGGCGAAATCATAAATGTCAATATCCTATTGTAGGCTCTTCTCAAATTTCTTGGGATTTGTTAACAATTCCGGTTTCTACGGTTGCATAGGAAAGTGCTTTTAGTACAGGTGGAAGAGTTTTAGATGATAGAAGGGCTCAAATGACACCTGCAACTTTGGAAATGTTGGTATGCTTAAAGGATTGGTTAGACGCTGAAGAAAGAAAATAAAGATTAATGATACAAGATATCAATGAAGATGAAGGTAGTAGTAGTTTACCAATTTGATATATAGTATACATAAGATTTTAATGTTTAATAATTTTTTGTTTGGAAGTAAGGTTCTATGTCCCTCTCCTTATGTAAATAGATTATTAATTTTATTTAAATTCTTATATTAGTTTTATAGCTTGTAATGATTGGAGGTAAGGTTCAATGCCTCACTCCGTAAACCTTTTTTTATAATATTAATATACATAGTAGGTATTATGCCAAACCCCCCACCATCTCAAGGTGTTTTTTTCTTTCTAATTAAATATTTTTACTATATGATTAACAAACATATAAGTTATAATAATAAGTATTGATTTATACAACTAAGAAATAACTTGGTCAAATAAGTACTAATAACTAATTTCAAACTTTGGTCTTTGAATATTAACTAAAAACTTTAGTTTCGAATAATAAGTATTAGCTTCCACTTTGAACTTTAATTATTAATAATTTGGTCGACTATATAAGTACCAATTTGGATTAATAAAGTATTATTAACTAGTAAGTAGTAATTCGAACAATTAATAAGTTATAATTTAATAAATTACTAATAAATAGTAAGTAAATGATTTTAAATTAATAAGTTATTAAATTTAAAATAATAATTAGTAAGTAATAATTTTAAATTATATAAATTCTTAACAAGTAAAAATTTAAATTTTTCGAAGAAATAATTTTAAAATTTAAGTAAGAACTTAAATTGGAACGCCAGCACACGGGCCAGTACATGGGTCAGCTTATGGGCCAACTCGTGGGCCAGCTCATGAGCTAGCCTGCCTGGGGGCCTAGATTGGAGAGGGCCGGTTACGAGCCACCTCTTCCATCTTCCGGCCTGGTAGCCCGCTACAACCCGTCCCTTGACAGATTATCATGGGCCTGAACTGGCGGGCTGCTGGCTCAACCCAGCCCACCGCCACCTCTAGGGTAGAGACTACAAATCATGTATTGAATTTACTTTTCTTTATAATAAGACTAGTAGCTTAAAACAATTAATTGGAGAAATATTTTCGTAGCTGAGGGCATTGAAAAATTCTCAACTCATGTTTAGTTTACTATCTTATTTTAATTAATCTCACAAAAACAATTACCTCCCTGTGGGGCTACATAATTATCTTAATAAATTAATTGCAAACTTAATCTAGATGTCAATTTCTCTTTATTTGCCATTAAACAACATGTAAAAATATGTAATAAACAAATAGAAAATCATTTACACACAATATACTCAAGATACTGTGGCTACTCTTACGTATATTGTGATGAGAAAATCTATTTCTTTCAATAAGTCAATTAACAATATGTCAACGACACAAAACATTAATTTTCAATCACAAAGTCTTTATACACCAAATCTTTGAGATGTTGTGGCCACTCTCAAATATATAACGCACAAAAATGACATCTAGTAATTTCTTAATTATCAAGTTTTTATAATGTTGACTAAAATTTTTTATTTTCCTTTTATTTGATTTGTTCAAATCACTAGATTTTATGTGATTAGAATAAAATGTACAACAAATATTTGAGAAGCTGTGCTTACTCTCAAATATATGATGCAAGAAAAATCTTTATAAAGGAAATTCAAATGATATTTTTTTTAAAAAAAATAGCCAACTAACAATAATGTTGACAAAAGTATACATGCATGTACTTTATCAACGATCAAGATGTACAAAGTCGATAATATAAATAATATTCTGGCAATCAAAAATATGTATAGGTCCATTAATTGATTTAAACTCATAATACTTGAATATTATATTCAAATCTTATAAAGGCATATACGATGTCAATCTAGTGAAATTCACAGTAGAATTGCAACAATATACACAAGGCATATTCATGTTTAAATCAAGAAAGATACGTGGTCCCAAAAATACAATAACATCTACTATTAAAGATAACCATTTTCATAAAACTTTGAGGTCAACTTGAACAAAATTAATTCCAGAAGACCACCACTTAATGTAGTATATCAATGCGGCTGACATTTTCAATTGCGAAACATTCTTGATCAGGCAAGAAGTAATGTACAGAATACCACATAATAACATTGCTACGGTTCAAGTAACATTTAGAATCAATATCTTTACGGCTTTGACAATAAAACCAAAAAAAAGTTATTGTATAATCAATCAAATACTAAAAGTGACTTCTTTTATTCAAGATCATGATCACAAGTCACTAGAACAGAGTCTCGTATAATTGCTTTTAAAGATCAGTGCGAACCGAAAGTAAAAGCAATGGAGAACGGAGATGTTAGAAATATAATGACGTTCTGTATGTCATCTTATGATTCTAATATGCACGAGAAAAGAATATTTCTTAAGATTTACAGATATGCAATATTCAATCACGAGAACATATTTAAAATTCATATAAGCAAACGAGATCTCAATCATATGTGCGCTAAATGACATGGCAGAAGGTATGCTATGATACCACATGTAAATATAATAATATACATGAACGTGTTAAGTAGCGGAAACGTAAATCAAGATTACATCCAACTATAATCGTTTAAGCAAATTGAGTTCATGTATAAATTGAATTCACATATGCAAGCCCCACGAATGTATGCTCAACTCTAACAATCGAACAATAATAATATAAATATATTTAACTTAAGAGGCTTCTAGGCTAGGTCTAATAAGAAAATATTGTGGAATAGATGGAGTATCATAAGTTTATTTATACTCTAGGATAGGGACCCTTGGAAAATAAAAAATTTATAGGACTTCCTTCTATCAAAGAAATTTCTATAATTACATAATTGGGAATATTACAATATATTATATTTCTTAATACGTAATATTCTGACTAATATTTGATTAAAGATATTATTCAATCATACTTAGATATCAATCAATTAGATAAAATTACCAATTATCATATAGACACATATAAAGCAAATCTTACAGTACAAATCTTACAGTACAAGTCTTACAATACGATCATAGAGAAAAACTTCATGTTCTCCCCCTAGATGAAACTGCCTATCGGATATGGAAAAAGGAAATGCTCAAAAACTTGTTAACAATATATCAATATCTATTAATCCATTAAGATATAATAACATGAAATGTTAAAATGACCACAGAGCCACTCCTATAAAAAAAAAAAAAGGAAAAGGATATAGAGAATAAATTTCAAATTCACCACAAAAGAAAGACACAAAAAGCAACAAAATTGTGGAAATATATTTCAAATAGTTCACAACAAATTACCTAAAAAATAATCGGTAAGGGAAAATGTACCCTAAAATCAAGCAATCTCAGGAATTTACTTTTCTTTGCTAATTTTCTAGGGAATATGATTTTAATTGTCTCTCACATATAACTTACATTTGTACTTTTTTAGTCCCTCACATTCAAAATAATGCATTTTAGTCCATTACAAATTCAAAATGCACTATTTTGGTCCTTCGATACAATTACGAGTATATTTTGGATTGAAATACTTATATGCGTATCAAATAGAATATATTTCGGGGCAAAATTGACAATGCAGGACTTTAAACATTCAATTATCCAAAAAATAAAAGGATTTGGGTTGTTGGAGTAGGGATAGAAGAGGAAAAACAGAGTGAGAGGGGAATAGGGACTGTAATAGTAGGTGAGAATTTTGGGATGGTGATGGATAAAGATTTAGGTAGTGTGGTTGAGTATTTAAAATTTATGTGTTATCAATTTTGCCCATAAAATTTTACCAATGAAAAATGTAAAATTTAACAGGCACATAAATATTTCAAACCAAAATACCCATAACTGTATTGAGGGACAAATATGGTATGTTTTACATTTGTGAGGGACAAAAATGCATTATTTTGAATGTGAGAGACTAAAAAAGTAAATATCAAAATGTAAAATGTGAGTAACTATTAAGGTTGCTTTCCTAATTTTCTATCCTCCAAGTGTTCTTATGTAGTTTTTTCAGGGAAATTTTACCGTTCTTTTTAGGGAATCATTCTCTTATACTTTAAATGATTGTACAGTACAATATTATGTGATTTAAAAATTTATACTATATAAAATTTTAAAATCAAGAGAATTATTGACTAAAATAACTATAGAATTCTCCGTTTTTTTCAACCGGTAAGCTTGATTAGTTTCAACAGTTTGTTTGTCATTGTGAATTAGAAACTAATAGATACAACTCTAGAATACGGTTGTTTGAAGAGTTATTTGGTTGGGTTAAAATTCTATATTTTTGTTAATAGGATATGTCGGTTGTGGTATATAAATGATAGACTCCTCTACTAGTCAAACGGACATAACCTTTCATGTATGTGTCCATTAGTTTCTATGGGTAAATATTTTTAAGGGTGTTTTAAAATGTTTTGAAATCCACAACATCTACTAAATCTTTTTCTTTTTAATCACTTGTCACGTAGAAGCTTATTTTATTAGAGACTTCAGCTTGAGTATATGTTATAGATGGATAATAGATAATACACTCCCTTTATTTCAAAATAAATTTCACTTTTAGTACACACAAATTAATTAAATTATTAAATTGTATCAATTTTACAAAAAGATAGTTTAAAGGAATCAAATTATTCTTTATATTAATATACCAACTACATAATTCTCCTTTAATTAATGTTGCACTAAGGGTTAAAGTTGAAAAAATATCAATTTAATGCTTCCTCGATTTTCTAAAGTGACAGATAATATGACACAAGATAAATTGTTTAAAGTGATAATTATTTTGAAAAGAAAATTTTAAATTATTTAAATTAACTTGCCCACTCAAGCTTTTTACTTTATTCAGATATTTCGGGAATAAATTAATTCACTGATTATATTTATATCATTGACTTTTGAAAATTGTACATTGTTAGGATAATTATTTTGGCATGATCCTAATGCGCTATAAACTTTCAATTTTGTAACTCCTTGCATTAACTCCCTAGCGGGTTGACAATGATTTAGAAATTTGATGTAATTCAACCCCCATATTAATTTGAGAGAAAAACAAAGTGTCCAACATATTTGTAACCCCCAAGATTTACTAGTTTGAAATTTTAGGCCATTGTATTCCAAACTTATACATTGAATGATCTCTAATTTACCATAGCAATTTCTTATTCACTCTTACCTTCACTTGATTTGTTTAAATTTTTTTATAGTTATCTTGTAGCACTCTAAGTTCAAATTTTTAATATTCACAACAAAGAAAATGTCTTGCTAAATTTTAACTAGCCGAAACAATAGGACATAAAGATTTCTACGAAAAAATTATCACTTTACATTAATGTGACCAAATAGTAATATATATATATATATATATATATATATATATATATATATATTGAATCAATAATTTGATAACTCATTAACTATTTTCACATTCGAACAATATTGTGTAAAACTATTCTATTAGTCCTTCACATTACTCATTTGTATTTATTTAGTCCCTCACTTTTAAAATGATAATTTTTAATCTCTCACAAATGTAAAATGTCGAATTTCGGTACCTAAACTAAATCCCGAGCACTTTTTGGTCTGAATTAATTGTGTGTTGTTCACATGAGATTTTTTGAATAAAATTTAGGAACTCGTTTTTCCTTTCCAACACAAAACTCGAGCATCGGATTGGATTATAAATTTTGAAAAAAAATACCACAAGTCAGATATTGAAATAATCTTAAATACAAACAAATTGCTAATCAATCACTTACTTCATATCTTTCGCACTTATAAAACATTCTACTCCGATGAATTTATAAATTTGTTCTCGAAAAATAGGTTATGTGAACAATACATGTCAAATTTAGGCAAAAAATACTCGAGATTTGATTTAGAGACCAAAATTCAACGTTTTATATATGTGAGGGGCATGACAAATTTATGCCAAAATGCTTGGGATTTGTATTCAATGACCAAAATTCAAAATTTTACATTTGTTAGGGACTAAAAATCATCATTTTAAAAGTGAAGAACTAAATAAATACAAATGTGTAATGTAAGGGACTAAAAATTATCATTTTAAAAGTGAAGGACTAAATAAATACAAATGCGTAATGTAAGAGACTAATATAGTGGTTTTCCCATATTTAAATTTCAAGTTGGAGACTCAAGTCTTAGTGTATCTTGATGGCCAAAAAAACAAAACAAAAACAAAAAGTCTCAATGTATCAATGTAATATGTTCCCACAAGGGTCACAACAAAAACATAATTACTTTTAGGCTGAAGCTAAGAAAGACACCAATCTAAAGCCCATCATATTTTTTTGGGTTAAATACATTAAACCCCCTTAAGGTTTGGCCTGTTTTGCACTAAACCCCTTAACGTTATTTTTTTTTACTTTGCCCCTTTGACTAACGGTCAAACGTAACAGCGCCGTTAGTTTTTTCAAAAATATAAATTTACCCCCAAATATCAATCCCATATGTAGTAAACCCCCTTAAGGTTTAAGCGAAATTTCAATTTACCCCCTCAGGTATGTTTTGAAGCATTTAATACATTGGGATAAAAATAAAATTCAATATGTTATCAATATTGTTAAAAATATAAATATGCTCCAAATTAATTACTAATATTCTAATTCTCGAATCATACTTTCTTTAATATTTAAAATTTGAAAATACGATGAAATAATTAATTTTAAAAATTTTGATGAATTATTAAAGGTATTTCATCTAAATTATTTTAATTTAAGTTTTTATTTATATTTATGTATTACTTAAATTATATTAACAAAGGGAAAAAGTAAGAAGAAAATCATTTTAAATAAACATAAAGAAAGCAAAAAGAAAATAGACTGGTATAACTTTAATAGATGGATACAAGTCTCGTATATTTAAAAATTTATTTTTACATGAAAATAAAATATAATAAAAATACCAAAAAATACCGAAAGTGCTAGGAAATTTTTATATTTAATTTTTTTTCACAATTAGTTTTTTTAAAGAATCACTAGTGTTGATAGATATCATTATATTTTTTAGTTGTTTTAACAATATTTTTATATTGATTAATGACTAAAGTAGGTTAATTGATATAAAACTTGAATTAGGGACTAAAATGACAAATATAATAAACTTTGAGGGGTTAATTTTATATATTCTTGTAGTGCCTAGGGGTAAAAATGTCTTTTTTGACTTTTTAATAGTCAAATTACTGACAGAAGAGGCAAAGTGAGAAAAAAAATTACGTTAGGGGATTTAGTACAAAACAGACCAAACCTTAAAGGGGTTAAATGTGTTTAACCCTATTTTTTTAAGAACCAACACCAAGCCTATAACCTAGTCATCATCTATGTCCAATGAAATCTAGACAGCGACAAAGGCGAATTTTGAAAAGATGGACTCTCTCAATGGAGACCACCCTCCTTCATCAGAGGAGAATGATCTCCTCGCTCAAAGCATAAAGAAGTATAAGCGCAAACGCTCTAGTGACCTAGTCTTAGTGCGTGATGCCGGGGTTTCCATGTGTTTTTCAAAACCTTCCCCGCATTTTGGCTCTTGGGGACATGCCAATTCTTGAAACTCATTAGAGATTTGTTTGTTTCTAACAGCCGCTATCACCCATTTTTGTTGGTTCTAATGATGATTTGGAGGAAGATTTGGGAAATATGAAGGATGTTGCTATACTTCATTCTCCTCCCAACCCAGTCACTTCGACTTCTAAATGGCCAAAAGTTAAAATCTTTGAAGAAAAAATAATAGAATCATGGAAACTTTGGAGAAAAGCATTGATATTGAAAGTACTAGGTAAAAATGTGTCCTACAAATTTCTAGCCAACAAACTGAATGACTTGTGAACACCTACTTATCCTGTGGAGTTCACTAATCTTATTACGAATTTTTTCTTAGTATAAGATTTAGATGCAAGGAGGACTATGACCATGTACTCCATGATGGGTCTCGGACGATAATGGGACATTATCACACTGTTAGGAAGTGGAGTCATCCGGACTTCAAACCAAGTGAAGATGCCATCAATAACACTTTGGTATGGGTGTAGTTCATGGGACTTCCAATAGAATATTTTATGGAAGACACCTTGTTGCACTGCGGTAATGCTCCAGGGAGAGTGGTGAAGGTAAACAAATAAACTGCTGATGCATCTAGAGGAAAATATGGTTGGCTTTTGCATAGAAATTGATCTAAATAACCTATTGGTTCTATTTATTTGGGTTGGGGATGTCTTACAATCTATGGATATGAAGGGTTATATTAAATCTATTTTGAATGCGGGGAATATGGTTACCGACAAGATGTTTGCCGCAGAACAAAAGAAACAAAATAAGCCAAATATGTAGAAGTCGGAGCTGAACAACATCAATGTAATTATGGAAGATCGTGATTGCGGAAAATCCATTGACCTTTGGTGATCCTAAATCAGCAAAATTGCGGATATGAAGGGTTATATCAAATCTATTTTGAATGCGAGGAATATGGTCACCGACATCATAGGTGTCTGTTGCAGAACAAAAGAAACAAATAAGCCAGAAATGTAGAAGTCGGAGCTGAACAACATCGATGTAATTATGGAAGGTAGTGATTTCGAAAAATCCGTTGACAGGGGTAATCCTAAATCAGCAAACATGGATCAAGTTGAGAAAGCACCATCCGGGCCTTGGATGATGGTGCCTTCTACCCATAAATCTCACCAGAAATTGCAAACATTTGGAGTCAATAGCGTTATACTCTCCAATTTTAGAAAGAGAGCAACATAGGGAAAATCTCATGAATGAATGCGTGATTCAAGGAGGTTAATTCTCAAATGCATATTCAAAACTATTTATGGTAGGTTTACATAAAGGAAAAGAATCTATGTCTTGGCCACAATATGTGACAAAAGATCAGGATAGACCATTTATGATTTCTGACTCCAGATTTGCCCCTTTCAATTTGGAGTTGGAGGATGAGGAAAACATGGAAAATTTTCACAATTGGAAAGAGAAGTATATCTTAAGATAATATTCCTCCAACAATGGCTGGGATTGACTTTAATGCTATAAAAGGGAACATTCGAGCAATTCCTCAACCCGATATGGTATTCTTGAGAAAACCACAAAAAAAGACCCAAAATAAAAGTTCGACAAGCATGCGAAAATCTAAGGTTAATTCCTCACAATCGAGCGGAGCAAAATCTTTAGACGCTTCCAGAATCTCGAGTTCTAATAACAAAAGTTCTATGGATGCTTCTACTATAATCTCGTCATAATGTAATGGCCTTTAACCCTCCATTGAACCTCAAAAAAAAAAAAAAAAAAAATCTAGGCGGCAGCTCCCGAGCCATCCTAGAGAGGTGACGTCATGTGGCAATTAACTAACTGCTGCAAAGCTTAATCCCACCAAAATCTGGTACTTCTCCCTTCCCTTCTTCTTTCTTTCCATCTTTATTATTTATTTATTGAGATTGAATTACTAAGCTTGGAATTTAAGTTTCTGATGGAGAGAGATTTTATTTTGCTGAAACATATTTTTTTGGTTATTTTTTGGGTTGCAGTGAGTCTTGGATTTGAAATATTATATTTTCCCAAATACTATTTACTAAGTATTGTTTATGAAATTAGATGTTTTACCTTCTATTTTATTGTAATTTCTTTTGTAATAATAGATTGGATAGGAGAAATTTTATTATGGGAATATCTTATTAAATGATATGTTAAGTGATATCTCCAAACTAATTAGATTCCACTATTTAAAGTGGTGGGGTTGAAAATAAAATGAATTGGTGGATCACTATTTAAAATATTAAAATCTCATTAGTTTGGAGATAACACTTGTCATGCCACTTGGTAGTAACTTTTTATAATAAAGTTTTTTGATTAGGTGGATAGAGAGATTTTTAGATGGATCAGATCCATACCATAGAGTATGGACACCTTGATCCTTAATCAACCACATCACCCAATTGGGTGATATAATTAACTGAGGATGCAGGAATCCATAGCATAGTACCAAGAATTGGTTCCATTCTAAGAATTTTTCGGGTGGATAAGATCGAATATTATAATGCCATCTGATGAGTGTGGAATGTTAGAGAGAGAAATTAAACAAAGTGCTTTGAATTGAGTGAAAATTAGAGTGAATTGAAGGTACAAATTAAGTTCAAGGACCCCTATTTATAGGCAATTATGAGAGATGTCCAAGCCATAGTATTACCGGCTAATCATAGTGACTAACTATATAAATGCTCTTAATGACTTCAACATGTTGGCTTGACTGACACTAAATATCTGATGTCATATAGACAATCAATTATTACATCATCACCATCTAATATTACTCTATAATGCACGAAATTTCTTATGCGGAGCTGAGAGAGTGTCACACTATTAGCCTATTTGGGAAGGATGTGGCAGCTCTCAATATTTTAAAAATTATAATTTATTCTATTAAAGTATAGATATTTTGAATAAAGTAAGAAAATTAGCTTTCATCCTCTAATTTTTTTGTTTTTTTGAAAAAAAATTATAAGGTTATCCCCCAACATTGATATATACATGTTTTCAATTATAAGTCCTTGGATCCGTCACGGGCCTATCATCTTTGGACCTTATTCTTGAACCGTGAGCATAAACCTTTGGTCCAAATAACAATTAGCCGTGTGGTGTGAGTGTTTGGACCCGCCACAAATTCTACAGGTAAGCCAACAATATCCAAGTATTACAATCCTTAACCTGGACAACTTTAATGCCCGTATTTCGAGTCCTGATACCATGACTGTTGAATTTTTGCTAGGGATCTAGGTAATGTTTTCCTGATTTTGTGTAAGTTCTTTCAAAGTGATTCTTTTTACAATGTAATTGTTTTACCTAGAGTTTCTTACAATTGTTTGATTTAGATCTACATATTTTTATCCGGGACTATTTTAATTATGTTATCATGATGCCATGATTGAAAAACAAGGAGTCCTTTAATTACATTAATTAAACTGTTGTTCAGTTTGCTTAGGTAGAGAACCAAAGGGTTTTCCATTCTGTTGAATATATGAAAAGCAAGCTGACATGAACGAAAATTATGACCAATTTTATGGCAATACTGGTTCAATTATGAGTTAAGGAAAATATTGTTCATTACCGAATATGATAGCATATAAGTTTCATGCAACCGAGTTTATTTAGTGAGAATAAAATTTGGTTTGTTTGCTTATTTGTTTGTTTACTGGTTCAATTATGAGTCTTTCGGGTCTGTTTAGAAACCACTAAGTACTTTGCGTCTTTGTTGTAAGTAGCAGGATTCAACCCTGTTTTATTTATCATTCTGCCTTGACAACAGGATTCCATTCAGTTGTTGGTACATTGTTCCAACATGCACACTGGACACTATTATGATTTTTTTCAAGAAGTTTTAATTTTCATAGTGTTTAGAGATGTCTACTGAATTATGTCCAATATTATCATCTTCTATCTGGCTTTGTGGTGCTTAGCATCGTGTTGGTCAGCTATCTTTTACTGCATTCATAAGATTTGTTATTCTACACATCAATTTTCTTGTTTTTGCTTTCTGTTCTTTTGCTCCTGCTACTCTATAATCATGGATTGTGAAGTAGTTCCCTTGTAGAACTTCACTGATGCCTTTGGGCTTCCATTTCTCTATTCACAATTCATATAGCAATCTCTTTTCCTTTTTGTTCTAAATCTAATCATTTATAAATTAAGTTTTCAGCCTAGATTTAGTACAGGTATTTGCTTTCGAAAGGTCAGTGTTTGTTACGTTCTCTATCCTATACATGTGTGTTTTTGTTTAAGGATATTGAAAAGTAGGACCACCGAAATTATCAAGCAGAGAGGTAGTGCTCAAGTTTCTTGTCTTCTGTTGCCATGTTTCTGCTTGATATGTTCACATCATTAAGCTTTTGAAGTCCTTCACTTGAATTTCTTTTTTCTGTTCGTTTAATATTCATCTGTTTTCTTGGAATTGTCTTATGTCATTTACTAGCTAGAGGCATGAGGATGATGTCAGTAACTGGGAAAATCTCTCGTGGCTTCATCTTACAATATCCTATTGGATTGTGAACTAAACGTGTTGGAAGACATAGTGTAAAGATGTCCAAAATAGTTACTGAATTCACTAGATAACCCATGTTTTTCATATCCATTTGTACATATTGGTACCGCGTATAAGTGGACGTATACATTACATATTTTTAATGAAGTGACAAACCATGTATTCGGTAACTATGAACTCCAAATGTTAGGTGTAGTTTTGTTATTATATTCTTTAGCTATGTTATGCACGACATCAATCTTGAAGCCAAATCCAGGTACAAGAATATCAATCCATAGAAACTTGTTTGGAGGTACATGATAAACATTCGAATAGAAAGGATATAATAAATGATGCTTACTACATGTATTTTGTTCTTAGAGCATGCTATCGGCTCTCGATGGCAATCTTCTGAAGAAGTTGCTGGGAACTGAAGGCATCTTGCTCCTGAATCTTGGGTGGCGCAGAAAGTAGAAGCCAGCTACCAGAGCAACTATTATATTATTGAAAGGTGTCACATAAAGAATTATTGCTATGCAAAGGCAGAAGACTACGAAAAGGCTAGTTGCTCTTGGATCTCTCCAGCTGAGCAGAGCATGAAATCTCTCTCCCTGTGTTGCCATATCTCCGACTACTGTTTGGATTCTCCCGGCAACACTACGAAGTCTATCATACCTCATCCGTGTAATATCTTGAGGTTTGGATGTGGGAAATGTGTCAAACTCTTCATCTAGTTCATCAGGATGAACTGCTTCTGCCCACGAAAGTTTAGTGTCCATATGCGGAGGATGCCTTGGCCTGAACCGATAGTTCCATATGCCAATGAGGAACATGTAAAGGAAAATGGTTGGCAGGATCAATTCTGGATAGCATATCAATATGCAAAATAGGACATGTACTAGGATAGAAGTCACCGGGTTCTTCCAGTGACGAACATCACCAAGCCATTTGCTCATGGTGACTACGCCTGTGAACAGGGAAACGATTCTGAAGAAGTTGGCTTTAGCGCTTCTTCTCATGCTCCACATGTGGGAATCTACATCCAGCATGTATTCCACAACCTCTTTCCTTAATGGAGGCTCAGCTCGTCCAAGCCTGGATGCTACTATGTTCATGGCTTGATATCTCAAACTATCTAATTGGACTACAGTGAAAGGATGCAGGTAATGCATTTTCGGAAGGAGGGGACGACCATAAAGGTAAATCATATGCGCAAGGGATAAGCAAGTAAAACGAAAGGCTATTTGAAGTTCGCCCATCTTCTTCACTCCTGATGGATTCAGAACTAGAAGTGGATAAGAATGGGTATAGATCCTGTCTGTTTCAAGTGTTGATAGCCTGATTCTCACCTTTCCAATTCTGGAGTCCCTTCCTGTTCCATTTCCAGCAGCCGGTTTTTCATTACCTCCCAAGTGGCAGTTATCAAAAACTCCCAATGTGATAACTGTGCAAGGATCATAAACTTCCCACGTGTATTGTTCGTTCCATTTAGGACCGAAGCTTTCAAGAGATCAAATCAATTGTTCTGGTTCTTACCCACTTCTGTCCATATTTAGCCACGCAATATGCATTTGTTGTTCCTCGGCCATCCTTAGTTTTCATCGGTGGTAGTCCTTGTGCACTTAAGATTCCCAATTCAAGGATTCCAATTGGTTGCTTCCATAACTGGCGAGCAGTTGGGCGCTGATCACTAATGTACATAGTTGATTCATCTAGTACATGGTAAGCGCCTTCAAGACAGGCACGAATATGAATTTTGGTAGAGAATTTCAGCTCCTTTCTCCTATCTGCCTCAAGAACTCCTAATCCAAACTTTTCCAGGTCGAACCAGCTAGAATGAACTGGCCGATGATCTAACCTTCTTTCGAAGATGTTTAATGACAGGCTTCTCCTGCCTACAAGTTCATCTTTTGTCGGGCTTGCTTTGTTTTCAACTGTAAGTACCAATTGCTCTTCAAAAGGTTCAGCTGCTACAAATATTAAGTCTTCATTCCAGAATGGACTAGTTGTTCGTGTTTCCCAGGACATAATTTGGTCTTCAGTATCTGGTTTCCAACTTGAGCCTTAACAAAAACCTGAGGGAGTTGGCTCTTGTCTTGTGATACTACATCCTGTGCCTCAATTATGTTTACTCTCAAGTACCACAATTTGGGTGAAACATAAACCTTTGATCTGACACTGTATACTCCTTCCCCTTGAACTGAAGCAGCATCTGAGTGCCATGCTTCAGGGAAAGCTTCATCAGCTTGTGTTCCCATCCAAACTGCAAGCATAATCTCCCCCTTTACCTTCCTGTCTCCTCGACGATCATCACGATGCTCTAGTCTGTACCACTGAGGTGCCAGTGGGCTATCTGGTGGAACTCTCGTAGGCACTTCGTTCATGTCAAAGACCACCTTCCCTAGATAATCATCTCTTGTTACCATCTCTCTGTCCCTGACAAAAACTTCAAGAATGGAAGACTGAATCTTTTCTTTTGAGAATGCGAAAATTTGGTTCCATTCAGGGCTCGTTTTCTTCTCACAAACGTTGTGTTTTGCCTTTATAGTTCCCGAGTTTCACCTCTACATATGGATCACAGCTTCCAGTCACAGGATACGGGGGCAAGTCTTTGGCTTTCACGACTCGAACATAAAGGTAATACATCTGTTCGACAAGATCATAAGTGCTTGTGATTCTTTCGCTACTAATCCATCCTCCACCACCACGAATACCTCCATGTGGCCATCGTTCCCCAAGCTGAGGTTTTGTGTCCTTGATTTTATAATCATCTGGCTGAGTAGGAGATGCCTGAGCTTGCATTTTTACTAGATGCGTTTTATTCTACTGCAGCAGCCTTAGTTTATTTATGGATACAATTCTAGCAAGTAAAGTAGGATACTAAATTTATATGCAAATTTGAATGTTTTATTGACCAGAACCTGAAGGCAGATGTGTTTTCCGGCCAAGAATTTACAGATGTTCTGGAAATGTGAAGGCTGGAAAATAGAGAGGAGTATCAGTTTGAAAAGGAGGTCAAGAGTTAGTATGGTATGAGTAAAGAATGCTGGTGCATGGCTTTTGAATTCGACGGCTACACTTGGCAGACTAAATGCTTCTTACTTTGTGCATTTCACCGTCTGCTTTTGGTTTCACTGCGCACTTTTCATTGCTTTTTATTCATAAGTTATGATCTTCTTTGAGAGAAGTATGCTACTTTGAGGTAAATTTGGCAATGATATGAAAAATCTCAATACAAATTTGTTTTGCAATTTGGTTAATGATGTAAAATTGTTGGGGCCACTGTTGCATTGCTTTGGAAGCCTTTAGTTATTCTGTAGATAGAACTAGACTAAGCACATTGCTTTACTTAAACGCATGATTTCACATTGGATGACTTTTGTGCTGTTATTATAAGATCTAGATGCTCTTAGGTGATATATTCAAATTCTATATGTAAGGCTTTTGGAAAAAGATGTCTAATGCCCTATCGGTAATGACAATGATAACCTTTTTAGACTTTAAAATGCATTGCATTTCTACTTTCTTAGCTGTCTAATGCTCCGACTTTGTTTACTGGCAGGTCTTCAATATTCAGCTGTTCGTCGTGGCATCTATATTTCCTCATCAAAGTAAATTTGTAGTGATTCAGCACTAAAACAGAGGCCAGTCTAGAGCCATTGGTTCCATGGCCGATACTATAATTAGCAAATACGCAATATTCTCTGCTATGTGGTACGGATACGTATATGTAATATATTACTTTGTTAAATATTATATATAAAGTACATGTACACTTGGTATGCAAAACGCAGTACCGGTATTGCGAATTAGTCTACAATTCGTAGGGTTTATTGAGTAAATGGTTCTTGTTTCAAGTTTCATTAGATTTAATTTCAAAAGGATGTGAGTTAATGCCAGTCTAATAAGTATTACGTTTGCAGTTGTCGAGTTTACCTGATTTTTTCACTTTGTACACTCATCTTTGTTGTGAACAAACGGGGAGAAAAAATGAAAAACAAAAAAACTTGGCCTGTCTTGAAAATTTTAACAGAAATGCAGTGTATTTCCTGGTACATCCTGCTCCTAGTGTGGATTTGTGTTCCAACATTAATGGCTCAAAACTCATACAGCAAAGATAGCTATTTTGACATGATAAAATAAGTGTCCAAGAGCTAAAGAACTGTAGTGGAACTTAAAGAAAAGCAAAAGAAATCAAGAAACCTAACCGATGAACGACCATGCCTATAAAGATGCTTTCTTCCTTTATTCTCCATCTTTATTCCACTTTAATCATCTTTCTTTATGTTATTACTGCTTTCTTAGTCCAACTGGACTCTTAAGGTATTCTTCTTCCATATTCTTTCCCCAAAAAAAAATTATATTGGTCCATCTTTTGCTCTTCTTTGACTTCTTAGTTCAAAGGTCTTCTTAAACGAACTTTCTTTGTTGCTTAATCAATATGCAATTCATCTGTTCTCGTTATTCTTTTAGTTCTATCAGAAGTAATACTTCCATCCATTTGACCGAAGCGTACACATACAAATATGGGCATCCACTTAGGTTTCACAGATATTACATGCTTGTAACACACACATGTAGTAGGATAGTATAACGAAAAATTTAAATACTTAACGTATTGAAAATTAATATAAGATTTTAGATTTTCAGTTACATTCTCTTAATACATTTCTTGTAGTATAAATCAATTCATACCACGTGTTATATGTTAGAAAAAGTTTATGCATTTTACTATTATCAAATTTTCAAAACCAATTATCTCCGACTCTTTTATTAACAGGACTATCATGAGGCATATAATGATTAGTGTAACACAATACCTTGAGCTCAAATGAGGCCCATTCATAAAATTAAGGGAGTAAATTGTTTCATTTTAATGTGTATGAACGAAAATGAAACTTATTAAAAACTTCTTATATAATTTCAACAATTTTCCCAAAATGCTACAAAAGCAACTTAGACGCCGAGTTTTAACTGTTATCCTGGAAGACACAAAGGCAAGAAGCTGGAAATTTTTGCCCCTTTTTTCTTTTTCCCTTTTATTCTCTTTTTTTTTTCCCAGTAAGAGGGGGTTATTCTTGTCCTTTAGTACAATGGCAAGTCAATTCAATGCTAATATTTCTCCTAGTACAACTTATATCACATGTAAAGTACAATATGTCATTGGATTAGGGACAATGCGTGCATCTTTAATCTCATTTTTTATATTAACTTTTTATCTCAATTTTTGTACGTACTTCAACATATAAATTTTACTATTTTACGGCGCAAGTGTCAAACATATAAAGTGTAATACAAGATATTAGTATAAAATCTAATAGAAGACTTTTTTTTTGTGAAAATTTCTTATTTACTTCCTAAATAATTTTTTTACTAAAACAATTTTAATTCCTTATCATTATTTTTTTTTTTTTTGTGCACAACTTAGTCCGTTAAATGCTTCCTTATCGTGTTGGGTTGGGATAAAACTACATGCCAAGGATATGCCACCTGTTTCTCGATCCTTTTGACTTAGGATTAATTAGTTCTATTTACCAATGCGAGTATGGGAGGGATATAACTACCTTACAGCAGTAAAGTATTACTTTGACGTAGTGGAAGTCATTAGTTTGAGTCCATTTTTTCTTTTTTGGTGAAATAACTTGGTCCTTTTGTGGAGAAACCATCCAACAAAAAATTTTAGCCCATATCACTGATCATTCAAGGGTAAGTTTGACAATCCACTTCAGTCCCTCTACACAAAACAGAGGAAAAGAAAAATAGATTTTTTTTTTTTTTAAAAAAAAAAAAAAAAGATGTGGATACATTTGTCCTATAAGGGCGATTAGTGAAACCAAATAAAGTTTAGGGGGTAAACTGAAAATATGATAGTATTCTGTTATTGTAGCCAATTAAAAAAAATTTGATGAGCTTTTTGCGACCTAACACAACAGTGCAACGGGGTGCTGGGAGTATATTGGACTATGCTAGGCTCCACATTTTTAGAGTACAGCGAGACATGGGCCACATGGCCAAATAGATATAGTAGAGGCCCGAGTAAAGCAACCCATTATGGTGTGTGGTCCGGCGAGCTGTGGATTCCAGCCCGATTCAGAATGGCCTAGACTCTAAGCGGTCAGTGGACAAAATGGTGCAATTTTGAAGTGTGCAAACTTTTATTGACAATTGAATGATTTATCAAAGTTTGAGGGCAGTAATTGCTCACACTTAACTAGCAAAAACTTTAGGGTTAATAACACTTGCCCCCTAAAATATTGGGTAATTATATTTTACCTCCTAAACCAAAAAAATTATACTTTACCTCTCACTTACACTGTTCATGAGGTAGTAATTCTAACACAATCAACAAAAGTTAGTTAAGTGATTGAAATGCCCTTATCACTATTTTTTTTAAAGTATTTTTTGATAGTGTTTTGATAATTATTGAAAAATAGAAAGAATGAACTATAAATAAATGGATACCTTTGTTTTCAAGAGTGAAAATTATGAGCAAAAAGTGACTCAAATTGTATCCAACATTACAATTCATACATGTTTAACTCAAAATAAAAAAGTGTAAAAGGCCAAGGCATAACGAAAAAATACGTAAAACATTTATGCAAAATTTATTGTCACACAAAAGCCTTAAGAAAAATTTTCAATTGAAAATTCTACCAAGAAGCCTACTATGACTAGTATGAAAAACACTATGCTGCAGTTCAAAATAATATCAAATGAACTCCACAAATTGCTAACAAAAAAGAACTCCATAAATTACACAAATTTGACCCAAAAAAATTATTTGTATTGACTATATTGAGATATCTTATGCTTAATTTTACTTATTATTTTTATAATTAACATACCACTATCAAAAGTTAAAAAATGAAAAAAAAAATTGTGATAAGGGTATTTTAGTGACGTTGTTAGAATTGATAATGAATGAATAGTGTAAATGAAGGATAAAGTATAATTTTTTTAATTTTTGAGATAAAATGTAATTACTCCTATACTTTAAAGATATAAAGTGTTATTATATAATTCAAAAATTTATTATGAAAAAGTTCTACCAAATAACATATATTATTAGTAATCGAAAACCAATTAATATATACTTATCTAATTTCAGCCCCTAGTTTACATTATAGAAGTTATTATATGTCATTTTGTACGTTCTTCCCACAATGAACCTTTCGTGAGTGTAGATGTGAATCCACCACTAAATTAATAATGTTTGACAATAACACCCGCACCCAACATTGAAAAATAATTAATGAAACTAGAAAACAATTAATGCTGATTACTCGTATAATTTTTTTTAGACATAGACGCATATGATGGTTTAATTAAACCAAACTCCTTATCAATTAGGAAATGTGTTATTGTTAGGTTTTGATAATTTAGTTATTTAAGTAATTTAGTTTCCTAATACAATTATGTTAAGAGTTGTTATTTCCTATTCTAATTAGGTTTCTAGATTTCTTGATAGTTAAATTTGTTACTCTATAAATGGAGGGTTTGTTTAGTTTATTCAGTTGAGAAGAGTTGAGTTGAGAGAGTCTAGAATAGAGAGATTCTAGCCTAATGGTAAGGCTATTATGCCGTAGGTTTATACGGGTCTCCAATATGAGAGTCTGATATGCGTTATTTTGTAACTTCTCCTCTTCTCCCACATATTTTTTATGTGTTGAATAAATTTATATTCCACTACGTGTTTTTTATGCTAACAGCATAGTCTATAGTAGAGACGCTTCGCGATACATCCTGACCTGTTGTTTTGTGTTAACTTCAACATTTAAGGTCTGAAATATTTATGCTTCTGACTCCATCTTCTCTTTATGAAACATGTATGATAACAAAGTATAATTTATGTAATAAAACCTCTTTTTTTTTTATAATTTATTGATCATAAATTCATATCACTTAAAGTGGAAGAGAGCGAGAGAGAGGTGATTTTACAAAAAAAAAAAAAAAAAAAGGGCATACAAACAGTGATCTTCATTGCAAAAAAAAAGGCGTTTCCGAATAAAAAGAAATGACATGCTTTACATGAAAAGGCATCAGTAGCCACCAAGGTTTTATTATATGCATGCACTACATGTTCGAAAATTTGTTACTTGGGGAATGGCATTAATTGTCTTTAAGTAGGAACATACCGCTCAAGCAATCACTATGTCAAACGATTGTTAATATGTAGTACTCAAACTTTTATTGTACTCACTCATATATTGAGATACTAATTAGTAAATACAAATAAACTAAGGTTTATTTCAGCTAAATCGGGTCAACAACATGAATTCTGTTGCGCCATTATACTTAATCATGAACTATATCCACCTTAATTTCTAGATAATCTATATATTTCTTATAAATTACTTACCAAGTCTTTTCCGGTCTTCCACTACCTCTCTTATGTTGATTACTCTCTCTAAATTTACTCGCCTGACAGATACTTCTACTAACCGTCTTAGCATATGACCTAATCACCTTAATCGTGTTTCTCTCATTTTCTCATCAATAGGTGTTACTCTAATCTTATCACGAATATACTCATTGTCTATTTTGTCCATCCTAATGTACCCACACATCCATCTTAACATTCACATTTTTACTACTCTCATTTTTTATTTATGTGTGTAATTCGAACTGCTCAACATTCAGACCTATATATCATCACTGGCCTAATGACCGTTTTATAAAATTTTCCCTTAAGTCGTAAAGGATTTTTGTGGTCGTATAATACTTTCGATACCATTCTCCATTTAATCCAACTCACTTATAACCGATGTGTAATATCTCGATCTACACCACTATCACTTTGGAGAACAGAACCTAAATTCTAATCACTATTTTATTCCTATGTGCATTTTTGCTAAAATTAAATTCCACATATTTTATTTTTGATCTACTAAATCTAAATCCTTTTATCTCAAGTGCCTTTCTCGAAATCTCAAGTTTAACATTAATCTCATCTTTTGTTTCATCTACTAAAATAATGTCGTCTGCAAATAACATATATAATGGTATTTCCTCTTGTATATGTCTTGTAATTTCATCTATAGCCAAAACAAATAGATAAGAAGTCAAGAGATACTAGTTAGTGTTGGAGAATTTTTAAAATAAGAAAAGGTACAACTTAATCTAAAAGGAGGAAAAATTGAGAGAGAGGAGATAACAAAACATGAAAAGTTGTTCCTTTAATGCGCTGATTAATATCTTAGAAAAATTTTATGATATTATTAGGATAACATACTTCAATAATTACATTTTAAACTAATAAAACCATTATAAAAGGTGTTTTAGCTTCAAACATCGACAAAAATTTGACAATATTCAAAAGACATTGGGGATAACCACTGAATGGCTTTTCCACATTTATCCCAAAATCAGAACTTGGTGCACGCTACAAGCAAAGGTCATCACACAAACACTTATTATGGAAATAAGAGTAAGAATCAAATCTTTCCTATCACCACCCTCTCCCACTTGTAGGGATCTTACCACAAAGCCTATTATAACTCACATTCAAGAATTGCAATTCCAATTTAGCCAATCCCACAGGAAGACTCGTAAAGTTCTTGTTATGGTTCAAATCCAAATGTACTAACTTATCCAGAAACTCAACTTTAGAGAGATTAAACTCAAACATGTAATTCCTCGACAAATTTACAATGTGGACTGTTTCGTGGCTTTTGTCCCACATTGATTAATTTTAAGGAGACTTATGTAGCCTTGGTCTTATGAATAGAGACCTTAAACTTTGGATTTTATGTACCAAGCACTAAACATAAGAGAATTTAGTAGGCTATTGGGCCTTATTGGTCATTAAGCCTTTTGTCTTTATTTTGGCTTTTCTTGTATTTTTGTACTAGTGCTTTTATGGGCTTAGAAGCACTCTCCTAAAGCCTTTTGTATTCTTCTTATATAGAAAAATTTTGCTAGCCTTCGCTCGTGGATGTATGCCTTTCGACGGAACCAGTAAATTTGGTGTCTCTTTTATTTTCTCTATTATTTGTTATCGTTTGTTTCGGATTTGTCTTGAACTTTTGTCAATTTCTTGGGATACTTCCTAACAAACTGGTATCAGAGCTTTTAGGAAAGTTTTGAGACATTAGACGATAACAAAGACCCATGTAGAGAAATTTGATCAGAGTGTGGTCAACTTCGGGAGGTGGCAGCTCAAGATAGAGGATACCCTGATCCAAGATGGTGTGGACATATCGCTTCATGGAGTGGAGAAGATGTCGATGGAGGATTTTGAGGACCTTGATAAAAATGCCAGATTAGATATTATCCTGAATCTCGCTGTGAGGTTTTAAGAGAGGTCACTACTGAGACGACAGTCAAAGGTATATGGGACAAATTTAAGACTTTATACATGAAGAAGACAATTGAGAATTGGCTCTATTTAAAGCAAACCCTTTATATGCTTAGGATGACTAAAGGTACATCTATACTCTCACATCTTGATAAATTTGATTCCATTATTATGGATTTGGGAAATATATATATGTGAAAATTGATGATGAGGATTAGGTCTTTTTGTTGTTATGTTTCCTTCCCCTATCATTTAAACATTTTCATGATACTATGATTTATGGTAAAGACAATCTCGTATCATGAAATTAAATCTGCTTTAAAATCTAATGAGCAAATTGATACGGGATATAACTGGAAAAATTGGTGGAAATCAGGTTGAATGCTTGGTTGCCAGGGGTAAATCTAAAAGGAGAGACTTTGACATTAGTAAATCAAAATCTAGATCTAAATCCATGCATAAAAATATGGTATGCAATTATTGTCTTAAAAAGAGGCACATTAAATCCGAATGCTTCAGGTTGAAAAATAAAGATAAACATACAAAGAAATCTAACCAGAAAAACATTGATACTACCGAGGCTAGCGTTGCAGCTGATGAGAGTGATGGAAATATTTTTTTGTCACTGATGACAGAACAAAGTCTAAAAATGAGTGGATTTTAGATTCGGGGTGCTCTTAGCACATGTGTCCCAATAGGGATTTATTTTCCACTTATGAATCTTGTAATGGTGGAATTGTTTTGATGAGCAATAATGCCATTTGTTATGTTGTTGGTAAGGGTACAGTCCAAATTAAAATGCACGATGGTATTATCAGGACACTCACTAATGTTAGACATGTTCCTGATTTTGAAAAAAAATCTCATCTCTTTAAGCACCTTAGAATCTCTTGGGTGCAAATATGCAACTGAAGGTGGAGTTATGAAAGTCTATAAGGGTGCTCTTGTTATTATGAAAGCTTGCAGGTCTAGTACTTTGTACATTTTGCAGGGTTCTACTATCACAGGTTCCGCAACAGTCTCTTCATCATCTTTATCTGATTATAATATCACCAAATTATGACATATGCGTTTCGGGCACATAAGCGAGAAAGGATTGACTATGTTGAGCAAAAGAGGACTTCTTTGTGGGCAGAGTACTGGGGCGATGGATTTTTGTGAACATTGTGCCTTTGGGAAGCAGAAGAGAGTCAGCTTCAATTCACCAGCAATCCACAGGACAAAAGGTACTTTAGATTATATCCATTCTGATATTTGGGGGCCAGCTTGTGCTCCATCTAAGGGTGGTGCCAGATATATGTTGACTTTCATTGATGATTATTCAAGAAAAGTGTCGATTTACTTTTTTGAAATATAAAAAGTAAATGATGTTTACCTAACTTTCAAGCAATGGAAAGTTTTGATTGAGAAACAGACAGGTAAACAGATCAAGCGACTTAGAACAGATAATGACATGGAATTTTGTGAAGGCGAATTCGATGAATTTTTTAAAAATAAAGGAATTGTTCGGCACCATACAGTTAGGATGATGCCTCAGCAAAATGGTGTGGCCGAAATTATGAACAGAACTCTTTTGGAGAGAGCCCGTTGTATGATATCTAATGCAGGGTTGACAAAGGACTTTTAGACAAAGGTGATCTCTACAGCTTGTCATATTGTCAACCAAGCTCCTTCTGTAGCTATTGATTTCAAGACTCCTAAGGAACTTTGGTCAGATACTATTGCTAATTACTCTGATTTGAAAGTTTTTAAGTGTCCAGCATATATGCATGTGAATGATAGGAAATTAGAGCCTAGAGCTAAAAAATGCATATTCCTTGGTTATACTTCTGGGGTAAAAGGCTATAGATTATAGTGTCTTGATCCGAAGTCCCCAAACTTAATTTGTAACTAGTAGAGATGTTACGTTTGATGAACTCTCTATGTTATCTTCAAAAAATAAGTCTTCTAGTTCTTGTAGTGCAGATACAGATGATAAAATGCAGAATCAGGTGGAGCTAGAGTTTGGTAGTTTTGGTCCTTCTCAGTTAGCCTCTTCCAATCAGAAAAATTTAGTAGATGAACTAGAGTCTACTGAAGAAGAACCAGAGGAGGAGGAGCATTCTATTGCCAAAGATAGACCAAGGAGGGAGATTCGACCGCCACAACGATATGCAAATTTAGTTGCATATGCTTTGTCAGTCGCTGAAGAAACGGATGGAAGTGGTGAGCCTTCCACCTACTTTGAAGCAGTTTCTTGTGGTAATTCAACCAAGTGGTTGGTCGGTATGAATGAAGAAATTGAGTCTCTCCATAAAAATGAATCTTGGGTTTTTGTGAAGCCGCTTTTGGGTAAAAAAATTGTTAATTGCAAATGGGTCTTTAAGAAGAAGGAAAGTCATTCAGGGGTTGAAGATTCAATATACAAGATATAAAGCATGATTCATTGCAAAGGGCTATAGTCAGGTACACAGTATCGATTTCAATGATGTGTTTTCACTTGTTGTTAAACATAGCTCTATTCGTATTTTGCTTGCCTTAGTTACCATGTATGATTTGGAATTAGAGCAACTTGATGTCAAGGCATCTTTTCTACATGGTAAACTTGAAGAACAAATTTATATGAGACAACATCAGGGATTTTAAGTTGAAGGAAAAGAAAACCATGTTTGGTTGCTAAAGAAATTGTTGTACAGATTGAAGCAATCTCCAAGTCAGTGGTATAAGAGTTTTGATTCCTTTATGTTGGGCCATGGTTATTCAAGGAGCATGTATGACAATTGTGTCTATTTCTGAAAATTAAATGATGATTGTTTCATTTATTTGTTACTTTATGTTGATGACAAGCTCATTGCTACCAAGAGTTCTGTAGAAATTCACACTTTGAAGGCACGGTTGAGTAGTGAATTTGAGATGAAAGATTTGGGAGCACATTACAGCTAAGAAGATTCTTGGCATGGAAATCAAGAGAGATCGATGAGCTATGAAATTGTTCCTGACCCAAAAGGATTACCTTAAGAAAGTTTTGGAGAAATTTAGCATGAAAAATGCTAAACCTGTGAGTATTCCTCTTGCAAGTCATTTTCGTCTTTCAGCTGCTCAGTCACCACAATCAGGTGAGGAAGAAGGTTTTATGGGTTCCATATTCTAGTATAGTCACCAGTATCATGTATGCGATGGTTTGTACACGTCCAAACATTTTAACAAGCAGTTAGTGTGGTTAGCAGGTAATGTCTTGTCCTGGAAAAGAGCATTGGCAAGTTGTGAAATGGATTTTCAAATACTTGAAAGGTATTTCAAACACTTGTTTGGAGTTTGGGAAAAATAGTTACACTTTGATTGGTTTGTAGATTCTGATTACGCTGGGAATTTTGACAAAAAAAAGATCACTTACTGGTTATGTATTTTGCGTTGGTGGTTGTGCAGTCAGTTGAAAAGCTACTTAACAACCTATTGTGGCATTGTCTACTACGGAAACAGAATATATGGCCGTGACCGAGGCAATCAAAGAAGCCTTGTGGTTGAGAGGTTTGTTTGGCGAGTTGAGTCTGCATTATAGTGTTACTACAGTTTATTACGATAGTCAAAGTGCAATTCACTTGACTAAATATCAGATGTATCATGAGAGGACTAAGCACATTGATGTGAAGTTTCACTTTGTTCGGGATACTATTGCTGAGGAGAAAGTTCTTGTTCAAAAGATCAGTACCAAAGATAATCCTGCGGACATGTTTACGAAACCTCTTCCATTTTACAAGTTCAAGCAATGCTTGGACTTGGTTGGCATTCGTTGTTGTTGATTAAACCCATTGGGGCTTTTATGGAGAAGGTGGAGCAAGTTTGCTATTTTGCTATTTTGCTATTTTGTGGATGTGGGTACACGCCAAGGTGGGGATTTGTTATGTGGCTTTGTCCCACATTGATTAATTTTAAGGAGAGTTATGCTCATTTATGTAGCTTTGGTCTTATAAATAGAGACCTTAGGCTTTGGGTTTTAAGTACCAAGCACTAAACATAAGAGAGCTTAGTGAGCTATTGGGCCTTATTGGTCATTAAGCCTTTAGTCTTTATTTGACTTTTCTTGTGTTTTTGTACTAGTGCTTTTGTGGTTTAGGAGAGCTCTCCTAAAGTTTTTTGTATTCTTCTCATATAGTAAAATTTTGCTCGCCTTCACCTGTGGACGTAGGTCTTTCGACCGAACCACGTAAATCTGGTGTCTCTTTTATTTTGTCTATTATTTATTATCGTTTGTTTCAAATTTATCTTGAACTTTTGTCAATTTCTTGGGATACTTCCTAACATGGACCGTCTTGTTCTTCCTAAAGAATAATGACACGTCCCCTTCCAGTTTGTTCTGAGACAAGTCAATAACGAGAGAAAATTTCAAGTCGCCAAAAGACTTGGGAACATGACCCGTTAGCATATTGTGATTGAGACAGATATCGGGAATATTTCCTNTGGACTTCATAAGAGACTTTGACCTTTCTGAGGGATTCGGGATTGGTTCCGGTGAGCCTGTTCCGGTCTAGGTGAAGTGCTTCGAGGTTTTTTAGGTCACCAAGATGAGGGATTGTTCCACTAAGGTTATTGAATGAAAGATCAAGAAAAGTTAGGTATTTTAAGAATAGTCCAACACTCGGACTAAGTGTAAGATATTTGAGAGGAATGATCTTGGTAAGGAAAGATGGGATTTCTCCTGTTAGATTTGAGAGTTTGTAGAAACCTAAGTTATTGAGATATGGGAGTTTAGTGATAGTTGATGGCATTTGGCCAGAAAGTTCGCCGGGCGATGAAGAAAGCATTGACAGAACTAGTAATATCATCACAAAACACAGAATGCCAATGACAACAGTCGAGGCCTGGTGTCATGAGGACAAGATTTGAGGGTTGTTTAAGGCTGCTTTGATTTCTTGGAAGGCTTTCTTGTCTTGTGAATGGCACTTGGCTTCTTGTCCTAGAGAAGTAGACAGTAAGGACAACAAGATCAGAAGAATAGTAGGAGTGAGAGGGAAAAAGTATTGATGGTTGTAAATGTAGAAGATGAAGTCCTCATTTCTTGATTTTTGGATGAAGAAATTCTTGATGTTGAGTCGTGCTATATAGAGAGTGGAGTACACTTATATAAAATGACAAAGAGACAAAGTCATTGAGGTATAATTAGATTCGAAAATAAGAAACGAAATTCGATTGAATATCTAAAATCAAGAGTTGATGATTCCATAGAATTTTATCATGAAATCAAGAGTTGATGATTCAATAGAATTTTATCATGTACAATGGTTTTAAAAAGTGGTTCTAAATTTGTGCATTTGTAGATCATTCTTCATTAAGTGTGTACAAGTTGTATATTAGTAGTTAATTTTTGTGTAACTTGTTAATACTAAGAAAATGCACGTGCTTTGCAAGTGTACAATATGTGACAAATTAAAACTAATTATTTTGTACATAAAATATAAAACAATACATACTTTTGGTTAAAAGGTAATGAAACCACTAGTAAATGTATTTTAATCTTTAAATATTTCGGTTAATTGTCTTCTCATTCTTTTCAAATTTGAACCTTATATGTATCTTAGTGTTATTCCTTGAAATCTTAAAAACTAATTGAATTTCTCTTAATAATGGTTGCACTCCAGATTAGAAGAAGATTTTATTTCTTAAACACATACATAATTTTACTTTTCCGTCAAATTATTTGATGTTGGATGGAATCAACATATTAAAAGAATCAACTTATGTCTCTCACAAATTTTTTCTTACCTTTGTAAAATTCAAGAAATTACTTGATTCAATTTAAATTGGAGAAGAAAATTTGTACTTTAGCTTAGGAAGGCAAATTAATTAATCTTGCAATGATATTTAAATACTTTTATGTCGTTTCTCACTTTTATCATATATATTTAATATCATGGAATGTTATACTATTAGTTTAGTGGTTGTACTATGTTTTTAAATTTTCTACGTCATTTAAATTTGTAATATTTTTTTTTATATATCAGCTAAATTGAACACTTTGACTTTATTCTACTCTTTTTACCTTGAATGTCAACTAAATGTTTTTTGTTCTTTCCCATTGAACACTTATTTTGGCTTTATCATTTTTATTTTATATTTAGTTACTTTTATATCGGTTTTATTTATTCTCTTTAATATCGTAAAATATGATTACTATCTAATAAATGGTTGTAATGTTTTTTTTTTTTTTGTTCATTTCATTTAAATTTGTAGCATTTTTTCATAATTTGGACATCTAGACTGTATTAAATTTTTTTTATTAAAAACTCAAGCAAAAAAATTTCTTTTCTTGAGAGCTCTTACAACTTTTCAAATATGTTGGTGATACTTCGTACAAAACAAATTTTCATATTTATTCTGTTGACTTCTTAATCATGATTTTGCAGTTCAAATATGATTATCTAAAAAATTACATAATATTTTTAGAAAATATTATGTTCACATTTCCATTTCTTTAGACGTTAACTAAGTCATCATCAATCACTCTTAAATGGCTACACAAGTAATTGTCTAGCCATTGCTTTCAATAAACTAAAATTAATATTAATATTACCCAATTAGAATTCTGTCACAACTAACGACCATCTGGGCAAATTCTCTAAAGAAAAATGTTGACCAATAGTTCTTTTTGGTGAGATATTTTTTTATGCTAAAATCGTCAAGGTACATATTTTCTAAAAAAATTCTAATAAAATTTGATTACAAGACATAATAGGAATTAGGCCTCTAAGCAAGTGTTCCAATTGAGCTCACGTTCGTTTAAATAATACTCTAAACTTGTTAAGTGTAGTTGGTTGAGGTAAAACTTAAATCAAATATATTTTATTTATTGCCATTCTCTCCCTCTTTTTCCTTTTCATTTTATTTCTTTTTTATGTTTTACATACCATTTTTATCAAAAGTAATACGGTGATAATACTATGTATAATGCTAGAAGCATTTGGTGACACTTTGGTGTAACTTCTTACAAAAACAAATAAACTATATAAAGGCCAATATGAATAACTACTTCCTTCTATTTTCTTCTCATTATACATAACTATCAATTACCTAATAAAAAAATAACTCCTATAATTTCTATTTTTGGACTATATTTAATTTTGTGATAGTGCACATGATATGCTGGGTGTGCCTTAAGTATAGTAATTTGATAAAAGGTTTAGTTGTAACTAATATACATTCAAATGTAGGTATATGAAAATCTCTTTTTGTACTTGTAGAATTGTGACAAACCTTGTTTAAGGATTTTTTAATGGACTTATATTTGAATGTAATCCTTTTGGCTGCTAGTCAAATGGTTACTAATACTAAGGGCAAAATCAATGTGATTTAGAGTAAGTATATTTATCTAAGAATTTGCTTTAGTCTTTTATTGGAATTAGATTGACAATTCAAGTGTTTCATTTTAGCAAAATTAAGTACGAGATATCTACTTTTTATAGGAATACCAAATCAATATATAAAAACCTACATTAATAATGAAAAACTAAGATAATGTTAATCCTATAACTCACAACTGAGAAACTTAAAAGCATAGATTCTATATTATTTTACCTTAATACATTAACCAAATTTTTCTACAAGTGAAGCAGTACCAAATCTTTTGTAATTTTGTTTTAGATGTTTAAATCTATATGTTTGAGCATTCAATATTCAATATAATCCTCAATCTTCACTATGGATTTAATTCATATAAACTTTTCTCACATCATCAATAACATAATACCAAACAACAGTAATTAAAAACCAAAGAAACTCATATAGATGGGGAGGCATTATTTTGTTAAAGCAGTGATGTGCATCCTTCGACAGTACCACCTTCTCACCTTAAACCACCACCTTCATGGCATATACTCCTCCTTTGTATTGCGCCATATATATAGTTGATTGCTACAAATTTAAGTGCCTGTCAAATATATTAACCCTCATCTTTCCTGAGTGTTCCATATTAATTAATTAATTATAAGTTCAAACTCATAAAAGAATTAAATTTAAATTAGTTAGTGATGGAGGGTTACAGAATAGCCACTAATATTAAGTACTCGATGATAATAAAAGTATTTTAAAGCTAAAAATCAAATTAAAAAAAAAAAGAACTTGGTAGTTAGTTTGTATTTAAAGAAAAATAATGACATCAAATTCTTATTAAGGACTTAAAAAATTAATTTATTCATATCAAGTGAGAACATGGATTAGTATTTATAAATAAAATATAGAATAACTACCATTTAAGAATTAATAATAATCAAGTAGGATACAATATTACTAACCTAAATATTGAATAACGACAAATCACAAGACTTTAGTAAATTTGATTCGTGAAGTAATTACTGAGGAATCAAAACTTACAGTCCAACTTACAACAATAAATTTTCTTCATTATCTGCTTGCTCCCTAGTTGAATATTCAGCAGTGGCTATGAATTGCATGGGCTAGAAAGCCCAATAAATAAATTTTATTAGACAAACCAAATCAAATTTATCCTACTATTAACTTCCTTTACTCAATTGTGCTGCCATGTTACCAACCGAAAATTTTGTATTTTATGTATGAAGAGAATTGAACTTTGAGGGGGTAGTTGTAGGTAGTGGAGTAACGTATGCAAATTACACTTCTAGTTTTTTTTTTTTCCTTGAATAAACTCCTTTTGAATAATTGGTTCATGGTGTTTTTACTTAATTAAGACTCAAGTCATACCTCAATAGAATAAGTATGTCTAAAGTCAAATTTTAAAGCCCTTAAAATTGTTTTTTATATAAACGAATAACATAGAATTAGCTGTAATATATTATGGTTATTTATCCTTTTGAATAATTAGTTCATAGTATTATTAATTAATTAAGACTCCAGTCATATTTCTGTAGAATAAGTAATTCTTAATTAAAATTATAAAGCCCTTAAAATTATTTTTTGATATAATTACGGTTTCATTCATCAATTAAGGAGTGACTAATATTTTCTCTATGGATAATTTACCTAGTTCAAAATAGGAAGAAACACTTAAATTAAGTGACAGTTCAGTTTTATCAAGTTCTCTAATAAATTGAGACGTGAATAATTTTGATGGTAACGAAGAGTGTTGGTTGTCCATAACGGTCGACACTGAGGATCTATTTGCCCTCACTGTCGCTTTGATCTTCAATCTCTTTAACCCAATATACATGTTATAATATGAAATGTAATTTCTGCTTCGCCGCTTTAATTGTTATCCCCAAAATCTCAATTCATTTTCCCTAAAGAATTATCTTCTCCAAGGAACAAATCAACCAAATTTTTATTCTTCAAAATTGGATTCACTACGATTCAGCATTGCATTGTAATTCTTGAATAAGCAATTTAAATGGAAACCAAATAATTATCCTTATGCCACCTTTTTGTTTTTAATCTTTACAAGAAAGTTCATAGAAATTCTCTAAATTTTTCCCAAGCCCTGTTAGAAGAATGCAATTTGCTCAACTGCTATTGACCAAAGAACAAATTGAAAAATGTTTCATGATTTGGAGAATTTAACTGATTTTTTAAAATATTTTGCAGACTTTATTGAAACTTTTGTTTATTAAAATTACGTTCTCCCATTATTGAAATTTGCAAACTTTGTTGATGCTTTGCCACATACCACCCAAAATTCACTAAGAATTTTTTCTTCCACACTCTGTCTCGCCCACTGTCACATTACCAAATAAATTATTAGAATTACTATACTAAAATTTCTTCATAAAATTTTAACAATTTATTTAATAATATAACAAAAAATAAAATAGAATATGAGATAGAAGATCTTGCAACTCCAAAATTTGACTGAAGAGCATTTTGTAACCAATGTTTTGAAAATCGGACCGGTCATTAAACCGGTGGCCTGTCCGGTTCCCAGTCCGACCGGCCGATTTTTTTTTTTTTTTAAGTGTGATAAAATTTAAAGTGACTTAAAGATTAAAATACATTTATATAAAATTCAAAAACAAAAATACCACATCATCTCTAAGTTGAAAATAACCTGCCAAATACCAACATCATCTCTACAATCAACATTAACCTGTCCAACATCATTATTCGACTTCAAAAAACTAACAACAATAATTCTACATAATATTGTCTACATCCCAAACAAAGAAACAAATACAACAAAGAACAAGTACAGCAAATAACATTACAACTGAACTGTCATTTTCTTAAGTAACACAATCAACATCAAACGTAGACTAAAAACAAATTACAATCATCTCATAACTTCACTTCATGATTATCTCAGTTTAGCCATTCATCATCTTCATCAATAAGACTAATAGCCCTACGTTGAAATGATTCCAAATCCACATCTTCCTCAATTTTATCATCATTATCATCATCTAAAAATGAAAACAAAATAACATATATTAATAAAAAACAAAAAAAATAAAAACAATAATATTAATTAAAAAAAATAGTATAGTACAATAGTATAATTTACAAGTAAAATTTAGAAAGATTCAAAAAAATTATTTCAAACCAACCTTCTACTTGTTGAAAATTGGAACATTCAACATCATCATCCACAGGTAGTTCTTCAAGTTCAGCGCTCTAACTCCTCATAATCAAGCTCCCCGGCTGGTTCTTCTTCCACGACCCAAAATTCTGTTTTATCAATCGACTCATAATCAACAGGATCATAAGATCTCTTTCGATTGGTCCTACAAAATAATAAAATATACATAACTTATTAATCTACTAATTTATTTTTTAAAAAAAATGTAGATAACCAAAATGTTACCTGTATTGCAAACGCAATGCACATACACAAGATTAAGTCTCTGATGCTCTAATCGATTCCTTTTTTTTGTGTGAATGCGTTCAAAGACACTCCAATTATGTTCACAACCGGAAGAAGATGAAGTTTGACTCAAAATTCTAATCGCAAGTCTTTGTAAATTTGGAGTATCACAACCAAACAACTTCCACCAATTTTCTATCACAAACATATCATATTGAAAATTAAATATATAATCTCAAATATTAAAACGTACTATTGCTATAAATTTTAAATGACAAAAAAATTTACTACCTGGTCGATCTGTCCTGCTAGTATTAAAGATCAAGTTTCCGTCCAAAACTATCTTCCTGCTCCTGAAACATTGCAATCTCATGTGTAAATTTTGCATGATCACACCAATCCATATATGTTTCAATATAACCCAATAAATCATTTGTGACTTCTTTAATTCCAACATACGTAGGGTCATATTGAAAAGCAGGATTCAAGAAATAAGATGCACTATGAAGATTTTGCGCAACATTTTATCCCATCGGAAATTGATAATATCAATTTATGGCTTGCACAATCTGTCCTTGTATTTGAAAAGCTTTCTAATACCTTCAATTGCTCTTTGCATACCTTCATAAACATAACCCATTGAAGGCTTTTCATCCGCATCACATACACGTAACAATCGAATAAGAGGCCCCATGATCCTAACAAGAATCAAAGAATTATTCCAAAACTTATAATTCAAAACAATTTGCCTGGCCTCTTTTCCTTTAGCCATTTTTAGAAAAATTTTGTAATCTCCACTAGTGGCTTTTCTTTTTCCTTTATGAAATTCTTGCTGATGCTCTTGCCATATTGATTGAAACTCCTTTGGCTCGAGGAGGAGGAATTTCTTGAATATCATCACCATCAAAATCATTCACAGAGCGACCATATGGATTTTCTTTCCCAAAATCTCCGATCTTTTCTTTAGCTTTTTGTGCATACTCTTTCAAAGATCCTAAAATTGCATGCCTTACTTTTGGAGCGACCTTTGTGCATGGAGCAACACTACCCCTTTCTCCTGCTAAGTGTAGCTTCATACGATGAATGCCACCGCCAGCAAATTGATTGTTACAAAACCCACAAATCAAGACTTTTCTTCCTTTTTCATGATGGCTTCACTGATGTATTTCCATGTTGTATCCATTTTTTGTCTATGACTTTGACTTAAACTTGTGGATTCCGCATTGCTAGATGTTCCTAAATGTGAAGAATGTGAATCACTACCTGTAGCATCCATTATCCTAAAAATTTTACAAAATAGATGACAACATTAATTAAGTTAATTTTTTTGTGATTATAAAATTATTTTTATTTTAGTATTGTTATGAGTAAAAAAATCCATATGAGAAAACTAGACTAAAAAATAACATAAAAGAAATAATAAAAATAAATGAACGAAAAATAGATTAAAAAATAACAAAATAAATGCAAAAAAATAGACAAAAATAATGGAAAATAAATGATAAAAATAAATGAAGGAAAAATAGATAAAAAATAGAAAAATAAGAAAAGCAATACAAGAAAAATATACAAAAAATAACAAAAAATAAATAATAAAATAAACACAGGACAATAGAAAAAAAAAAAGTAGTGGAAAAGAAATAAGAAACATAAATACACCAAAAAACCGAAAATAAATAATAAAATTAAATGGAGAAGAAATAGCCAAAAAAACAGAAAATAAAATATGAAATAAATGCAAGAAAAATAACAAAACATGAAAGGAAAAAAAAATGCCCGAAAAATAGAAAAAAATAACGGAAAAGAAATAATAAAAATAAATGCATGAAAAATACACCCAAAAATCCTAACATAAGAGAAATAACAACATAAATATAGGAAAAATGGACAAGAAAAATGGACAAGAAAAATAACAAAATAAATGCATAAAAAATAGAAAAAAAAATAACATGAAAGAAATAATATAACTTACCTAGATGAAAAGGTGGAGTGGAAGAGATGATGGAGGAAGTGAAGAGTTGAGAAGAAGCCAAGAAGAAGATCCAAAGCACTTGTAGTAGGAGGAGGAAGGAGGCGGCTAGTGGGAAAAAAAAAAAAACCAAGAAGAAGATGAGGAAGAGAGAGATCTAGATATTATGTTCAGAATGATCAAAAAAAAGCTAAACAAATGGAAATTGGAAAGAAGGTGCTGCTGTGCTGTCTTTGGTCTTTGCTGCTGCATTGCAAATTGCAACTTGCAAAGTTGCAATTGCATCACGTGTTGCAGCTGCTGCCGCCTGAAGGAAATTTTTTATTTTTTTTATAGAGTAAAAACTAAAAACGGCAAAGCACCGGTTGAACCGGTTTTACCGGTTCAATCCGGTTCTCTGCAATGGAGATTTTTTGTTCCACCCGGTTATGAAAGTGGACCGGATCGGTGATTCTTCCGATTTGCGGTCTGACCGGACGAACTAGCCGGTCCGGTCTGGTTTTAAAAACACTATTTGTAACTAAGCGTCCAAAAGCAGCAAATTCAAGTGAACTAAGTCCATGTGGCTGCCTGGTGGTCAAAAGGTCTATCAGTGGGCCCGTAAATCTTGTCAACCTAAATTTATTAATGCAACACATAATAATAACTAGACGTCAATATCTGTTTGGTGAAAATTTCGTAAAAATTATTGTAAACTTATGAAATATACAGTCGGTCATTTGTCTTAATTTTGAAAAAAAAAAGAGTAATTTACTATCCTTTTAAATTGTTTTCTTACCAAAATAAATAAATAAATAACAATAACTAGAGATATATTAGCCGTCTAATACATGATCAATGCCCACTATTTTTATTAAAATGTGTAATATTTAAAAATTATAATTCATTATTGGTACATGATAAGAAATTCTATACTTAGCTTAGTATTTATATAACAAAATATAACTTTTCTTAATGATACTAATAACACAATAAAAAAAAGTTCTTCATGTTATTATTTTATAGAACCATTAGTAATTCTAGTTACTTGATTTCTAACCTTCCATTACAGCCTTGAATTCTCTAAATCACAATCTCATCCAACTACAACACAAAATTAGAACATAAAGAAAAGACCACCCTCAATCCCAGATTTTTATTCACAAACTTGAGTATATATAGAAATCAAATAAAGTCAACCAATGTCTATCATCTTTGTAGGTTCAGCAAAACATTCTTCTACTTAACCTTAATTTCCCTCCATAAAGTTCTCACTTGTTGGAAGTATATGTATTTGTGTCTAAATTTCAGAAGAAAGAGAACTGTTTCAAGAACTACCATAAATAAATAGCATGGTTGACTTGTCTTGTCTGTGAAAATCATCTTTAGCAAGGACTTGTTTCATGTAGTTGTCCACCTTCCCAGTTAAACAGATAGCAATATGATTTGGAACTAACCATCAAAACAAATAATGAATTTATTAAAGCAGCAGCAAAAATAACTAACTTTTTATTGCCCATCTCCACCTCTTATGCTATGAAAATTTTATACAAAAAAAAAAAAAGGAAAAATCATGAAAGAAAGTTCTGTAAATTCAATTCTAAAACACTCTAGTCTTTGCAAATTATCCCATGGTTATCTCTATGTAGAAAGTAGGGCATCCATAGAATAATACAATTCAAAATTATGAAAATTATATGAAATTATTGGAAAAAGAAAATGAATCTGAGCCAAAGTGAAACTTGTCAAGAGAAAAACTTTACACCTCAAAGGTTGAAATCTGCAGCACAAAAGACAATTCAAGACCATCATTGATTAATCTCTTTCAGAAGAATATTCTCATCCTTTCCCATTGTTATTGGTATAGATAATCTTTCCAATTAAAACTACAATCTATGGGCTTTAATGCACAGAAGCATTATTCTATTTTCACCAACATAATGAAGTATCAACACAAAACTTTAAACTTTGTCAAACTTACTAAACATCATTAAGTATTGCTCAAATAAAGTCAAAGAACTATTCAATTAAATAATTAGTCAATAGGGATATGCAAAAACATATAGTTTATCATAAGAATCAAAATCTAACTACAAAAATATAGGAACGCAAACCAAGTGTGGCTCAGTTAGTAATAAGTTTTTTGTGCAAGATTTCAAGTACAAAACCTTGTATTCATTTAAGATGCCTTGTCAAACCATAGCACATATTCCAGACTGAAGAAAGAGAAACGTAGTGCACATATTGCTCACACAATAGCATTTTACATACAACATCGTTTAGGATATTATTATTTTCAATATCAAAACTATTAGCGAACAAACCACTGTAGCGATTACCTCACACACCTTAATCACAGCCAAGTCTCAAGTTAAAATTCTAAGATCAAGATTTCACAATTGAACTATTTAAGCCATATCACTTCATCCTCTGTCCTCAAAATGCAATGAAGCAATCACAATCAATCTCTTGCAAAAGTGAAATCAATTTCATATGGAATAAGCATTAACAAAATTCAAAATTTAAGATAACTATAAAAATTACCTCAATCACATAAAGAGTAAAAGAGTGAAGAAGAATTCAGAAGATCAATATACATTATATAGCGAAACAGTAACATCACAACCCAAAATAAAAAGGATTTAAATACATTAAAAAAAAGATATTCATCCAATAGAGCAGCATAACAGATAAAAGAATGGAATATCATATATTCAACAAAATCTAAAAGTGAAAAAAGAGGGTAACATTCTCAACAATCCTTTACCTTTTCTACAGTTTTGTAGCTTGAAGACAATAACATCCTCTTCGCCATTGCCAAACTACAAAACACTACATTGTGTTTAAATTTAGAAGATGTAAATGGGTATAAGATCTTCGTGCAGAAAAGAAGATCAAATCGAAGAAGGAGAAGACCCCTTTTTTGTGCACTCTTCTAACATCCAATTCCTCTGCTATCACACTGACAAATGCACTGTATTAATAGCCCCTGGGAAGTAATTTAAAACCCTTAAATTGCACCACCAATTAAATCACAAGTCGCTGAGAAAAGAAAATTGAGTTTTAGAATACAACAATCAAATACTCAAAATACTTGCAAAAGGAAGAACAAAGGAGAGAAAGAGGTGCAGAGAAGGATATGAAACTGACAGAGGAAAAGGACAAAAAAAAGAAAGAACAAATCCAAAACAAAATCATGGGTAATCTTAAAAAAACAAATTCATAGTAAATTGACCGTCATATTGCCTGTTTCTATTAGAAATTTCAATTTTCTGTCAATACTCCTAACTTTATTCAAATTTTGAAACTTAAGGAACTAGATCTGTTTCAGTCAAAATTTTGAAGATCAATTTACATATTATCCCAAATATTGCGGACTGAAAATATATTTTACTCTTTCTGTGTTGATCATGCTACTAGCTCAGGTACTGCATAATAAAGCTCTAATGTTTTCTGGCTTTGGTACTTTATGTAACACTTTTAATCAACATATATTTGTGAACCCAAAGACAGGAGAAATTAAACAATTCAACTAAATGGCCTGGTGTTCAAGGATCACAAGCAAGTAACAACAGAAGATTTCTTCTTCAATGGCTTACACAAACTTGGAAACACGTCTAACCCTTTTGGCTCAAAGGTTTACCCCAGTATTTGCAGCCCAACTTCCAGGATTTAACACTCTTAGTATATCAATAATATGTATTGATCATGCCCCAAGGGAATTAAACCACCTCATACTCATGCTACAGCCACTAAATTTTCACCTCCTTGAAGGTTCTCTGCAAGTTGGCTTTTATCACATCTGTTCTTGACAATTGCCTTTTCACCAAGATCCTTCAAGAGGGTGACGGTTTTATATTTTCGATAGGACTCATCCACTTCCAGCGGTAGGATATAGAAATGTTGTCATAGCTGCTTTAAGTAGTTAAAATCCTAGTGTCATACCTATTGCAGCTAACATTTTTCTATGGATCCAATCCAAGCATCAATAGTGATGTTCTCTGAAAGGTATTCCAAGTTGGCAAAAGCATAGTGGAGGATATTCAATCAAAGTTCTAAATTAATAGTCAAGTTATTATTCGAAAAGTTTGTGAAATTTGATGTATTTGCTTTAGTTAGTGAGTCAAAAGAATTTGTTCACCTCTTGTGTATTATTACAACAATAAGTAATCAAAGAAATTGCGATTTCTTTCTTTGGTAATTGATTTTTTCAACAATACTTTCTTTTGCATATTTTACTTGCTATCAATTCTTTTAAGTTGCATTTGGATCGATAGATTTGTGAAAATATTTAAAATACACCTATTTGTTGGAGGAATTTATAAAGATAAAATGAGTGAATTTCAAATCCACCCGAACTAGAATTTATTTGAAATGTGACCTTTAACAATTTTAATTTAGATAAATTTAAAATTCATTGATTTTAACTCTCAAAATAACTCTAACAAATTGATGGATTTTAAATATTTCACCAAATCATTCGCCCAAACACAGCATTATTGGTTTTGTGTATGTGTTATAGAACTCCAAATACTTGCAACTAACACAAGTGTCAAAATATCTAGCACGAGACAATGGATTAAAACTTTGAAATGCAAATCAATCCATTTGTCATGAATTATGAAAAAAAAAAAAAACTCTCTACCTTATCTTCTGGCCAGAACTCTACATTGATAAAGTAAGGATGCTGAAAATGAAATTTGAATAATTTATACAAGCAAGCATATTTTATTGTTAGCATAAAATGATATATTTCACACATACACAATTGTAAGAGAAAAGGATTGGTAAATAAAGCATATCCCATTCTTATATTGAGTTTCAAAAAAACCCATGATAGAATTGCCTTAACATCAATATAGAATCTCTATATTATAGATCCTCAACTTTTCTTAACTCTTTAAATTGAATAATTTGATAAAGTCTCAATTTAGAAGTTACCAGATAGAGTTAACAAATAACACTTAATACACCTAATAATATAAATTAATACCAAAAAATATATAATTCTTAAATTGTAAAGGGATTGGTTTAATTATGCCAAAAAATCTTTCCTTAAACCAAACTCTCTATGAAACCAGAGCCATGCCATTCATGAACAATACGATCAAGAATATCTCCCATCGGCTTCATCTTTCTTTTTTTATTGCAGTCTGACATCATCAATTTGTATTTGATCTTCTTCCAAATTTCTATTTCTATCGATCCACGTATTTGGATAACAAATTTTTTTTTTCTTCAATTGTATCAAACTTCATGAATGATAGTAATTATTTCACAATTCTATGAGTCTTTAGATGTGCTTGTTTTGTTGTAGTTCCTCCTCAACAAACCAAATTAGAGCTATGTTCTAGACATTGTTGCTTTCTTGACTTTGACATTCATCACAATGGCTATCGGTGTTATGATCCCATTGTGAAACGTCTGAGAGTATCTAGTTATTTACTCTTCTGGGAGTTTAAACCTTTCTCTAGCATATCCACGTTTCTAGTTCTCTTCATTTCTTTACTAATAAACTCTTTAATTTCTTTCGAGATAAAATTTCTTCTAATATACATTCTGTCAACCTTCATGATAGAGTTCCAATATCTCTCTTGAACCTATTGTTCAAACTGTGACACCCTCCTTCTCGTCATCGTTCAAATAGGGTAAGAGTTCAGCCTGTTCTCCTTAACGACTATTGTTGTATTTAACTCTTGCTACCGTATATGAGTTTCAAACCTTTCGTGTGATTGTTTTAATTCTTTTTGGCACAAAGCAATGGCAGTGGAACTATGGACTCTTACCAAAGCCCATACATGTGATTTGGTTGATTTAACATTAGAAAATCTACAATTTGGTGCAAATGCCTATGTACAAGATCAAATTATGATTTGATAGTTTTGAGTACTACAAAATTGGTTTAGTTGTTAAAGGATTCACTCAGGAGTATGGTGCTAACTATGAAGAAATCTTTTCTCCTATAGCTCATGTCACATCAGTTACTAGCAGTTGTTGAACAGTCACTCGCTGTTAGGATAAGTTTGAAATGGATACAAAAAAAAAAATGTCTTTGTTAATGGCAATCTTGTCGAGAAAGTTTACATGCAACCTTCTCCTGGGTATTGATCATCTATCTAGCAAAGTTTTTTTTCTCCTAAAAGTAATTTATGATCTCAAATAGGCTCCTTGAGGTTGGTATTCAAAATTTAGTACTACCTTGAAAAGTTGGGTTTCTCTTTTAGAACATATGATTCTGCGCTGTTCATTAAACAACTTTTGTACAGTATCATTTTTTTTCGTTCTTTATATGGATGATATGATTATCGTAGGTAACAATGCCATAGGTATTCAAAAGTTGAAAGTGTTCATTAGTATGCAAAATTAAAGATTTGAGTTCCTTTTTGCTATTTGTTGCTCTAAAATTCTCTAAATTTGCTATGGGATACTATTTGTCTCAAGTCAAGTATACTTCAAATGATGTTCTCTCTCGTACAAGTATTACTGATACTAAAATTGTTAAAACTCCACTGAATCTAAAGCAAATAACAAGTTGCATCCTACTGGTGGGGAACCTCTCATAGATCCAACATGTACGATATCACCTACTAGCTTGAAGTCTAGGTCACCTAACTATTACTAGACCAGACATCACTTGTGCTATACATGTAGTAATCCAATTTATGTATAATCTATGCTTAAACACATTTTATAGTTGTTATACAGATCTTGAGGCATGTGAAAGACACAATGGTTAATGAGTTACACTTTTCTTTCTTATCCTTATAGTTATGCTAATTAGGCTGGAGATCCTACCACCCTCATTCTACCACTGGCTACTCTTCTTTTTTGGCAATCCTATCATCTCTGGGTGTAATAAAAAACAATATATTGTCTCTCATAGTTCATAATTTGAATATTGTGCTCCTTCTTATACTACTAATGTAATTCTTTGGTTGCGATGGGTGTTCTATTCCAAACAACTTATCCATTTCCTGTGATAGTCAAAGTGCTATCTAAATCACTCATAATTATGTTTTCTACTATTGAATGAACAAAATTCATTGAGACTAATTGCCATTTTGTATAACATCAATCTCTGCATCACATTTTCTCTTGTTTTTATTCCTTCTGAGAATTAGGTTGCATAGCTTTTTCATAAAATGTATTCACCAAGGTGTCAGTGTATGTCCTAATGTCAATATGTTTTATAGAAAAATTAGACTTTTATATTTATGCATATTTTGTAGTGTAGCATTCTTTATCTATTTAATATGATAAAACCCTTCAAATAAAATATATGAGAAAAATCATAAATAGTTATGATGATGAGATTCTCTACGTAGTTATATTCTAGTCATTAATATCCCTAATTATAGTATTTTACACGGATAGATTAGCATATAGTTGTATGTGGATGCTTATTGAGAATAAGTGTATTGGGTTGACACAATAAGAGTATTCTACAAGGATTACTGTTCAAATGCCAAGGGATTAATCTCTTTCTGATAATAGTGTAATGATAATTGGATTTGAGATCATGAGTTTCATATCTTGATTGTTGATTACTATACTTTGATTCTATTAGTTGTTGATCTTAAGGAATCGTACATACTATAGAGATCGATGTAGTGTGAATAATAAAAAGATAAAAGATGACCAATATAAATTCACCACTCCTAGTAATAAGAGAGTATATCCCTGTATCGCCATTTGTTGAAATATAACTCAGAAATCTTTAAGCAAAGTGAAAATAGAATTAAGAATGTCTCAAGTTCTATTTCAAGCGATTTGTATTTTGAAAAGAAGTAAATTGATTAGTTCAACAAGAGTTGGCATTATATCTGTACTCTTAAACTAATCGGGATATAGTGTGGTGAAGTGGTAAAATTACATAGTAACTAAATCACTGAATGGTGAAGTCGAACTACTTGACATATCTCAATACTTGGGTGGTCATGATGCTTTGCTAGAAGCCAGTCTTGATCTATAAGTGTAAATTAATTAATTAGTAAATTAATGATGAATTAAAGTTGTTTAATTTATCTAATCCAAATAATTAATTTAGAATTATAATTTATATTTATTACTAACGTGATTGAGAAACTAAATGGTCACAGATATGAAGATGATAATTTGGGATTAAATAGATTATTTGATAAGTATGAGATACTTATGGGTCAATTTATGAGATAAATTAATATTTGGGGATAAATTATAATAAGTCATAAATCTTAGGAACTTATGTGTAATATCAATAATCTCCTAGGTTTTAAGCTTATATATATGCCTAAAACCCAATAAAAATCATATCAGAAAAATTTAAGAAAAAAAACATGTGAGAAAAGAAAAGAAAAATATTGAGCGGCTAGCACTCATCGGCTTGGGTTAATCAATATTTTGAAGATTTCAGAGTAATTATCTGTATGGACTCATCATAGGAGGAAGTCTGTGTGGTTTGTGGAACGACATCCCTGACAAATTGAAGATTTTACCACATTTTTGAGGTATAATTTCTATACTCTTCTTTTATTACACATGAATTAATCAAAGTGATCCGTGGGAGGGAGAAAGGAAGTAAAAATTTTAAATTCTGTTACGTTTTACATGATTTATTTCTTACAGTAGTATCAGAGCCACCCTTGATTAATTTATGATATAGATGTGTTTAATTATCATGGATTTTGAATTTGTTCAAACTATATGTATTTTCTTTGTTGTTTTGAAAATAGGGTTAATACACTTTACCCCTTTGAACCTACACTCTAGTTGCACTTTACCCCCTGAACCCAAACAATATACACTGTGCCCCATTTACAAGATTCTATCATATAAATAATTTTAAAAAGGTGATGTGGATATTTGTTTTGACATTGTTGCCCTCCAAATTTTTATGCACAAATTACTTTCCCTTTATTTTATTTTTAGTGTTTCCACACAATTTTTTTTTTAATTTTGTAAAAAGAAGAGGATTTCTTGAATTATCATATTTTTCTTAATCAATTTATATATTATTTTTCTTCATTCTAAAACTAAATACAAACATGGCAAACTTTTACGGCTACTTTTTCTTAATTTTCTTTGTGGTATCTAAACATATTAATAACAAATAATTAAGTAAATTTATTTATTTATACACATTTTATGCTTCATAAAAAATTTTGTGCTTTTCGATGTCGTACAAAAAAAAATACTTATTTAGTTAAAAGATATTCTTTAGTTTACTTCATGCAAAATGAAAATGAACAAAAAATAGTTGTAAAAAAAAATCTCTATTTTGTATTTAGTTTTATATTAAAGAAAATAATATATAAGTTGATTAAACAAATTTGACAATTCATGAAATTCTGTCATAGTCTCGAAATAAAAATAAAATAAAATAAAATAAAAGGAATATGTGTAATCATTAAAAATTAAATAAAAGGAGAATGACTTTGCACACAAATTCTTTGGAGGGCTTTTCTGTCAAAACTAATATTCACATCACCTTTTTAAAATTATTTATATGATAGAATCTTTTAGAGGGGGCAAAGTGTATATTGTTGGAGTTCAGGGGTAAAGTGCAACTAGAGTGTAGGTTAAGGGGGTAAAGAAAATGTAATTAACTCTTGAAAATATTGGAGAAATAAATTTATTTTGAAATTGTAATATAGATTCTGGATTGTTTTGGACCATCGAATTTAGGGATAGAATTGGCTGGGTCAAGACCGGGCCGACGCTTGGCCGTCACTTCCACCTTAGTCTTTCTGGGTCGGATCGAGTCAGTAAAACATCTGGAATTGTTCCAGGTGTGTTATAGACCAAGATTTGTTGCCTTTGGCAGTTGAATCAGCTGGTGAAAATTTGATTTTTATGTTCGGTGGCCGACGTGTTTTTGGTAGCGGTGGTGCGGTAAAAATTGTACATGGAAGCGAAGAAAGTCAAGCCAAAAAGAATCCATGACGATGGATATGATGTTTGGTGGTTTTGATTTGAATTTTCATGGAGAGTTTTATGATTTTGGGTCGCTAGAAAATTGGATTTTATGGCTTCCTATGGTAACCCTTATGAAGAAGACAATGACACCATTGTGACATCATCAGTGACATAATTCCCACTGTCTGGTTACACACTTTTAGTGACAGTTAGCCTTCTATCACTAAAAGTGTTTAATATGTTAAATCTTTTTTAGCAACACTTAATTTATATTTTCAAATAAAAAATTTTCTAAATTTGGTTTTTGAAACCACCAATTAATTTTTTATATTTAGAAATGTTGTTTAAAAATTAATTGTTAATATTTAGAAATCTTCTTTATTGTAATTTGATTAAAATTTATAAAATATAAAACTCTTGAAGATCATTAGAGTTAGACAATTTGTTT